>CM035155.1:8590825-9302819 GCA_020205615.1 Panax quinquefolius | reverse complement strand
AAATTTAGCGGAAGCGAAATAAAATCGATTTTAAAATTTTTCACAAACCAATTACGGATCATCCTTTATGCATATTATTAATTAAAACGAAGAATAAGAAATTATGAAATCATACCGCTTGTAGAAACGAGCTTCCTCGTGCACGAGTTCACCTCCTGCTTCTCGCGATCTCCTTGAATCTCCCAGTAGATTCTTTCCTTTGATCAATATAAGCTACCCAAGTGTATGGCCTCTAGAGGTGATCCACCAAGGAAGAGGAATTTTTCAAGAAGAAGGAATTGGCTCAAACCCTAGTTTTTCCTATCTCAATAGAAAAAGAGGCGTCTTTCTCCAAATCTAGGAATTACGTATATAAGATCTCTCGATATAAGACTCTCTTATAAAGATATCATGTAACCTATTTTAATTAAAATAAGGTATTATTTATTTAATTAAACTCTTTTAATTAAATGGGCTCCTAATCTTATTAGGGGTAATTAATTAAACTCCTTTAACTAATTTTCTTTCCTAATCCAATTAGGAATAAATGAAGTACTTATATTAAATTAATTCCTAAACCTTTTAGAAATTAAAATAATAATAATTGTAATAATATTAATAAGACTCCTCTTATTAATTTATATTTAATATTTCTAAAATATTAAATAATAAATATTAAGCTATTTAATTTATTCTATCACCATAGATTAAATTAAATATACTAACATATTATTACAATTATGCCATTAACTTCTTAAATAATTATTCTTCCTTTTATGGTGTGACCTTTAGGTTCTCCATATTAAACCGGTTGTGAATAAATCAATTGAAATTCTAATCTCATTTAAATAAATAAATTAAACAAATAATTTATTTAAATAAATAATATTTATTCTACTGATAGGATAAGCCTCCCCA
This sequence comes from Panax quinquefolius, assembly GCA_020205615.1. Lineage (NCBI taxonomy): Eukaryota > Viridiplantae > Streptophyta > Magnoliopsida > Apiales > Araliaceae > Panax > Panax quinquefolius. The sequence continues at coordinate 9,301,922 of CM035155.1, read as the reverse complement.
GCGATCAACGACTTTCCGGATAATATAGATTTTAACATTAATCATAAAAGAACCTTTGAGTAAATAGTTACTGACAATTCAATCCTTCCACCATACAATGTCCCAATTAAATATAAGATATGGAATTCTTTATCACAAGTCTTATTTTATTTAATTATATGTATTTCGATTCCTAAATGAACAACTCTAATGAATGCAAATTAGAAACTACTTTCTAATTTCATTCCACCTTAACCAAGGATTCCTCAGGTTGTCATTTATCGAATCACATAGACATTCTCCTTTTACTAGAAGTGGTAGATTCTTTATTGATCATTCATTATCTTCTATATATAACTTATTACACCCAAGCATACCCTTTGATATACTCTAAGAGTCTTAAGGAATAAGTCAAAGTGTAATTTATTATATATAAGATACTATGATGATCTCAAGTCAAGATCATTTCAGACTACTATCACTACAAGAATTCCTATTGACAGGTAAGTAAAACTCCATTAGGTATTCCTTAGCGAGTCACGTTCAGTGAACTTATTATCTAATAAGCACCTACATACTTGCTTTAGTGTCTCCACACAAATGATCATGAGATCAATCATCCTCATCCAACGAAAGAAGGCGTATGTACCAATCTATCCGGATTCACTAATCCCCAATTTAGTAATCCAATGATTGGGAACTATTTTAGTTTTAAGCTTTCTAAGAATTTAGATCTCATTAGAATGATCATCATCATTATTTTAAAAGCATTGCTTAAAACTATGGGTTTATCACATATTATTAAACAAAGACCATGTAGATAATAAATGCCTTTAATAAATAATTCTTTTATTAATAAATAAATAAGATTGATTACAAAGATATGCTTTATCATCATACATGATCGCTTGATCATAATACTTTCATAAGCAACTAGGGAAAAGTGTGGCTCTCACTGGAGCGCGAGACGGACTTGTTATAGTCGAAACTATTTAGTGGCTGGTAGGTAGTCCACAAGAAGTAGCGCACCCAAGATAACCAGGAATTCTTTTACCGAGTAAAGGTCTCAAAGTTTGGAAGGAGTGTGTCACCCTGAAATCGTGAGATATAATTGGGAGCCCGCTTGAAAGCTTCCGTCAAGTAAGTAATGCACTCAAATCTCTAGAAAACAAGCTAGATATGCTACAGAAGCCGAGCTACTTGACAAGCAGGAAGGCTACTGATATATAATCCGAATGAGTTCATAATCTAAAAAAAAAAAGAATGAATGAAATAGAAAAAAAAGGAATTCTTGGTAAATGGCATAAACGTCCTCAGAGTTGGGGTGAACTCCCCCAAGCGGTGACAAATGTACATGTGGAAGAACACCGCCGTGAAATCAAGAGTACGTAAGAGCATCATGGTCTTGTTGGATACTGAAGATCCTGCGATAAATTGAATGCAACGCAGAATGCCGATCCTCTTCAAAGTATATCCACATAATCGTAATTTGCGAGAATCTCGTCATTCAATGTTGCCACACCTCAAGACGATTGGATGAGCTTCTGCAAAATGAATGGGATCAGTAGGGTACTCTGCTTTTCTATACACATGCGGGAATGCGAAAGCGAGCAGGGAAAGGTGTCTAAACTTATGGCCGTAGCGATATAGAAATAAACTGCTTTCTCGGGAGGAGGAAAGGTCATCACGATCATAATTCTTCACTTGCTCCCGAAAAGCGTCGGAAGACCCATAAAAGGGAGTCTTTCCCGTCAACGATGAAATGAACTTCCTTAGTAGTTTTGGTCTCATGGAACGTTCAATCGAATTGGCCTACAACAAGAAAACTTAACATGAAAATTTTGGAAACAATGAAAAGAAAGTGAATGAGCATTTGAAATTATGTGCTTACCATAACAAGAGAGAAGGTATGAAACTTAAATAAGAAGATTGGATTCGGGAAAGAAGGATCACAGACACCTGAATGAAGAAAAAGAGTACAAGCATTAGAGTCATTCAAATAAAGATAGGTAAAAGCGAAGAATCCAGGAAAATGTGAAAGAGGAGGCCATTAGGTCGGTTCCCCTAAGGGTTGGCCCGTAGAGTTTAGCCACCTAAGGAGCTCTTCCCTCTTACATTTAACTTCTCATTACTCGTTGAATCAGCCGATTGGAATAAATGCTACTTCACCGGAATATCCGAGCCAAGATCCTTGTTAAGGTGAAATGGTCCGGAATAAATTCTTCCTCCTTGCGGTGTTGTCCTTTCTTTCAGAATATTCGAGCCAAGATCCTTGTTGAGGTGAAATGGCGGAATAAATTCTTCCTCCTTGTGGTGTTGTCCTTTCTTTGAAATATTGAGCCAAGGACCTTGTTAAGGTGAAATAGCTTGGAATAAATTCTTCTCCTTAAGGTGTTGTCCTTTCTTTCAAAATATCCGAGCCAAGGACCTTGTTAAGGTAAAATGGCTCTAAGAAATCCTTTCCTCCTTGCGGTGTTGTCCTTTTTTGAGAATATCCCAGCCAAGAATCTTGTTAAAGTGAAATGACCCAAAATAAAGTCTTCCTCGTTGCGGTGTTGCTTTTCTTTGGGAATATCCAGGGCCAAAAACCTTGTTAAGGTGAAATGGCTCGTAATAAATTCTTCCTCGTTATGGTGTTGTCTTTTTTTTTGAAAATATCCGGCCAAGAACTTGTTAAGGTGAAATGGCTCGGAATGGATGTTTCCTCCTTGCGATATTGCTTTTTCTTTGAAAATATCCAAGCCAAGATCCTATTAAGGTAAAATGGCCCGAAAAAGGAAACACTACGATCAGCTGAAAGAAAAGAAACAAAAGAAATAATCATAAAGATGATAAACCAAGCATGTTGCAGGCGGATTATAGGGAAGCGAAGTTAAAACCCACTTAAGCAAAGCTATTATTATGTCTTCATAAAACCGCAGGAAATTTATAGATTTGCTACTTTGACTTATTAAGCGAACTGTTAAACATACAAAACATCATTGTGAGTATTCTCACAAGCAACCCATCTGATATGGCCTTTTGCAAATAGTCAACAAAGTGAAAGGGCTCATCAGCTTTGGTGCATAGTTCGGTAACAACCACTAGCACTGAATCAACTTCACCTCTAATATATATAACTAAAAATAATAATGATAGTATGAAAACTCTGTGGCGTGAATCTGAAAGACCAATATGCGAAGAATTGCTTTCATGTCCTGTTGCAATTCCATATATCTATAAAAGTTCCGCTCCAATTAAAAAAAAAAAAACCCCGTGGCGTGAATCTGAAAGATCAATATGCTTGCTTTCATGTTCTGTTGCATAACTTATTTCCTGTTACAAACTTACAATTCTCTCTCTATATATATATATAAGATCCGTCCCAAATTGTGAACAAAATCATCATATAAAAGTTCCGCCCAGATTTATAAAAAAAAAAAAAAAAAAAAAATATTACGAAATCAATTTGAAAATATTCGGGGCGTGAATTGAAAAAATCAATATGCAGTTAATTGTTTTGTCCTATATATATATAAAGAACATGGAAGCCAAACAAGCCATAAATGGATGGATGCTACTGACCTCTCAAAGATCAGTCCTCTATTGGTTTAAATTTTTTCTTTCAGGGGCCACATGTAGTGTAATTGAAGATGCGGTAATCATTTGTTTACCTTTCAAGTGGTTGCACGGTCACCACTAATCCAACTGCTCTGCAATTGCTTTTCTACTCTTCAATTTTTTTATTCATCCGTCTTCTTTCTCTAAAATAAAAAGGGAGAAACTTGTCCAGTAAAATCAATTGCCATACTTGTCTAGTGAAATCAATTCATGTCAATCTCCATGAATGACTACGCGGTATCACCAATTAAGAGAAAGAGATCTTGCGTTTTAAAATAATAATAATAATAATATTATTTTATTTTATTTTTTTAAAATAAAATAAAATTTTACTTACCTAGTAATATATATATATATATATATATATATATATATTAAAAAAACAAATATAATAAATAAATTGCGAAATCATTCCCATTACCAAGCAAAATCACCGTGATGATACCCATAAGAAGGATCTTGTGATTTTTAATCTATATCTAATAATTGATCTTGTTAATTGCTTTATCACATGAATTTTGATTCTTGACATGCATGGGCGACCGCTCCTTGATATCTCTAATCTATACTAGGCGGTACATCATTCTTAACATGGGTGACCACATGTGTTGTACACTATAAATAAAATAAGATTTTATTTTATTTGGCAAAATATAATTTATCGTTACCTAATTTTAAATATATATATATATATATATATATATATATAAAGATTTGTCTTTGTTTTTAAGATTTTTAAAAATAAAATAAGATTTTTATTTTATTTGGTAATATATAATTTATCTTGATTTAGTTCGGGAAGCAAAGATTGTGCAGGATTTGGAGAAGATTTTTAATATTTTGTGGGTGAGCTCTCCTAAGGGGTCACCTCTCCAAGAATTTTTTTGTTTTCAGAACTTGCAAGATAGAGATTCGCACATTGTTTAGAAATTTGGAACAGGACTCAAGGACTCAAAGAAATTTGCACGATCGCCACTCCGAAGGTGTGACTCCCAACCACGATGCTAAACTTGTTCCCCAGAAGAGTCGCCAAAGAAATGTGGGCAATGAAATCGTACCTTGCTAGGGTTAGGGTTTCGTGTTGGCTGAGGAGGAGAGAAATCCACGAAAAGTGGAATTGATTGATTGATTGAAGAGAGAGAAGAACAAGTGACGATTACTCCAATGACACGTGGCGTAACTCTTAGAATCAAGAACCTTGTTAGGGGTGTGAGGATTGAGAGAGCCTTCTTGAGTCTTCTAAGTTGAGAGAGAATCTCCAAGTCTCGTAGTCTTCCAAAGGGTCCAAGTTACGAGTCCGAAGAAGTCCCTTCCCAATAGAGTGGAAGGGTATTTATAAGATTTTTTGAGAGTGGTCACAAGTCTAAGCACATGTCCCTGGGAAATTCAAATTTACCCTTAGTCACCATAGTAATGCCCAAATCGTCCTGCCTTTCTAGCCACCAATTCAATCCCTCAATTAATTCCCAAAAATGAGTCGCCTCCACGTGTCTTCTGCCTCGGGACACGTGGAAGATTCTCTCAGGTCTTGATTCTTTATTTTCGACTTTTTTATTTGTCATTCAATTCTTTAGGTCGTATGCGTGAACCCTAATTTGTACATGGACTCACAGTATATATGATTGCAAATAATATATATCATATATAGGTTAGTAATGAGATCATTATATATATATATATGGAAAAATGTATGTACCGCCATTATGTATTACACACGAGAGTTATGGCGGCGATTTTTTTGGGCTATAGCGACGGTTTCACCGGTCGTCATAGCTATTTTTGAGGCTATAAATGACAGCCACTGTCATATAGCCCAAAAAAAATCTGTCGTTATAGTTCTCTAATGTAATACATATGTAATGTGACATATAGCCCATATATATATATATATATATATATATATATGGATATAATATACGTTAGTATATATATGATTGCATATAATATATATCATATATATATTAGCAATGAGATCATTTATATATAGATATATGTTAGTAATCAAAAAAACGAATAGTAAAAACATTTTATTATATTGATATGTTGATCCTTTATTGCATTAAGTATCTTTGTTTAACAATAAATGATCGTATGTGTTTTGTAAAATAATAAATGGCCAAGTATGTGTTTTGTAAAATAATAAAATAATAAGGCGGTTGAATCCGGTTAATTGTACTAAAAGTGGTTAGTCACAATACCATATAGAAATTAGTGGTCATACATATATAATAAAATTATAAAATTTAATGAAATTTTATTAAACTAGTATTTAATTTTATTTTGTTTAATTAGTCGATTTAAAAGAGTGTGACGAATAATATTTGAAATTATAATTTGGATATTACATTATTTAATGCGAATCTGATTTCGTACTAGATCTTTTAGCGATAATCTTCTTAATTTTGATTTATTCTTTTTATTTTCGTTTAGAAATTAATTATTGTTTCAGCATATCTAAGGGTGTAAACGAAGTTAGAATCTCAATCTAACACCTTCATGCTCAGATTCAAATTTCGACTCAAAAAAAATTGAGCTTGAATTCGACTTCGGATTCGATAAAGGGATTTATATTTTTGTGCTAGATTTGACTTCGGATCATTACTCGGACCTCTTGGCTCCGTAAGTACTCGACTTTCGTTTACAAAGAGAGTTACTTATGAGCCTTCAAATCGAGTTTTGAATATGAACCATTTCACTTAAAATTGAACCACTACATACTAAATTGGTTACTTAACTAATATTTATATATATAACTTTTTCACTTTTATTTATGTATTGAAATTATAAAGAATGTAATAAAATTAACATTCAATTCATTTGGTTTATTCATGTAAGAGTTTACACAATTTCATACTACACTTTATAAATTATAAAGATTGATACAAATATCACATATTTAGCTTACTAGAATGGATCAGACTAGTATTCGAATATGATCCTTCGAGCAGGTATCGAGCATGATTTGAGAAAAAATAAAATACTCGAACCCTAATTTGAGCGAACACTGGTATGCTCGAATTCGACTCGTGTATCATTAAACAAAAATCGAGTATGGATCAGATTCGACTCGGATCAACTTCGAATTCGAGCTTTGAATCATATTTTTGAGCCAATCTCGAGTCGAGTACCGAACTACTTGGCTCGATTTACACCCCTACGCATATCTGTTCCTTCTCAAATTTATGTGATAGTTTCGTTTTGGGCAAAGTTTGTATATTTTAATGACTTTTAAAATTACTTTTAAAGACTCCATGAAATAAGTGACAAACTTTTATTTACTTTTTATCAAGACTTTCATAGACTTTTGTATATTTCTAATATATCTTAAAACTTATATTCATTGTTAGAACTTATATATATATATATATATATATATATATATATATATATATATATATATATATATATATATAGGGAGCCCTTCCATAAAGAATCCTATTGTTATGGTTACCGTAACATCCCTTTTTGGACCGTTGATAAATTGAATAGATGGTCTGCGATTAACTTTTCTATTTGATAAAAGTTTAAGATGTGTTGTTGTGCCTTAATTATCTACCCGTATTCTACTTCTATTTTATTAAGTGAATATTAACTTGTCGATAGTTATAAAAAGTGAATATTTATTATTAAAATAATCCGGTATAGGTAGAGCTTGTCTTAATTTCATACTTTTTTTTTATTTCCGTAGAATAAAACAGTACCAACTTATCTTTTATTTATTTTGTTTTTCTCTTTTCTCCATTATATGTTATGACTCAACAAATTAAAATAAAATAAAATAATAAAAAAACTGCCAGTAAGATCTGGTGTGTCGAACTTATCTTTTTTATTTTGTTTTTTTCTTTTCTCCATTATATGTTATGACTCAATAAATTAAAATAAAATAAAATAATAAAAAAACCCAAATTTATAACTTTTCACTACCGAGGAAAAAAAAAAATGGATATCCCAACTAATCATTCTTTGAGCAGATTCGAACTCATGACCTCACGCACTAATACCTCGTCATATGACCACCCCGAGCACCACGGGCCTAGGCGCTAAGTTCAACCAAGGATATATCCTTATAGAAAAACTTCACCATCCCCAAAATCTATATTCTTGCATTATTATTATATTACGATTTATTATTATTAATAAATTTATATTATTAATTGGATTTTTCTAAATAGAAATAAGTTAATATCTATATTTATTATTATCCCCTTTAATATTTTTTCTTATCTTTGTAATAATATGTCCAATTAGTCTAATTAATATATTAAAAATAAATATCATTCTTTAATAAAATATAATTAATGATCATTATAAATCTTGTACAGTAATACGCGTGGTTGCATAGAAGCACACGGTATTGTACAGTATCTTTGATTATTGATGCTTACGTGAGAAGTCACTAAGTTTTGTTCAATTATTACCACAGTAATTGTTTTAAAGTATCTCACGTTATTGATTCAATTATTGTCATAATATTTTATATTATTAAATCAATAATTGAGACGACAAAGTTATTCATATTATTATTTGTATTGACGATGTCTAGAAAGTTACATCGAGGAAAGGAGTTTAGTCACCTAATTAGGCTTGCTTAGTAGAAAAAATCCTTATCGAAAAGCCCCTCTTTCTTGGAAATGATCAAGTCGTTAATATTCTGAATTATAATATTAATGATGAATGTTATCAAAAATGTGTTTTGTGAAGCCATGTGAATTGAGATAAATAGATGGGATTTTTATGAATTATTTGTTATAAATTTGGCTTATTATATGGACTCCCACATGCCTATTTTTCAAAACCGTCGATAGAAAGTTATCTCAGCTTTGTTTATATATATATAAATATATATATTATAACAAGTTTTATTTTTATGTAAAATAGAATATATTATATTTTATTATTTGCATAGTACTGCATAGTGTTGTATAGTAAAATCAAAAAAATTCCAGCCGATGCACCCGTGATTTCGTCAAAATTTTTACTGTGCGTCCGTGATTATTTTTATTAAATAGTATCATGTCATTCTCCTATAAATAGGATGCTCAGTTTAGAAAAGAAAAATTCACACCAGAATCTGAGAATTCTTCTTCTATAATATTGAGCATATTTCTTTTGAGTTTAAGGAAGTTTTGAGTGTAGAAAATTGTGAAAGTTTTCTTCAAGAATATATCCGCTATATTAGTCAAAAATACTCTTCTTTTGAGGTAAGAGATATTATTTATTTCATATTCGCTTACGACATTATTTTTTGTTTTCCTAAAAAATTTTATTTCGTTCAATATTCGCAAGAAATATTATTTTCGTTCAATATTCGTAAGGAATATTATGTTCGTTCAACAGTTGTAAGGGACATTATTTTTGTTCAATATTCGTAAGAAATAATATTTTCTTCCATACTCTGTCGTGTGTAAGTAATATTATTTCGTTTCATATTCCTAATTCTACACTTATTTTGATAAGTATTGCTTCTATACTCCTTGAAATTAGTTGAATATTCTTGAAATTTGCGCTTCTTCTAGTATCGTTTCACGAGGATATTTTTCTAAACATTCTTGTTAAATTTTTAGATTTTCATGCCGGATTACTATTCATGGGTACTATTTATACGTACGACACTATTCATACGTATAGTACTATTCATACGTATGACACTATTCACGAAGTACTATTCACTCAGGTACTATTCACTCAGGGTACTATTTACGTTAAAAAATTGATTCTTTTCTGTCCAAATTATTTTTGATATGTGAATATTATTCTTGAATTTTACTCCACAAAGCAGTATCATGTTGACAATTTGGTCATTATTGAATTCTGGATAAATTAAATTATAAACATTTAAAATTTATCATTGCTCTCATTTAATTGAATTCTTATATCATTGTCATCATCCTCATGCTTATATTATGATGAAAGTCATCTTCGGCTAAGGGTGCAAAGATGAATTGTTGTTTGGTATGATTATAACCAGGAATTATGTATCGGTATAATCATGACCCGTAATGTTATAAATGCATGATGTAGTAAAAGTCCTCATTGGTGGACAGTTATTGGTATGATCATGACCATGGGTTCTCTTCGGCCAAGGGTGCAAAAATGAATTGTTGTTTGGCATGATCATGACCACTGATGATAATAACGAATATCCTTGGCCCATAGTGCATTGATGATTCGTGGATATGATAATAATGAATATCCTTAGCCCGTAGTGCATGGATAATTTAGTAATGTGGATTATTTATTAAGCTGAGTCTCAGCGATAAAATTGATGATAAACTTTTAGATCATAGAAGATAGTAAATATCATGCTCTACTTGACTTTTCTAATAGATTGTTTGTTCTGTTGCAGTTAAACTTGTTGTTTATTGTATTCTATCAGTTTAACACTGTTGAAGGCTAACGATAATTTATTCTGCATTATTTTAGTCATAATATTTATTACTGGGATAGTTGAGCTCACCCTTTGCTTTCATTGTTCTCTTCAGGAAATGAGAATATAGCCCGGACTAGTCGGGGAATGGAATGACAGTCCAGATGGTTGCTTTAATAGTCCTCACTATTCTGTAAAATAGTGTGATAATAATTATAATGAGGACTCCATTTGAGTTTGGATACTATCTAGAAGATAATATTCGTGTTAAAACTCTCAGTTTATGTTACACGATAATTATATAATTAAGTTTGTATTTGTACTATGTACCATGTATTTGGCGACTCAGAATGGGTTGTGTATACCTATTTTGGGGGCGTCACATTTGGTATCAAAGCTTAGGGATATGATCCTTAGCTGAGATTTGAGACTAGAACTAGGAGGGGAGAGATGGGTAAATCCTTCGCTAGTATGACCTACCTAAGCTTAACTATTATTTAATTGGTCGGTCATAATATAGGGATAATATGTGGCATGTCAATTAACCCTTCTTTTGTGACAGTGTTTGAAAAGGGCATCTGAAAATGTGGAGATAATCAATGGAGCACATGCGACCATTGAGTCACCGTCAATCAATAATCAGGATAATATTCATCAAGAAGGCAATAATCCTCATGTAAACAACAACATCGACCAAATGACGAACGATGGTATGTTTAGGAACTTTCTAAAATTTATGCAAAATCAAATGAGAGAAACTCCTGTTAAAAATGTAGGTGGAAACACTGATAAGTCATGGCTGGTCACCGCTAAGCAGTTCAAGGAGCTGGGACCACCGGAGTTTTTGGGAAAGCTAGAACCACTTAAGGTAGAGACATGGATTAAGCAAATTACCAAGATATTTGATGTCTTGAAATGCTCAGAGGAGCTAAAGGTTCCCTTTGCCACCTTGCGTGAAAAAACAGATTATTGGTGGGAATCTGTAACACGTACTTAATCTGCCGCACTAAAGATGTCTTGAGAGAAGTTCCGAGAATTGTTCAACGACAAGTACTTTTTTGAAAGTATTCGTCACATGAAAGAGGTGGAATTCATTAAGCTGGAGCAAAACAATATGACCGTGTCACAATATGAAGCTAAGTTTGCCAAGTTATCCCGGTTTTCATTCTATTTGGTTGATAATGAGGAATGAATGACGAGAATATTTCTGCGAGGTTTGAAATCCGAAATACATCAATACCTCATTTCTCACAAACTTTGTTTGTATTCAGATGTTGTGAATAGGGCTCAATTATTAGAGCGCGATTATGAGTCAGCTCAACCAAAAGGTAACGATCAACAACACGATAATAATTATACCGGTGGAAATGGCCATCAAAACAATGATAACCATTGTGGAGGAAATTATCATTTTAAAAATGATAACCACTTCGATGGTAATCATGACCAAGATGATAGGAGAGGTGAACTAAGTGGGAACAACTTTAAGAAGAGAATATTCAACAATGACAGAAAGATGACGACAGCAGCACTAACACCCATTTTAAAGTAAGAAGAACGACCATCGGTCGTATTCTACAGATGCGGAAAGTAGGGACACATCCATCCAAGCTGTACGTAACAACCCAAAGCGTGTTTTAATTGCGAAAGAGAAGGTCACCTAGCTTGATTTTATCATGTACTGAAGTCAAGTCCAACTGGGATGGAGACACCAAAGGCCGTCCCAGACAAGTTAAAATTGGTAGTTTAAGGGAGAGTGTTTTTCGTGACGAGGAACCCGAACGAAGTTATTACGGGTAAGCTAATCATAAACTCTTGCAAAGTCTATACCTTATTAGATATCGGTTCTACCCATTCTTTTATTTCACCTACTTACGCTCAACGTTTAAATTTGACTTCAAAGAAGTTAGACTTTGACTTATCTGTTGAAACTCCGTTAGAAAAAACCTTCGTTACATCCACTATTTATAAAACCTTCAATACTCTCACATTATCTGATGATCTCATCTCTTTGAAAATACTTGCATTTGATGTGATTTTAGGAATTAACTGATTAACTACTCATAATTCTAAAATTGATTATTTTCGTAAGGTTGTTAGCCTTCATATTCCTAACCAACCTGTTATGTGAATTCAAAAAACAAAACCACTAAAGTCAATCACTATCATATTAAGCCATAAGTGAAGATCCCCGAGCCTTTTCGTTGGTGACTTCCTTATGTGGATGCAATCGGCGGACTTTTCGTAGGGGAAGCCGTGAATAATGGTGGCAAGTTAATAGGTATAAATGTGAGGTGATATCCAAGTCTTGGATGAGAGTCACAATTTTGAATGATATTTCTATCATTAATAAATTTCTTGACGTATTCCCTGAAGACTTCCTAACATACTCCCAGAGCGTGAAATCGAATTTTGTATTGACCTTGAACCCAAAACAAAACTATCAAATATTTCTTCACCCAAAACGAACGTAACATGCGCCAAAGACGTTGGCTCGAGCTGTTGAAAGATTATGACTATACCATTCAATACCATCCTTGAAAAACGAACATGGTAGCTGACGCGTTGAGTAGAAGATCGTATGCGGTTACGAGTGCGACGTTGTTAACACAAAGAACTATTTTATACGACTTACAAAAGATGGAGATAGAGTTAAAGACTTCAAGAAGCTACGTGAAGATAATAAATATACGTTTAGAACCGACTTTAAACGATAAAGTTAAAGCCGCTCAAGCTACAGACTCAGAGATGATGAATGTGAAGAAGAAGGTGCAAGAAGGCGCTATTCTAGAAGCAAGAATCGATGAAGAGAGGAAATCTCAACCCTCGATTTTATTGGTCTATTTGAAATCCTCGATCGAGTAGGAACTGTGGCCTATAGACTCGTTTTACCGCCAAGTATGACGCGTGTTCATAACATTTTCACGTATCGATGTTACGTAAATATGTGGACGACCTGAACCACATTATTGAATTAGAACTAGACAAGATAGCAGAAGATTTAACGTGTGAGAAGATACATGTTACACTACAAGAAAAAGGGCCATCTGCGACCAATGATATCAGTGACCGCACTATCCGGTCGCTGATAATAGTAATAGCGACTGCGAAGGATTCTAGTCGCTAGTATATATCACCGACCGCATGTGGTCGCTGCGCTGAGAACAATTTCCCTCCCAAAATGTGGTGCAAAACTTTGGTATGACGACGATCATCAGATCGACAGTTTATATCATACCGATATGTCCACATCATTAAAAAATTAGCGATCGCATGCGGTCGCTAATGCTCATAAACTTAATCAGGTTCAGTAGTTCGCTCAATATCTGCAGAAAAAAGAAGAAGAGGGAGAACAGACGAGAGGGAGAAGCGGGAGTAGGGGGAGAATAGAAGAGAGGGTGCCGCCTTCACCACGAGCTATTGTGCCATTTTTTTTACTTCTTCATTACAAGTCCGAGTTACACCATTACAACCTCAAACGAAAGGTAAACAAGCAAATCTTAAGTTTTGTAATGTCCCCTTTATATATATCTTGTTCAATTTAGGGTTTTTCCTTTAGGGTTTTGTTCAAATATTGATGTTGCAATTGTTTATTGATTCTGATTTGGTTTTGTGAATGGAGATTTGGGTTTTTGTTAATTTATTGATTAATATGGAATTAATCAATTAGTGAATACTGTATTTGTGAATGTTTGATGTTTTAATAGTTGAGTTATCTGCAAATTATCCTAAAGTAGAAAGCACACTGTTTAATATTTTTCTACAATAGCTGATTCTGTGTATGGTGTTTGGGCTAAACAAGCAATTTGCTAAAATGACACTGATTAGTGCTTAATGGTATACTACTATAAGTGTTTTGGTAACTGAAATTTTCAAAAGCAGTATTCTTCTTTTTGAGCCTTTCTTTAAATTCATATTTTAAAACTTTATTTGTTGTCTTTCCTTGATTTTCATAAAAAAGTAGCCACATTCATTTTTGCATATACTCTTATTGGATTTCTCATTCCATTTTCTTACTTATCTAATTTTTGGAACATATTAGTACAACTATGATGTGCACTTAAGGCTATTTTGGGTATGGAAAGATTGAACTCAATTTTCAAACATGCTAGAGTATGTGTTTATGAGTTTTCATGGTGATTTAAGGTTTATAGGAATGCTTAAAGACCATATATGTTCTATTGTAGACTGTTGGGGATTTGGTAGCCAAAATTGTGCCTATAAGGGACTGTTATGACCAACTTGTGTGACTGGTGTTGTTAGATAGTGAGGAGTACATACATTGCCTATAGATAACATGTAAAAATGGTTCCCTAAGTTAGTTAAGGTCTACATGGTGTGTTGTGCAATTCTTGCTTAAAAATCAATAAAAATAAGCTTTATAGAACAATAAACACTAAAATAGTGAACCACCATACCTGGACCCCATACATAAGTTTTAATAGTCATAATAGAACATAAGAAAGCTACACAAACTAAAGGAACCAAGCCTAAGCTATTTTGAGCATGAGACTTGTTAAAAATCATATTTTAAAGTAAAAAATGGTCTGTTTTGGACAATTCATAGTACCTGACCTTAAAGGACTATTTTCCAGGAGATATAAAGTTGCTCATACATGCTAGTAATGATTCCCAAACATGGTCATTGCTAAAGCCAACAAGAAAACCAATTTAAGCTCTCTTTTCAAGCCTATAATGAACTTTGATAAGTTAAAATGAGTTAGATGATTAAATAAAGTGTGGTGATGCTAAAAGTAACCTTAAGTAACTTAAATATACATTCCTAGACTATCCTAGTGGCCAGAACTAGAAAAATTTGGAAAAAGTAGAAAATCAGTTTTGTAAAAAAAAAGGTAAGAAAATGGCTAAGTTTGAGCTCTATTTTGGGGAGCTTAATGGGCATGAAAAGGAAATCTAAACCTTAAATAAAATACCTTGTAGTATGTTTAAGAAGTAGGGACAAGTGGTTAAGCCCTTGGATTAACCAAGGAGTTTAAACAAATCACCAAACTGGCATGGAAAAGCTTGAAAAGTGAGTTAGGGTTATGCTAGTTTGGTGATTTGTTTAAACTCAATTTGGACACCTTAGACAAGTGAGTTAGGGTTATTCTAGGCTATTCCAAGTGTTGGAATGCTAACATATACAAGAACTTGAGAAGTTAGTGTGTAAAAGCTTGAAAAAGCTTGGTTTAGAGGGTCGAAACTCAATCTATGCTTAGCAAACCTAAAGGAATGCTAAAATTAGTTCTAAATAGATATAATTCAAGTGTTGGAATGAACTAAATCTTCTTATATAATTCAAATGGCCATATATTCATTCGTATTCACTAAGAAGATATGATTATGAATATACGAAAGATGAAAATGAGAAGATTTTATCTGTAAGGATTTCGCTGTAGCACCTGCTATATAATGATGTAGTAGAAGAAATACTACCATCAATGTTAAACATCGTTTTTCTTAGATCTCTTACAAGTTAAGAAAGTAAGTGATGTCTTACAAGTTAAGAAAGTAAGTGATGCTTCATAGACCTCCTATAATAAATATAGAGGACAACAATGATGTAATCCAATTAGAGGGTGGAGATGAACCTGATGAATTGGATCCTGAGACAGTTATTGTGCCAGATGACAGTGATAATGAGAAAGAGTTATTGACTGACACTGACACAGAATCTGAAGAAGAAGATGGTTATGAATCTCCGATACTTGGAGAAAATAATTCTGACTCAGACAAGGATTTTCATTAAAATGTATATTTAGTTTTAATTGTATTACAATGAATTACATATAGGAATGTTCTCTATATCCTTAACATGTTCATGTACCTTTCATTTATAGTTGTCGTAGTTAACTATTTTCCAGTCATGTTTATGTACCTTTCATTTTATAGTAATCATAATTAATTATTTCATACAATTAATTGTCATTATTGTCCTTTTTATAAAGTGTATGTTTAGTTTTAATTGTATTACATACAATCACATATGTATACGTATTCTCATATCCTTGACATGTTTATGTACCTTTCATTTATAACTCATACTAACATCCTAAATTTTTTATTTATAGATGTCTTACGAACTTCTGACCTGACGAAAAGCGAGAAGGCCTGGGATACCCTAATCATGTGTCAAGAAGGCCCGCTAATCCAGATGATCGCATTCTTATACAGATCCATCCTCCTCCAGAGAGCACGTAAGTTAAACATCGTGTATATATAAGGGTTTAATATTTCCATTGTTATAAATATATTTTAATGTAAATTATTGTATATTATAGTGATTTTCAAGATAGTAAAATTGTGAAATGCATTTCACAATTATAAGCTTCTGAAATCGCTTCACGCCATGATGATTACATAAATGAGCACACTTCTCGCCCATAAGGATGTAGTTTGGGTTGAATTTTAGGTATATTTTTTTATCACTCTGATAGATAATACATAGTTAATCAAATAATATTTTTTAGTAATGTTGGATTATGGTAATATAACGCTTTTAATATTATTATTGTTGTTTTATTTGCGAAGCGGTATATATGGAGCACGCATTTACGAGACATCGATTATTCAAACACTATTCTCGGCGATAGTCGCACAGTCCGAACTAAGGATAATCAACAAGGAATGACAAAAACCTCGCATAATCTCGAGAGATTGACCATCCAGACAGTAGTGAAGCGATATATGCATGAGCATAGCCCACGGTGATGCTTACATCCCATATAGGTGCGGATGCGTGACCATGGAGAGTTGAGAGTGGGTCGAAGAGGCGCGAAGATCGCCGCCTCGAACAGATCCTCAAGTGTATCAGACGGTAAGAAGGCAAAAGGCACGTATCGGGGCGGCAGTATATCACAGCTGCAACACATTGCTACCAGGGTACGTATGTTGTGTTTATAGTCATCTTTTGTAGCTAAAATATCTTATGTTTATATAATAATATGAGAAAATAAACTATAGGAGTCTCAGTCTCAAAGTCAACTTATCAATTGGTTGGATGTGTATGTGGCCACCCGTGATGGTCTGCCTGAGGCTGTTCAGATAGCGGTAATAAGTTCACTTTATCCTAATATGTTGTTTATAAATTGTGACGACCTTTTTTAGTATTTTTTTTTATTTATTTTTAACTATTTAATTGTTCACCTTCTAACAGGACACTTATAAGGGCTTAATGAACGAGCGCTATCTTAAAAGGCACCCGCGTTAAATCGATTGATCAAGAATTATGGAGAGGCGTCCATCGTGAAGAAAAAATTATGTCAAAGGCCAGGACATTGGATGAATGTTTACAATTGTATTGTGTTGGATGAAATTTTTATGAATGTTTATTCATGGATGATTTTTATCCTTTATTTATTATTTTGAAATAAATAAGGAATTGATTTGATTAATGTGGATAGTTAAGGGTTAAATATGTGAAATATTTCAAAATAAGCAGTGGTTATAAAATATTCATTATTGTCGGGGAATATTAGTTTGGTGTGGAATATTAAATGCTAATCGGGGAATATTAAATGCGACGGCCTAGCGACCGTGTGGGCCCATGTGAGCGATTGGATGAAGAAAGCGACAAATATAAGTTGTTTAAAATAACGGCGTAGTTATTCTGAGATTATCTTTGTTGGAATACCCGTGGTTAAAACACACTGTCTGGCGTTGTTGAAGCGATTACTGCGGTATTGCACCAATTATTGATTCTTACGTGAAGGCACTTTACTCGATAATGGTTACGATAATTCTTTATTCGATTTTATTTTATTGAGTTAATAATTCTTTGCGTTGATATTTTATATTCTTTGTTGTTTGATAATTGTCATTACACGGTATTTTTCATTATCGAAGCAATAATTCATATTATCTGAATAATATTATTAGATAACATTATTGGCAATGTCTAGAAAGTTACATACAAGGAGAGGTTTGGTCACCTAATTGCGGCATGATGAAGAGAAATTCTTATTGGAAAGCCCCTCTTTCTGAGGAAGCTGCACGGTTGTCGATATTGTGATTACGTAATATTATTTGTGAATAATTAATTATTGATTCATATGATGAGAAAATATTGATTTTATGTGGATATAGATGGAGAAAATTTTTATAGTGACAATTGTTGAAAATTGAAATTTTATCTTTTTACGATAAAATAATTCATTTAAATATATTATTTTAATAATATATTAATGGTGATATTTTTACAATGAATGTGGGATATATGAATATCTGAGGAGGAAAGTATTTTTGTTGCAATAAATGTTTAAAACATGTTAAACATGTGAAATTGGACCCCATTTATTGGTTGAAATTTGATTATAACTTTTAATAAAATCGCTTGGTTTGTGGATTTGATTGATTTCTGTTTGGAATTTGGAAAAACTTTCTTCTGCAAAGTTGTAGAGAATTGAATTTCCTATAAAAACTCACGAGATTCGAATTTTCTGATGAAAGGGCTATTTATTATGAATTTTGAAGCTACGAAGTTACAAAATAATTAATTTTGGAAGTTTTAATTATTTATTTTATGAAAAACGTTTTTTTCTTACTTTTTCTAGAAGGTGGCATGTGGAAATGCTAGGATCTGAATTCTAAGGTTGGCGTATGAATTTGATATATATATATTAATTTATTAAATTTTACTAACTTTGGTGTTTCTAGCGTTTTCTATAAATAGGGTCTTGGGTTAGAATTGAAAATCACACACGAAGCTGAAGTTTTCTCTCTCTATATTATCGGCGTATTCTTGTGAGTATTTTGAGTATACTTTGAGTATTGCTAGGCGGTGCAAGTTCCTTGACCTTAGACTATACTCCGGTATTCTAGCTAAATCTTGATCTTTCGAGGTAAGGGATATTATTTTTTTTTCGTAATGATATTATTTCTTCATATCATTATCTTTGAAATATTGATCTGAAGTTTTTATCAAATTTGGAACTTTTTCATGTCGGGGTTACTATTCATGGGTTCTTATTCATGAATTACTATTCACGAGTTCTTATTCAGCGAGTTCTTATTCACGAGTTCTTATTCACGAGTACTATTCATGAAGCGTGAAGATGTTTTTGTGGAATTTCTATCTTTTGGTGTCGGAGTTACTATTCACGTGTCGGCCTTATTCACGTATCTGACCTATTCACGTATCTGATCTTATTCATAGAAAAATAAAATTTCTTCTTTTTGTCAAAACATCTATTACGGATACTAACTTTGATTGTATCCATGTTTTGATCATTCTTGAATTTTACACCACTATGATTATTTTTTGAGGTATTTTTGGACGTGGATAAAACCAAAATCTGAATCCTTAATCCTTAATCCTTGTCATTTTGTTTCACCTGGATTCGTTTCTTTAAAAAAATATTTTCATCATCATCCTCGGTCTTAAATGATGATATTATGGAATATCTTTGGCACATAGTGCAAAGATGAATGATTTCTTAAGAATATCTTTGGCACATAGTGCAAAGATGAATGATTCTGAAGAATATCTTTGGCAGCGTAGTCTGAAAAGATGAGCAGTGTTTAAATGAACATGACCAGTGATGAATATCTTTGGCTGTAGTGCAAAGATGAATATTTGATTCGGATGTATATTGATTGATGTTACGAGGATAAAAGATGAGCGATGAACTTTTAAATTCATACATAGAAGATAGTAGTTTGCATTCTCTACTTAACTCTTCTAATGAATTATTATTTCATTGCGAATATTGATTTAAAATTTGTTGTCTATTGTATTCTATATATTTTTCCTGTTGAAGACTAACGATAATTTGTTGTATATTATCTTAGTCATAATATTCTTTCTTGAGCTAGTTGAGCTCACCCTTTTCCTTTTGTTCCATTTTTCTCTCGGGAGGCGAGAATATAAGCGAGTGCAGTCGGGGTATGGAATGAAGGTTTTAGAAAAGAGAATTGTTTAGTAGTCCTCACCATTTTGTAAAATAATGTATCAATAAATGTGATGAGGATTTATTTGAGTATAGATATTATGCAGAAGATAATATTTGTATTCAAACTCACGATTTCTTGTTGTAATAATAAAGTTGTAGTTGTTTACGTACCATGTATTGACAACTTCGAATATAGGTGATGTATACCTATTTTTTTGGGGCGTCACGGTTGGTATCGAGCTTAGGGATATGATCTCTGGCGGAGATCGGGGAATAGAACTAGGAGGGAGAGCGAGTAAAATCCTTACGCTAGTGTGTCCTACTAAGCTTATTTGTTAGTTAGTCGATATATAGGGATATTATGTGATATATTGATTTCCTTAATTAACCCTTGTTTTATGGCGATGTTTGAGAATGTCGTGAGAGAATATTAATAATGGAAATGAGGCCGTGGAGATGCTGTACTCACCAGCGAGGAGAACGCGTGCAGCAGTGGCAATGTTCCTCCTGTGAACAACACCATTGAAGCGATGATGATGAGCGAGGGGATGTTTAGAAGTTTTTTGCGAGTTCATGCAAAAAATCGAACGAGGAGACTTCGTGTTCAAAATCTGAGGAGGAAATGATAGCAATTCACGGGTTGTCACACCCAACGATTCAAAGAGTTGGGACCACGAATTTAAGGAAAGCGGATCCGATCATGGCGGAAACATGGGTCAAACAAATTACCAAGATATTCGATGTCTTGGGATGCGGAGGAGACGAAGGTTCCATTCGCCACCTTTATGTTAAAGTGGCGAAGCGGACTCTTGGTGGGAGTGCGTGAAGCGTACCCATCCAGCCGCTTTCGGCATGTCTTGGGAGACGTTTGAAACTATTTAATGACAAATACTTTCACGAAAGTGTTAATCGTATGAAGGAAGTGGAGTTCATCAGTTAGAACAAAACAACATGGCGGTGTCTCGATGCGAGGCAAAGTTTGCGAGTTATCGAGTTTGCACCTCATTTGGTGGAGAATGAGGAGCGTATGGCGGGATGTTTCTTAGAGGTTTGAAACCGGCGTCGTCGATATCTCATTTCTCATAAATTTTCTCTTTATTGGATGTTGTAAGCAGGGCTCAATTATTAGGCGAGATAACGAGTACGGTCAATTGAGGACCCTGACCGAGGATCGTACCGGAGATAGCGATCAGCGAATAATGATAACCAGTGGGAGAAAGCAAGCAGACGGACAAAAATGGTTACCACTCTGGTGGTAATCATGGCCATGAAAATAGAAGAAGCGAGTCGGGAGGAGATTTTAAAGGAGAGATTTAATAACGACCATGTGAAGATGGCGGTCTTGCGTGACAATTGGTTCTAAGGGAGGAGAAACGACCACCGGTCGTATCTTTACAAATCACGGAAAAGAGGGACATATCGGTCAAACTTCCCACAACATTTCAAGGTATGCTATAATTGTGGAAAGGAAGGACATATCGCTCGAGATTATGCGATGGCGAAACCTAGTTCAATGAGGGGCGGTGACTCAAAAAATCATCCCGAAAAAAGTCAAAATCAACGATTAGGAAGAAGCGTTTGTTGTGGTGGTGGTCATAATCGAGAACCCAAAGCGAGGTGATCACGGGTAAGCTATTTATAAATTCTTGCGAAGTTTATACCTTACTTGATCTGGGTCTTTACCCATTCATTTATCTCTCCTGCATGTGCTCAACGTTTAAACTTGACTCAGGAGAAATTAGACTTTGACCTATCTGTGGAAACTCCGTTAGGAAAACTTTCATCACATCCAACATTTATAAATCTTGTTTGATTCAAGTTGGCACCATTACCTTACACATTGACCTTATCTCTTTAAAGATACTTGCTTTTGATGTGATTTTAGGGATTGATTGGTTAACTACTCATCATACCAAAATTGATTGTTTTAAATAAGGTTGTTAGTTTTCATATTCTAACCAACTTTTTATGCAATTCAAGCAACTAAACCATTAAAATCGATCATTTGTCATATCTAATCATAAAAGCTATTCGTTTATTATTAAAAAGCGGATGTCAAGCTTTCTTAGCCCATGTTATGGATTTGAATAAAGACACGTCAAATTTGAATAATATTCTGTTGTTATTGACTTTCTGGCGTATTTCTGAAGAACTTCCGGTCTACCCCCGAGCGTGAAGTTGAATTCTTTATTGATCTTGAACTGGTACAAAGCCCATTTCTAAAACCCCATATCGAATGGCTCTATTGAACTTGAGGAGTTAAAGGTCCAACTACGAGAATTGTTGGACATCGGTTTCATTCGTCTAGTACATCTCCTTGGGGTGCTCTGTTTTATTTGTAAAAAGAAGAAAGAGCGGGAGTATCGACTTTGTATTGACTATCGGAATTGAACCATGTCACCATCAAGAATAGGTATCCTCTACCTCGTATTGATGACTTGTTTGACCGATTCTGAGGGCACAATTCTTTTCAAAAATCGATCTTAGATTACGGATATCATCAATTGAAGATTAGAATCGAGGATATTCAAAGCGCCTTGAAACTCGGTATGGGCATTATGAATTCTTAGTCATGTCTTTCGGACTAACTAATGCTCTATGACTTTCATGGATATGATGAACCAAGTATTCAAGGAATATTTGGATCAATTCGTTGTTGTCTTTATTGATGACATCCTCATATATTCCAAAAGTCGTGAAGATCATGAGCACCATTTGAAATTTTGGTACTCGAAAGGCTTCGTGAAAACCAACTATATGCCAAATTGAAGAAATCGAGTTACGGCTTGAGGAAGTAGCATTCCTTGGGCACGTGGTGTGTCGAAACATGGAGATATCTGTTGATCCGTGAAGATTGAAGCAATCTGAAAGTTAGAACAATAAAATCGGTGGTTGAAATCGTAGCTTTTGGGCTTAGTGGTTATTATCGGAGATTAAATGGAAGGGTTTTCTCGAATCGCTACTCCATTAACTTCGGCTAACTTCGGAAGGATACAAAATTCGTTTGGAGCGAAGAATGCGAGAAAAGTTTCCAAGAGCTTAAGAGGAGACTTATTTATTTTGTTCTAACAATACCATCTGGTTCGGATGGATTTGTTATCTCTGACGATGCTTGAGCAAAGGGTTAGGATGTGTTCTCATGCACAGCGTGGGAAAGTCATAGCCTATGCCTCATGACAACTTAAAGAGTATGAGAGAATTATCCTACTCATGATCTAGAGTTAGCGGCCGTCGTTTTAGCTTAAAATATGGAGCACTATCTATATGGGGAGAAAGTGGAGATATATTCGGACCATAAAAGCCTTAAATATTTCTTCACTCAAAAAGAACTCAACATCTGGCGGCGACGTTGGCTCGAGCTATTGAAGACTACGACCACACTATTGATACCATCACGGTAAAGCGAGCGTGGTGGTGGCGCGTTGAGTAGAAGATCATATCACGAGAACGAGTCACGATGATGTCAAGTATCTGCGCATAGAGCCAACTTTAATAGAAAAAGTTAAGGTTGCTCAAGCCACCAGGCCGGGCTGATGTCGTGATGAAGAAAGAAAGTCTGAAGGAGCTATTAGGGCGAGAATTGATGAAGAAGGAATACTTGAGTCCACTCTAGACTTTGTGTTCCTAACGACTCGATTTGAAGTACAAGATTATGATGGAGGCACACAATACGCCATTTGCAATCCATCACGGAAGTACTAAAATGTATCGTGATCTTGACATACATTTGGTGGAACAATATGAAGAGAGAGATTGCAAAGTTTATCTCGATGTGTTTAACTTGCCAGCGTGTAAAGGCGGAGCATCTTGTACCTAAGGGTCCGTTGCAACCACTTGAGATTAGGAAATGGAAGTGGGAACACATTACCATATGGATTTAGTTCTGGGTCTTCCTACGGTTTCTCAAGGCATCAATGCTATTTGGGTTATTGTTGATAGATTAACCAAGTCTGCTCATTTCTTGCCGTCTGGGAGACTTATTCCTTGAGCGTCTTGCTAGTATATGCGTGAATGAGATTGTGAGGTTGCATGGCATGCTGTATCCATAGTTTGGATCGTGACCCAAGATTCACTTCAAGATTTTGGGTTAGCTTGCAAAAAAGCTATGGAGCGCAGTTTGCGATTTAGTTGGCATACCATCCCCAAAGCAGACGGACAATCGAGAGGGACTATTCAAACTCTTGAAGATTTATTAAGACTCATGTCCCTAGACTTCAAGGGCGGTTGGGATAAGTATTTACCATTGGTGGAATTCTCCTACAACAACAGTTATCGAGCAAGTATAGGTGTGGCTCCATTTGAAGCATTATATGGGCCGAAAATGTCGTTCTCTCCATATATGTTGGGATGAGGTGGGTGAAGCAACATTGTTGGGACCCGAGTTAAATGCGTATGACTCTGAAAAGATCCAAATGATTCGACAACGTATACAAAGCGGCACAAGATCGACAAAAAGAGTTATGCGGATCTTCATCGAAAGGGCGTGGAATTTAATGTAGGGGATCATGTATTGTTGCGAGTTGCTCCATGGAAGGGAGTTACAAGATTTGGGAAGAGAGAAAAGCTCGATCCACGATTTATTGGTCCATTTCAAATTCTTGACCGAGTAGGAAATGTAGCCTATAGACTTGCGTTACCTCAAGTATGTCTAAATGTTCATAATGTGTTTCACATATCATACTTAAATAAATATGTGAAAGACCCGAACCACGTTATTGAGTTAGAACCGGACGAGATAGCGAGAAGACTTAACGTGTGAGGAGGTACTGTCAAGATCTTGGATAGGAAGGAGCATGTCCTACTGCATGAAGGTCATACCACAAGTTAAAGTTTTATGGAGGAATCATCTTATAGAGGAAATGACACAGGGAATTGGAAAGCGAAATGAAAGCGAGGTATCCTCACCTTTTGAAACACCAGTCGTCGTCGATTTAGAGGCGAAATTTCATAAGGAGGGAGGTTGTAAGACCGAAAATTTTTAAATAAAAGAAATTTCCTTTATTTATTATTTTGAAATAGTAAGGGTTGATTTGATTAATGTGGATAGTTAAGGGTTAAATCATGAAATATTTCAAAATAAGCAGTGGTTATAAAATATTCATTATTGTCGGGGAATATTAGTTTGGTGGTGGAATATTAAATCTTTGTCGGGAATATTAAATGCGACGGTAGCGACCGTGTGTGGGCCCATGTGAAGCGATTGGATGAAGAAAACGACAAATATAAGTTGTTTAAAAATAACTTGCGTAGTTATTCACAGATTATCTTTGTTGGAATACCGTTGGTTAAAACACACTATCTGGCGTTGTTGAAAGTATTGCACTGCAGTATTGCACCAATTATTGATTCTTACGTGAAGGCACTTTACTCGATAATGGTTACGATAATTCTTATTCGATATTTTTTTATTGAGTTAATAATTCTTTGCGTTGATATTTTATATTCTTTGTTGTTTGATAATTGTCATTACACATTATTTTTCGTTATCGAAGCAATAATTCATATTATCTGAATAATATTATTAGATAACATTATTGGCAATGTCTAGAAAGTTACATCTAAAGAGAGGTTTGGTCACCTAATTGCGCGCGCCAGGTAAGAAGAAATTCTTATTGGAAAGCCCCTCTTTCTGAGGCTGCACAGTTTGTCAATATTGTGATTACGTAATATTATTTGTGAATAATTAATTATTGATTCATATGATGAGAAAATATTGATTTTATGTGGATATAGATGGAGAAAATTTTATAGTGACAATTGTTGAAAATTGAAATTTTATCTTTTTACGATAAAATAATTCATTTAAATATATTATTTTAATAATATAATAATGGTGATATTTTACAATGAATGTGGGATATATGAGTATCAAGGAGGAAGAGTATTTTTTATTGCAATAAATGTTTAAAACATGTTAAACATGTCGGTGGACCCCATTTATTGGTTGAAATTTGATTATAGCTTTAAAAAAATCCTGGTTTGTGGATTTCGGTCGATTTACATTTGGAATTTGGAAAAACTTTCTTCTGCAAAGTTGTAGAGAATTGAATTTCCTATAAAAACTCATGAGATTCGAATTTTCTGATGAAAGGGCTATTTATTATGAATTATTGAAGCTCAAAGTTCGAAATAATTAATTTTTGAAAGTTTTAATTATTTATTTTATGAAAAACGTTTTTTTTCTTACTTTTCTAGAAGGTGGCATGTGGGAAATGCTAGGATCTGAATTCTAAGGTTGGGCGTATGAATTTGATATATATATATTATTATTTTATTAAATTTTACTGCTTTGGTTCTAAGCGTTTTCTATAAATAGGGTCTTGGGTTAGAATTGAAAATCACACCGAAGCTGAAGTTTTCTCTCTCTATATTATCGAGTATTCTTGTGAGTATTTTGAGTATACTTTGAGTATTGCTAGGCGGTGCAAGTTCCTTGACCTTATATATTATTATTCTAGCTAGAAATCTTGATCTTTCGAGGTAAGGGATATTATTTTTTTCGTAATGATATTATTTCTTCAATATCATTATCTTTGAAATATTGATCTGAAGTTTTATCAAATTTGGAACTTTTTCATGTCGGGTTACTATTCATGGGTTCTTATTCATGAATTACTATTCACGAGTTATTATTCACGATTCTTATTCACGATTCTTATTCACGAGTACTATTCATGAAGCGTGAAGATGTTTTTGTGGAATTTCTATCTTTTGGTGTCGAGATTACTATTCACGTATCTGAAGCCTATTCACGTGATATCTGATCTATTCACGTTATCTGATCTTATTCATAGAAAAATAAAATTTCTTCTTTTAAGTCCAAAATATCTATTACGGATACTAACTTTGATTGTATCCATGTTTTGATCATTCTTGAATTTTACACCACTATGATTATTTTTGAGGTATTTTTGGACGTGGATAAAACCAAGTACGAATCCTTAATCCTTAATCCTTGTCATTTTGTTTCACTGGATTCGTTTCTTTAAAAAATATTTTTCATCATCCTCAGTCTTAAATGATGATATTATGGAATATCTTTGGCACATGTGCAAAGATGAATGATTTCTTAAAGAATATCTTTGGCCTGTGTAGTGCAAAGATGAATGATTTCTGAAGAATATCTTTGGCGTAGTGCAAAGATGAGCAGTGTTTAAATGAACATGACCAATCGATGAATATCTTTGGCTGTAGTAGTGCAAAGATGAATATTTGATTCGGATGTATATTGATTGATGTTACGGGGATAAAAGATGAGCGATGAACTTTTAAATTCATACATAGAAGATAGTAGTTTGCATTCTCTACTTAACTCTTCTAATGAATTATTATTTCATTGCGAATATTGATTTAAAATTTGTTGTCTATTGTATTCTATTAGATTTTTCCTGTTGAAGACTAACGATAATTTGTTGTATATTATCTTAGTCATAATATTCTTCTTGAGCTAGTTGAGCTCACCCTTTTCCTTTTGTTCCATTTTTCTCGGGGAGGCGAGAATATAAGCGATGCAGTCGGGTATGGAATGAAGGTTTTAGAAAGAGTTGTTTAGAGTCCTCACCATTTTTTGTAAAATAATGTATCAATAAATGTGATGAGGATTTATTTGAGTATAGATATTATCTAGAAGATAATATTTGTATTCAAACTCACAGTTTCTTTCTTGTAATAATAAAGTTGTAGTTGTTTCGTACGTGTATTGATTTACGCCATATGATCATGGATGGATAAATATGGATGCTTGTATATATAATTGTGTTTTGAAAAGCAGTACAAAGGTATTTTGGAAAATCAATAAAACAGAAAAAAAAATTTAAAAAAAACCATCGGTGACGTGATGTATATCGGCGATATTTTGGAAATTAGCGATCGATGTGGTCGTAGCATGGTTGCATAGTATTACACTTCAGTATTGTACAATATCTTTGATTATTGATGCTTATGTGAGAAGTCACTTTCGGTTTTGTTCAATTATTGTCACGAGAATTGTTGCGTAAGATCTCACGTTATTGATTCAATTATTGTCACAATATTTTATATTATTAAATCAATAATTGAGATGACAAAATTATTCTTATTATTATTTTCATTATTGACGATGTCTAGAAAGTTCTATCGAGGAAATGGGTTTGGTTACCTAATTATTGCCACTGATAGGGAGAAATCCTTATCGGACCCCCTCTTTCTTGGGAATGACCTGATTGTTAATATTGTGAGTTATAATATTAATGATGAATGTTATTAAAAATGTGTTTTGTGAAGCCAAGTGAATTAAGATAAATAGAGGGGATTTTTATGAATTATTTGTTATAAATTTGGTTTATTATATGGACTCCTACTTACCCATTATTCAAAACTCGATTGAAAAGTTATCTTAGTTTTGTCTTATATATATATATATATATATATATATATTATATATATATATATATATATATATATAGAAGCTTCTTCCATAGCAAATTCTTGCTATGAGTCTTATCTTGTAACACCCCTTTTTGGACCGTTGATAAATTGAATAAATGGTCATGCGATTAACTTTTCTATTTGTTAGTTTTAACGGGTTGTTGTGCTAATTATCTACATGCATTCTATTTCTATTTTATTAAGTGAATATTAACTTGTCAATAGTTATAAAAGTGAATATTTATTATTAAAATAATTCTAGTAGAGTAGAACATCATGAAACTTTACTTTTTTTTTTTTGATTTCCTACTAAGTATACTTGTAATTCTACTTATCTTTTTTTATTTATTTTGTTCTTCTTTTCTCCATTATATGTTATGACTCGACAAATTAAAATAAAATAAAATAATAAAAAGACCCTACTTAAGACAAAATTGTATCGAACTTTATCTTTTATTTATTTATTTTTTCTTCTTTTCTCCATTATATGTTATGACTTCGACCAAATTAAAATAAAATAAAATAATAAAAAAAAAGACTTACCCAATTTATATAGCTGTCACTACCGAGAAAAAAAAAAATTGGATATCCCAACTAATCATTTAATGTATTCGAACTCGCTGACCTCATGCACCAATACCTATATCGTATATATTTACCACCCGAGCACCACATGCCTAGTGCTAAGTTCAACCAAGGATATATCCTTATAGAAAAACTTCACCATCCCCAAAAATCTATATTCTTGCATTACTATTATATTACTATTTATTATTAATAATAAATTTATATTATTAATTGGATTTTCTAAATAGAAATAAGTTAATATCTATATTTATTATTATCCCTTTAATATTTTTTCTTATCTTTGTAATAATATGTCCAATTAGTCTAATTAATATATTAAAAATAAATATCATTCTTTAATAAAATATAAATAATTATCATTATAAATCTTGTATTATTAGTATTAATAATTTTATTATTAAGCAATGATTATTAGTAATGATTTTATATATTAAGCAATGATTTTATTATTAAGAAATGATTTTATTATTAATAAAACTAGTTCAATTAGTCTAATAAGTAATGATGATAATATTTCAAGTCATTTCGTGAAATTAATTTACTTATCGAATTTATAAAAGTAGTGAAGTATTATTATAATAATAATAATGTGATTATCAATATTAGAAGTACAGATTATACCAATACTAGTCTTGCATAACATTAAGAGGAATAGTACATATTATATGTTCATTTTCATAAAATAAAAAACATAGAATGATTAATACAACCGACGCCTATTTTTTTCGCTCAGAATCCCCAAAGCACTCGATAGTGATTTCGTTTATCGTGGTTTCGGTTCAAAGCCACAAATTGCACATTTTCGATGAGTCTTAGAAGGAATGATTTTCTCGAGTGCACTCTTGAATCTAGATTGTTTTTTATGCCCTTTGTTTGAGAAATATTAGGCGGCAAAAACTCTTCTTCTTCTTCCACTTCGCATCTTCATCGTCATTATCGTATCCCATATCATGATTTGGATCTCCAACTGCGTCTGATCAATGTCGCTATCCGCCAGCTTCAAGAATATTCTCATCCGGATCATACTGGTCAACCAACTCTTTTCCTCGTGCATTCGGTTTAAGAACAATTTTGTAACCCTGATCGAAAGCAAGCCGCTTTGCTTTCTAACTCCCGGTAATCACCCATCAAATGATTATAAGCGTATTTCTTGATTTTGTTCGAAGTCGCAGATGTGGAGTTAAAGAGTAAGTCTTCACCATTGCTTTTGTTCAAGTCTCTTGTCCACCGATGAAGGATCATGCTCGGTTCGGTATTTGTGAAATACTCTTTCTATGAAATATCTCAAGATGTACTGCATAATTCACGAGTAAGAAAACATTTGGCGCTTACATGTTATCGATCCCAGTTGTTTATTGTTGACAACTTCTTTATATTTTCCACCACTTTCAATTTGCATCTCGCATTATACAATCGCATAAACCTTAGTATCAATGACACACTGACTCACTAAATTTATGAACATTGTATTTCATGGAATCGACGAATTGACGTTGGAAACGCTCTAAACATCTCTTTGTGTACACTTGTATGCGGATGAACTTCTAAAGATGAACCGTACCATAATCCTTTTACGATGTTTTGTTATGTAGTCGGCCTTCCTCTCCTCGATAAACCTGTCTTTCTACGCTTTTTGACTGCTGCAGTACAAAAACATAGCATACTGTTGATGCATTAACATACTCATCAAAAAGGCATTCATGCTCTCGCTTCTTCCAGATGGTAGTCATTCCTCATGCAAAAATATCTCTTTGTATATCTTTGGAATCCATTTCGTCGTAGTACATCATACAAACTTCCAAGACATTCATTAGTATACAATTCATAGGAACTTATCGAGAATATGCCAACGCTTCTTCAAATTCCTCGATGGACAATGAGTTATACACACAGCTTTGTTAAAATCATTTTTGAACGATGGGTGCTTATAATAAACATGATGCGAATTTTTTCAGAAATTTATTGCTAATATGCCAAGAACACAATAAATGATAACTAGTTGGAAGTCTGTAGCAATAGCATTACTCATGGCTTTGTCTTGATCGGTGATGATGGTTGTAGGTGCCTTGTAGTCCATGGCTTCAAGCCATGTCTCTGTAATACCCAAACGAAAGTGTCCTCTCGTCTCTCATCTCGTAATAAAGTGTAAATCCAAACAATATAGACCGATAATGGTGGTTGACCCAAAGAATGGAACAAACGGCATGCCATACTTATTTGTCCCAGATGTCTTATCAAATGTCACAACGCCTCCAAACCGTTGATATATAAATCTTGATCGGACGTCAACCCACAAAATACAAGCTATGTGGTTGTTTTCACCGGGTTTTACTCGGAAAAAAAATTTGCTGGCACTTTCGGATGCAAGTTTGTTCAAATGATTGATAGCAGCTTGTGCATCATTTTCATCTGTAGAATCACGCCTTAAATCTCGCACCACATTCTTAACATTAGCAGTAGAGAAAGGAACATTTTGCAACCCACCTCCCATCATTGTGCTCAAAACATTCATCATCTTACTTGGGACCAATAATGGGACTTATTTAAAGTGTCAATTAAATTTCTTACAACAGGGAGTAATATTTACGTGAGTCTCGATCAAATCTACTTTGGTGGGGGTTACTAAGTGATGATTGTGCTCTAATTCAACAATAGATATACGCCAATTGTCCTCTTTCTTATCAGCGAACAACATATATTCTAGCTTTGCACATTGTTAGATCTATCGAGTCTCTCCATCTAGTTATTTTATTACTACTATCTTCATCATCGTAAACTCTTTTAACAATTTGGTGTACCCCGCTTTCTTACATATCATCTTGCTAGATCCGATATCATTCAGATTAGCATGTTTATGACTAGTTGCAATTCTAATCTCAAATCCATTTTTGCGAGCATATGATCTATAAAAATATTCAACCTCTTCCAACGTACAAAATAATTGACCAACGTCTTTAAACAATATCAGTTTATTACTTTCAACTTCACCGACAAATTCGGATGTATTATATGACATTTTAAAAACTTACTTTGTGAATAATAGTGATGAATTTTGCTCGATCAAAACTTCAACTTGATTTTCTCAAGTGAAAGTGGGGCAACTGTGATGAAACAAATTATGAGTAGAGGTGAAAAGAGAAAATAATATCGAGAGAACAAATTCGGGTTCATGGAGAAGAAGATAACTTGAGAAAATAGCGACTTCCTGATAATATTTAAAAGGTAAAACTAATGTACTTTTCCATATAATAAATGTCAACTTTTTTCTATTCCCATAGTGCTTTATTATTATGTTTGACCACTTATTCACCAAACAGGTCTTTATAATAATAATAATAATAATAATAATAATAATAATAATAATAATAATAATAATAATAATAATAATAATAATAATAATAATAATAATAATAATAATGGTAATAAAATAATAAAAAAACATGTAAGCCGCTTACTATATGTAATGGCTTTATACTCAATTCGTAATAATAATAGAATAATAATAATAATCGATTAATTATAATAAAAAATGAGAACATATAATTTGGGGAAATGGAATGTTTTAAGATATATCCAAATCCAAGGTAAAATATGGCAATTTAGGCAGTGTGGTGCTCGGGTGGTCATTTGATTTAATGTTTGGAGCTTGAGGTCGCGGGTTCGATTCTCATCCAAAGCATTTATGTAATTTATTTATTACAATATTATATAAAATTTGTATTACGAGCCGCTTTTATTAAAAATTAATTTTAATTTTTTTATTCTAAGTCAGATAGCTTTGTACTTCTACATTGAAGCGCTTATTTTAATAATTTATTCTACATTAGGTGAAGCTTTGTCTGCGGTAGAAGCAAAGAGACAAAGCCAAACGGGTCCCCTTGCTGTCACCGGTGGTGGGAAAGCCGTTTATTTTTGGGTTACCGGTGGTGGGAAAGCCCTTAACGGGTCCCCTTGTTGTCACCATTTTGAATTATTTTAGGGATTATTTTGGAGATAAATTAGCTAGTGAATATTTTAGTTCAAAAAACGCAGTGCAATTTCATTAGTGTGGTTGCACGAACATTTTAATAAATGTCCCGAAAATGCAAGTAAAGATGTTGTAGGGCGACACACAAAGGCATACATGTTGTGGTTGTGTGGGGCAATATTATTCCCTAATAGAATAGAAATAGTGTGCACCCACGATATATATGTCTTTTATTGCCAACATTGAAGATTGTGTAACTTACTCTTGGGGCGCGTGACGGTGTTAGCATATTTTTGTACGAGATCTATATATACCGCTACTAGGAAAGGAGTTAAATACATTAATGGTTGTGTTTACATTGTTACAAATTTGGGTTTATGAGCGTGTAAGTATTGGAAAGCCAACCCTTGGCCACAATCATCCTTATGATTACTAGGGCTTTAAGCATGGTCCTATTTTGGAGCCCACAGCTACCACGGTAGACGTGAGAATCCCCATCACCATTTGTCATTTTACCGAGAGGAGTTAGATATTAAGTCTATGTGGGATATGGTTTGGCGGCCTTACATAATGTGGGATGATGATATCGATGGGATTTAATTTTGAAGGCGGTGTTGTTGGGATCTGGTGGGGTCCCTTGATCCACTTTGATATTGTGGAATTTCGAATCTTGGACCGTGTGATGAGACAGTTCGGGTTCATGCAAGGCATACCATCAATGACCAAAAACCACGGTGACCTTAAAGCGGAGAAAAAATTTTAATTTATTGATGTCGAGGATTGCATGGCCTTGAGAGGGAATATATTTCGATGTGGGAGGCATACATGGATCATCTCGAAGGACAACAAACCGAAATTTCGATTATGTCCCAATAGATGATTACATGGTCCGGTATAGGAAAATTACACGTTGGAAAATTCACCGACCCTCGACGAAATGACGACCACGACAATTGTTATGAGCCTTGGGCCATTTACAACCAACAACACCTTATTCAAATGGTATAAAATTATATTCTTCTTTAATAAATCATGTATTGGAGTAAATACTTAATATTACATTTATTCATATTTATTGTTAATAATATTTGTTTGTGTTTATCTTACATGACAGTTGAGAGTCTTGCAAAGTCGTTATTTGATAAATTTTCAAGATTTACTCAATTTGCCTCCCGAGTTGGTTCTCAAAAAAAAATAATTGGGATTTCAATCGCCTATATACGACTTCGAAGCAAGAGGTAAACAAATACCTCGACAGGGGGGTCCCACAAATTTTGGACCACAGTCCCAATACACACAACACAAACTGATTATGTTGTACAAGAGTGCTACATACCCACCCCACAAGTAATCGAGGAGAGCTCCATTCCCACCACCCAAGCCTACTAGGAATGTTACATTCCAACCTTCCAAACCTATGAGGAGTGTTACATTCCAACCAACTCTTCATTTGCGGGACCTTCCGGCGCCAAGGGATCTAGTTCACAAAAGGTATATATAGTTATGTTAATAGTGATGGTTTTAATTATTATTGCTATATAATAATAATGTACATTTGGTCTCAATCAGTACAAGATGCGGAGACCACATCTCTTATGGACCAAAAGGGTCCTTATCCAAAAGACTTAAAGATTGGAAGGAGACATTTGTAAATAAACATATGTTTGGAAACGTGGTGGCACCGTAAGGGGATTTATATCCTTTATCACATCCGCGCCAGCTTATATGAATTAGAACACAATGCGGTCTGATCCTTAGGGCACGGGGTTGGATATTCGAGCATGTCATCGACGCTTATATGTTGTTGCTACGAGGCGAGAGGAATACTACAGTCGCGGGGATTACAAAGGTGGTCCCAATTTGGTTTCATGAATTCATTCTTCATGCGTCTTAAGGGTGGCTATGTGCCTGCCCTGCACTAACGTGAATATCTTGCATGGAGTTTTTTGCGATCCGTATGTTAACTAAGATGTTGGTCCACCTTTACACGAATGCAAATACATATTCATGCCGGGGTGTGTAGTACCAATCAACGCCATTTTGCCTTGTTCTGATTCGCAGTTGAAGATTGGATGGTTACCATAATTGACCCGCACTATAAACGCATGACACTAAGTATATTAAGTTACATGAAATGTACTCGAGAATTCGTTCAGTTGCAGTATGTTTAGTTTTAAAAAATATTTTAATTTTATAATGTCCTTTAATATTAAAAATTATTAACCAACTACTTTGTACATGCAGTACATTTGATACCATTTTGTTTGTGAAATGGTAATCCGACGCGTGAGTGGCCCAAATGGTAATCCCACTCACAGACCTTAAAGATTCGACCGAAACAACACAACAACTCAGACTGTGGCATTTTTGTATGCAAGTATGTTGACTGTTTCGTTAGAGCCAATGGTAATATTTTTGAAGAGAAGTGGTCTTTGGAAGATGTCACGCCTTTTTAGATTATCAAGGTCGCATGGGAACTCTACAAGAAATCCGCAAGATTACTCCCGACCTCTGAAATATTGAACTTATCCAACGTTATCTAATGTACATATTAATTAATAAGAATGTCTTTTTGGTTGAACTTTACGGGATTTTCAAATTCATAACTTAGTAATATGAATATTATCAATCACATAAAACCACTTCATAGATTAAATCAGTATGGATATTTTATTCTGGACTAATATTAATAATCACATTATTTATATTAATATTAAAATCATTATTAATATTATTTTTAATAATAGTAATACATGAATATAATAATAATAATAATAATACATAAATATAAAATCATTATTTATATTTTATTAAAGAATGATATTTATTTTTAATATATTAATAATCTTTTATTGATATTATTACAAAGATAAGAAAAAAATATTAAAGGGATAATAATAAATATAGATATTAACTTATTTCTATTTAGAAAAATCCAATTAATAATATAAATTTATTAATAATAATAAATCGTAATATAATAGTAATGCAAGAATATAGATTTTGGGGATGGTGAAGTTTTTTATAAGGATATATCCTTGGTTGAACTTAGCAACTAGGCCCGTGGTGCTTCGGTGGTCATATATATGAGGTATTAGTGTATGAGGTCGCGAGTTCGAATCGCTCATTCAAAGAATGACTAGTTGGGATATCCAATTTTTTTTTTCCTCAAATAGTGACAAATATATACCCCTACCGGTCTTTTTTTATTATTTTATTTTATTTTAATTTGCTTGAGTCATAACATATATAATAGAAAAGAAGAAAAAATAAATAAAAAATATAAGTTTATTAAGTCAGTATCTTAAAGGTCTTTTTTTATTATTTTATTTTATTTTAATTTCTTGAGTCATAACATATAATGGAGAAAAGAAGAACAAAATAAATAAAAAGATAAGTTTGTAGATGTTTGCATTCTACCGTAAAATAAAAAAAAAAAAGTATGAAGTTTCTAAGATAAGTTTCTACCTACTAGGATTATTTTAATAATAAATATTCACTTTTTATAACTATACCGACAAGTTAATATTCACTTAATAAAATAGAAGCTTAAGTGCAGTAGATAATTAGCACAACAACCTGTCTTGACTTATCAAATAGAAAAGTTAATCGCAAATGACCATCTATTCAATTTATCAACTATCCAAAAAGGGGTGTTATAAAGTACTCATAAGAACCTACATACATGGAAGGGCTCTCATATATATATATATATATATATATATATATATATATATATATATATATAAGACAAAACTAAGATAACTTTCTACCAACAGTTTTGAATAATGGGTAAGTAGGAGTCCATATAATAAGCCAAATTTATAACAAATAATTCATAAAAATCCCCTCTATTTATCTTAATTCACTTGGCTTCACAAAACACATTTTTAATAACATTCATCATTAATATTATAACTCACAATATTAACAATCAGGTCATTCCCAAGAAAGAGGGGGTCGGATAAGGATTTCTCCCTATTGGCGCGCAATTAGGTAACCAAACCCATTTCCTCGATAGAACTTTCTAGACATCGTCAATAATGAAAATAATAATAAGAATAATTTTGTCATCTCAATTATTGATTTATTAATATAAAATATTGTGACAATAATTGAATCAATAACGTGAGATACTATGCAGCAATTACTGTGACAATAATTGAACAAAACTGAGTGACTTCTCACATAAGCATCAATAATCAAAGATATTGTACAATACCGTGTAATACTATGTAACCATGCGTATTACTGTAATTTTATCACTGGGTATTTCAACAGTTAACGATAGAACTTTCCCCATTATTTTTATAAAAAGATATTTATGTCATTTTCTAACTCCAACAATAATTTTGTTGTGGGGTCCACCAATGATTATGCCGTCATACAAATATTCCCTGATAAACGAATATTCCCCGACCAAACAAATATTTTATGACCACTTGCATACTTTGCAAAATTTGTAAATATTACCCACAACTATAACATTATATCAAATTCACAACATAATATTCAAAAAGATATTTTGTGAAAATTAAATCTTTATTCATAAAAGTTGGGGTCTTACAACCTCCCATTCTTATGAAATTTCGTCTTCAAAATTGGGGTACGCACCTGGTATGTCGAAGACGTGAGGATACCTTATTTTCATTTAAAATTCTAATTCTTGAGGTATAACCTTTGAGCGTATAATATGTTTCTTCTTATCCAAGATTATAACACTAAAACAAAAAGGCTTATCAATGATCATATATCAAATGATCAGATACTTGTCATAGATGAATATCGCCGACCGCATGTGGTCGCTGATATTAGTCGCAGGTAATCTGGTCGCTAGATGGATATTAAATACCACTAATAATGACCGAATTTATTAATGACCGCCATGTTTACCTCTAAGCCGTCGCTTAATCGACTCATCTTGAAGTCATCTATCAGGTGTGACATGGCACACGTGGCATCGAGCGGTAATAGCGACCGCACCGATCGCTAATTTCCAAGAAGGTAATGCGGTCGCTGATATAGTGTTAGCGACCGCATGCGGTCGTTGATGGTTTTTTTTTTAAAAAAAAAAATTTTGCCTGTTTTATTGATTTTCCAAAAATAACCTGCTTTGTACCTGTTTTCAATCCCAATACAGCAGTATATACAAGCATCCATATTAACATCCATCCATGATACAACTACTATATGATAAACATTGATCATCCATGAATAAACATTCATCCAACACAAAAAGTCTAGCTCTTCATCCAACACAATACAATTGTAAACATTCATCCAACACAATACAATCGTAAACATCCATATAAATCAATACAATTGTCCAAAGAATGAATCTAAAAGAGTACAAGGCTTTAAAAATCTAAAAAAACAAGTCTAAACGCGCGCTCTTCATAGATCATCAAAATTAGATCCCTATAATTAACAAAATAATAAAACATATATGTTACGTGTGTTGATCATCACACGACTTAGGAAAGCTAAACAATAGACAATGTAGTGAAACATATAAGTAAGACAGGTGACTCGTAGACTATAAATATATAAGACAATGTAGCTAAACAATAAACGATATATATATATATATACACTCGTCGTCATTCTCGCTCGCTCACATCACCGCCATTGCCGCCACACGCCTCCACCAACTCATCAGGACTCAGAGAATGCAGATGCCTGCCCAGTATTTGAAGAAGATCACGATCCTGATAGATCGCTCTCACACAACAAGAGGAGTATGATAAGCGTGATAATCACGACTGTGTAGATCGGGTGGCGGAGTCGCCTGCCTTGTGATGGTCGGGCGCCATTTTTGTCCTTGGCCTTTGACATAATTTTTCTTCACGATGGACGCCCTCTCCCATAATTCTTGATCAATCGACGAACGTGGGGTGCCTTTAAGATAGCGCTCGTTCATTAAGCCCTTATAAGTGTCCTGTTAGAAGGTGAACAATTAAATAGTTAAAAATAAATAAAAAAAAATACTAAAAAAGGTCGTCACAATTTATAAACAACATATTAGGATAAAGTGAACTTATTACCGCTTATCCTAATGTACCTCGAGTGCATCATCACGGGTGGCTACATACACATCCAACCAACTGATAGGTTGACTTTGAGACTGAGACTCCTATAGTTTATTTTCTCATATTATTATATAAACATAAGATATTTTAGCTACAAAAGATGACTATAAACACAACATACGTACCACAGTAGCAATGTGTCAAGTACTGTGATATATCGCCGCCTCGACACGCGCCTTTTGCCTTTCTTACCGCCCTCGATACACTTGAGGATCTGCTTCGAGGTCGCAGCTTGCGCCTCTTGACCCAAATTTCTCATTCTCCACTGTCACGCGATTCGCACTCCATATGGGATGTATGCACCACTGTGGGCTATGCTTATGCATATATCGCTTCACCCCGCCCCGGATGGTCAATCTCAAAGATTGTGCAGGCTTTTTGTCGTTCGCTCAGATTATCCTTAGTTCGGACGGCGCCACTCATCGCTGTATTAATGTCTCAATAACTCGATGTCTGCTAAATGCTGCTCCATATATACCGCTTCTGCAAATAAAACAACAATAATAATATTAAAACTGTTATATTACCATAATCCAACATTACTAAAAAATATTATTTGATTAACTATGTATTATCTATCAGAGTGATAAAAAAATATACCTAAAATTCAAATTTCAAATTACATCCTTACGGGCGAGAAGTGTGTCATTTACGTAATCATGGCGTGAGGCCCGGTTACAGAAGATAATTGTGAAATGCACTTCACAATTTTACTATCTTGAAAATCACTACAATATACAATAATTTACATTAAAATATATTTATAACAATGGAAATATTAAACCCTTATATATACACGATGTTTAACTTACGTGCTCTCTGGAGGAGGATGGATCTGTATAAGAATGCAATCATCTGGATTAGCCGGGGTTTTCGGCACATGATTAGGTTCCAGACCCAACCCGGCTTTTGTCATGCAGTGTTCGTAAGACATCTATAAATAAAAAATTTAGATGTTAGTATGAGTTATAAATGAAAGGTACATAAACATGTCAAGGATATAGAGAACATGTACATATGTAATTGTATGTAATACAATTAAAACTAAACATACACTTTATAAAAAAGGACAATAATGACAATTAATTGTATGAAATAATTAATTATGATTACTATAAAATGAAAGGTACATAAACATGACTGGAAAATAGTTAACTACGACAACTATAAATGAAAGGTACATGAACATGTTAAGGATATAGAGAACATTCCTATATGTAATTCATTGTAATACAATTAAAACTAAATATACATTTTAATGAAAATCCTTGTCTGAGTTAGAATTATTTTCTCCAAATATCGGAGATTCATAACCATCTTCTTCTTCGCATTACTCGTGTCGTCGGTCACCAATAACTCTTTCTCATTATCACCGCTATCCGGCACAATAATCATCTCTCAGATCCAATTCATCAGGTTCATCTCCACCCTCTAATTGGATTACATCATTGTTGTCCTCTATATTTATTATAGGAGGTCTATGAAGCATCACTTACTTTCTTAACTTGTAAGACATCACTTACTTTCTTAACTTGTAAGAGATCTAAGAAAAACGATGTTTAACATCGATGGTAGTATTTCTTCTACTACATCATTATATAGCGAGTCTTCTGAAATAAATCCTTCACAGATAAAATCTTCTCATTTTCATCTTTCAGATATTCATAATCATATCTTCTTAGTGAATACGAATGAATATATGGCCATTTGAATTATATAAGAAGATTTAGTTCATTCCAACACTTGAATTATATCTATTTAGAACTAATTTTAGCATTCCTTTAGGTTTGCTAAGCATAGATTGAGTTTCGACCCTCTAAACCAAGCTTTTTCAAGCTTTTACACACTAACTTCTCAAGTTCTTGTATATGTTATCATTCCAACACTTGAGCCTAGAATAACCCTAACTCACTTGTCTAAGGTGTCCAAATTGAGTTTAAACAAATCACCAAACTAGCATAACCCTAACTCACTTTTCAAACTTTTCCATGCCAGTTTGGTGATTTGTTTAAACTCCTTGGTTAATCCAAGGGCTTAACCACTTGTCCCTACTTCTTAAACATACTACAAGGTATTTTATTTAAGGTTTAGATTTCCTTTTCATGCCCATTAAGCTCCCCAAAATAGAGCTCAAACTTAGCCATTTTCTTACCTTTTTTTTACAAAACTGATTTTCTACTTTTTCCAAATTTTTCTAGTTCTGCCACTAGATAGTCTAGGAATGTATATTTAAGTTACTTAAGGTTACTTTTAGCATCACCACACTTTATTTAATCATCTAACTCATTTCGACTTATCAAAGTTCACTATAGGCTTGAAAGAGAGCTTAAATTGGTTTTCTTGTTGGCTTTAGCAATGACCATGTTTGGGAATCATTACTAGCATGTATGAGCAACTTTATATCTCCGGAAAATAGTCCTTTAAGGTCGTACTATGAATTGTCCAAAATGACCATTTTTTACTTTAAAATATGATTTTTAACAAGTCTCATGCTCAAAATAGCTTTAGGCTTGGTTCCTTTAGTTTATGTAGCTTTCTTATGTTATATTATGACTATTAAAACTTATGTATGGGGTCCGTATGGTGGTTCACTATTTTAGTGTTTATTGTTCTATAAAGCTTATTTTTATTGATTTTAAGCAAGAATCACAACACACCATGTAGACCTTAACTAACTTAGGGAACCATTTTTACATGTTATCTATAGGCAATGTATGTACTCTCACTATCTAACAACACCAATACACAAGTTGGCCATAATAAATCCCTTATAGGCACAATTTTGGCTACCAAATCCCCAATGACAAATAATAGAACATATATGGTCTTTAAGCATTCCTATAAACCTTAAATCACCATGAAAACTCATAAACACATACTCTAGCATGTTTGAAAATTGAGTTCAATCTTTCCATACCCAAAATAGCCTTAAGTGCACATCATAGTTGTACTAACACTACAAGAAAATCAGTTATAACGACGATTCGGCGGCACGATCGTCGCTATAGATAAAAAGACCGTCATTATAGGATATAGCGACGGTTTACGACCGTCATATAAGCCGTCGTCATTTGAAACCTATAAGCATGACGGTCTTTTTTTTCTTATAATGATGACGGTCCGTCGCTAGAAAAACTCCACAAAAAGCGCCAAGGTTTTTACCGACGATTCGAAAAAGTGGATATACCGACTGCGGCGATGACCGTCGTTATGTAAGATTCGGTCATGAGCTATCATGACTACGCGTAGTAGCTCGGTATAGGTGAGATTTGGCTATGATTTATCATGACGGGCCGGGAGACCGTCGCTATAAAATGAGATTTACATATGAAGTTATCATGACGGTCGTACCAATCGTCGCTATAGGTGAGATTTGGTCATGAGCTATCATGCGATCGTAACCGTCGCTATAGGTGAGATTTGGCTATGAGTTATCATGATTGGTCGTACGATCGTCGCTATAGATGAGATTTGGTCATGAGATTATCGCGACTGCTCGCCGTCGCTATATCTTCCCCAAATTTTTAAAGAAAATGCTGTTTCTATACAATAATTTTTATTTATTTTTACCTGTTAAGAAACATAACCACATTCAACCATCCAATCTGAATATAACATTTACAACTAAAAGAATAAAACAAATAAAGTCTATTAATGTATAATATCATCTAAATATACATAACCATCCAAAATACTATTACTATGTATCAAAACAGTACATAACCAACAGCACATTTAACATATTTTTAGTATCACATCTAACAAATTTTCATAATTATCTAGGTTTACCCAATACTTGGTGGAATGACCTGTATATGCGGTTTACCCTATACTTGAAATTTAATACTAAAATTTAATATCGAAAATTTAATATCTAGCATATTTGAAATGCTAGAAGGAAGAGGAAAATATGACTATAAAACAAGAATTATCTAGGGATTGGGCATGAGACATCCATCAACGATTACCGTGACACGCAGTGGAAATGACACAAGATGCTAATTTGACACAAAGGTTTAGTCGCTTAGTTGACCCCTTGTTAGCTATTTCCTTCACCCAGAGGTACATGCAGCATGTATGTAACATTCGATAAAGCACCAACACATGCAAATCAAGTTATTATAATTATAAAATTCACGGCTCTATCACGCAATGAGCTATTAATCGCCTCCGGATCAAAGAAAGTATATTATTAACCCTTGAACTATAAGAATCATTATAGACTCTTTCTTTAATCAAAACAAATTGTTAATGGAAAGAGGATGACACAAGTTAAGGCTTCATCCGATATACAATTATAGCTAAATAGAAAAATAGACTAACAAAGTTTTGTCGATTACTTAGTAATATTACTTAATGATAATATTACTTAATGATTACTTAATTGGGTTGATATGTGGTTTTCAACCTATATTGTCACTTCTAACTCTATAAAACTAAAAGGCGAATATAAAATTGTAGCATAAAACTTAAGTTACATATGAAAAAACATGGAGTAGAAGGAAACCAATATTCTTTAAAGAAATTTTGAAGCTTAGATCGATAATTCCTAGTTCTCTTGAATTTTGACCAATATATTGATACGCTTAACACAAAACAAATCTAACTATTAGATAACTTTAATATGTAAGCAAGCGTAAATGCTTCCTAAAACCTTGAATAGTATTATCTAGGTTCTAAACGCTTAAAATGCCACCAAATATTGTTTCCATCAACACTTTACAATTACTAGGTTCTAAACGCTTAAAATGCCACCAAATATTGTTTCCATCAACACTTTACAATTACTTCCTCGCTAATTTTTGGACATGCAATAGGTAGCCTTAAACAACAAAGGTCGTTGAAATTTTTTATTTTTATTTTACTATTTTGTATCTTGTGACCATAATGTTGCGTTTCTTAAAGAAACAAATAACTTAAATAGTCCTGAAAAGCTCAAGAAGCATCATCGCTTTAAAATAGTTTTAGTGGATTTTTACAATGATCTTTGATCTTCGCTTGATGAAGTAATCCCGGTAGGTCACACTCGACATCACTTTACCCATACGCATACTTAGCGAGTAATACATAAATATCCTACCTAAATTAATCCATCAAAACACAAACCAATGTTTGTATGAAATCCCACCAGATTGGATTTTCACAACCCAACATATATACTTCCAAATTGTATTGACTTATCAAGACAAGAGAGGCAAAGTTGCGAAGATCAAAGATGCAAATTGCTAGATGAATAAATCAAATGAGTGTTCATCCTAGCTTTTACCCTCAACCTCTCTAGTATTAAATCTAGCTATCTTTTTTTTTGCATAAACTAATTTAGCTATCTAGCTATCTAATTTTTAAAAGACTTAATTCAAACCGTAATATTCAAAACATGTTCAATAGCTAAGACTAATTAGAACTTTGCATTAATTTGAACGTAAAACAAGCGCTTAAGTCATTCCATATCAATCATAACGAAAATTTATACCCCGTAAGGGTGTCCCAAAATTAGAAAATTTAGGGCTTGTTAGAAGGAGGAGAGAAATAGAGAAAATCATAACAACTAAGGGGTAAATAAAATTGAAAATCTAAAGAATGAAATTATACCTCCTCAAACAAATTTGGGTCAATATGATCCTTTCAATGAGACGGAGAGATGGAGTGAGACGAAGTCCCATTTAAGTCCTACGAAGTCCTGCATACACGAGATGATGCAGAGAGGGAGTGAGAACGCTGAAGATCTTGATCGAAAGTTACAAAGATGTTAATCGAATGATTAAGATGTCGATTTGGGGAAAAGAATATGAGAGATCATGATGATAAAACTCCCTTTAACCCTCGTATATGATCCTTTCTACGCCTCCCTTATATGACCTCGTTAATTAAAATCCTTAAAAAATTCCTATACCGACGGGTCTT
Source organism: Panax quinquefolius (assembly GCA_020205615.1). NCBI lineage: Eukaryota > Viridiplantae > Streptophyta > Magnoliopsida > Apiales > Araliaceae > Panax > Panax quinquefolius. Next base: position 9,257,132 of record CM035155.1, on the reverse strand, counting down.
TTGTGACCCTCATGATAGATCACTTCAGAAGTTCTATACCGACGGCGTCGAAGTGAGTGTCAAGATATATATATTCTATAAATGATTTGCCCGCGTTTAATCGGTCGCTATATCTCGTCGCTATATGTTGAATTTCTAGTAGTGTAATATGTTTCAAAAATTAGATAAGTAAGAAAATGGAATGAGAAATCCAATAAGAGTATATGCAAAAATGAATGTGGCTACTTTTTTATGAAAATCAAGGAAAGACAACAAATAAAGTTTTAAAATATGAATTTAAAGAAAGGCTCAAAAAGAAGAATACTGCTTTTGAAAATTTCAGTTACCAAAACACTTATACTAGTATACCATTAAGCACTAATCGTTGTCATTTTAGCAAATTGCTTGTTTAGCCCAAACACCATACACGTAATCGCCTATCAGTAGCAACATATTAAATAAAGGTGCTTTCTACTTTAGGATAATTTGCAGATAACTCAACTATTAAAACATCAAACATTCACAAATACAGTATTCACTAATTGATTAATTCCATATTAATCAATAAATTAACAAAAACCCAAATCTCCATTCACAAAACCAAATCAGAATCAATAAACAATTACAACATCAATATTTGAACAAAACCCTAAAGGAAAAACCCTAAATTGAACAAGATATATATAAAGGGGACATTACAAAACTTAAGATTTGCTTGTTTACCTTTAGTTTGAGGTTGTATTGGTGTAACTCGGACTTGTAATGAAGAAGTAAAAAAAATGGCACAATAGCTCGTGGTGAAGGCGGCACCCCCTCTTCTATTCTCCCCCTACTCCCGCTTCTCCCTCTCGCCTGTTCTCCCTCTTCTTCTTTTTTCTGCAGATATCGAGCAAACTACTGAACCTGATTAAGTTTATGAGCATTAGCGACCACATGCGATCGCTAATTTTATAATGATGTGGACATATCAAATCAATCGCAAAACCAGAGTCGATACAGATCGGTCGTCGCTACCAAAGTTTTGCACCACATTTTGGGAGGAAATTGTTTCGCCAGCAATGACCACACGCGGTCACGATATATACTAAATGACTAGAATCCTTCGCAATCATTTATTACAATTATCGTCGACCGGGATAGTGGCGTCATCGATATCATTGGTCGCAGATGGCCCCTTTTCTTGTAGTGTAACATGTATCTTCTCACACGTTAAATCTTCTGCTATCTTGTCTAGTTCTAATTTAATAATGTGGTTCAGGTCGTCCACATATTTACGTAACATCGATACGTGAAAATGTTATGAACACGCCATACTCTTTGGCGGTAAAACGAGTCTATAGGCCACAGTTTCCTACTCGATCGAATTTCAAATAGACCAATATAATCGAGGGTTGAGATTTCCTCTCTTCATCGATTCTTGCTTCTAGAATAGCGCCTTCTTGCACCTTCTTCTTCACATTCATCATCTCTGAGTCTGTAGCTTGAGCGGCTTTAACTTTATCGTTTAAAATCGGTTCTAATCGTATATTTATTATCTTCACGTAGCTTCTTGAAGTCTTTAATTCTATCTCCATCTTTTGTAAGTCGTATAAAATAGTTCTTTGTGTTAACAACGTTGCACTCGTAACCGTATACGATCTTCTACTCAACGCGTCAGCTACCACGTTCGTTTTTCAAGGATGGTATTGAATGGTATAGTCATAATCTTTCAACAGCTCGAGCCAACGTCTTTGGCGCGTATGTTACGCCTGCTTTTGGGTGAAGAAATATTTGATAGTTTTGTTTTGGGTTCAAGGTCAATACAAAATTCGATTTCACGCCTTCACGGGAGTATGTCAGGAAGTCTTCAGGGAATACGTCAAGAAATTTATTAACGATAGAAATATCATTCAAAATTGTGACTCTCATCCAAGACTTGGATATCACCTCACATTTATACCTATTAACTTGCCACCATTATTCACGGCTTCCCCTACTGGAAAGTCCGCTTCGGCATGCATCCCACACAAGAAGTCACCAACGAAAAGGCTCTCGGGATCTTCACTTATGGCTTAATATGATAGTGATTGACTTTAGTGGTTTTGTTTTTGAATTCACATAACAGGTTGGTTAGGAATATGAAGGCTAACAACCTTACGAAAATAATCAATTTTAGAATTATGAGTAGTTAATCAGTTAATTCCTAAAATCACATCAAATGCAAGTATTTTCAAAGAGATGAGATCAACAGATAATGTGAGAGTATCGAAGGTTTTATAAATAGTGGATGTAACGAAGGTTTTTTCTAACTGAGTTTCAACAGATAAGTCAAAGTCTAACTTCTTTGAGTCAAATTTAAACGCTTGAGCGTAAGTAGGTGAAATAAAAGAATGGGTAGAACCCAGGTATTCTAATAAGGTATAGACTTTGCAAGAGTTTATGATTAGCTTACCTGAATAACTTCGCTCGGGTTCCTCGTCACGAAAAACACTCTCCTTAAACTACCAATTTTAACTTGTCTCGACTACCTTTGGTGTTCCATCCCAGCTTGGACTTGACTTCAAAGATACGATAAAATCAAGCTAGGTGACCTTCTTTCACAATTAAAACACGCTTTGGGTTGTTACGCATGTACTTGGACGGATGTGTCCCTACTTTCCGCATCGTCAGAGATCACGAATCACGGTCGCTTCTTCTTACTTTAAAATGGGTGTTAGTGTCACCGCCGTCATCTTTCTCGTCATTGTTGAATATTCTCTTCTTAAAGTTGTTCCCACTTAGTTCACCTCTCCTATCATCTTGGTCATGATTACCATCAAGTGGTTATCATTTTAAAATGATAATTTCTCCACAATGGTTATCATTGTTTTGATGGCCATTTCCACCGTATAATTATTATCGTGTTGTTGATCGTTACCTTTTGGTTGAGTCGACTCATAATCGCGCTTCTAATAATTGAGCCCTATTTACAACATCTGAATACAAACAAAGTTTGTGAGAAATGAGGTATTGATGTATTTCGGGTTTCAAACCTCGCAGAAATATTCTCGTCATTCATTCCTCATTATCAACCAAATAAAATGAAAACCGGGACAACTTGGCAAACTTAGCTTCATATTGTGACACGGTCATATTGTTTTGCTCCAGCTTAATGAATTCCACCTCCTTCATGTGACGAATACTTTCGAAAAAGTACTTGTCATTGAACAATTCTCGGAACTTCTCCCAAGACATCTTTAGTGCGGCAGATTAAGTACGTGTTACAGATTCCCACCAGTAATCTGTTTTTTCACGCAAGGTGGCAAAGGGAACCTTTAGCTCCTCTGAACATTTCAAGACATCAAATATCTTGGTAATTTGCTTAATCCACGTCTCTACCTTAAGTGGTTCTAGCTTTCCCAAAAACTCCGGTGGTCCCAGCTCCTTGAACTGCTTAACGGTGACCAGCCATGAGTTATCAGTGTTTCCACCTACATTTTTAACAGGAGTCTCTCTCATTTAATTTTGCATAAATTTTAGAAAGTTCATAAACATACCATCGTTCGTCATTTGGTCGATGTTGTTGTTTACATGAGGATTATTGCCTTCTTGATGAATATTATCCTGATTATTGATTGACGGTGACTCAATGGTCGCATGTGCTCCATTGATTATCTCCACATTTTCGGATGCCCTTTTCAAACACATCACCACAAAAGAAGGGTTAATTGACATGCCACATATTATCCCTATATTATGACCACCAATTAAATAATAATTAAGCTTAGGTAGGTCATACTAACGTAAGGATTTACCCATCTCTCCCTCCTAGTTCTAGTCTCAAATCTCAAATAAGGATCATATCCCTAAGCTTTGATATTTAAATACGACGCCTCCAAAATAGGTATACACAACCCATTCTCGAGTCGCCAAATACATGGTACATAAGACAAATACAAACTTAATTATATAATTATCGTGTAACATAAACCGAGAGTTTTAACACGAATATTATCTTCTAGATAGTATCCAAACTCAAATGGAGTCCTCATTATAATTATTATCACACTATTTTACGTAATAGTGAGGACTATTAAAGCAACCATCCGAATCATCATTCCATTCCCCGATTAGTCCTGCCTATATTCTCATTTCAAGAGAACAATGAAAGCAAAGGGTGAGCTCAACTATCCCAAAGAATAAATATTATGACTAAAATAATGCGTAATAAATTATCGTTAGCCTTCAACAAAGTTGTTAAACTGATAGAATACAATAAACAACAAGTTTAACTGCAACAGAACAAACAATCTATTAGAAAAGTCAAGTAGAGCATGATATTTACTATCTTCTATGATCTAAAAGTTTATCATCAATTTTATCGCTGAGACTCAGCTTAATAAATAATCCACATTACTAAATTATCCATGCACTACGGGCTAAGGATATTCATTATTATCACATCCACGAATCATCAATGCACTATGGGCCAAGGATATTCGTTATTATCATCAGTGGTCATGATCATGCCATACAACAATTCATTTTTGCACCCTTGGCCGAAGAGAACCCATGGTCATGATCATACCAATAACTGTCCACCAATGAGGACTTTTACTACATCATGCATTTATAACATTACGGGTCATGATTATACCGATACATAATTCCTGGTTATAATCATACCAAACAACAATTCATCTTTGCACCCTTAGCCGAAGATGACTTTCATCATAATATAAGCATGAGGATGATGACAATGATATAAGAATTCAATTAAATGAGAGCAATGATAAATTTTAAATATTTATAATTCAATTTATCCAGAATTCAATAATGACCAAATTGTCAACATGATACTGCTTTGTGGAGTAAAATTCAAGAATAATATTCACATATCAAAAATAATTTGGACAGAAAAGAATTAATTTTTTATCGTAAATAGTACCACAGAGTGAATAAGTACCTTGTGAATAAAGACTTCATGAATAATTAATACATACATTATGAATAAGACTTATACGTATGAATAATAATAAATGTCGACGATAAATAGTACCCATGAATAGTAATCCGGCATGAAAATCTTAAAATTTAACAAGAATGTTTAGAAAAATATCCTCGTGAAACGATACTAGATGAAGCGCAAATTTCAAGGATATTCAACTAATTTCAAGGAGTATAGAAGCAATACTTATCAAAATAAGTGTAGAATTAGAAATATGAAACAAAAATAATATTACTTACACACGACAGAGTATGGAAGAAAATATTATTTCTTACGAATATTGAACAAAAATAATGTCCCTTACAACTGTTGAACGAACATAATATTCCTTACGAATATTGAACGAAAATAATATTTCTTGCGAATATTGAACGAAATAAAATTTTTTAGGAAAACAAAAAATAATGTCATAAGCGAATATGAAATAAATAATATCTATTACCTCAAAAGAAGAGTATTTTTGACTAGTATAGCGGATATATTCTTGAAGAAAACTTTCACAATTTTCTACACTCAAAACTTCCTTAAACTCAAAAGAAATATGCTCAATATTATAGAAGAAGAATTCTCGATTCTCGTGTGAATTTTCTTTTCTAAACCGAAAGCATCCTATTTATAGGAGAATAACATGATACTATTTAATAAAAATAATCACTTGACGACAGTAAAAAATTTTGACGAAATCACGTGCATCTACCGAATTTTTTGATTTTACTATACAACACTATGCAAGATTTATGCAAATAATAAAATATAATATATTCTATTTTACATAAAAATAAAACTTGTTATAATATATATATATATATATATATAAACAAAGCTGAGATAACTTTCTATCGACGGTTTTGAAAAATAGGCATGTGGGAGTCCATATAATAAGCCAAATTTATAACAAATAATTCATAAAAATCCCATCTATTTATCTCAATTCACATGGCTTCACAAAACACATTTTTGATAACATTCATCATTAATATTATAATTCAGAATATTAACGACTAGATCATTTCCAAGAAAGAGGGGGCTTTCTGATAAGGATTTCTTCCTATTAACGCGCAATTAGGTGACCAAACTCCATTTCTCGACAGAACTTTCTAGACATCGTCAATACAAATAATAATATGAATAACTTTGTCGTCTTAATTATTGATCTAATAATATAAAATATTATGACAATAATTGAATCAATAACGTGAGATACTTTACAACAATTACTGTGGTAATAATTGAACAAAACTTAGTGACTTCTCACGTAAGCATCAATAATCAAAGATACTGTACAATACCGTGTGCTTCTATGCAACCACGCCAGACATCAGCATTTTTTATCACCGGGTATTTCAACAGTTAACGGTAAAATTTTCGCCGTTATTTTTATAAAAAGATATTTTTGTCATTTTCTAACTCCGACAGTAATTCTGTTGTGGGGTCCACTAATGATTGTGTCATCGTACGAATATTCCCCGATAAACGAATATTCCCAGACCAAACGAATATTTTATGACCATTTGCATACTTTGCAAAATTTATAAATATTACCCACAACTATAACATTATATCAAATCCACACCATAATATTCAAAAAGATATTTCGAAAAAATTAAATCTTTATTCATAAAAATTGGGGTATTACATTTGATCTCCTCTTTCTCTTTCTCTTTCTCCTCTGTTTATCTTCTCTCTTTCTCAAATATTTGAAAGTCTTTATAGATGAGGTCAAACTTTGGATATGAGTATTTATTCTTCTAAAGTCTGTCAAACTCTATCATTTGATAGAATTCTATAAAATCTATGACTTTTTGAATATGAGAATACTTTTATAGACTTTGTAAAAGTCTCAATTCAATACCATTTAACTTTTAAAGACATTACAAAAGTTGTAATTGAATACCAATAAACTTTTATAAACTGTTTAAATGTATTGATTGAATACAACCAAACTTTTAAAATCTTTTAAAATCTTAATTGAATACACCCTCCTAAATAATAATTTGAATTTGGCCAATACGACGTTAACGTTGTTTCCCAATTGGTCAGCTTAGCGTTCGCAGTAATACTACGAACGAAAGACTTTTACAAGGAGATGTATTTTGGTCATTTGTCTTGTCTGCAGTATTAAACTACGGAATACTGAAAACTAAATTACAGACGAGAGTCATATTAACCTTTAGATATTCATATGAATGATCAAAATTTATTGTGAGACTAATTTTATTTTTTTTACAATGTTAACTATAAATCGATATATATATATAATTTCCAAGTATAGATGATATCAAAGTTTATTTTGGCGACTTAGAGCCCATTTGTATATACTCCCTCCATTTCATTTATAATTTATGTATTAGCTTATTTTGTGTATTCTTAAATTATAATTATGGTTTGTATATATACATTTAAGAGAATCTTAATATTCTCTTTCATATAATACTCATATTTATATCCACTTGTTTAAATATATTTAATACAATCAAGCAACTATTATTTCTCTTTCATTTTCTAAATAAAGGATAATAGTAGTATCACTTTTTTCATTATCCTTAATTAAGAAATGTGTATATTTTTTAGTGACAAATAATATAGGACTTTTAAGAGATTTGGAATTGAATTTAATTCTCCTATAAGAAAGAAGAATATTGTTGATCGATTTCACAATCAAAACATACGTGCAAGTATACACGGTCAACAAGTAATAAAGTGATAAGAAAAGTATCGTTCCCACGAGGAATTATTTAATAAAAATTACCAAGTACTAACTCTTAACCAAATCAATTTTATTTAAATAATTGCAAAGTGTGATTTTTCTAATTAAGAAAATCAAATTAATCAATTAAAACTAGATTACTCTAAAATTAATTCAAATAAATAAGGATTAAGACTCGACAAATGAATTCAGATAAATAAAGATTAAGACTATAATATCCCCAATTATGAACTATAAATCAATTATTCAATTATCCCAATTATTATGCCTACTGAATTGTTAACAAAAATTTTAAGTGTCAAAAGCCCTTTCCCAAGTGATCAATTAACTTTTATTCAATCCAATTAATCTTGCGATATTCCTATGCAAAATAATTAAATTAAACTCCTTCAATCCCAATTCCCAATGTGTTACATGCAGTGAACAGATATTTCTATTCAATTCACGACCCTAATTATTCGTCATGCAAATAATTAAGCATACATGTTATCATGTCCAGTTCTAACCTTAGATCTCCTCTCCCGAATCCTTCTAAAGTAATAAGGTAATTACTGGCCAAATAATTAATCAATAAACACAAGACATGATAAACAATTCACTTTGACATAAATAATTGGACTAAATTAAATAATTAATTCATAGACATAAAAGGTTCAATTGGTAGTCTTAATAAAAGAGTTAGTTCATAATTAATGAATTAAAACCAAGAATCCACAACTGAATAGACATTAAAAGATAGAAGTATGATAAGAGAAGAGAATAGAATAGAATCTATTGTCAGCAAATCTGATGCTTCCCTCTTCCTCTTGCTCTTGCTCTTGATCTCCACTGTTCTTCAATTTGCTTCAATCTCCAATGGCTAATTAAGAACTAGGGTTTATATTCTAATCTAATAGAGTATTTTATCTAGTCTAATCTATATAATCCCCCTTTATTTTATGTCATACATCATATATTTATAGGTTACAAGTCTAAAATTTAGCTTGGGAACAAACCCAATCCAATTTGGAGTCAAAAAAGTGTCAAAATTCGCCCCAAAACTCGGCCCAAGCTCGACTATCCCTTTCCCAGCCACTTCATTACCGGGCATGGCGCTGCAACACTGCATTCTAGCGCCCCGACGCTGGGCATAGGCCTTGTTTGGGCGTCCCGGCGCTGGCCTCATGTCTGGAATTTTTTTACTCTGACGTCCTTTGGAAAAATAGCCATAACTTCTTCATTCGAACTCCGATTTCGATAATTCAAGATGTTCCGGAAAGAGGAGATGTAGATCTACAACTTTCATTCTTTGAGTTTTTCGAAATAAGGTCCAAAGAAAAACTGAAATTGGCTCTGAAGTGGCTACTATGTAAATGGCAAGCCGAAAACGCGAATCTAGCCACCCCAAATGTCGATCCAAGTAACTTTTGTCCCAATTCCTACAAAACAACATAAAACATGCATGAATAGACACAAACACTTAAAAACATTCAAAAGATTAAGCTCAAACGCACTCAATTCATGAGAATAAAATTCACTCATCAAATATAAATATATGAAAAAAGCGTGGTAATTATTACAACAATCTCTAAATGTGATACTAGTCCAATGCAATATAGTTTCACTTAATGAAATAATGATGAAATGGTAAAAATATCATTAATAAAACAAGTAAACTGACAAAATTTTATATCAATTATATTAGTAGTAGTTGTCACAACTAAGTTATATTTTAAATAGGGTGAGTGACTTGATAATTTATAAAAACATTAAGAATTTTCATGTCACTTCATATACACATATATAAAGGTTAAGTAAGGGGATGCAATCTTGGTTTGGATGTGTGAGGTTTAGTTCTGCATGCATGTAGTTGAATTAATTGGGATATTCAATTCATTGCTCCAAAAGCTCAAGTTGAGCATTTAAATCTTACTCCATAAATTGTCCATTATCATTCACCTACGTCACCATGAATCCAAGATTATTACCCCCAAAGTCTTCAAACTCTGCTCCACCTCCGTCACCTGCATAAATTTCTCTTTGTCCTTTTCTCAACTCTCTCTTTCTCGATCTCTCCTCCTAATTATAAGTATATATATATATATATATATATATATATATATATATGATAAACATCATCTATTAAAGTTTGATTCAGTGACCAACAATGCCAAACAAACCCCAAAATACAATGTCTCTTCTGCTCTTCTTCTTCTTATTGATTTTCTCTCTCCTCTCTGTCTCTCCTTCATTTTCAGCTCATGATCAGTTTCTTGCCCCTATCACAAAAGACTATAAAACCAATCACTACACCCTGTCAGTTTACCTAAAAACCCCTCTTCAACCCACCAATTTACTCCTAGACCTCGGCGCCACCTTCACCTGGGTCAACTGCAAATCAAACTACTCCTCCACTACTTACCAACAACTCCCCTGCAATTCCTCTCTCTGCCTTACTCCTCCCCATCTCCGCCGTGGATTCCCTCCGAAAACTCCCACCGCCATCGCCCAGGCATCCGCCGACCACTTAGCTCTTCCAACCACCGACGGCCGGAATCCCGGCCAACTCCGCCTCTTCCCGGACTTCGTCTTCTCCTGTTCCGATCCCTCTTTACTTAAAGGCATCCGTAATGCTAAAAAATACCCCGGTTTAGCCGGTCTGGGCCGGTCTGACATTTCGCTTCCGGCTCAGGTTAGTTCGGCCTTCTATACCTCCTCCTTGTTTGCGCTGTGCCTGTCCGGCTCACCTTCCGCGCCTGGCGTGGCCTTCTTCAATACACCTGGGCCCTATTATTTCTTACCCGAAATTGACCTCTCCAATTTACTTATTTACACTCCACTCCTGTCCAACCCAGTGGGGAGCACCGTAAAGAGTCCCCTACACCGCTCCGATGAGTATTTGATTGGGGTCAAATATATACAAGTTAACGGAAAGACAATAGATATAGATCAGAATCTCCTGACCGTTGATCAGAAAGGGGTTGGTGGGACCATCATCAGCACCGTTACTCCGTATACAGTATTGGAGAAGTCAATAAACAAGGCACTTACGGAAGCTTTTGTGAGGGAATCAGCTCTACTCAACCTCACCGTAACTAATCCGGTGAAACCATTCAGTGCGTGTTATTTAGCGGATGATGTTATGAGTACGGGTATGGGACCAGCTGTTCCGACCGTTGATATCGTGATGGACGGTCAAGATGTGTTTTGGAGGATGTTCGGTTCTAATTCAATGGTTCGGATCGTGGAGGGAGATGTCGATGTGTGGTGCTTGGCGTTTGTTGATGGAGGAGGGCTCAGATCAAAGGCCTCGATTGCAATTGGAGGCCATCAGTTGGAGGATAATCTGCTACAATTTGATCTAGGGAATAATAGATTAGGTTTTACTTCTTCAGTTTTGGCAAAAAAAACCATGTGTGCTAATTTCAATTTTACTACCAATAGTGAGCTTAAATGAATGGTCTTTTCTTTTATTCTTGATTTAGAGATAGACTAGATTGATAACCTGTTTTTTTTTATATAAAATTTGTATTTTTTAAAATATTTTATATTATATGGAAATCGATATAAATAAATGAATTGTGTCAAATTTTATAAATTCTTATTTTAATGTATAGTAAGCATTTTTATTGACCAATAAATTTTGTAACGCTAATATAAAGTTGTTATTAATTACTTCAATGTATAACTTTATTTACATTTAGTGGTAGATAATTAGCTTCTTCATTTGAGTTATTTTTTATCATAAAAGTCATGTGCAAAAGATATTGGATAATATGTAATTAATGTGTTGGACCGAGTATGTTAGAATATATGTTATTTCATAATATATATTGACGTTTTATATGATTTTATTTTATTTTAAAATTAATTATCATTTTATACAATTTAAGAGAATTAATTATAATCTTTTCAAAATTGTCCCATTAAAAAATATTATAGATGAGATAAATATAGTTTATGAAATTAAAGCCATTACATGCATAATTGATGTTATATTTAATAATACTATCATATAATTATTTTTTAATTATTATACACAACTCTAAAATATCATATATTATGAGACAGGTGAAGTAATTAATTATGTCATGGTATCTGCTGCGTTTCAAGAATTGGGCAATCCATGGTTACAACAGTTAACAAAAAAAATTTACTCTAAAATATTTCCGAGGATATTCAACAAGAACTTGAAAATATTTAATTGGTGATTATATATATATATATATATATATATATATATAGATTAACAATGTTTGGTGTGATTATGCTAATCTTAATTGTCGTCTTAAATTTAATCTTTATGTATTGATTCGTAGGGATTGAAATTATATCATGAATACTATTACTACCACCAAAACCTTTGTCATGCAATTAATTACTACTTCCATATGACTTTAGAGTTTAATTAATGTTTCACTAATTGACTCTAATTTTATTTACAACTCAATATGATCTGACTTTTGACCTTTCTGTATTGTTCATTTCACTATTTTCTATTCAATTTACTGCGCTTTTTGTAGAACAAAATTAAATTATTATTCAATTTGAAGATAATTACTTGTGAAGCCTTAGTAAACATGAATTCGTCATTATGGAAACTTCAGGTCAAGAAAGTCAACAGGTATTTTGGGAAATTCACTCATACCTTCACGGCGCCAAACGTGTCTGTCTGCTGCATTATCCTATAGTCTGCCACCCCAACTATACTAACATCATGTACGTACACACAGTCACATATATACATGATATAGTCATATAGATAGACAGAGAGAACCACTTCATCCCCAATTTCTGCTTGCATTTTGGATTCCCGAAACCCTAGCATCATTCGCTTGTAAGAATCATCTCTCTCTATCTCCTAATCTCGTAGACCGCAGTAGCTCCCAGTTAGAAATCTCTGCACTTTTCCTTTCAGCTAAGAATCATATTTCAGTTTATCTGTTTATGTTAGTGTTTTATTTTAGACGATTGTGCGCGTATAAATGTTTCATGTTATGTACTCCATTTACTTGCCTATAGTACTTAACAGATAAATTATTTACTTCATTATTTGACCAATTATATAGTATTTCTTTTCCTTTATATGTTTAATTAGCACTTTAGTACTGGCATTAGATTTGATAAACTCCAATTTGTAAAAACTTATCGTCTTACTAGAAAAGGGTAGGATGTTTTATGCTGAACATTTTCATGGAATCCAAAAGGCTTTATGAAGATCATAGTTACGTTTGACTTTTTTACATTTTCTTTTGCAATGAGACTAAAACTGGTAATTATTCGGAAACTGTATTAAAAAAAAATTATGTTTAAAGATGTCCTAGGCAAACCTTAATGGTGTAAACAACAATGTAATAAATTGAATATCTCACATTTGGGACAGAGAGAGGGAGTGTATGCTTATATATATGTGCGGTTATATATATAAGTGGTCTGTTTTTGCTTTGAGATAAGATAAGAGATCGGTATAATTGAACTGTATAATTTAACTTCACCTGATAATGTATACATCTGAGCTTTTCTTTGTGGCAAATTATGGTTACTGGTTATGGTTATCTGAATCTTCTTTCTTGTACTCCTTTTAAACTGTTCTAATATATCTATTGTTGACTGTTGAGTTGGTTATGCCACTTCGTTGCTTGTTCTTGTAACTATTCTGGGCAGTTTTTGTTCTGCCAATATGGATGGACAAAGTAGTCAGAACGAATTGCAGTTGATGTCATTGGATTTTGGTGGGAATGACTATGGTGTGTCTCAGTTAGCTGAAAACCATCCATACCAGAACTACTTTTTGGAAGATGGAAGTGATGGGTTCAATTACATGAGTCCGCCCTTACCCCAGTGGATTCGATGCCAGCAAAACACTCCCAAGTATGTCGAGTTTCTTGCAGAAAATGGGGTCTCTGAACTCCAAGGGGATATATCTCACAGCGATATTTCTTCCATGACATGTAATTTTCAACACGCTGTTCCTTTCCTTGACGTGGATGTTAAGCAGGTAAAGTAACCTTTCCACATGATTGATGGCTACATTGTGAAGATTTTATAAATGTAGCAGCATTTCGTGTTTGCTAATATGATCTAATTAAAGAAGAGTAGAGATGCTATTGACCCTAAAGAGAGGAATTCTTTTCTGGCTCCAAACTAGATTAATACAGTATAATTTCTGTGATCCCAGACTGCACATCTGAATGAATATTTCTCAAATGAATTCTGGAGTTTTTCAGCATTGTGTTTTCAACAGGCAATACATCCAAGGCTGCACAATGAATCACCCATAAACAATTTCACTGGTGCACAACATCAGATCAGTGTTCAGGTCATATCTCTTCCCTCTGGCTTCTACTTTAAACCAAGTGTTTTATTAGATCTTATTTACTCAAAGATCATTTTATCTTCATCTTCAGTTAAGAAAATTTATCATGATAAAGTAAAATAATGTTGTGCTTTCATCCGGCTTTACAGACAGAAAATTCAAATGAAAGTCATTGTAATGCTTCGCAACCACATTCGAGTGCACTCCCAGCCAAACCACGTAGAAAAGTATCAAGAAAAAGAGCATATGCCTCTGACCGTGTAAGTGTGTCATATACGACATATACTTAATATGGTATGAATATAACTTTCAGGTTTTGTGATCTCATAATATTTGTTGTAGAATGATTGTCATGCAATGCTAATAGTGTTCAAAATCTGGACTTATTTCAATTGGATTTCATCACTCCCTTATTTCATCACTCCCTTGCCTGGATTCTTTTAGTTTCAACTAGCTGCTTGTTTCTTCAGCTTCGCAGACTGAGGATTGCTGAAAGGCTTAATGCATTGCAGGAACTGCTTCCGCAATCCAAAGAGGTGACATACACTTTCTATTTTTAAATTACAACTTGACAAGATAGAGGTGACATGCATGTGAAGTGTATATCTGATCATTACTCCAGTAATTTGTACAGATAAACTTTTGTCACACATTTAAATTAGCGGATTCAACATTGGAATAATCTCTGCTAGTGACTTAGCCTTCAGCTAATGTCACTAGGAAAAATGGAGATATACAAAGTTTAGCTAAGAAAATGCTTTAAACTTTGAGTAGTGTTGTGTGACTCATTAAAAGAAAAAAAACTTTTTTCAGTAATATAGTGGCTCAAGGTATAGATTCTATAACAGCAGAAACTGTAATCCTGATTGTAGATACGGCAATGTACTCATCAGAAAAAGAGTAAAAAAGAAAAAGATAACGCATTGTACAACTGGTTGTACCTTTTTCAAACGTCACAAACTTTGGTTAATGCAGAACAGGTACTCATTTTATTTTTCGAAGATCATCTTGCTGATTGCTAAATCCCAGTTCTAACCTCCAGACAACGATGTTACATAGGAACCTATGTCTTAAGGTATATAGTTCTTAGAAGCAAAAAATAATCAGTTTTGGTTTGAGTGACAATGCCATGGTTTTTCCTGAATTATTTATGACATACTGAGTTTACTAGACTTGATATCTGTATGTACAAAAATCTGCCTGATACAAATTTTTTTTTCTTTCTGATGTCTTTGATTAGAATATCAAAATGTTGGATCTCTGCAGGGTGATAAAGCAACTGTATTGGATGATATAATTGATCTTATAAAGTACCTACAGGCGCAAATTAAGGTAGGCTTTCATCATAATGTTATTTGTTACATGATACTCATTATAGAAATTGATAAAGATTTGTCAACTAACAAATGCTTTTGACCCTTTTTAACTTATTGGATTTGGGCCTTCCTGTAGTGGAACTTGTGATATACTTCTTCGGTTGTGTGAAAGTTTCCCATTAAATATGTTATAGCAATTCCTTTATTAGATCTATTTTGATTCTATGTTTATATGTTCATCACATCATAGTTTATTTAGTTATGTATTCATGTCTCTTAATCCCATCTACTAAGTTTAAGCAAAATTATACCCTGCAGGATTTAAGTCAAAATAGATTGGGAGGTGAACCAGCTTCTGATCCTTTCATATCCCTTGAGGTACAGTTATCGTGGAATGGAACAACATCAGATTTATTGTACTAATTATATCAAGAACATATCTAGGTTGTAAAATATAGGATCGATTTTGACTCTTTGAAGTCAAGTTTAAGATATTACTGAAATTGATATGAATGCATTTAATCTTGGACGATAAAATTAAGATTACTTTAAACTAATTGTTTTTCTGAGAAAACTATTTGAAAAGTAGTGATAAGTACTCCAATATTTATTGTTTTCAAAAATTATTTGAATTTGAAAATTTCTCAAAAATTGCCTTTGTAAAGTTAAACATGATTTTATATTTTGGGATTCACATCACAGGGATATGGCCACTATCTTCTTCACTATGAACAGATGCTAAAACAACCTCTGGAAGAGATGATGGGAAAGTTGATGGAAATGAATCCATTGGCAGCAGGCCAGCTGTTGCAGAGTAGGGGACTTGTCATGATGCCCATGGCTGTTGGGGAAGGATTACACACCATACCACATAGATGCTAAACATGTGGCGTATCATTGAACTTGTTTTTCCGAGAAATTAGTACAGTTTTCTTAACAGAAGCTTTGGAATATATCCATTTTGTGAAACTATCACTTTTATAACGGTATGTTTAGTTCAAGGCTTAGACCGATAAGCTGGCATGAATAAGAACATAGGCCTTTTCTTAGAATGTCTCTTCTTTCAGTCAAAATTTAAAGTCTAGTTATATTCGATACGAATCCAGCAACGTTCAACACAACTGGAGAAGAAGATATAAAATGGGTCCAATTTATCAAAAAAGTACCTGTGACCTCGAAGTAGGGTCGGAGTTTAATCTGGAATATATTTTGATGGAAGCTAACAAAAATATGGGCCACAGAGATACCCAAGGAAAAAATTCGTTCAAGTTTTGAGGTGTGGTGGTCCAGATCCTATATATATACATATACAGTAGCATCAACAAAGGCCTATGGCCCGTGGGATGTGGCTGTCATGAATTTCCTGTAGTTTTCATGTACCAGGCAGGCATTTATTCCATGACAACCATTTGATTCTTAAATTTTTCAAGCTCTTTTTTGTTTGGAAACTGATATTTATTATTTGTTATGTAAATAAATTTAATTGATAATCTTTTTATCATGTATTTGATATAGTGGATTAATTTTATAATCATATGTATTATATACTTCACAATTATAATTTGACAAAAAAATTTAGCAATATATATAGCAACTCTTTTTGTTTTTGTGTTTTCTCAGATTCTTGAAAATTGAAACAGAACAAATGACTTGTTACTTGTAGGGAGAAAGGTTATTCCGACCCGAAGTATTTTAACAAAAAAAAAAAAAGTCGATTTTGATGGAATCTTAAAGGTCAGCCCTGTCCTGTCCTGAACTGGCAATTGCTACCGCTAGCTCAGGCAGACAGAGCCAACCAACATACAAAAGGGGAGCGGTTAGCACTTGCTACCAATAAAGTGTCAACATACAGATCAGATGATCTCTCTCTGCGTATCAACATTGTATTGTTGAACAAAAGACTTTTTTTAATGAGAGTAGCAAGATAAGTTACTACATAACATTCTCGAATTTTTGGTCATAAGTTGATTAGCATACCACATAAACTAAGTATTCAAATTTTGTACTGAACTAATCCAAATTTTTTAGATACGGTCTTGCTTGCTTAGCAATAAAATTTTCTTCACTGTTCGAGAAAAAATATAAAATAGAGAGGGAAGAGGTATACGTAATGAGATAACCCTCTCCTTGATTTACATCAATAATAAACTACGCAGGCCCGCCCATCGGATATCAAGTCTATATATATAATGAAAAATCAAAATTAGAATTGTATAAATAAATAAAATACAATTTTGAAGTGAAATATGCAGCAAAGAAGTTTTCAGCTTTGATTCAATATGTTTTTTCATTTAGTAGGATGTGATTCCAGTTTTTTTTTTTACTTTCAATATTACACGGAACATACATACATACTGTAACTTCTCAAATCCATTTCTTTAATTTGGATTTTGATTTTATTTTCAGAATAAAATTATCTTTGCCTTTTGCTATAAAATAAACCCTATTAAAGTGCTTAAATGTACCAAACATAATAAGCATCTTACTTACCACGTTAAGAAATTCATAATTTTCACCATTAAAATATGAAATAACTAACTCAACATTAATATTATGATCATGACATATAACATTCTAAAATATGTAACTCTGCATGATCACATATTCAAATCTATTTAATTGTTAAGTCACTAAAGCCCTTCATAACAAAGTTAATTTTCCCATTTTCTTCTTATACCTTTAAAATTGAAATACAATAATATAAATTCTATTTTTTTTATAAAAAAAAACGTATGAAAAGAGGAACTTATTTAAAGCCAAGATTTTATAAAACTTCTTCATTTCACATAAACTTCATCATGCCAGGTTTGAACTCTCATTCATTTCCGACATAAAAATAATTCAAATGTTATAAGCCGAATGTAAATTGTAATTAATATGAAATTATAAAATAAAATAAATATATATATATATATATATATATAAATTCTTTCTTTTTTACACCTCCTATTTCATATATATACACACACAGTCATTCCAATAAAAGTCATTTTTTTTTTAAGTGTGGTTTATTCCAATAAAACCCAGTTTTTGGTAATTGTTGTTTAGTTATATATGTTTAGGATCGGGGTGGCTCTTCAAATTTTATATTAGAAATCACGACTACTTATATAATATATATGTCACTTCAATTTCTCTTATAATACAATAAACGACACATAACACGCATGCCTTAGCAAAGAAGAAATGTTGCATCAATGGTGGAGGTCCTACTTTTTAGGGATACGGCTATGTACTATTAGCGTACTTAATATTCTCTTCGTTTTAAAATTAATAATTTAATTTTTAAAATTAATATAATTTATAAAAATTTAAAATTAAATAAATTTTTTAATTAATAATTTTTTGTTGTATACCATATGATTATAATAATTGTATCAATTAAAATTAATTTAAATTTAGAAATTAAATATTTTGTTATTAAATTTTAAAACGAAATGGAGTAATACCAATCACTAACAACAGTGTAACAATAATTACATCTTCCTAGTCCTACTCCTGCATGATGATGCATGTACGTAATAATATATGTGACAAGTTAGTTGGTGGTATCAATTCATCCACAACCACTTTCCTAAGATTATATAAAAATTCTCCCCCGTTCTTCAATCTAGTTAATAATTGTGATTGATCATTCATTACCCATCTTCTTTAAATTTTTTTTAATACACATTTAATAATATAAATATTATTTTTAATCACACAATTATTGCGATAAATTTTATTATGTCGTTAATTATTAATAACAGATTTTATTTTATTATTAAATATAATATTTTATGTCGTACGTGTATTGAACAAATTTAAATAATATGTGTAATATATTTGTTCATTAGTCACCCTAAATTTATTTATTTCTATATAAAGATAATTTCACATACGAATACTCGGCCAAATACGGAAACACCTATGAATTTTAATAATAATATTATTAATCAAATCTATGATGAATACCGACCGGGATCCTAATCCATTTCTTTTAGTCCACGTGATGATGTCATCCTTTATTTTTCCACTACCCTACATCCTAGTTTCTTTATGCTCCATCCATTTCAATATAAAATCAAATTTATTTTATTTTAAATTTCAAACTCGATAAAATTATTTTAGTTTTAGTCGGTCACTACAATTTTGTATCTATTTTTTATAATATTATGCATGAATGACAAATTCTTCAAAAAAAATTTATATCCTTCACAATTAATAAAAATAAAAATAACGAAAGTGAATCAAGTATTATATAATTTCACAATGCGAATTGTATTCGCATTGTGTTTATAAGTTTGGAGGAGAAAAAATAATTCATTTTTTATTGCATTAAGAAAAGGTCTTTTTTGCCCTTTTAAAACTTGCAAACAAAAACTATCACACCCAACGACAAAACAAAACAAAAAACATTACAATTGCTCGAATTATTGGAGTTGGTGGGCCAACCACACCTGGATCAATTAACCATAATCCATTCCAATCCAAGCCTAAGCCTAAGCCATATAATATAGGCATATAGCTCCTGTGACTAATCCCATTTAGAGTACAATTCATATTATGTCCCTTCTTCTTTTATTATCAGATTTTATCAAACAACAAAAATAACGATCATATTCCACACACACACATATATATATATATATATTTCCTATTTCCTTAATTATAACCAAGAGTCGTGTCAAACACTTGTATGTTCAATTTATAAATTAAAATAATAAAAAAATTAAGAAAATTTAATGAAAAAATTATGTTTAAAATAATATATATATATATATATATGGATTCCGAGCACAACAATCGATTGTTGTGAATTAACTGTTTT
The DNA here is from genome assembly GCA_020205615.1 of Panax quinquefolius. NCBI lineage: Eukaryota > Viridiplantae > Streptophyta > Magnoliopsida > Apiales > Araliaceae > Panax > Panax quinquefolius. The sequence continues at coordinate 9,237,059 of CM035155.1, read as the reverse complement.
ACAAAGCAGAAGGAAAAGAAAGAGTAGAAATAAATGGTCACGCCTGCAGCACCACTTGCAAAAAAGGAATCAGGTGTGTGTTGATATAATTATAAAAGCACGCTTGATCCATCTCTCAGCTTCTAAATCAACTGGTCTATCACCATTTAATATTATGGTTTTATCGATCATGCTACATTTTTGTCGTTACGTTCGCATGCATATAATATTAATATTATATGAAAAGTTTTATATTCCGTCCAAATAAGATTAAAATTCCTGTCAAATAAGATTAAATCAGTCAGGAATAAGTTGTATCAACGAATTTATGTCCGATTGAAGTTCACTCCACAATACATAATTTCCGATTGAAATTTCGTCAGAAACATCATGACACGTGTTTGTTTTAAACCGAATCTAGATTCTTAATTTCTGATGGAATTTTAATCAAAATTATCCGTTTTTCCAACATTAACACATACATATAAATCACAAAGACCCACATACACGTTAAAATAACTAATCATCTAAACAATTCTCAATAATAATACATAAATATATACATAATCATCTTTTTACACTTTATACATGCTAAACAACACCGAGCTTCATACTTTAAGAATTAAATTGATTTGACGTAGTTTAGATAAAATTAATGGACTAACCTTCTTTGCCCTTACAGCAACAACCAACAACGGATAACAATAGCTACAGCGGCGGCGGAGGTGGAGTGGGGAGGCGTCGGCCGTATATACGGAGGTGGAGGGACATAGATGAGAGAAAGCAACGGCAGCTAGAGGAAATAAAATTCGTTTAGGGGTTTTATAAAATATTTTCAACAAAATTTTCATCGAAATTATGTTATTCTTGACGAAAATTCCGTCAAAAATATATGCACTTTTGTCGTAAATAATATTAGTGTTGGCGGAAATATTGGCGTCAAGGGGTGACTATTATTTTCTACGAAATTCTATCGATATTACAGTATTTCGAAATAATATATTTCGTCGAAATTAACCAATTTTGTTGTAGTGGTCGTTTAAAAATGAGTCTTATCTTCTTCTTTTTCTTTTTTATGCATGTCAAGGTACATTGAAATAAGAATATTAAATAAAGTCTCAAGTATAGTAATAAATTACATTGTTTAGCATTGACTTGATTTTACATATGTATGAAGGGGTTGCCATATACTAATTAATTAGATACTTTGGTAATGGAAGTTGATTATATTTATATACACACATGACTACATGAAGTAATGAATAGTGATCCCCAAGCCCTAGCTCTAAAGCCACAACATGAAGTAATGATTAGTGATTCCCAAGCCCTAGCTCTAAAGCCACAATTGAAATTATATATACTCTTCACTGTCATTGTCCGTACTATCGGCCAAATGATTGATAAAAACTCATAAGAACTAAGAAGTATGGAAACCTCCAAATCAAGAACTAATTAACACGTCCTATAATATGACCTCATGAATGGGGACAGAATTAAGAGAATATGACCTCCAAAATGAGCTAGAGCCGCGAGGAATATATATATATATATATATATATATATATATATGGGGAACAATTCATAGTTGACGGAATATTTTTACAATACATTATAACCCTACATCCAAAAATCGAACGGTTAAATAAAAAGTCCGTTCACAGTTTAGTTTCGAATATTCCGCAGTTTAATACTACGGAGACTAGATATGGCTAAATGGCCAACTAATAATTTTTCGTCCGTAATATTAAATTGTGAATGCCAAATTTAATTTTTGTTAATTAGTTTTCAAAGCTTCGATTATGTTGAATGTCAATGATATACGTTTTGGAATTTTACAATCTCATCCCAATGATATATCTGTTATCTAGGTTAACTTAAACCCTCGCCACTATGTCAGCATGTTAAATGCAAATATGCAATATCTGAAAATTTCTTTCCACGTCTTTCACAATCCTTTTCCAAAGAGAGAAGCATATAACAATCCATTCCAAGTATCCGGTATTTTAGACAAACACCAATGACTACAGTCTTGGGAATTGATCGAAATTAAAAACTAAAAAAAATTGAATTTGGCATCCGCAATTTAATATTGCGGACGAAACTTATTTATAAATGGTGTCGTTTCCCAAATAATTATTTGGCATACTTAGCGTTCATAATTTAATAATCATGACTGAAACTTTATATAAGTGATATTTCTGTTATCTCATCACGCCCCAGCAGATATACCGCTTGATTTAAAACTCTATTAAACCATTCGATCTTAAAATGGACACTTACGATCTATATATATCTTTTAGGGATCCGGTTTCATATAATTTAAATTAGACAAAGTGTTGCATTCGTGTAACGCAAAGTTGCATTAGTGAAACTACATTCAACTTCTATGCTATATTACTATACAAGCACAACATTTTTCATATGAATTGAACTAATTAACTAAACTTAATAGAATCAAAATTTTTCCTTTAGCACCACTAATCCAACTTTGACTATCATTTTTTCCCTACAGGGAGTGTAAGCCATCCGGCCGTCGATTTTGTCCCGACTCGTACCAGCTGGAGTATATAACTCCTCAGCCCCATCCCTAGTTTTGCTAGAAAAAGGGTATCACTCTTCAATTCAATATATACCAAAACCATATATTTGATACTATAATATATACCCCCACTGTTTGTTTGTTTGTTTGTTGAGTGTTCTGTTTCTGTCCCAGTATATAGGAGATATCCATATATAAGTCTGCGCTAGCTGTTCGCTATTCTTTAGCTGAAAAACCAACTAAAAATTTAATCAACCAAATTCTATTTCTTTACCCACGTCCCACCGCACGTGCATCCACCACTCATTAATCTCATTTTCAAGTTCACGCATTTGAGATTATTACTAGGAGGAATACTTGTGTGCATGTCTACATATTTTTGCTCAATAATTTTCTTGCTCGTTGTGTTTCATTTACTAGCATCAACCCAAATTATCTATCTCCAACTACCTGAATTGCTCTTTACTTGCTTTCAGTCGATGAAAATGTCCATGTTTTCGTGCAAACTAACTCATCCCTCTGTGCACATTCCATCCGGCAGACTCAATTTGCCGTTTCTCAACTCCCGACCACAGCTACCCAAAGAAAAGGTTGTGGTTGTCATGGGGGCAACCGGAACCGGCAAAACCAGACTCTCCATCGACCTTGCCACAAGTTTCCGTGGCGAGATAGTGAACTCAGATAAAATGCAAGTTTACCGAGGGTTAGACATAATCACAAACAAGATTACCGAGGAAGAATGTTGTGGTGTACCACACCATCTCCTAGGAATAATACATCCTCATGCAGAATTTACAAGTACAATTTTTTGTGACAAGGCTTCCCTAGCCCTGAGATCCATTGGGAGTCGTAAGAAGCTTCCGATCATCGTTGGGGGCTCCAATTCTTACATTGAATCTCTAATTGATGGCGAAACTCACGAATTTCGATCAAGGTACGAGTGTTGTTTCCTTTGGCTGGATGTCTCAATTCCGGTGCTCCATCAGTATGTATCGGATCGAGTTGATCGGATGGTTGAAAACGGGTTGGTGGACGAAGCTAGACAAATGTTCAACCCGAATGCTGATTATTCAAGGGGCATAAGAAAAGCCATTGGGGTGCCCGAGTTTGATCATTATTTTCGCGCTGAGGCATTTGCAGACCAAGAAACTCGAGCAAGATTATGCAAAGAAGCTATAAATGAGGTGAAGACCAACACATGCAAATTAGCTTGTCGCCAGTTAGACAAGATTCATCGACTGAAAAACGTCAAGGGATGGAAGGTTCACAGGCTTGACGCCACAGACGTGTTCCTTAGAAACGGTAAAGAGTCTGACAAGGCATGGGACGAGCTCGTTGTGGGACCGAGCATGGTGATTGTAAGTCGATTTCTGAAGAGTTTCGGGCCTAACATATATTTTGAGGCGACAACTAATAGAGGGGAGACGGCCATGGGCCTAACATATATTTTGAGGCGACAACTAATAGAGGGGAGACGGCCATGGCAACTGCAACTCACTAGAATCGCAACTTGTGAGCTCCACTTGATAATGCAGCAGCAGCTTTGGGAAATTTTGGCTCTGTTGAATACAATGTTACATTTGAAAGAATCAAATAATTGAGACATACAAGTTGAATAAGCATATAACTATATGTATGGCTCTGTTGACTACAATGTTACATTTGAAAGATTCAAATAATTGAGACATACATGTTGAATAAGCATATAACTATATGTAAAATGCGAGTGTGAGAATAAAATATATAAGCAGCAATTTCTCCAAGGATTAGTATCACTTTTACCGACAATTCTCCTTTGACTAAAATATATAAGCAGCAATTTCTCCAAGGATTAGTATCACTTTTACTGACAATTCTCCTTTGACTATTTCGTATTACTTTTAGCTAGGCAGACCACAAATGTTCAGCCGTGGTACGAATAAATATGAATCACACTAATGATGAAACAAACTGCATACCAACCAACCAACATTCATTCCCTGAAAGTTAGCAGATTAGCATAGAATAAAACTTCCATCAATCAATCACTATCTTAGCCTATTGGTAAACCACTGCTGGCCTTTATAAGCGTATAATTCTATTCAAAGTCGTCTTTGTCATAAGTGACCACACTTTTCAAAAAAGCTCAAATAAAAAATCAAATATCAAAAAAAAATCTGCATCTACACCGTTACATCGTTAACCATTTTCTTTGACCTAAAAACCAAAAGGAATCCGTCAATACAAATATCTAAACGAATTCTCTCTTTTAATCTGTAGAGGAGTTCAAAACTTTCATATAACATTAGGAAAGGCTTAATTTCCAAAGCCGGAACCTTCATAAGCAAGCTATAAGATCGCAATAGGGTGCAATAGAAGATAATTCAGTCGAAAAAACAGATGACAGAACTTAGCATTACAGATCCTAGACATAATCAAACAAATAGGAAAGTAATCATTCCTCCATATAGATGCATCACGCTGAAATCAGTCACCCAAAGCACGTATAACTAAGGTTGTAAACGAACCAAACAGTTTGAGCTCGATACAAACTCGACTCGAAAAAATACGAGCGAGACTCAGATTCGTTAATACTATGATTCAAATTTGAGCATAAAAAATAGTTCGAAAAAACAATATGATTACGACTCGTTTAAGATTCAAACTACTCGAATTCTTGATTGTGATTCGATACATACTCGACTGATACAGATTCTATTAGATATTCGAAACATTCTCTTATAATATATACAAAATTAAATCAAATTAGGATAATTATTTATTTATTTTGTTTTGTTTTTAATTTTAATTGTGAATTTATATTTGTAAAGTGTAATAGTAAATATATTTTCTATTTCAAATTCAATTTATAATTATATTTATTAATACTCGAATTCGAGCTTGAATTTGAAACTTGTGAATAGTTTGAATATAATTCGATCCGAGCCGAGTCGAGTCTAAGTAAAAAATTTCAAATACAATTCGGATTCGAGTATGAATTTATCGTTTCGAGCCGCTCAATGTTCGTTTCGATTCAACTCGTTTAACTGAGATTGTTAACCATAACAGTATACTTGTGGATGGGCTTGGTAAGGAAAACAGGCAAGCTACCAGCAGGTCACAAACACAGTCATTATCTATTTCTTGCAACCACCGGTAGCCCTTCTATTCGATAGGCGTTGCTATGTGCTCAGAGTGCCAGTGTCCATGTCTATGTCTACGCCCTGGTGGAGGAGAATTAGGAGGGGAGGGAGGACGGGGTGATGGAGGGGAGGGAGGAGGAACTTGGGTGAATGGCAGCAGTGCACATGCATGATTTGCCACCACAAACTGGGACATACAGAGCGGAGTAGGTTGTATAGGAGGCGAAGGTGGCATAGGCGGTAGTATCATTTGGCACTCAATCTTGGGATTCAGTACTAGGAACAGCAAGAAAATTGGTAATTTAGGAATGCTAACTCTAATATCCATGCTTTTTAACTGTTTGGCTAGTACGTAAGAGTTGAGAACACAAGTAGCTGTTGAGAAAGTCTTGCTTCTACTTATAGTAATATTTCATACAAATTACTAGATCACAAGCTTCCCATGTTCTTAGTTAGGTATTCTAGCGGTGATAAATAAAGGGAAAAAAAAACTTGAATGACCAACCGAAGAGTTAGGAAGACGTGGTAGCTGATTTTACAGAGATGATTAGGTTTGAGATGGTTTAGAATGCCTAGCTCATTCACTCTGCGTGAGTGAGTGCTTGTTGCTTCAGTATAATTTGCTGCCCAGGTCAACCCTTGTTCCTACCACATTAGGAGAAAAACAGAATTTCTCATGGAACGTTTGAAAAAATAAAGTAAACAACACAGTATATAGCTTGGTTAATTACCACGCAATCAGTCCAATCTCCAATCACCAAGAGTTTGATCATTATATTGATGAATTTAATTTTTCAATAATAAAGACAACTACCACCAAATTCAAAGATGTAACAGTATAAATATAATATTACAGCTAGAACCATGAAAGTATGAATTATACAGCAAAATATCATAATCCTGCTGATTAGCTGAAGGACAGATGTAAAGTCTATTTTGGTGGTGGTGGTAGTAGTAGTAGTAGTAGTAGTCTCTGGTCGGCTAAATGAACCAAAAAACAAGTTATAAGACATAAAGAACAATTAGACTTGATCACAAAATAAGAACTGCTTTTATACCAAGCCGGTTATCCACAAGAAAAAAGATACAATATCTTGCGAACTCACTGCTATAACTTGGGAATACAGTACAAATGTGCATCAATAACCCCTCGTTACATTTATTACGGTTACAACAATAAGAACAACATAATTCAAATTTTTTGTACAATAACAACTTGATGCCTCACATATATTGTCTACTATATCCTGCAAAATTATGCCACATAAAACTTATTGACACCAACTCTTAAGATGATAAAACGATGGGAAACATGATTAAACCAGATAAAATGTCAGGTTACATTCAAAGAATGACGAGGACATTCATAACCTAAAGCACAACTATTAGAGCAGTTGCCTTGAAAGAACGCTTAACCTTGAGCAGAAATCACCTCCCATTTATAATAAATTCATGAAAGCTTCAACAAAATATATATAGGAGCATTAAGCCATTGCAATAGATTATTGACGACATGCTGCTAGTTACTTCCTTAAAAATAATCTAAATTCAAGCATTAAAATTGTATGTGGTGTTTACTAATGAGCTGTTTACATTTCTTTTGCACAAATTGTAAAGGAAACTCATACCTCGCTCCACTTGTTGCACGGGGTTGCAGAACTTAACTGTGTTTACATCTAGTTTTATAGACTCGACCAACCCGCTACTTCTCATAAGTTAATGAAATTGGCAATCATTACCAAGAAACCAAGTAGATACTTATTTGTATACTGAATACACTTGTGTTGATGTCTTTATATGGGAATGGGATAATCCCAGTCAACGTAGAATGGCACATTTATAAGATCTATTCATCTGGCAACCTGTAATTTCCCTTTAACTGTCAAAATTCAACAGTAAACAGTAAAATACATGCAACTCTATCTCATCATCTGCTTGCTCCTTCCTGTATCTTCTCACTTCAGAACTGAAATTTCCTCTCATATTTGAAAATTTGAAACAAAAGAGACGAGCAACTGGTAGACTCACAAACCTTCTTTGCACTCGTGAAAGTTTAATTCACTGTTCCTTGTTGCCATCGTTTCCATGTCTTTCTGAATCGCTTCTCTTTGTACCCTCAACTGCTCTGCCCTGTTTCTGTGTCCCTCATCCAACAACTCAACAAACTTATATTTAATCTCTAAAAGTGGATCTCGGTCAATCAACTCGACATCCTTGTAAGCTTCCCTCAGCATAGCCGTCTTAATTCCACCTTTCAGTGATATATAAAAGATTCCCGAATGCCTTGTGAACACAGAAGAGAACGCATTAGAAAACCTATACTCTTCGCAAAACTTTCCCAAAATTGGGACCGGAATCCTCTTATAAAGAGATAGTGTAAGCAACTCATGAAAAACCCCAACCGTCCTCTTCTCCATTTCTCGAGATGCTTGATCCAAGTTCGATGCATTTTCATATGGAGATATCTATATACGGGAGCTCCATCCAATCCCTAATCCACTCTCTCATTTCTTTCTTCAGAAAATAGCCTGGTGGAAGCTTCACATTGAAAGATGGCCTAACCCTTATCCCTGTCAAACTCGCCTCTTCCTCCACCCTTATCTCTATAACAGATTTTGCAAACTCAGAATTCCATGAAGCCAATTCTAGAAAAGATTTCCCCTCTCCTGGACACCCAACTAGCCTAAAATACTCTGGATACTTTGGCACCAATCTCACTAAAAAGTCATTAGGAAATCCAAATTCCCTCTTCACATTTAGTAATTTATCAGCACTAACAACCCTATCTTTCGCCATCATTAACAATTTACACAATTTTTTGACAATTAACGGCTCATTTTCAACATTAATTCTTTCCTCCTCTTCCAAAACCTTTGAAGCCCTTCACTAGGGCGAATAAAAGGAACCGGAACCGATTTGGGTCTGATTCGATCCAAGTAGGTATCAAAAAGACTAGGGTTTCGTGTGAGAAAAGTTTTGATCTTTACCGGAAGTCGCAATCTTTTGCGGCGTTTCTCTAGGTATCGAAGTGGAATTACTTGACCCGGTTCGTTTAAAACTTCTTTGACGACTCTTGCACAAAGTCTCCATTGTTTATTGTTTTCAATGGCTTGATCTAGCTTCTTGTCTTTGCGCCAAGCTACTTTAAGGCTTGAAATGGAGGCTGTGAACTGAATCCAAACCCTAACCGTAGAAATTGAGGATTTGTTTTTGAGAGTGCTCAAGGAAGAAGACAGAGTAGCGTAGTTGGTGAAGAGCATACCTGGAAAACTTGTATTTAGATGTCGAGTGACAAATAGATTGTTGTAAAGTTGAGATTGCTTTAATGGATGCGTGAGGTCATCTGAATTTTAATGGCCATTGGACAGAAACATTTTCCCGCCAACCAAACAGTCCTTAACACTTCCAAAATATATAAAGGGATTCAATCTAAGGCAATCGATTGTCAATTTGTCATAGCCATTATTCTAACAACTTAATTTACGGTTATTAATCAATTATTAGAAGGCTTAGATTAAAAATTAATTCACCTTTATAATATATTGTGTCTGAAAAAAAAATTAGTAATTTTTATTTTAATATAAAGGTCCCACACGATTAAACTAAAATAAATTTATCTGATTTTATAAACAAAAGGTTTTTTTATTTTTAGCATTTCCCCCATTATGTTTAATGTCTTAGTTCATTTGGTAACAAGCATGACAGACTTAAAAAAAAAATTGAACTGACCGCTACAAACAATGCCGGTTTGCATTAATAAAAAAAAATCCCTTCATATTTAAAATTTTTGTCATATGATCACCCAAACACTACAGACTTAACTGTTAACATCTTGTAAATTTTTATATTAAAATATTTTATTTCCGCCAAAAAAATTGCAATATATGAATGATATAAATTTTAGTGGTCTGTTAAGATTTATAGTCATTATTTGTTATGTATCAATTTTTAAATTTAATGTTACAAAATATTAAATATTTGAATATATATGCTAAATAAAACGTTACTACATGTAACTGAAAAAATTAACCAAAAAAATGAGATTTTTATTTTATATTATAATTGAAAAAGCTTGCATTATTAAAAAAAAATCCCTTTAGACTTGAGCACTAACATCTTGCAATGATTAATTTTTATATCAAAACATTGCACATCTCACAAGAATTAATCTTTGTATTAAAACATTGCATTTTCCACAAAATAATATGCTCCAATGATTCAAAATCACAACCTCACGTTTGAAACATTAGTCATGACCACCGAGCAGCATAACAGTGACGCCCCCAAAATAGGTATACATCACCCATCTTGAGTCGCCAAATACATAGTACAAAATTCAAATACAATTTAATTATACAACAGTCGTGTAAAATACGACAAAACATATGTTGTGAGTTTTAATACAAATATTGTCATCTAGATAATATCCACACTCAATTTAGTCTTCATTACATTTATTATCACACTATTTAACAGAATAGTGAGGACTACTAATGTTATTATCTGGACCGTCACTCCGTTCCCCGACTAATCCATGCTACGTTTTTATTTCCTGAAGATAACAATAAAAGTAAAAGGGTGAGCTCAACTAGCCTATTAAGAAATATTATGACTAAGATAATGCAGAATAAATTATCATTAGCCTTCAACAATGTTAAACTGATACAATATAACAAACATCAAGTTTAACTACAGCGGAACAAGTAATCCATTAAAAGAGTCAAGTAGAGAATAAAATCTACTATCTTTTATGATTTAAAAGGTTTTTCATCACTTTTATCGCTGGGACTCAGCTTAATAAATAATCCACATCATCCCTGCACTATAGCCAAGGATATTCAATAGTATCACAACCACAAATTATCTATGCACTACAGGTCAAGGATATTCGTGTATTCATCAATGGTCATGATCATACCAACAACTATCCATCAATACACTACAGGCCAATGGGGACTTTTACCACATCATTTGTAACATTACGGTCATGATTATACCGATAAATCCCTGGTCATAATCATACCAAGTCTATATATGCACTACAGGCCACAAATGACTTTCAACATAATATAAATATGAGGATGATGACAATGATATAAGAATTCAATAAAATAAGTTCAAGAATTAATTTATCCAGGAACTAATAACGTCCAAATTGTCAACATGATACTTCTTTGTAGAGTAAAATTCAAGAATGCTCGTAAGAATATTTTCATAAAAGATATTTGGATGAAGCGCAAATATCAAGGATATTCCACTAATTTCATGGAGTATAGAAATCAAAACTTTAACCAACCAATATAATAAAGAATGGAATAACAAAAGAAATCACCGTGCATGCGATAATCAAGATGCATACGAGTTATTCCAACGAATAATAAATAATTGAACCAAGTCACGCGTAAACGCACGCATGCATGTGATATTCCGGCATAATAATAAAGAATGAAATCGTCACGTGCGTAGCGCCTTGCATGTGATATTCCGGTAGAATAATAAAGAATGGAATAACAATGAATTTCACCGTAAATGCGATAGAATCCTTACAGACGTGTTATTCCAATGTAATAATAAATAATGTAACCCGGTCAAGCGAAATTACACCAAACGGGATGTTCCAAATGTAATAATAAAGAAAAATAATGTAAGAATTTCACCACGTATGAGGTACTTGCAGATGATGTGTTATTCCAACATAATGATAAAGAATGGAATAATGTAAGAATTTCACCATCTATGCAGATTTAGATATACAAAGAGTTATTCCAACATAATAATAAAGAATGGAATAATGTAAGAATTTCACCACGTATGCGGCAGATTGCATATACTGAAAGTTATTCCAATGTAATAATAAGGAATGGAATAATGTAAGAATTTCACCAAGTATAGGGTAGTCCCCATATACAAAGTTATTTCAACAAAATAATAAAGAATGGAATAACGTAAGTTCTCTTCCATGAATACGAAAAGAAATAATACCCCTTACTTTAGAAGAAACCGGATATAGAAGTGGTGAAGTAAGCCAACACTTTTCTTCTTTCTCTCTATAGTTTCTCTCTGTAGAGTTTCAAAGGAATTAAGTAAGAAATAATGAAGGAAACGAACTTCATTTATAGAAGAATGGACTAAATAGTAACTAATTCTGAATTAATATAATATGATTTACGCTTAAATGAGCGGTCCAGATTGGTTTACAATAAAATATAATATATTCTATTTATAATCTAATAAAACGAATAACTTTATAAAAGTATTCTGCTTTTTATAAAAAAACTTTTCTATTTTATTACATTAATAATACTAATAAAACAAAACTTCATCATCATTATTATAATTCACACTATTAATCGACCAATGTCGTTCCTGGAAAGAAGGGTTTTCAATAAGGATTTCTCCCTATCATGCCGCAATTAGGTGACTAAACCTCTCCTTGACGTAACTTCTGACATCGTTAATATTGCAAATAATAATATTAATAACTTCGTCGTCTCAATTATTGATTTAATAATATATAAAATATCGACAATAATTGAATCAATTAACGTGAGATACTATGCAACAATTCTTCAAGCAATAATTGAACAAAACTGAGTGACTTCTCACGTAAGCATCAATAATCAATATCGTGGTGCTACTATGCAACCACGCCGTATTATTAGCATTTTAACACACCGGTGTTTCAACAGATTAACGATAAAACTTCCGCCGTTATTTTCATAAAAATATTTTTGTCGCTTTCTCAATCCGACAATAATTCCGTTGTGGGGGTCCACTAATGATTGGGCCGTCAGTATTTAATATTTCTGTTAAAACGAATATTCTCCGACCAATCGAATATTATATAACAACTTGCGTACTTTGCAAAATTTATAAATATTACCCACAACTATAACATTATATCAAATTCATTCCATAATATTCAAAAATGATAATTATAGAAAATTCATCTTTATTAATAAAAGTTGGGGTCTTACAATCTCCCCTTCTTATGAAATTTCACCCTCGAAATTAGGGTACGTACCTGGTATGTCGAAGAGGTAAGGATACCTTGATTTCATTTCAGATTCTAACTCCCAGGTCATTTTCTCAACATCGTGGTTCCTCCATAAAACTTTGACTTGAGGTATAACCTTGGAGCGTAGAATATGTTCCTTCTTATCCAAGATTTGAGCAAGAATCTCTTCATACGTTAAATCTTCCGCTATTTCATCCGGTTCTAACTAAATAATGTGGTTCAGGTCTTTCACATATTTACGTAATATGGATATATGAAAAACGTTATGAACACGAGACATATTTGACGGTAAAGCGAGTCTATAAAGCTACGATCCCTACTCGATCGAGGATTAAAAATGGGCCAATGAATCGAGGATTGAGCTTTTCTCTCTTTCCAAATCTCGTAACTCCTTTCCATGGAGCAACACGTAACAACACATGATCTCCAATATCGAATTCTACGTCCTTTCGATGAAGATCAGCATAACTCTTTTGTCGATCTTGTGAGGTTTTTATACGTTGTCGGATCGTTTGTATCTTTTCAGTAGTCGTACGTACTAACTCCGTCCCAACAACGTTGTTTCACCCACCTCATCCCAGCATACTGGAGAACGACACTTTCTTCCATACAACGCCTCGAATGGAGCCATGCCAATACTTGCTTGATAACTATTGTTGTATGAAAACTCCACCAATGGTAAGAACTTGTCCCAACTTCCCTTGAAGTCAAGAACACAGAGTCTTAATAAATCTTTAAGAGTTTGAATAGTCTTCTCTAATTGTCCGTCCGTTTGAGGATGATATGCTGAACTAAATCATAAATTCGTGCCCATAGCTTTTTGCAAACTAACCCAAAATTATGAAGTGAATCTTGGGTCTCGATCAGAAATTATGAATACTGGCATACCATGCAGTCTTACAATCTCGTTTATGTACATACAAGCAAGACGTTTAAGTGTATAAGTTTCTCGTATTGGTAAGAAATGAGCAAACTTGGTCAATTTATCAACAATGACCCAAATTGCATCTATGCCTTGAGAAACCTTGGGAAGACCAGTAACGAAATCCATGGTAATGTACTCCCACTTCCATTATAGAATTTCAAGTGGTTGCAATGGACCTTTTGGTACTTGATGTCACCTTGACTTCGTTGACAAGTTAGACACCTTGAGATAAACAGCGCTATCTCTCTCTTCATATTGCTCCACCAAAATGTATGTCGAAGATCACGATACATTTTGGTACTCCTAGGATGGATTGCAAACGGTGTGTTGTGCGCCTACATCGTGATTTTATACTTTAAATCAAGGTCGTTAGGAACAAAAAGTCTGGAGTTGACTCGAAGTATTGCTTCTTCATCGATTCTTGCTTCCGACATAACACCTTCTTGTACTTTCTTCCTCATACGCATCAGCTCCAAGTCTGTAGCTTGAGCAGCTTTAACTTTATCGATTAAAGTCTGTTCTACTCATATATTCGCCATCATTACGTGGGTCCCTGAAGTCTTTATCTCTATCTCCATCCTTTGCAAGTCATACAAAATGGGTCTTTGTGTTGACAATATCGCACTCGTACCCGCATATGATCTTCTACTCAATGCGTCAGCTACCACGTTTGCTTTTCCAGGATGGTATTGAATGGTATGATCATAATCTTTCAACAGCCTCAAGCCAACGTCATTTGTCGCGTGTTGAGTTCCTTTTGAGTGAAGAAATATTTGAGGCTTTTATGATCCGTAAAGATCTCCACTTTCTCCCCATACAAACAATGCCTCTAAATTTTAAGTGCGAAGACAACAGCTGCCAACTCTAGATCATAAGTAGGATAATTCCTCTCATATTATTTGCGTTGCCGAAAGGCATAGGCTATGACTTTTCCATGTTGCATGAAAACACATCCTAACCCTTTGCCCGAAGCATCACTATAGATGACAAATCCCTCCGAACCAGATGGTATTGTCAAAACAGGTGCTGAAATGAGTCTCCTCTTGAGTTCTTGAAAACTCTTCTCCCATTCCTCGTTCCAACCGAATTTTATATCTTTCCGAGTTAGCTGAGTTAAGGGAGTAGCGATTCGAGAAAACCCTTCTACGAATCTCCGATAATAACCAAATGTAATTCGAGAAAGCTACGTCTATTAATCGATTTAGGTTGCTTCCACTTTGAATAGCTTCAATCTTTGTTGGGTCAACAGATATTCCATGACTTGATACTACGTGCCCAAGGAATGCTACTTACAGAATAACCCCAAAATAGGTCCATTCCATCCAACCCATTCTCGAGTCGCCAAATATATGGTACGAAAAATAACTACAACTTTATTACAACAATTGTCGTGCAAAATACAACAACACATATCTTTGTGAGTTTGGATACAAATATATACCAACTGTAAGTACGTCACAATGACACCTTACATAAAGGAATAGTCAAAAACCTGCTTTAGAAATTAGAATCTTTGGGAAGTGTTCAAGAAACCTTCGTATACATGGGAGGCCATGCTTTTAGGTTATGGTAGATATCATATGGCCACGTAATTATCCTTGGTTGACCTAATAGACCCCAAAGAAAAACAAGAAGATTACTATCATATTCTTCCCAATGGCGTAGTCTTCTCTTGACATATCATTATCTCCACTGCCTCTAATTTGGTATTATACTCCAAACAAACACCAAGATTATATAGGTAGTGCTTGTAAATATACTCGAAGAAGTGGATGAGCACAACCATGTCTTATGATAACACGAGTTTGTATGTCATTAGACATCTTGTATGATAGTGACAAAACACCTTCCAAAGTTGGGTTCGCCTCACCCTATTTAATTCACCAAAAATAACTATTAAATGATGTATAAAATACAACACACTAAAGCCCTCAATAAAATTATTTTCATACTCTTTAGGGAGAACCTCAACAACTATAGACCATCGCTCTATTCCCTTGTTATCCCCTTTCCAACCCAAATACACTTTTATTACACGAAAGGAATTGTGAAACAAAAGGTGAGCACAACTAGCTCAAGAAAAGAATATTATGACTAAAGATAAATAAATTATCAATAGTCTTCATCAAGAATGAATCGTAGATTTAGAACATATGGTAGATGATAAAACTTTTCAACCATAGTTGCAATGGAATGAAGCAATCCATTAGAAGAGTCAAATAGATAATAAAAGTCTATTATCTTCTCCATGTTAAAAGTCCACCAACAATGTTTTATCCTCAGAACATCAATCAACAGCCTTTCCACAATTATATGAATAACTCATAATCATAATTGTAATTCTAAATTCCTCTTCGCATCCAAGACGAAGATAATTTTCATCACTTGCCTTTACCTCGAACATCAAAGATCATGGTTATACCAAATCACGCCTCCTGCTCATAATCATACTAATAAATTCATCTTTTGCACCACGGCCAAAGATATTCATCAACAAAGATCTTACGGCTAAAGATATTCAACAACAATCATCTTTGCATTACGAGCCAAAGATATTCATCAATAATTCATCTTTGCACTACAAAGCAAAGATATTCAACAACAGTGTCATCTTTGCATTACGAGCCAAAGATATTCATCAATAATTCATCTTTGCACTACAAAGCAAAGATATTCAACAACAGTCATCTTTGCACAACGAGCCAAAGATATTCATATATCAAAGAAATACATAATCATTTCGGAAGTTATATAACAATAATTATAACCATGTTGATCAATTCACCTTTGCACTTAAGCTAAAAATATTCAATTGTAAATTCAATGGTCATGATCATGACCATCCAACAATTCAACTTTAGCACTATCGCCAAAGAGAACCTATGGTCACGATCATACCAATAATCTACCCATCTTTACACTCAAGTCAAAGAGAAATATCATCATTAAGGTTATAAGAATGTTATATAAAAACAATATAATCAAAACATGGTTTTAATTTCAAGAGTAAGATTCATAAATCAACGATAATTTGGTCGATAAGAAAACTAATTTGTTGTGAATAGTACCCGTGTATTCGCATACGTAGTCCCGTATACGTGCATTGTAACCTCGATAACGAAAGATAAAGTTTCATAATAAAATTCATATCCATATTTATAACACCTTAATCCAAATGTTATAAATCACTTAGAAATCTCATAATCTAATATTATTAATATTATAATAATATTTTAATCATTTCTCAAACTTATAAACAATTTAATTAAATTGTTTACACTTTACTAATTAATGCATTTAATCATCATAAAATGCCAAACTCATAAAATTTCATCACCAATAACTAAAACCCTCATCAAAAATCAGATATACCTCATATATGATTCTCAAACCATAAAATCATATTTTTTAATTTTCTTACTTCACATAACATATTTAATTCATTTGCTCATAACTAGAACATTTTCATGAAAAATACCAAATCAGTTCTAAAAATATTTCTTTTCTGGGATTTAGCATAAAATAGTCCCATATTGAACATATATTTTTCTCGAAATTTTAAAAATTCATTTACTATTTTTCATATGGCCAAAACCAATTTAATATTTAAACATTTATCATAAATTGTACTTTTATCCAAAAAATTCCAAAATTCACAGAGTACACTGATATTATATAGATGTACTCTCAATAAAAATTTCATCAATTTTGGTGTTAACCGCAAGGAGTTATAAATAGTTACTTTTAAAATAGTCTTTTCTCATAAAATCCATAACTCCTAATCTATACATCCAAAAATACCTCAAAATAATCCTAGTGGTGTAAAATTCAAGAATGATCAAAACATGGATACAATCAAAGCTAGTATCCAGAATAGATATTTTAGACGAAAAGAAAAATTTTCATTTTTCTATGAATAATCTTGAAATATTCGTGAATAAAGGTAATATACGTGAATAATAGGTCGATATCGTGAATAGTAACTCTCACACCAAAAAAGATAGAAATTCCACAAAAAAACATCTTCACGCTTCATGAATAGTACTAGTGAATAAGAACTCATGAATAAGAACTCATGAATAAGAACTCGTGAATAGTAACTCGTGAATAAGAACCCATGAATAAGTAACCCCATAGCATGAAAAAGTTCCAAATTTGATAAAAGTTCCAACCAATATTTCAAAGATAATGATATTGAAGAAATAATATCATTACGAAAAAAAATAATATCCCTTACTATCCCTTACCTCAAAAGAATCAAGATTTTTGAAGGAAAGGCTCAAGTGATGTTTGAATGAAACTTAGATCTTGAAAGAAACTCTCAAAGTATCTAAATACTCACAAAATACACTCAATAATCTAGAGAGAAAAGAGAAAACTTATGTTTCGTGTGATTTTCAATTCTAACTTAGCCCTCTATTTATAGGAAAATTTTAGCAGACTTGACTGCAACTTTGATGGCTTTACTCGCTACTATTCCCACCCACCACATTTGAAATAAAATTCAGCACATTTCTTCACCAACCACAAGTGGGGCCCACTCAATTCTAGAATTTTCCACCAAAATCAATTATAACCCTACTTTCCCTAATCAAACACCTCTTAAAATTTATAACAAATCATTCGCTCATTTTTAACGGTTCAAAATTTGTAGACATATACTCAACTTATATATGTATAACATATCCAAAAATTACAACGATCCAACTATTTGATTAAATATTATAACTCACAACAATAAAGTCGTAATAACACCGATTTGATCTTTTAATACCTCCAATCCGACAAAATACAAATAAAACATCTCAAAGATTAATTCCTTCATTAATAACCACATAAATAAATCCATCATTTATATTCATATAAAATAAATATTTCCTTATCATATGAATCAATAATTAATTATTCACAAATAATATTACGTAATCACATTTATGACAACCAAATTTGCTCCTCAGATAGAGGGCTTTCCAATAAGGATTTCTCCTTCTATCGGGCGCCATGATTAGGTGACCAAACCTCTCCTCGATGAACTTTCTAGACATTGCCAATAATTCTATCTAATAATATTATTCAATAATATGAATTATTGATCCGATAATGGGAAATACATGCGTGGACAATTATTGAACAATAATAATATAAAATTTCAACGTAGCAATTATTGAATCAATAAATAAAAATATTGAACAGTAATTACTGTAATAATTATTGAGTAGTGCCTTCTTATGTAAGGATCAATAATTCAAAAATACTGTAAAACCGCAAATGCCATCGCAAAAACACGCATATTATCATATTTTATCCACCGTATTCCAACAAGATAATAAAGAATAACTACGCTGTAGTTATTTATAAAAACTCAAACTTGTCGTTTTCTTCATTCGATAGCTTATTTTGTTATGGGGCCCACAAATGATCGCTACTGCAGAATGCATTTAATATTCCCTATTCCCGTAAAAGAATATTCCACGACCAAACGAATATTCCCCGACAACAATGAATATTTTATAACCACTTGTGTATTTTGAAAAAAATTCATATATCACCCTTAACTTTAACTTTTATCAATTTAACCATTTAATTGAATAAGAATTATAAGAAAAATTGAATACTTTTATTTCATAAAATTTGGGGTCTTCTTTGAAAGTAGTATGCATACAAAGCCAATCATGTTTGATGATAAAGCATATACTTTGTAACAATCTTATTCATTTATTAATAAAAGTATTAATTTATTAAAGGCTTTTAATTATCTACATGATGTCTTTTTTTACAATATGTGATAAACCCATAGTTTTAAGCAATGCTTTTAGAATAATGATGATGATCATTCTAATGAGATCTAAATTCTTAAAAGCTTAAAACTAAAATAGTTCCCAATCATTGGATTACTAAATTGGGGATTAGTGAATCCGGATAGATAGATTGGTACATCGTTAACTTGCTTTCATTGGATGAGGATGATTGATCTCATGATCATTTGTGTGGAGACACTAAAGCAAGTATGTAGGTGCTTATTAGAGAATAAGTTCACTTTGAACGTTGGCTCGCTAAGGAATACCTAATGGAGTTTTATTTGCACCTTGATAATAGGAATTCTCAGTAGTGATAGTAATCAAGTAATCCTTGGACTTGAGATCATCATAGTATCTTGTGTATGATGAGTTATACTTTGACTTATTCCTTAAGACCCTTAGGGTATATCAAAGGGTATGCTTGGGTATAATAAGTTGTACATGGAGATAATGTATGATCAATAAAGAATCTACCACTTCTAATAAAAGAAGAGAAATGTCCTATGTGATTCGATAAATGACAACCCAAAGAGTCCTTGGCGAAAGCGTAATGAAATTAGAAAGGAGTTTCTAATTTGCATTATTTGAGTTGTGCATTTAAGAGTCGAAATACATATAATTAAATAAAATAAGACTTGTGATAATTCCATGTCTTATATTTAATTGGGACATTGTATGGTGGAAGGATTGAATTATGCGGTAACTATTTACTCAAAGGTTCTTTAATGATTAATGTTGAAATCTATATTATCCGGAAAGTCGTTGATCGCTAGGGAGGCTTATCCCTATTGTAGAATAAATATTATTTAAATAAATTAATTATTTAATTTATTTATTTAAATAAGATTAGAATTGTTCTAATTGATTTATTCACAACCCTATTTAATATGGAGAACCTAAAGGGTCACACCATAAAAAAAAGAATAATTATTTAAGAAGTTAATGGCATAATCGTAATAATATGTTAAGTATATTTAATTTAATCTATGGTGATAGAATAAATTAAATAGCTTAATATTATTATTTAATATTTTAGAAATATTAAATATAAATTAATAAGAGGAGTCTTATTAATATTATTACAATTATTATTATTTTAATTTCTAAAAGAGTTTAGGAATTAATTTAATATAAGTACTTCATTTATTCCTAATGGGATTAGGAAGGAAAATTAGTTAAAGGAGTTTAATTAATTATCCCTAATAAGATTAGGGAGCTTAATTAATTAAAAGAATTTAATTAATTAAATAAAACCCAATTCCTTAATTGTTAAGGTGGGTTGCCCACATCTATAAATAAGAGGAGTCTTATTATGGGTCATATGGGTTGTTGACTTTAAAAAGGTACGTAATAATTCCAAGTTGTTGGGAGTACACTTTTTCTATAGAGATAGAAAAACTAGGGTTTAGCCAACCACCCTTCTTCTTAATTTTCTTCTTCCTTGGTGGATCACCTCTGAGGCCAAACATTTGGGTGGCTAACGTTGATCGAAAGGAAGGAACCAAACCCGATGGATTCAAGTTGAACGAAAGGATTTGGAGGTGAACTTGTACGAGGAGGAAGCTCGATCTTCAAGGGTATGATTTTATTCTTTATCTTTTTCGTTAAATTAATAATTATGCATAAAGGATGATCCGGGTTTATGGTTTGTAAATTTTTAAACTACTCGATTTTTACACGCTTAGCTTTTTATGCAATTTGATTGCGTTATGAATATTACAAACCTAACGATGGTATCGAGCCAAACCTTTATGCGAATTATTAATTATTTTAATTTATATATTGATATGTGTTTAGAAACAATTTAATTGGGCATAATTTTATGGTATAAAATTTATTATTAATAATAAAAAAAAAAACAAGAAACATATCATGTCTTTGCTTTTTTTTTCATCTTTGCATACGAAATCGGAAAAAAGTTATCAAGTTATTAGTTTTTGTTTAAGTCAAAGACAAAAAAGAAAAAGAATATAATATATATATATATATTATATAATATTTCCGATAATCCAGGTAGAATAACAGGCAATTATATTATATTATATATATTATATAATATGTGATGCTAAAGTAAAGAAATGCCATGATTTTTTTTTAAAAGCAGCAACACGGAAATCGAAGGAGTTACATTAATTAAAAAACTATTGCATTTACGTTTTTTTTTATTTAAGCAAAGAATGCGGTGGGTTAACCTCCGGATATACGGTTTTGACAAAAAAAAATCAAGGAATGGATATATAGTTATATATATATATATATATATTTATATATATATATATATAATAACTAATATGATTTATATATATATATATATACATTATTCTTAATAATTTTATAATTAAAATAAAAAGTTTATTTTAATCTTAAAATAAAAGGTTTATTTTAATATTAAAATAAAATAGAGTTTATTTTAATTTTAAAATTGAATATTATATATATATAATTATTTTTTAATTAAAATAAAGTTTATTTTAATTTTAAAATAAAAGGTTTATTTTAATATTAAAATAAAAAGATTTATTTTAATTTTAAAATTAAATTTCATGCTAACTAATTAGAGTTGAAATTGGATTCCATGATAACTAATTGGAGTTGAAATTGGATTTTATTTTTCCTAAAATAAAGGAGTTTATTTGTGAATAGGAAGTAAATCCATGTTTCCTTAAATAAAGGAGTTTATTTAAATATGGAATAAGATTTCATATTATTCAAAATAAAGGAGTTTATTTGTGAATAGGAAAGAATATCCGTGTTTCCTTTAATAAAGATTTTTTTTACATGGAATTGGATTCCATAATTAATTAAAATAAAAGAGTTTATTTTAATTAAAGATTTTTTTTATATATACATGGAATTGGATTCCATAATTAATTAAAATAAAGGAGTTTATTTTGATTAAAGATTTTGATTAAAATAAAATAGTTTATTTTATTCAAAATAGGATAAATTAAAATAAAATAGTTTTATTTTGATTTAAATTTGGATTTAAATAAAGGAGTTTATTTTTATTCAAAAATAGATTTTATACTAACTAAATTTGCCCATTAAATGATATCAATATATATATATTAAATATTTATTATTCATAAGATGAATGTTATTTATTGATGCGTATGGTGATGTGTATGATAATAAATGGGATTGATTATGGACTATTGACGATGTGATTGGATTTTATTTTAGTTGGATGCATGAATGTATGGGTTTTATTAAATGGGGTCTGCGTACCTCGTCTTCTCTATTTTTCTTAATGTAAATTCTATTCCCCTCCTATGTACTTCCCCTTAACTGCTGATCAAGGTTTCTATTTATTTTAAATAGTTTTGTAATAGGAATATTTAGAATTATTTTGAAGAATTAGAGATCAAGGGACAAGAAGCGCTTGAAGACCCGTTTGTAATGGAGCCCGGGTTTAAATGTAATAGTTATATTTAAATATTAATTCTTGCACCCCTAGGGTTTGACCTTTTGGTTCACTTGGTGGCTCTAGTGAACCAAACTAGAATAAAAGTCCATAATCAATCCAGGTAGAATATAGTATTCTATATGTGCATGCTTATACTATATATATTATATATTATGCAAACATGCTTCGCATGTTCATTAATATGACGCGTATTTTATATATATATATATATGTGCATGCGCGCTAAACAAGATGAGACAAATTAATAACAAACCCCTGAATTTTTATATTAAGTCCTAAGCGTTCAAAGATATTTGGAATATCGAACGTAGCCTTCTAGCATGATAAAATTAATAGAGTATTAAATATTTAATATGAGTTTGTTGTGTCACCACAAGGCAAGTATTAAGTATTTAAGATGTTAATTTATCACATTTGATGCTTATAAAGAAAATTGAACAATATTGTTTTGTTGTGTCACCACAAGGATGATATTTTCTTTTTTTTGAATATATGGAGTGCTAGGTCGGACTTAACTTGGATAATTTTGATTAGGATGTGCCACCACTTGATCAAAATAATCTAAGAGGCAAAATCTGAGGGAGTTGCATAGTTGATGTAATTGACAAAAGTTGTCTACCTATTTATTTATATATAGTTTGTTGTGTCACCACAAGGCTATATACATTTGAAATGGGATCCTTATTCTCACTAGCAAATCTTTAATTAGATTTTGCCAACTATATAAGTGAGGGTAATATAGTTTGAAGAAAATAGTGGGAGATACCAATTTAAAACAAGACCTAATTTATTTTGGTAATTAATAATAGAATGTATGTTAAAATGTTGTTAATTATAAATTCATTTACGAAATTTTACAATGTCTAAAATTTACTATCATCTGCGAAGCATATTAGATGCTAAATTAATCGGGCCAAATTAAACGGATTGGTTAAGGAATTTGAGAATAGTTCTCATAGTCGAAAAAGCTATCTTATGTTCTTAATACGCCTATCCTCGCAATGGTTGCGCATAATGCCTCGAGGAAGAGATTGCTACTTTTAGAAAGTGGCAAGATGATGCACAAATTGGCTCAATGCATCATGCTCGCATCCATGAGTAACGAGCTTGACGTCGACATAAAACTATGGATGCTCTTACTATATTCCCGCACATCAAGTAGTTGATGGTGAGGAAAGTGGACCGATATATATCGGATATCTAAGGAGCTCTTCCGATCTAGAATGGCCAATGGCACTATAAATACAGCACAAAAGTTCTTAACATAATCAATTTGATTGATCAATTAGACAACCGGTTTTGTCATGGATGGAGAGTTGAGCCAAGATTTGATCTTGCACTCACTCCGGACTCCTTTCACAATTGTTGTGAATTTTTCATATGAACAAGCTAGATATCGACCTCATTTGATTTGCTTAACATGTTGAAAAATGTTGAGAGTCACTTTCAAACCAAGAAAGACCATGTCTTCTTGGTAGGGCCAAAGGATCTTCCGAAAAAGAAGAACGATTCAAAGAAGGTAAATGAAAGGCGTAAACAAAGGATAATAAGAACAAAACTAATACGAATAGCAAAGGAGCTTGCTTCTACTGCAATAAGCTTGGACACTGGAAAGAAACTGCGAGAAGCATCTTGCAGAGGCTAACCAAAGAAGCTTAGTGAAGTTTCGGTTACAAATACAAATATGGTCATGATTTAAATAAATTTTTCTTTAAGTCAAGGTTCTACTTGGGTATTGGATACCGACTTTGGTTATCATAAATATAGATTTATGAAGGGACCAAGCAAAAGTAGAAAGTTAAACAAAGATAAGTAATGCTATATGTGGAAAATGAAGCAAAGGTTGTTTTGCGTTAGCTATAGAAACTTATAGTTTAGCATCGCTTACCTGGCAAATCTATTAAGTCGATAAGTTGTTATTGTATTCCAGCTCTTGTTAAAATATTATTTCCATTTTATTGTTGGACAATGAAATCTTTGGTATTATAATTAAGAACAATTGTTGTTCTATTTATAATAATAATGTTTTGTATAGAATCGGAATATTACTTAATAAATTTTGTATACTTGACTTACATGAAAATAATTTTGCATATTGAACAAATTAGTATAAGAAAAGGAGATGATCATTCAAAGAGTTGAATGTGTGTATTTGCTGAAATACAAGGGTGAATTATTTGAAAGGTTCAAAGAATTCAGAAGTGAAACAAATTGGCAAAGTATTAAGATTCTTTGATTAGATCAAGGAATAAATACTTGTGCAATAAGTTTCTAAATCATCTCAAATGGTTTTCTCATAATGGAAACATCCTGATACGCAATAATTGATTGATGTATCTGAATGGAAAATTCGTACCTTGTTGGACATGGTGCGGTCCATAATGATTTTACCGACATTCTAGTATCCTTCTAGGGTCATGTCCTAGAAATAGCTGCATATCTACGAAAAGGTAACCTCAAAATCCAGCCCCAAGACTCCATAAAAGTTATGGACAGGGAGGATTCCTAATCTTAAGTATGTTAAGATAAGGGGTTGTCCAACTTATGTGAAAAGGTTTCAAAGGATAAGCTTGGGACAAGATTTTATAAGTGTCGATTTGTGGGACATCCTAAAGTAAGTTTAGGGTATATGTTCTATAATTCTACTTAGCAAAAGGTGTTTGTTACTGAAACACGCCGCTTTCTAAGATAAAGGTGTTTATCATTAAAAGGGCTAGTGGGAGGATAATAGATCTTGAAGAGTTCAAGAACCACAAAACACTATAAGTCAAATAAGAGGAACCTATAAATAGACCTATTGTACCACAAATCAAATCAGTAAATCTGAATAGTACCAAAGATACCGGGAGGTATGGATTCATCATGGATGATGATGATGAGGTACACATCATAGAAGATGATGATCCAGAGTTACATTCGATGAGGTAAGACTTCTAGTGTGTACAAAAGGGTCAGTGGGAGCGTCGTGACATTCTTAATATTATATGTTGATATACTACGGATAAGGAATGACATACTAATGCTACAATCAGTAATGATAAAGTTGTCTAAACATTCCTCCATGAATGATTTGGGACGAGTATCTTAATTGGGGATAAAATCTATATAGATAGATTTAAGAGGATGCTCGATTTAACCCAAGGAACGTATATTCATTTGATGCTAAAGTCGTTTAGCATGGCAAACTCCAAGAGATGTCTCATGTTGATGAGCCATGGAGTGTATCTCTCTTAATAGTCCCCATAGACTCCAAAGAAGAGAGGTTGCATGAGTGACAATCATGTATGCAATGAAATGTACGAGACCGATGTTGATCGGTCATATTACAGAAGATCACCAGTAAGACGGTGAAAAACATCTTAAAGTTCTTAACCCAAGCACTAAGGATGTGAGTATTTATGGTGGGTCTAAATTAAAACTAGAGGGCTTAATGACTCAAGTTTTTTCGATGCACTAAGATGACGAAAAATTCACTTTAAGGTAAAGTGTTACCTTGAACAAAGGGTGCGATGAATTGGAAAGGTTCCAAACAACAAAAGAGTTCTTTGGTTTAGTAATAAAGACAAAGTATATAGCTATAAATGAAGTCGCAAGTTGATTGTTTGGATTAAAAGTTCATTACGTAACTAGGAATAGTTCCTAAGTCTCATCTTGGATCTAAACATGTGTTGTGGCACTTTCATTTGATTATTAGAATCATTGAAGATGGGAAATCACTATAGAGATAGTGGACTCTCAAGAACAACATTACATATCCATTAACTAAAGCTTATCCAACAAAGGGATAATCGTCACTTAGAGAAGAAGAGTATGAGTTACCATGACGATTGATTTTTAGTGCAAGTGGGAGATTGAAAGTAGTATGCACACAAGCCAATCATGTTTGATGATAAAGCATATACTTTGTAACAATCTTATTCATTTATTAATAAAAAGTATTAATTTATTAAAGGCTTTTAATTATCTACATGATCTTTGTTTTACAATATGTGATAAACCCATAGTTTTAAGCAATGCTTTTAAAATAATGATGATGATCATTCTAATGAGATCTAAATTCTTAGAAAGCTTAAAACTAAAATAGTTCCCAATCATTGGATTACTAAATTGGGGATTAGTGAATCCGGGATAGATTGGTACATACGTTGCTTGCTTTCATTGGATGAGGATGATTGATCTCACGATCATTTGTGTGGAGACACTAAAGCAAGTATGTAGGTGCTTATTAGAGAATAAGTTCAATTTGAACGTTGGCTCGCTAAGGAATACCTAATGGAGTTTTATTTGCTGTCGATAGGAATTCTGTAGTGATAGTAGTCTGAGTAATCCTTGGACTTGAGATCATCATAGTATCTTGTGTATGATGAGTTATACTTTGACTTATTCCTTAAGACCCTTAGGGTATATCAAAGGGTATGCTTGGGTATAATAAGTTGTACATGGAGATAATGTATGATCAATAAAGAATCTACCACTTCTAATAAAAGAGAGAAATGTCCTATGTGATTCGATAAATGACAACCCAAGAGTCCTTGGCGAAGCGAGAATGAAATTAGAAAGGAGTTTCTAATTTGCATTATTTGAGTTGTGCATTTAAGAGTCGAAATACATATAATTAAATAAAATAAGACTTGACAATAATTCCATGTCTTATATTTAATTGGGACATTGTATGGTGGAAGGATTGAATTGTACAGTAACTATTTACTCAAAGGTTCTTTAATGATTAATGTTGAAATCTATATTATCCGGAAAGTCGTTGATCGCTAGGAGAACTTATCCCTATTGTAGAATAAATATTATTTAAATAAATTAATTATTTAATTTATTTATTTAAATAAGATTAGAATTGTTCTAATTGATTTATTCACAACCTTTAATATGGAGAACCTAAAGGGTCACACCATAAAAGGAAGAATAATTATTTAAGAAGTTAATGGCATAATCGTAATAATATATTAAGTTATATATTTAATTTAATCTATGGTGATAGAATAAATTAAATAGCTTAATATTTATTATTTAATATTTTAGAAATATTAAATATAAATTAATAAGAGGAGTCTTATTAATATTATTACAATTATTATTATTTTAATTTCTAAAAGAGTTTAGGAATTAATTTAATATAAGTACTCTCATTTATTCCTAATGGGATTAGGAAGGAAAATTAGTTAAAGGAGTTTAATTAATTATCCCTAATAAGATTAGGGAGCTTAATTAATTAAAAGAATTTAATTAATTAAATAAAACCCAATTCCTTAATTGTTAAGGTGGGTTGCCCACATCTATAAATAAGAGGAGTCTTATTATGGGTCATATGGATTGTTGACTTTAAAAAAGTACGTAATAATTCCAAGTTGTTGAGAGTACACTTTTTCTATAGAGATAGAAAAACTAGGGTTTAGCCAACCACCCTTCTTCTTGAATTTTCTTCTTCCTTGGTGGATCACCTCTAGAGGCCAAACATTTGGGTGGCTAACGTTGATCAAAGGAAGGAACCAAACCCGGTGGATTCAAGATTGAACGCGAAAGGATTTGGAGGTGAACTTGTACCTGAGGAAGCTCGATCTTCAAGGGTATGATTTTATTCTTTATCTTTTCGTTAAATTAATAATTGCGCATAAAGGATGATCCGGGTTTATGGTTTGTAAATTTTTAAACTCTGATTTTTACACGCTTCTGCTAATTTATGCAATTTGATTGCATTATGAATATTACAAACCTAACACTTACAACTTCCTCCAGCCAGAAATCGCATTTCTTTAACTTGGCATAAAGCTTATATTCACGAAGCTTTTGGAGTATCAGCCTCAAGTGTTACTCATGATCTTCATGGCTTTTGGAATAAATAAGGATGTCATCAATAAAGAAAACCACAAAGTGATCCAAATATTCCTTGAATACTCTGTTCATCATATCCATGAAGGCAGTAGGAGCA
Source organism: Panax quinquefolius (assembly GCA_020205615.1). Taxonomy (NCBI): domain Eukaryota; kingdom Viridiplantae; phylum Streptophyta; class Magnoliopsida; order Apiales; family Araliaceae; genus Panax; species Panax quinquefolius. The sequence goes on along the minus strand of CM035155.1, from coordinate 9,208,310 downwards.
TTAGTCAATCCAAAATACATGATTTGGAATTCATAATGCCCGTACCGAGTTCTGAAAGCCATCTTTGGAATGTCATCGGTTCTAACCTTCAATTGGTGATATCCGGAACGAAGATCAATCTTTGAAAAAAATTTGGCGCCTTGAAACTGGTCAAACAGGTCATCAATACGTGGCAATGGGTACCTATTTTTGATGGTGACATGATTCAAATCCCGATAATCAATATAAAATCGCATACTCCCATCTTTCTTCTTCACGTATAGAACATGAGCACCCCAAGGAGAAGTACTAGGACGAATAAAGCCAATGTCTAACAATTCCTACAGTTGGGTTTTTAACTCCTGAAGTTTAATAGGAGCCATTCGATATGGGGCTTTGGAAATGGGTTTTGTACCGAGTTCAAGTTCGATACAAAATTCAATTTCATGCTCTGGGGGTAGGCCATGAAGTTTTTCAGGGAATACGTCAGGAAATTTATTAACAATAGAAATATCATTCAAAATTGACGTATTTTTTTTTAGATCCGTGACATGAGCTAAGAAAGCTTGACATCCGTTTTTCAATAAACGAATAGCTTTATGGCTTGAGATGACAGTGATTGATTTTAATGGTTTGGTTGTTTGAATTCGCATAATAGGTTGGTTAGGAATATGAAAGCTAACAACCTTACAAAAACAATCAATTTTTGCATGATGAGTAGTTAACCAATCAATCCCTAAAATTACATCAAATGCAAGTATTTTCAATGAATAAGATTGACGGGTAATGTGAGGGTACCGATTTGAACCAAACAAGACTTATAAACAGTGGATGTAATGAAGGTTTCTCCCAACGGAGTTTCAACAGATAAGTCAAAGTCTAATTTCTCCGGAGTCAAATTTAAACGTTGAGCGCAAATAGAAAAAATAAAAGAATGGGTAGAACCGGTATCAAATAAGGTATATATACTTCGCTAGAATTTATGATAAGCTTACCCGTGATGACCTCGTTCGGGTTCCTTGCTTTCTGGGAGGTCACGACAAACGCTCTCCCTTACACTACTGGCTTTGACTTTTTTGGGACGTCCTTTGGTGCCTCCATCCTAGCTGAACTTGTCTTCGGTGAAAGACAAAATCGGGCTAGGTGACCTTCTCTTCCACAATTATAACATGCTTTGGACGACATCGCAGCAGCTTTGGTCGATGTGTCCCTCCCTCCGCATTTAAAGCATATGATAGGTGGTCGCTTCTCCTTCCTTAACAACGGTCTTTGGTCTTGCCGACGCTTTCCATCATTGTTGAATCTCCTCTTCTTGAAATGTTCATTCTTTTTGTTTTGGCCATGATTACCATCGAAGTTGTGACGCCCCCAAAATAGTTCCATTCCATCCAACCCATTCTGAGTTGTCAATACATGGTACAGAAACAACTACAACTTTATTATTACAACAAGAAAAAACATGAGTTTGAATACAAATATTATCTTCAGACAATATCTAAACTCCAATAAATCCTCATCACATTTATTGATACATTATTTTACAAAAATGGTAAGGACTACTAAACAACTCTTTCTAAAACCTTCATTCCATACCCCGACTGCATCGCTATATTCTCGCCTCCGACGAGAAAAAATGGAACAAAAAGGAAAAGGGTGAGCTCAACTAGCCCAAGAAAAGAATATTATGACTAAGATAATATACAACAAATTATCGTTAGTCTTCAACAGGAAAAATCTAATAGAATACAATAGACAACAAATTTTAAATCAATATTCGCAATGAAAAATAATAATTCATTAGAAGAGTTAAGTAGAGAATGCAAACTACTATCTTCTATGTATGAATTTAAAAGTTCATCGCTCATCTTTTATCCCCAGTAACATCAATCAATATATATCTCGAATCAAATATTCATCTTTACTACAGGCCAAAGATATTCATCGATTAATCATGTTCATCTAAACACTGTTCATCTTTGCATGACGGGCAAAGATATTTTTCGAAAATCATTCATCTTTGCACTTCAGGGCCAATGATATTCAATAATATCATCATTTAAGACCGAGGATGATGAAAATATTTTAAAAAACGAATCCAAAGTGAAACAAAATGACAAGGATTAAGGATTAAGGATTCGTATTTTGTTTTATCCATGTTCAAAAATACCTCAAAAATAATCCTAGTGGTGTAAAATTCAAGAATGATCAAAACATGGATACAATCAAAGCTAGTATCCGTATTAGATATTTTGGACGAAAAGAAAATTTTTCATTTTTCGATGAATAGTCTTCAGTATTCGTGAATAAGATCAGATATCGTGAATAAGGCCGTATACGTGAATAAGTAACTCAAGACACCAAAAGTTCCAAATTTGATAAAAACTTGGATCAATATTTCAACATAATGATATTGAAGAAATAATATCATTACGAAAAAATAATATCCCTTACCTCGAAAGATCAAGATTTCTAATTTAAACACCTGATATAAAGCTATGACTTGGACTTGCAATCAGATATAGCAATACTCAAAGTATACTCAAAATACTCACAAGAATACGCCGATAATATAGAGAGAAAACTTCGCCTAGTGTGATTTTTTTCAATTCTAACCCAAGACCCTATTTATAGAAATTGCTTAGAACACCAAAGCGAAAATTTAATAAATTAATAATATAATTATATAAATTTCCTCGCATGCCTAGAATCTAATTTCACCATCAAACACATGCCACTTTCTAGAAAAAGTAAGAAAAACGTTTTTCTAATTTAAAATAATTTAAACTTCCAAAAATCAATTATTTCGGAGCTTCGGAACTTCAATAATTCACAATAAATATCCCTTTTATTAGAAAATTCGAATCTCGCGAGTTTTTATAGAAAATTCAATTCTCTACAACTTTGCAGAAGAAAGGTTTTCCAAATTCCAAATAGAAATTGACCGAAATCCACAAACAGGCGATTTTACAAGCTATAATCAAATTTCAGTCAATAAATGGGGTCCACCGACATGTTTAACATGTTTTAAACATTTATTGCAACAAAAATACTCTTCCTCCTCGTATACTCATATATCCCACATTCGTTGTAAAAATATCACCATTATTATATTATTAAAATATAATAATATATTTAAATGAATTATTTTATCAGAAAAAGATAAAATTTCAATTTTCAACAATTGTCACATTAAAATTTTTCTCCATCTATATCCACATAAAATCAATATTTTCCTCATCATATGAATCAATAATTAATTATTCACAAATAATATTACGAGAATCACAATATCGACAACCGTGCGGTTCCTCAGAGAAGGGGGGCTTTCCAATAAGAATTTCTTCATCAACGCCGCAAATTAGGTGACCAAACCTCTCCTTGATGTAACTTTCTAGACATTGTCAATAATGTTATCTAATAATATTATTCGGATAATATGAATTATTGCTTTGATAATAAAAAATACTGTAATAATGACAATTATTGAAACAACAAAGAATATAAAATATCAACGCAAAGAATTATTAACTCAATAAAATATTGAATAAGAATTACCGTAACCATTATTGAGTAAAGTGCCTTCACGTAAGAATCAATAATTGGTGCAATACTGGTAAAGCACTCGTGTTTTTTAACCACCGGATATTTTAACAAGATTAATACTGGTGACAACTAAGCCGTTATTTTTTAAACCACTTATATTTTGTCGCTTTTCTTCATCCAATCGCTTTTTTAGTTATGGGGCCCCAAACATGGTCAACTACTGTCATATTTAATATTCTCCCGACTGCATTTAATATTCCACGACCAAACGAATATTCCCCGACAACAATGAATATTTTATAACCACTTGCTTATTTTGAAGTATTTGCGTGATTTTACCCCTAACTATCCACATTAATCAAATCAACCCTTACTATTTTAAAATAATAAATAGAGAAATTAAATTTCATTAATAATAAGTTGGGGTCTTACAACCTCCCTCCTTATGAAATTTCGTCCTCGAAATTGACGTCGTATGGTGTGTTTCAAAAGGTGAGGATACCTCGCTTTCATTTCCGCTTCCAATTCCTGTGTCATTTCCTCTATAAGCATGATTCCTCCACAAATCTTTAACTTGTGGTATGACCTTCATAGCGTAGGACATGCTCCTTCTTATCCAAAATCTTGACAGTACCTCCTCATACGTTAAGTCTTTGGCTATCTCGTCCGGTTCTAACTCTATAACGTGGTTCGGTCTTTCACATATTTACTGAAGTACGTATATGTGAAGCACATTATGAACACGAGACATACTTTGAGGTAACGCGAGTCTATAGGCTACATTTCCTACTCGGTCAAGAATTTGAAATGGACCAATAAATCGTGGATTGAGCTTGCTTCTTCCCAAATCTTGTAACTCCTTCCATGGAGCAACTCGCAATAATACATGATCCCCTACACTAAATTCCACGTCCTTTCGATGAAGATCCGCGATAACTCTTTTGTCGATCTTGTGCCGCTTTGTATACGTTGTCGAATCATTTGGATCTTTTCCGTAGTCATACGCACTCAACTCGGGTCCCAACAAAGGTTGCTTCACCCACCTCGTCCCCAACATACTTTGAGAAGCGACACTTTCATCCATATAATGCTTCAAATGGTGCTACACCTATACTTGCCTCGATAACTGTTGTTGTAGGAGAATTCCACCAATGGTAAATACTTATCCCAACCGCCTTGAAGTCTGGGACATAGAGTCTTAATAAATCTTCAAGAGTTTGAATAGTCCTTTCGATTGTCCGTCCGCTTTGAGGATGGTATGTCAAGCCGATCAATCAGAACTGCGCCCATAGCTTTTTGCAAGCTAACCCAAAATCTTGAAGTGAATCTTGGGTCACGATCCAAAACTATGGATACAGCATGCCATGCAACCTCACAATCTCATTCACGTCATATACTAGCAAGACGCTCAAGTGAATAAGTCTCCGTGTCGGCAAGAAATGAGCGCAGACTTGGTTAATCTATCAACAATAACCCAAATAGCATTGATGCCCGAGAAACCGTAGAAGACCCGTGTAATAAAATCCATGGTAATGTGTTCCCACTTCCATTTCGAATCTCAAGTGGTTGCAACGGACCCATAGGTACTAGATGCTCCGCTTTACACGTTGACAAGTTAAACACATTGAGATAAACTTTGCAATCTCTCTCTTCATATTGTTCCACCAAAATGTATGTCGAAGATCACGATACATTTTAGTACTTCCAGGATGGATTGCAAATGGTGTATTGTGTGCCTCCATCATAATCTTGTACTTCAAATCGTAGTCGTTAGGGACACAAAGTCTAGAGTGGACTCAAGTATTCCTTCTTCATCTATTCTCTCTTCCTAATAGCTCCTTCTTGTACTTTCTTCTTCATACGCGCATCGCCTCCCTGCCGGGGCTCGAAGCAACCTTAACTTTTTCTATTAAAGTTGGCTCTACGCGTATACTTGACAACATCGCACTCATTCCCCGTATGATCTTCTACTCAACGCACCAATTACCACGTTCGCTTTTCCGTGATGGTATTGAATAGTGTGGTCGTAGTCTTTCAATAGCTCGAGCCAACGTCACCGCCAGCGTGTTGAGTTCTTTTTGAGTGAAGAAATATTTAAGGCTTTTATGGTCTCAATATATCTCCACTTTCTCCCATATAGATAGTGCCTCCATATCTTTAAGCGAACGCACGATCGCGCTAACTCTAGATCATGAGTAGGATAATTCCTCTCATACTCTTTAAGTTGTCGCGAGGCATAAAGCTATGAATTTCCCACGTTGCATGAGAACACATCCTAACCTTTGCGCTCAAGCATCGTTGATAACAAATCCATCCGAACCAGATGGTATTGTTAGAACAGTCTTAAAATAAGTCTCCTCTTAAGCTCTTGGAAACTTTTCTCGCATTCTTCGCTCCAAACGAATTTTCTATCCTTCCGAGTTAGCCGAGTTAATGGAGTAGCAATTCGAGAAAACCCTTCAACGAATCTCCGATAATAACCAATTAAGCCCAAAAAGCTACGTTTCTTGATCACCGACTTTGTTGCTCTAACTTTGTATTGCTTCAATCTTCGCCGGGTCCACGGATACTCCATGTTTTCGACACCACGTGCCCAAGGAATGCTACTTCCTCGCCCGAACTCGCATTTCTTCAATTTGGCATATAGTTTGTTTTCACGAAGCCTTTGAGTACCAAATTTCAAATGTTGCTCATGATCTTCATGACTTTTGGAATATATGAGGATGTCATCAATAAAAACAACAACGAATCGATCCAAATATTCCTTGAATACTCGGTTCATCATATCCATGAAAGCAGCAGGAGCATTAGTCAATCCAAAAGATATGACTAAGAATTCATAATGCCCATACCGAGTTCGAAGGCGCCTTTGAATATCCTCGCCTAATCTTCAAATGATGATATCCGTAATCGAAGATCAACTTTTGAAAAGAATTGTGCCTTGCAAATCGGTCAAACAAGTCATCAATACGAGGTAGAGGATACCTATTCTTGATGGTGACATGGTTCAATTCCCCGATAGTCAATACAAAGTCGCATACTCCGCTCTTTCTTCTTAACGAATAAAAACAGAGCACCCCAAGGAGATGTACTTAGGACGAATGAAACCGATGTCCAACAATTCCGTAGTTGGACCTTTAACTCCTCAAGTTCAATAGAGCCATTCGATATGGGGTTTTAGAAATGGGCTTTGTACCGTGTTCAAGATCAATAAAGAATTCAACTTCACGCTCGGGGTAGGCCGGAAGTTCTTCTAGAAATACGTCGAAAGTCAATAACAACAGAATATTATTCAAATTTGACGTGTCTTTATTCAAATCCATAACATGGGCTAAGAAAGCTTGACATCCGCTTTTCAATAAACGAATAGCTTTATGATTAGATATGATGATGATTGATTTTAATGGTTTAGTTGCTTGAATTATAACAACAGTTGGTTAGGAATATGAAAACTAACAACCTTACGAAAACAATCAATTTTGGCATGATGAGTAGTTAACCAATCAATCCCTAAAATCACATCAAAAGCAAGTATCTTTAAAGAGATAAGGTCAACAGTAAGGTGATGGTGCCAACTTGAATCAAACAAGATTTATAAACAAAGGATGTGATGAAAGTTTTCTCTAACTGAGTTTCCACAGATAGGTCAAAGTCTAATTTCTCCGTAGTCAAGTTTAAACGCTGAGCACATGCAGAGAGATATATATGAATGGGTAGCACCCAGATCAAGTAAGGTATAAACTTCGCAAGAATTTATAAATAGCTTACCCGTGATCACCTCGTTTGGGTTCCTCGCATTATAACCAAATACAACAAACGCTTCTTCCTAATCGCTTGACTTTGACTTTTCTCGGGACAGATCTTTTGAGTCACCGTCCCTCACTGAACTAGGTTTCGCTTTGTCGCATAATCTCGAGCAATATGTCTTTCTTTTCCACAATTATAGCATACCTTGAATCACAGGGCGCTTTGGATCGATATGTCCTCTTTTCTACATTTGTAACATATGACCAAATGGTCGTTTCTCCTCCTTAGAACCGATTCTTTGCGCAGATTATCGCCTTCACATGGTCATTGTTAAATCTCCTCTTTTTAAAATCTCCTCCCGACTCGCTTCTTCTATTTTCATGGCCATGATTACCACCAGAGTGGTTACCATTTTGTCCGTCTGTTTCTTTTCTCCGTTGGTTATCATTATTCTGCTGATCGCTATCTCCGGTACGATCCTCGGTTGGGTCCTCGGTTGACCGTACTCGTTATCTCGCCTAATAATTGAGCCCTCATTTACAACATCTCGAATAGAGAAAATTTATGAGAAATGAGATACTTGACGTATCGGGTTTCAAACCTCTAAGAAACATCCACGTCCATACGTTCCTCATTCTCCACCAAATGAGGTACAAACACGATAACTCGCAAACTTTGCCTCGTCTCGAGACACCGCCATGTTGTTACGCTCGATCTAATAAACTCCACTTCCTTCATATAGCGAACACTTTCGTGAAAGTATTTGTCATTAAATAGTTCTCAAATGTCTCCCAAGACATCTTTGAGTCTTGGCCGGATGGGTACGCTTCACGATCTCTCCACCAATGAATACTCGCCTGCCACGGAACATAAAGGTGGCGAATGGAACCTTCGTTCTCCGTGCATCCCAAGACATCGAATATCTTGGTAATTTACTTGACCCATGTTTCCGCCATGATCGGATCCGCTTTCCTTTAAATTCGTGGTCCCAACTCTTTGAATCTGCTTGGTCAGTGACAACCCGTGAATTGCTATCATTTCTCCTCAGATTTTGAACACGAAGTTTCTCGCCTCGATTTTGCATGAATCGCAAAAAGCTTCTAAACATCCCTCGTTCATCATCTCGCTTTCATTGGTGTTGTTCATGGGAGGAACATTGCCAAACTGTTATGCGTTCTCCTCGTTGGTGAGTACAGCGCTCCACTGGCCTCATTTCCATTGTTAATATTCTCAATCGACATTCTCAAATACCGCCATAAAACAAAGGTTAATTAAGGAAATCAATATATCACATAATATCCTTATATAATCTTGACCAACTAAAAAAATAAGCTTAGTAGGACACACTAACAAGGATTTACTCGCCTCTCCCTCCTAGTTCTATTCCCCATCTCCGCCAGAGATCATATCCCTAAGCTCGATACCAACCGGACGCCCCAAAATAGGTCCATTCCATCCAACCCATTCTCGAAGTTGTCAATACATAGGTACGTAAACCGTAAGACCCTCGAATTTTATGAAATAAAAGTATTCAATTTTTCTTATAATTACTATTCAAGAAATGGTTAAATTGATAAAAGGTAAAGTTAAGGGTGATATATGAATTTTTTTCAAAATACACAAGTGGTTATAAAATATTCATTGTTGTCGGGAATATTCGTTTGGTCGTGGAATATTCTTTCCGCTTCTGAATATTCGTGACGACGCATAGCAATCATTCAGGGGCCCCATAACAAAATAACTGTCGAATGAAGAAAACGACAAGTTTGAGTTTTTATAAATAACGGCATAGTAGTTATCATTAATCATTGGAATACCCGTGGTTAAAATACGATAATATGCGTGTTTCGCATGAAAGAGCATTACCTGTTTTACACATATTTTTGAATTATTGATCCTTACATAAGAAGGCACTACTCAATAATTATTACAATAATTACTCGCTCAATATTTTTATTTATTGATTCAATAATTGCTACGTTGAAATTTTATATTATTATTGTTCAATAATTGTCATCGACAAGATTTCCCATTATCGATCAATAATTCATATTATTCAATAATATTATTAGATAGCATTATTGGCAATGTCTAGAAAGTTCTGCAAGGAGAGGTTTGGTCACCTAATCATACCCAAGAAGGAGAAATCCTTATTGAAAGCCCCTCTTTCCTGAATGCGACTGGTTGTCATAAATGTGATTCGTAATATTATTTGTGAATAATTAATTATTGATTCATATGATAAGGAAATATTTATTTTATATGAATATAAATGATGGATTTATTTATGTGGTTATTAATGAAGGAATTAATGCTTTGAGATGTTTTATTTGTATTTTGCTCCCGGATTGAGGTATTAAAAGATCAAATCGGTGTTATTACGACTTTATTGTGTGAGTTATAATATTTAATCCCGACCGTTGGATCGTTGTAATTTTTGGATATGTTATACATATATAAGTTGAGTATATGTCTACAAATTTTGAACCGTTAAAAATGAACGAATGATTTGTTATAAATTTTAAGAGGTGTTTGATTTGGAAAGTAGGGTTATAATTGATTTTGGTGGAAAATTCTAGAATTGAGTGGGCCCCACTTGTGGTTGGTGAAGAAATGTGCTGAATTTTATTTCAAATGTGGTGGGTGGGAATAGTAGCGAGTAAAGCCATCAAAGTGCGGTTCAAGTCAAGTCTGCTAAAATTTTCCTATAAATAGAGGGCTAAGTTAGAATTGAAAATCACACCGTAAACATAAGTTTTCTCTTTTTTCTCTCTAGATTATCGAGTGTATTTTGTGAGTATTTAGATACTTTGAGAGTTCTTTGTCAAAGATAAGTTTTCATTCAAAGATCATTTCCGACCTTTCCTTCCGGCAGTCTCTGATTCTTTTGAGGTAAGGGATAGTAAGGGATATTATTTTTTTCGTAATGATATTATTTTTCTTCAATATCATTATCTTTGAAATATCAGTTGGAACTTTTTATCAAATTTGGAACTTTTCATGTCGGGTTACTATTCATGGGTTACTATTCACGAAGTTACTATTCACGAAAGTTACTATTCATGAGTTACTATTCACGAAGTTACTATTCACGAGTACTATTCATAAAGCGTGAAGATGTTTTTTTGTGGAATTTCTATCTTTTGTGCCTGAGTTACTATTCACGATATACGGCACTATTCACGATATGACACTATTCACGAATCACTTCAAGACTATTCAATTAAAAATGAAAATTTTTCTTTTCGCTAAAAATATCTATTCGGATACTAGCTTTGATTGTATCCATGTTTTGATCATTCTTGAATTTTACACCACTAGGATTATTTTGAGGTATTTTTGGATGTATAGATTAGAATTATGGATTTTATGAGAAAAGACTATTTTAAAAGTAACTATTTATAACTCCTTGCGTTAACTCCAAAATTGATGAAATTTTATTGAGAGTACATCTATATAATATCGGTGTACTCTGTGAATTTTGGAATTTTTGGATAAAAGTACAATTTATGATAAATGTTTAAATATTCTATGGTGGTTTTGGCCATATGAAAAATAGTAAATGAATTTTTAAAATTTCGAGAAAATATATGTTCAATATGGGACTATTTTATGCTAAATCCCGTAAAAGAAATATTTTTAGAACTGATTTGGTATTTTTCATAAAAATGTTCTAGTTATGAGCAAATGAATTAAATATGTTATGTGAAGTAAGAAAATTAGAAAATATGATTTTATGGTTTGAGAATCATATATGAGGTATATGCAGATTTTTGATGAGGGTTTTAGTTATTGGTGATGAAATTTTATGAGTTTGGCATTTTATGATGATTAAATGCATTAATTAGTAAAGTGTAAACAATTTAATTAAATTGTTTATAAGTTTGAGAAATGATTAAAATATTATTATAATATTAATAATATTAGATTATGAGATTTCTAAGTGATTTATAATATTTGGATTAAGGTGTTATAAATATGGATATGAATTTTATTATGAAACTTTATCTTTTCGTGTCGAGGTTACTTATGCACGATATCTTTACGGGACTACGATTTAAGTCTACTATTCACAACAAATTGGTTTCTTCTCCGACCAAATTATCGTTGATTTATGAATCTTACTCTTGAAATTAAAACCATGTTTTGATTATATTGTTTTTATATAACATTCTTATAACCCTAATGATGATATTTCTCTTTGACTTGAGTGTAAAGATGGGTAGATTATTGGTATGATCGTGATCATAGGTTCTCTTTGGCCAGTAGTGCTAAAGTTGAATTGTTGACTGGTATGATCATGACCATTGAATTTACAATTGAATATTTTTAGTTAAGTGCAAAGGTGAATTGATCAACATGGTTATAATTATTGTTATATAACTTCAAATGATTATGTATTTCTTTGATATATGAATATCTTTGCTCGTTGTGCAAAGATGACTGTTGTTGAATATCTTTACCACAGTAGTGCAAAAGATGAATTATTGATGAATATCTTTGGCTCGTAATGCAAAGATGACCGTTGTTGAATATCTTTAGCTTTGAAGTGCAAAATGAATTATCGATGAATATCTTCGCTCGTAATGCAAAGATGACTGTTGTTGAATATCTTTAACTCAGAAAAGATGAATTATTGATGAATATCTTTGGCTCGTAATGCAAAGATGACCTCGTTGTTGAATATCTTTAGCTTTGTAGTAATTGTTGATGAATATCTTTGGCCGTGGTGTGCAAAGATGAATTTATTAAGTATGATTATGAACAGAACCGTGATTTGGTATAACCATGATCTTTGATGTTTCGTAAAAGACATGTAATGAAAATTATCTTCGCCTTGGATGCGAAGAGGAATTTAGAATTACAATTATGATTATGAAAGTTATTCATATAATTATGGAAAGGAACTGCTGATTGATGTTACGTGGATAAAACATTGTTGGTGGACTTTTAACACGGAGAAGATAATAGACTTTATTGTCTATTTGACTCTTCTAATGGATTGCTCATTCACGTTAAACTATGGTTGAAAAGTTTTATCATCTACCATATGTTCTAAATCTCCGATTCATTACCGATGAAGACTATTGATAATTTATTTATCTTTAGTCATAATATTCTTTATCGAGTTAGTTGTGCTCACCCTTTTGTTTCACAATTCCTTTCGTGTAATAAAAGTGTAAATGGGTTGAGCGGGGATAACAAGGAAATAGAATCTGTGGTCTATAGTTGTTGAGGTTCTCCCAAAGAGTATGAAAATAATTTTATTGAGGGCTTTAGTGTGTCAGATTTTATACATCATTTAATAGTTATTTTGGTGAATTAAATAGGGTGAGGCGAACCCAACTTTGGAAGGGTGTTTTGTCACTATCATACAAGATGTCTAATGACATACAAACTCGTGTTATCATAAGACATGGTTGTGCTCATCCACTTCATTGAGTATATTTACAAGCACTACCTATATAATCTTGGTGTTTGTTTGGAGTATAATACCAAATTAGAGACAAGTGGAGATAATGATATGTCAAGAGAAGACTCGCCATCGGGAAGAATACGATAGTAATCTTCTTGTTTTTCTTTTAGGGTCTATCATCAACCAAGGATAATTCGTGGCCATATGATATCTACCATAACCTAAAAGCATGGCCTCCCATGTATGCGAAGGTTTCTCGAGCACTTCCCAAAGATTCTAATTTCTAAAACAGTTTTGACTATTCCTTTATGTAAGGTGTCATTGTGACGTACATAGCTTGGTATATATTTGTATCCAAACTCACAAAGATATGTGTTGTTGTATTTTGCACGACAATTGTTGTAATAAAGTTGTAGTTATTTTTCGTACCATATATTTGGCGACTCGTAATGGGTTGGATGGAATGGACCTATTTTGGGGTCGCGTTACGATTGGTATCGTAGCTATAAGTAAAGAGCCCCGAGCCTCGCCGGTGACTTCATTGATGATGGGGATGCACCGCTTTACTCTCCGTAGGGGGACGCCTGCTTCTGCGGGCAAACCGATAGGTATCAATGTGAGGTCTTGACACAAGTTGGTGTCCAGAGTTACATTTGGTATCGAGCTTAGGATATGATCTCCGGCGAGATCGGGAATAGAACTAGGAGAGAAGAGATGCGTAAATCCTTCGCTAGTGTGTCCTACCTAAGCTTATTTGTTGGTCACCATAATATCGGGATATTAGGTGATATGTTAATTTGTTAAATTAACCCTTGTTTTGAAGTTGTATTCTAGAATGATATCCGAAATACGGAGATAAGCAATGGAGAAATCATGATGACAGAAAGATGAAATCAAATGAAAGCAAGGTATTCTCAACTCTTTGAAATACTGTGTACGAAATTTCGGGGACGAAATTTCATAAGGAGGGAGATTGTAAGACCCCGAATTTTATGAAATAAAAGTATTCAATTTTTCTTATAATTACTATTCAAGAAAATGGTTAAATTGATAAAAGTTAAAGTTAAGGGTGATATATGAATTTTTTTCAAAATACACAAGTGGTTATAAAATATTCATTGTTGTTTAGAATATTCGTTTGGTCGTGGAATATTCTTTCCGCTTGGGAATATTCGCATGACGACTGCCACAGCCTCATTTATGGGCCCCATAACAAAATAACTCATCCGAATGAAGAAAACGACAAGTTTGAGTTTTATAAATAACGGCGTAGTTATTCTTCAAGTAACACATTGGAATACCCGGTGGTTAAAATACAGTAATATGCGTGTTTGCACAGTAGCACACGGTTTTACACAGTATTTTTGAATTATTGATCCTTACATAAGAAGGCACTACTCAATAATTATTACAGTAATTACTATTCAATATTTTTATTTATTGATTCAATAATTGCTACGTTGAAATTTTATATTATTATTGTTCAATAATTGTCATCACACAAAGATTTTCCATTATCGGATCAATAATTCATATTATTCAATAATATTATTAGATAGCATTATTGACAATGTCTAGAAAGTTCTGTCAAGGAGAGGTTTGGTCACCTAATTGCGGCCACAGAAGAAGAAATCCTTATTGAAAGCCCCTCTTTCCTCGAACGACTTTAATTGTCATAAATGTGATTCTCAGTAATATTATTTGTGAATAATTAATTATTGATTCATATGATAAGGAAATATTTATTTTATATGAATATAAATGATGGATTTATTTATGTGGTTATTAATGAAGGAATTAATGCTTTGAGATGTTTTATTTGTATTTTGTCGGATTGAGGTATTAAAAGATCAAATCGGTGTTATTACGACTTTATTGTGTGAGTTATAATATTTAATCCGACCGTTGGATCGTTGTAATTTTTGGATATGTTATACATATATAAGTTGAGTATATATCTACAAATTTTGAACCGTTAAAAATGAACGAATGATTTGTTATAAATTTTAAGAGGTGTTTGATTCTTGAAAGTAGGGTTATAATTGATTTTGGTGGAAAATTCTAGAATTGAGTGGGCCCCACTTGTGGTTGGTGAAGAAATGTGCTGAATTTTATTTCAAATGTGGTGGGTGGGAATAGTAGCAGTAAAGCCATCGAGGTTGCGTCCAAGTCTGCTAAAATTTTCCTATAAATAGAGGGCTGTTAGAATTAAAAATCACACCGTAAACATAAGTTTTCTCTTTTTCTCTCTAGATTATCGAGTGTATTTTGTGAGTATTTAGATACTTTGAGAGTTCTTTGTTCAAGACAAGTTTCATTCAAAGATCATTTCCCACCTTTCCTTCCGGTCTTCGATTCTTTTGAGGTAAGGGATAGTAAGGGATATTATTTTTTTTAATGATATTATTTCTTCAATATCATTATCTTTGAAATATTAGTTGGAACTTTTTATCAAATTTGGAACTTTTTCATGCCGGGGTTACTTATTCATGGGTTACTATTCACGAGTTACTATTCACGAAGTTACTTATTCATGAGTTACTATTCACGAGTTACTATTCACGAGTACTATTCATGAGGCGTGAAGATGTTTTTTTGTGGAATTTCTATCTTTTGGTGTCTGAGTTACTATTCACGATACTCAAGACTATTCACGATATATGACACTATTCACGAATCACGGCAAGACTATTCAATAGAAAATGAAAATTTTTCTTTTAAGTCTAAAATATCTATTCGGATACTAGCTTTGATTGTATCCATGTTTTGATCATTCTTGAATTTTACACCACTAGGATTATTTTGAGGTATTTTTGGATGTATAGATTAGGAGTTATGGATTTTATGAGAAAAGACTATTTTAAAAGTAACTATTTATAACTCCTTGCGGTTAACTCCAAAATTGATGAAATTTTTATTGAGAGTACATCTATATAATATCGATTAGTACTGTGTGAATTTTGGAATTTTTGGATAAAAGTACAATTTATGATAAATGTTTAAATATTCTATGGTTTTGGCCATATGAAAAATAGTAAATGAATTTTTAAAATTTCGAGAAAAATATATGTTCAATATGGGACTATTTTATGCTAAATCCCGAAAAAGAAATATTTTTAGAATCGATTTGGTATTTTTCATAAAAATGTTCTAGTTATGAACAAATGAATTAAATATGTTATGTGAAGTAAGAAAATTAGAAAATATGATTTTATGGTTTGAGAATCATATATATGAGGTATATCTCTGATTTTTGATGAGGGTTTTAGTTATTGATGATGAAATTTTATGAGTTTGGCATTTTATGATGATTAAATGCATTAATTAGTAAAGTGTAAACAATTTAATTAAATTGTTTATAAGTTTGAGAAATGATTAAAATATTATTATAATATTAATAATATTAGATTATGAGATTTCTAAGTGATTTATAACATTTGGATTAAGGTGTTATAAATATGGATATGAATTTTATTATGAAACTTTATCTTTTAGTGTCGAGGTTACTTATGCACGATACGGGACTATGTATTTAATCTGGTACTATTCACAACAAATTGGTTTCTTCTTCCGACCAAATTATCGTTGATTTATGAATCTTACTCTTGAAATTAAAACCATGTTTTGATTATATTGTTTTTATATAACATTCTTATAACCCTAATGATGATATTTCTCTTTGACTTGAGTGTAAAGATGGGTAGATTATTGGTATGATCGTGACCATAGGTTCTCTTTGGCCAAGAAGTGCTAAAGTTGAATTGTTGGACCGGTATGATCATGACCATTGAATTTACAATTGAATATTTTTAGCTTAAGTGCAAGGTGAATTGATCAACATGGTTATAATTATTGTTATATAACTTCGAAATGATTATGTATTTCTTTGATATATAAATATCTTTGGCTCGTTGTGCAAAGATGACTGTTGTTGAATATCTTTAATTTGTAGTGCAAAGATGAATTATTGATGAATATCTTTGGCTCGTGAATGCAAAGATGACCATTGTTGAATATCTTTACTTTGAAGTACAAAGATGAATTATTGATGAATATCTTTGGCTCGTAATGCAAAGATGACCTGTTGTTGAATATCTTTAACCTCAGAGTGCAAAGATGAATTATTGATGAATATCTTTGGCTCGTAATGCAAAGATGACCGTTGTTGAATATCTTTAGCACAGTAATCTTTGTTGATGAATATCTTTGGCCCGTGGTGCAAAGATGAATTTATTAGTATGATTATGAACAAGAACTGTGATTTGGTATAACCATGATCTTTGATGTTTCAGGTAAAGACATGTGATGAAAATTATCTTCGTCTTGGATGCGAAGAGGAATTTAGAATTACAATTATGATTATGAGTTATTCATATAATTATGGAAAGGAACTGTTGATTGATGTTACAGGGATAAAACATTGTTGGTGGACTTTTAACATGGAGAAGATAATAGACTTTATTGTCTATTTGACTCTTCTAATGGATTGCTCATTCCGCTGCAACTATGGTTGAAAAGTTTTATCATCTACCATATGTTCTAAATCTCTGATTCATTACTGATGAAGACTATTGATAATTTATTTATCTTTAGTCATAATATTCTTTACTGAGCTAGTTGTGCTCACCCTTTTGTTTCACAATTCCTTTCAGGTAATAAAAGTGTAACTGGGTTGAGCGGGGATAACAAGGAATAGAATCGGTGGTCTATAGTTGTTGAGGTTCTCCCTAAAGAGTATGAAAATAATTTTATTGAGGGCTTTAGTGTGTTGTATTTTATACATCATTTAATAGTTATTTTTGGTGAATTAAATAGGGTGAGGCGAACCCAACTTTGGAAGGGTGTTTTGTCACTATCATACAAGATGTCTAATGACATACAAACTCGTGTTATCATAAGACATGGTTGTGCTCATCCACTTCTTTGAGTATATTTACAAGCACTACCTATATAATCTTGGTGTTTGTTTGGAGTATAATACCAAATTAGAGACAAGGAGATAATGATATGTCGAGAGAAGACTCGCCATTGGGAAGAATATGATAGTAATCTTCTTGTTTTTCTTTGGGGTCTATTAATCAACCAAGGATAATTCTCGTGGCCATATGATATCTACCATAACCTAAAAGCATGGCCTCCCATGTACGAAGGTTTCTTGAGCACTTCCCAAAGATTCTAATTTCTAAAAACAGCTTTTGACTATTCCTTTATGTAAGGTGTCATTGTGACGTCGTATATAGTTGGTATATATTTGTATCCAAACTCACAAAGATATGTGTTGTTGTATTTTGCACGACAATTGTTGTAATAAAGTTGTAGTTATTTTTCGTACCATATATTTGGCGACTCAGAATGGGTTGGAAGGAATGGACCTATTTTGGGGTCGTTACAGAAACAACTACAACTATATTATTACAACAGTAAAACTATGAGTTTGAATACAAATATTATCTTCTAGACAATATCTAAACTCCAATAAATCCTCATCACATTTATTGATACATTATTTTACAAAAATGGTGAGGACTACTAAACAACTCTTTCTAAAACCTTCATTCCATACCACGACTTGCATTTTCGCTTATATTCTCGCCTCCGAGAAGAAAAATGGAATAAAAAGGAAAAGGGTGAGCTCAACTAGCCCAGTAAAGAATATTATGACTAAGATATTATACAACAAATTATCATTAGTCTTCAACAGGGAAAAATCTAATAGAATACAATAGACAACAAATTTTAAATCAATATTCGCAATGAAATAATAATTCATTAGAAGAGTTAAGTAGAGAATGCAAACTACTATCTTCTATGTATGAAATTAAAAGTTCATCGCTCATCTTTTATCCCCAGAACATCAATCAATATATATCCGAATTAAATATTCATCTTTTACACTACGAGCCAAAGATATTCATCACCGGGTCATGTTCATCTAAACACTGCTCATCTTTGCACGACGGGCCAAAGATATTCTTTAGAAATCATTCATCTTTGCACTACAGCCAAAGATATTCAATAATATCATCATTTAAGACCGAGGATGATGAAAAATATTTTTAAAGAAACGAATCCAAAGAAACAAAATGACAAGGATTAAGGATTAAGGATTCGTACTTTGTTTTATCCATGTTCAAAATACCTCAAAATAATCCTAGTGGTGTAAAATTCAAGAATGATCAAAATATGGATACAATCAAAGCTAGTATCCGAATAGATATTTTTGACTAAAAGAAAATTTTTCATTTTTCGATGAATAGTCTCAGTATTCGTGAATAAGATCAGATATCGTGAATAAAGTCCAGATATCGTGAATAAGAACTTTCACACCAAAAGTTCCAAATTTGATAAAACTTCAGATCAATATTTCAACATAATGATATTGAAGAAATAATATCATTACGAAAAAAATAATATCCCTTACCTCGAAAGATCGAGATTTAAATTTAAAACACCTGATATAAAGGCTATGACTTGGACTTGACCGTATATAGCAATACTCAAAGTATACTCAAAATACTCACAAGAATACGCCGATAATATAAAGAGAGAAAACTTCAGTTTCTGGTGTGATTTTCAATTCTAACCTAAGCACCCTATTTATAGGAAATTGCTTAGAACACCAAAGTAGAAAATTTAATAAATTAATAATATAATTATATAAATTTCCTACGCATGCCTAGAATCTGTTTTCAGCCATCAAACACATGCCACATTCTAGAAAAAGTAAGAAAAAATGTTTTTCTAATTTAAAATAATTTAAACTTCTAAAAATCAATTATTTCGGAGCTTCGGAACTTCAATAATTCACAATAAATATCCCTTTTATTAGAAAATTCGAATCTCGCGTATTTTTATAGAAAATTCAATTCTCTACAACTTTGCAGAAGAAAGGTTTTCCAAATTCCAAATAGAAATTGACCGAAATCCATAAACAGGCGATTTTACAAGCTATAATCAAATTTCAATAATAAATGGGGTCCAATTTACATGTTTAACATGTTTTAAACATTTATTGCAACAAAATACTCTTCCTCCTCGCATACTCATATATCCCACATTCGTTGTAAAAATATCACCATTATTATATTATTAAAATATAATAATATATTTAAATAATTATTTTATCGTAAAAAGATAAAATTTCAATTTTCAACAATTGTCACATTAAAATTTTTCTCCATCTATATCCACATAAAATCAATATTTTCCTCATCATATGAATCAATAATTAATTATTCACAAATAATATTACGTAATCACAATATCGACAACCGTGCGCTTCTCAGAAAGAGGGGCTTTCCAATAAGAATTTCTTCTTCTTGGCCAAGCAATTAGGTGGTGACCAAACCTCTCCTTAGACGTAACTTTCTAGACATTGCCAATAATGTTATCTAATAATATTATTCGAGATAATATGAATTATTGCTTCGATAATGAAAAATACCGCAGTAATGACAATTATCAAACAACAAAGAATATAAAATATCAACGCAAACAATTATTAACTCAATAAAATATTGAACAAAGAATTACAGTAACCATTATTGAGTAAAGCCTTCTTCACGTAAGAATCAATAATTGTGCAATACCGGTGTGCTACTTGTGTTTTAACCACCGATATTTTAACAAAGATTAATCTTAACAACTACGCCTGCTATTTTTTAAACCACTTATATTTGTCGCTTTTCTTCATCCAATCGCTTTTCAGTTATGGGGCCCACACATGGTCATTTGGCATCGTCATTTAATATTCCCCTGACTGCATTTAATATTCCACGACCAAACGAATATTCCCCACAACAATGAATATTTTATAACCACTTGCTTATTTTGAAGTATTTGCGTATTTTACCCCTAACTATCCACATTAATCAAATCAACCCTTACTATTTTAAAATAATAAATAGAGAAAATTAAATTTCATTAATAATAAGTTGGGGTCTTACAGAAGTGGTTACCATTTTTTGCATGTTGATTCCCTCCACGCTTATTGTCACCGCTTCGATGATTGTTATCACTAGTATTATCATTTTGTCGGCTGCTCTCTTTTGGTTGGGTTGACTCATTATCGCGCTCCAATAACTGAGCCCTATTAACAACATCTAAATACAAACACAGTTTATGAGAGATAAGATATTGACGTATCTCGGGTTTCAAACCACATAGAAACATTCGCGTCATTCTCTCTTCATTATCAACCAAATGGGACGCAAACTGGGATAACTCGGCGAACTTGGCTTCGTACTGTGACACGGTCATGTTGTTTTGCTCCAGCTTGATGAACTCCACCTCTTTCATTTGACGAATACTTTCGGAAAAGTACTTGTCGTTGAACAATTCTTGGAACTTCTCCCAAGTCATCTTTAGTGCGGCAGGTTGAGTACGTTTTACAGATTCCCACCAGTAATCTGCCTCTGCACGTAACATGAAGGTGGCAAATGGAACCTTTTGCTCCTCAGAGCATCCAAGACATCAAATATCTTACAGATCTGGTTTATCCACGTCTCCGCCTTATGTAGTTTTGGCTCTCCAAAAAACTTCGATGGTCCCAGTTCCTTAAACTGCTTAGCGGTGACCGTCCGAGAGTTGCCAGTGTTTCCAGCTGAATTTTGGATAGGAGCCGCTCTTGCCTGATGTTGCATGAATTGCATAAAGGCTCTAAACATTTCATCGTTCATCATCTGGTCATTGTTGTTGTTTGCCTGAGGATTGTCGCCTTCCTGATGTACATTATCCTGATTATTGATCTGTGGAGACTCAACGGTCTCCTGTGCTCCATTGATGTTCTCAATATTCTCGGATGTCATTTTCAAATACTGCCACAAAACATGGGTTAATTAATATATCACATATTATCCCTATATTCTGGCCGACCAATTAAATAGCAAATAAACTTAGGTAGGTCATACTAGCGAAGGAATTCCCCGTCTCTCCCTTCCGAGTTCTTATCTCACATCTCAGAAAGGGATCATATCCCTAAGCTTTGATACCAACTGTGACGCACCCAAAATAGGTATACATCACCCATCTTGAGTCGCCAAATACATGGTACAAAATTCAAATACAACTTAATTATACAATAGTCGTGTAAAATATGGCAAAACATATGCTATAAGTTTTAATACAAATACTGTCATCTAGATAATATCCACACTCAATTGATTCCTCATTACATTTATTATCACACTATTTAATAGAATAGTGAGGACTACTAATGCTATTATCTGGATCATCACTCCGTTCCCCGACTAGTCCCTGCTGCGTTCTCATTTCCTAAAGAGAACAATGAAAGTAAAAGGGTGAGCTCAACTTGTGACGCCCCCCAAAAAAGGTATACATCACCCATCTTGAGTCGCCAAATACATGGTACAAAATTTAAATACAACTTAATAATACAGTTCTCGTGTAAAATACGACAAAACACAAACTGCGAGTTTTAATAAGAATATTGTCATCTAGACAATAACCACACTCAAAGGAGTCCTTATTATATTTATTGTCACACTATTTAACAGAATAGTGAGGACTACTAATACTATCATCTGGACCGTCACTTCATTCCCCGACTAGTCCCGGCTACGTTCTCATTTCCTTAAGAGAATAGTGAAAGAAAGGGTGAGCTCAACTAGCCCAGTAAGAAATATTATGACTAAGATAATGCAGAATAAATTATCGTTAGCCTTCAACAATGTTAAACTGATACAATATAATAAACATCAAGTTTAACTGCAGTGGAATAAGCAATCAATTAAAAGAGTCAAGTAGAGAATAAAATCTACTATCTTTTATGATTTAAAAAGTTTTTCATCACTTTTATCGCTCAGACTCAACTTAATAAATAATCCACATCATCAAATCATCCCTGCACTACAGGCCAAGGATATTATTTAGTATCACAACCACGAATTATCCATGCACTACGGGCCAAAGATAATTGTGTTTTCATCAACTATCCCCGATCATGCCATAAAATAATTCATCTTTGCTCCTCTTGGCAAGAGAATCCATAGACATAATCATACCAAAAACCGTCCCATCAATGCACTACGCCAACGAGGACTTTTTCCACATCATTTATAACATTACGGTTATGATTGTAAGACCCCAACTTATTATTAATGAAATTTAATTTTCTATTTATTATTTTGAAATAGTAAGGGTTGATTTGATTAATGTGGATAGTTAAGGTAAAAATACGCAAATACTTCAAAATAAGCAAGTGGTTATAAAATATTCATTGTTGTTTGGGAATAATCGTTTGGTCGTGGAATATTCAGATCTTCGTCGGAATATTCGTATATAACGGCTACAAACCATGTGTGGGCCCCATAATGGAAAGCGATTGGATGAAGAAAGCGACAAATATAAGTTGTTTAAAAAATAACAGTAGTAGTTATTACTGATTATCTTTGTTAAAATACTTCGGTGGTTAAAACACACGAAGAGCACACCAGTATTGCACCAATTATAGATTCTTACGTGAAGAAGGCACTACTCAATAATGGTTACGATAATTAATTTATTCGGATTTTATTGATTTAATAATTGTTTGCGTTGATATTTTATATTGTTGTTGTTTGAATAATTGTCATTACACGATATTTTTCATTATCGAAGCAATAATTCATATTATCTGAATAATATTATTAGATAACATTATTGGCAATGTCTAGAAAGTTCTGTCTAAGGAGAGGTTTGGTCACCTAATTGCTACGCCAAGAAGGAGAAATTCTTATTGAAAGCCCCTGCTCCCTGAACCGCACTGGTTGTCGATATTGTGATTACGTAATATTATTTATGAATAATTAATTATTGATTCATATGATGAGGAAAATATTGATTTTATGTGGATATAGATGGAGAAAATTTTAATGTGACAATTGTTAAAAATTGAAATTTTATCTTTTCTCGATAAAATAATTCATTTAAATATATTATTATATTTTAATAATATAATAATGGTGATATTTTACAAACGAATGTGGGATATATGAGTATACGAGGAGGAAGAGTATTTTTGTTGCAATAAATATTTAAAACATGTTAAACATGTCGGTGGACCCCATTTATTGACTGAAATTTGATTATAGCCTGTAAAAACACCCGTTTGTGGATTTCGGTCAATTTTTATTTGGAATTTAAAAAACCTTTCTTCTGCAAAGTTGTAGAGAATTGAATTTCCTATAAAAACTCGCGAGATTCGAATTTTTTGATGAAAGGGCTATTTATTATGAATTATTGAAGTTCAAGTCAAAATAATTGATTTTGGAAGTTTAAAATATTTAAAATTAGAAAAACGTTTTTTCTTACTTTTTCTAGAATGTGGCATGTGTTTGATGGCTGAAATCAGATTCTAGGCATGCGTAGAAAATTTATATAATTATATTATTAATTTATTAAATTTTCTACTTTGGTGTTCTAAGCAATTTCCTATAAATAGGGTGCTTAGGTTAGAATTGAAAATCACACCAGAAACTGAAGTTTTCTCTCTCTATATTATCGGTTATTCTTGTGAGTATTTTGAGTATACTTTGAGTATTGTTAGGCAATGTAAGTTCCTTCAAAGACTATATCTGGTATTCCAAATTAGAAATCTTAATCTTTCGAGGTAAGGGATGTTATTTTCTTCTCGGATGATATTATTTCTTCAATATCATTATCTTTGAAATATTGGTTGGAACTTTTTATCAAATTTGGAACTTTTTCATGCTCGGGTTACTTATTCATGAGTTCTTATTCACGAAGTTACTATTCATGAGTTACTATTCACGAGTTACTATTCATGAAGTTACTATTCACGAGTTACTTATTCACGAGTACCATTCATGAAGCGTGAAGATGTTTTTTTGGGAAATTTCTATCTTTTGGTGTCGGATTTACTATTCACGATACTCAAGACTATTCACGATATCTGACCTTTATTCAAAAAAATAAAATTTCTTCTTTTTGTCCAAAATATCTATTCTGGATACTAGCTTTGATTGTATCCATGTTTTGATCATTCTTGAATTTTACACCACTATGATTATTTTTGAGGTATTTTGAACATGGATAAAACAAAGTACGAATCCTTAATCCTTAATCCTTGTCATTTTGTTTCAATCGGATTCGCTTTCTTTAAAAATATTTTCATCATCCTCGATCTTAAATGATGATATTATTGAATATCTTTGGCTGTAGTGCAAAGATGAATGATTTCTGAAGAATATCTTTGGTCAGTAGTGCAAAGATGAGCAGTGTTTAGATGAACATGACCAATCGATGAATATCTTTGGCTCCAGTAGTGCAAAGATGAATATTTGATTCCGTATGTATATTGATTGATGTTACGGGGATAAAAGATAGACGATGAACTTTTAAATTCATACATGAAGATAGTAGTTTGCATTCTCTACTTAACTCTTCTAATGAATTATTATTTCAATGCGAATATTGATTTAAAATTTGTTGTCTATTGTATTCTATTAGATTTTTCCCTCGTTGAAGACTAACGATAATTTGTTGTATATTATCTTAGTCATAATATTCTTTCTTCGGGCTAGTTGAGCTCACCCTTTTCCTTTTTGTTCCATTTTTCTTCTCGGGAGGCGAGAATATAAATGAGTACGAGTCTGGGTATAGAAAGAATTGTTTAGTAGTCCTCACCATTTTGTAAAATAATGTATCAATAAATGTGATGAGGATTTATTTGAGTATAGATATTGTCTAGAAGATAATATTTGTATTCAAACTCACGATTTCTGATTGTAATAATAAAGTTGTAGTTATTTACGTACCATGTATTGACAACTCGAGAATAGGTGATGTATACCTATTTTGGGGGCATCACAGATTGGTATCGAGCTTAGGATATGATCTCCGCCGGAGATCGGGAATAGAACTAGGAGGGAGAGACGAGTAAATCCTTCGCTAGTGTGTCCTACCTAAGCTTATTTTTTAGTTGGTCAAGATATAAGGATATTATGTGATATATTGATTTCCTTAATTAACCCTTATTTTATGACGATGTTTTTTGAGAATGTCGAATGAGAATATTAACAATGGAAATGAGACCGTGGAGACGCTTTGTACTCACCAACGAGGAGAACGCGTGCAACAGTCGTGGCAATGTTCCTCCCGTGAACAACACCAATGGCGAGCGATGATGAACGAGGGGATGTTTAGAAGCTTTTGCGATTCATGCAAAATCGCATTTAGGAGACTTCGTGTTCAAAATACGAGGAGAAATGATAGCAATTCACGGGTTGTCACAAACCAAGCGATTCGAGAGTTGGGACCACGAATTTAAGGAAAGCGGATCCGATCATGGCGGAAACATGGGTCAAGCAAATTACCAAGATATTCGATGTCTTGGGATGCGGAAGAACGAAGGTTCCATTCGCCACCTTTATGTTCCAGTGGCGAAGCGTATCACTGGTGGAGTCTGTGAAGCGTACCCATCCAAACCGCACTCAAAGATGTCTTAGGAGATATTTCAGAAATTATTTAATGACAAATACTTTCACGAAAGTGTTCGTCATATGAAGGAAGTGGAGTTCATCGATTAGAACAAAACAATATGACGGTGTCTCGATGACGAGGCAAAGTTTGCGAGTTATCGTGTTTACACCTCATTTGGTGGAGAATGAGGAACGTGTACGCCGATGTTTTGAGAGGTTTGAAACCCTAAGATACGACAATATCTCATTTCTCAAAATTTTCTCTCTATTCGGATGTTGTAAATGTGGCTCAATTATTAGAGTGAGATAACGAGTACGGTCAACCGAGGGACCATAACCGAGGATCGTACCGGAGATAGCGATCAACGAATAATGATAACCAAATGAGAAAAAAGCAGACGGACAAAATGGTAACCACTCTGGTGGTAATCATAGCCATGAAAATAGAAGAAGTGAGTCGGAAGGAGATTTTAAAGAGAGAGATTTAACAACGACCGTGTGAAGACGAGCAGTCTTAAGAAAGAATCGGTTCTAAGGGAGGAGAATGACCACCGGTCATATACTACAAATGCGAAAAAGAGGGACATATCGGTCAAACCGCCTGACAACAGTTCAAGGTATGCTATAATTGTGGAAAGGAAGGATATATCGCTCGAGATTATGCGAGAATGAACCTAGTTCAATGGGGAGACGGTGATTCAAAAGATCATCCCGAAAAAAGTCAAAGTCAACGATTCCGGAAGAAAGGCGTTTGTTGTGGTTTGGTCATAATGCGAGGAACCCAAACGAGGTGATCACGGGTAAGCTATTTATAAATTCTTGCGAAGTTTATACCTTACTTGATCTGGGTGCTACCCATTCATTTATCTCTCCCGCGTGTGCTCAACGTTTAAACTTGACTCGAGAAATTAGACTTTGACCTATCTGTGGAAACTCCGTTAGGAGAAACTTTCATCACATCCACTTTGCTTATAAATCTTGTTTGATTCAAGTTGGCACCATCACCTTACCCGTTGACCTTATCTCTTTAAAGATACTTGCTTTTGATGTGATTTTAGGGATTTGGTTAACTACTCATCATGCCAAAATTGATTGTTTTACGTAAGTAAGGTTGTTAGTTTTCATATTCCTAACCAACCTGTTGTATGAATTCAAACAACTAAACCATTAAAATCAATCATTTGTCATATCTAATCATAAAGCTATTCGTTTATTGAAAAACGGATGTCGAGCTTTCTTAGCCCATGTTATGGATTTGAATAAAGACACGTCAAATTTGAATAATATTCCTGTTGTTATTGACTTTCCCGACGTATTTCAGAAGAACTTCCCGATCTACCCCGTAACGTGAAGTTGAATTCTTTATTGATCTTGAACTCGGTACAAAGCCCATTTCTAAAACCCCATATCGAATGGCTCTATTGAACTTCAGAGTTAAAGGTCCAACTACGTGAATTGTTGGACATTGGTTTCATTCGTCTAGTACATCTCCTTGGGGTGCTCCTGTTTTATTTGTAAAGAAGAAAGACTCGGGAGTATGCGACTTTGTATTGACTATTGGGAATTGAACCATGTCACCATCAAGAATAGGTATCCTCTACCTCGTATTGATGACTTGTTTGACCAATTCTGGGGCACAATTCTTTTCAAAAATCGATCTTAGATTACGGATATCATCAAATGAAGATTAGAATGAGGATATTCCAAAGACGCCTTTTAGAACTCTATGACGGGCATTATGAATTCTTAGTCATGTCTTTCGAATCGACTAATGCTCCTGCGACTTTCATGGATATGATGAACCGAGTATTCAAGGAATATTTGGATCGGTTTGTTGTTGTCTTTATTGATGACATCCTTATATATTCCAAAAGTCGTGAAGATCATGAGCACCAT
Source organism: Panax quinquefolius (assembly GCA_020205615.1). Classification (NCBI taxonomy): domain Eukaryota; kingdom Viridiplantae; phylum Streptophyta; class Magnoliopsida; order Apiales; family Araliaceae; genus Panax; species Panax quinquefolius. The sequence goes on along the minus strand of CM035155.1, from coordinate 9,180,290 downwards.
TTGAAATTTGGTACTCCAAAGGCTTCGTGAAAACAAACTATATTCCAAATTAAAGAAATCGAGTTACGGCTTGAGGAAGTAGCATTCCTTGGGCACGCGTGTCGTCGACACATGGAGTATCTATTGATCCGTGAAGATTGAAGCAATACTGAAGTTAGAGCAACCAAGTCGGTGATCAAGTCACGTAGCTTTTGGGCTTAGTGGTTTATTATCGGAGATTCGTGGAAGGATTTTCTCGAATCGCTACTCCATTAACTCGCCTAACTCGGAAGGATACAAAATTCGTTTGGAGCGAAGAATCGCGAAAAAAGTTTCCAAAAGCTTAAGAGGAGACTTATTTCTAAGACTGTTCTAACAATACCATCTGGTTCGGATGGATTTGTTATCTACATGATCTTGCTTCGGCAAAGGGTTGGGATGTGTTCTCATGCAGCGTGGGAAAGTCATAGCCTTATGCCTCGCGATAACTTAAAAGAGTATGAGAGGAATTATCCTACTCATGATCTAGAGTTAGGCAAATGGTCGTTTCGCGCTAAAGATATGGAGGCACTATCTATATGGGGAGAAAGTGGAGATATATTCGGACCATAAAAGCCTTAAATATTTCTTCACTCAAAAGAACTCAACATCTGGCGGCGACGTTGGCTCGAGCTATTGAAAGACTACGACCACACTATTCAATACCATCCTGGAAAAGCGAACGTGGTAGGCGACGCGTTGAGTAGAAAGATCATATCACGAGAGCGAGTGCGATGATGTCAAGTATCTGCGTACAGAGCCAACTTTAATAGAAAAAGTTAAGGTTGCTTTCGAGCCACCGAATCCGGAGGCGATCGCGTATGAAGAAGAAACTACAAGAAGGAGCTATTCCGAGCGAGAATTGATGAAAAGGAATACTTGAGTCCACTCTAGACTTTGTGTTCTAACGACTCGATTTGAAGTACAAGATTATGATGGAGGCACACAATACACCATTTGCAATCCATCCTAGAAGTACTAAAATGTATCGTGATCTTCGACATACATTTTGGTGGAACAATATGAAGAGAGAGATTGCAAAGTTTATCTCTATGTGTTTAACTTGTCAACGTGTAAAGGCGGAGCATCTAGTACCTAAGGGTCCGTTGCTGTGACGCCCCCAAAATAGGTATACATCACCCATTCTGAGTTGTCAATACATTGTACAGAAACAACTACAACTTTATTATTACAACAAGAAAGCGTGAGTTTGAATACAAATATTATCTTCTGACAATATCTATACTCAAATAAATCCTCATCACATTTATTGATACATTATTTTACAAAATGGTGAGGACTACTAAACAATTCTTTCTAAAACCTTCATTCCATACCCCGACTCCTACTCGCTATATTCTCGCCTCCTGAGAAGAAAAATGGAATAAAAAGGAAAAGGGTGAGCTCAACTAGCCCAGTAAAGAATATTATGACTAAGATAATATACAACAAATTACCGTTAGTCTTCAACAGGGAAAAATCTAATAGAATACAATAGACAACAAATTTTAAATCAATATTCGCAGCGGAAATAATAATTCATTAGAAGAGTTAAGTAGAGAATGCAAACTACTATATTCTATGTATGAATTTAAAAGTTCATCGTCTATCTTTTATCCCTGTAACATCAATCAATATACATCTGTAATCAAATATTCATTTTTGCACTACAGGCCAAAGATATTCATCAGTTGGTCATGTTCATCTAAACACCTGTTCATCTTTGCACTACGGCCAAAGATATTCTTCAGAAATCATTCATCTTTGCACTCTACGGACCAAAGATATTCAATAATATCATCATTTAAGACCGAGGATGATGAAAAATATTTTTAAAGAAACGAATCCAAAGAAACAAAATGACAAGGATTAAGGATTAAGGATTAGTACTTTGTTTTATCCATGTCCAAAATACCTCAAAATTATTATAGTGGTGTAAAATTCAAGAATGATCAAAACATGGATACAATCAAAGCTAGTATCCGAGAATAGATATTTTGGACAAAAGAAGAAATTTCATTTTTCTGAATAGTCTTGGTATCGTGAATAGTAACTCAGAGACACCAAAAGATAGAAATTCCACAAAAAACATCTTCACGCTTCATGAATAGTACTTTCGTGAATAGTAACTCGTGAATAAGAACTCATGAATAATAACTCGTGAATAAGTAACCCCGACATGAAAAAGTTCCAAATTTGATAAAAAGTTCCAACCAATATTTCAAAGATAATGATATTGAAGAAATAATATCATTTGAGAAGAAAATAACATCCCTTACCTCGAAAGATTAGTACTTCTATTTGGAATAAAGTATATAGTCTTTGAAGGAACTTGCACCGCCTAACAATACTCAAAGTATACTCAAAATACTCACAAGAATACGCTCGATAATATAGAGAGAAAACTTGGGTTCGGTGTGATTTTCAATTCTAACCTAAGCACCCTATTTATAGGAAAATCTTTAGAACACCAAAGCGAAAATTTAATATAATATTATTATTTATAATAAAATTTCCTCACGCCAACCTTCCAAGAACTGAATTCAGCTCATTCAACCCACATGTGTAACACACCATAATGAAAAAACGTTTTCTAATTTTAAATATTTTAAACTTCCAAAATCAATTATTTGAGCTTGAACTTCAATAATTCATAATAAATAGCCCTTTCATCAAAAAATTCAAATCTCGCTAGTTTTTATAGGAAATTCAATTCTCTACAACTTTCCGTAAGAAAGTTTTTCCAAATTCTAAATAGAAATTGGCCCAAAATCCACAAACCAGGCGATTTTACAAGCTATAATCAAATTTCAATCAATAAATGGGGTCCACCGACATGTTTAACATGTTTTAAACATTTATTGCAACAAAAAACTCTCTTCCTCCTCGTATACTCATATATCCCACATTCGTTGTAAAAATATCACCATTATTATATTATTAAAATATAATAATATATTTAAATAATTATTTTATCGAAAAAGATAAAATTTTAATTTTCAACAATTGTCACATTAAAATTTTTTCTCCATCTATATCCACATAAAATCAATATTTTCCTCATCATATGAATCAATAATTAATTATTCACAAATAATATTACGAGAATCACAATATTGACAACCAGCGGTTCAGGAAAGAGGGGCTTTCCAATAAGAATTCTTCTTCTTCTTGGCGCCGCAATTAGGTGACCAAACCTCTCCTTAGGCGAACTTTCTAGACATTGCCAATAATGTTATCTAATAATATTATTCAGATAATATGAATTATTGCTTCCGATAATGAAAAATCTTGTGTAATGACAATTATTGAAACAACAAAGAATATAAAATATCAACGCAACAATTATTAACTCAATAAAATCTTTGAGCGAATTACTCAGTAACCATTATTGAGTAGTGCCTTCTTACGTAAGAATCAATAATTAGTGCAATACCGTAATACTATTGTGTTTTAACTACTGGGTATTTTAAAAGATATTAATCTTGAATAACTACGCCATTATTTTTAAACCACTTATATTTGTCGTTTTCTTCATCCAATCGCTTTTCGTTATGGGCCCACACATGCATGGTCATGCTTGGTCGCATTTAATATTCCGGCGAATAATAAATAATTGAACCGGTCCGCCGTAACGCATACATACGATATTCCGACAAAATAATAAATAATGAAACCAGTCCCAAGTAAAAGCATTGCATACGTGATATTAAAACAAAATAATAAATAATGGAACCGGTCCCACCAGAACGCGCGCGCATGAGGATATTCGACGTAATAATAAAGAACGGAATAATAGAAGAATTTCACCATGTATGCGGTATTTTGCATAACAAAAGTTATTCCAACATAATGATAAAGAATGGAATAACGAAAGAATTTCACCAAGTATAGGGTAGTCCACGATATCAAGTTATTCCAATGTAATAATAAATAATGGAATAATGAAAGAATTTCACCAAGTATAGGGTAGATCACAGTATACAAAGTTATTCCAACGTAATAATAAAGAATGGAATAATGAAGTTTTCTTCGTGAATCTGAAAAGAAATAATACCCTTTACGAAGTACAACAAATAATATCCCTTTACCTTATAAAGAAGAACCGGATAAAGAAGTAGTGAAGTAACAGAATACTTTTCTTCTTTCTCTCTATAGTTTCTCTCTCTAGAGTTTCAGTGAATTCGTAAGAAATAATGAAGGAACGAGCTTCTATTTATAGAATAATGGACTGAATAATAACTAATTCATGAACGGTCCAGATTGAATTACTTTTAATCGGACGGTCCAGATTTAATGCAAAATCTTTTAAATAAAATATAATATATTCTATTTATAATCTAATAAAACGAATAACTTTATAAATGTATTCTGTTTATTAAAAAGGATTTTACTATGCAAAACACTATATCGAGATACTATGCAAAAATAAAATATAATATATTCTATTTATAGAATAACTTTATAAAAGTATTACATTTTATATAAAAAGATTTTACTATGCAAAACACTATGCGTAATAGAATATAATATATTTTATTTATAGAATAACTTTATAAAAGTATTCTATTTTATATAAAAAGTTTTTACTGCTTTTATTACACTAATAATACTAATAAAACAAAACTTATATATATAATATAAAAATCGACAATAATTGAATCAAATAACGTGAAATACTATGCAAAGAATTCATCAGTAGCAATAATTGAACAAAAGCGGTGACTTCTCACGTAAACATTAATAATCAATCAGGTGTATCTTATGCAACCACGCGTATTATTATACTTTATTACCGAAGTAGTTCAACGGTATTAGCGGTAAAACTTTCGCCGTTATTTTTATAAAAATATTTTTATGTCGTTTTTCAATCAAATGATAAATTACATTGTGGGGTCCACTAACGATTTTTTGCCATCATCTGAATATTCCTGTTAAAACAAATATTCCCCGACCAATCGAATATTATATAACCACTTGCATACTTTGCAAAATTTATAAATACTACCCACAACTATAACATTATCTCAAATTCACACCATAATATTCAAAAAAATATTTCGAGAAAATTAAATCTTTATTCATAAAATTTGGGATTTTACAATCTCCCCTCCTTGTACGCCGAACAGATGAGGACAATTCGTCAGATTCTAACTCTTAAGGTATAACATTTAAGCGTAGAATATATTCCAGGATTTTAACAGGTACATCTTCATACGTTAAATTATCCGCTATCTCGTCCGGTTCTAAATCAATAATGTGGTTCGGGTCGTCCACATATTTACGTAACATTAATACGTGAAAAGCGTTATGAACACGCGACATACTTGGCGGTAAAACGAGTCTATAGGCCACAGTTCCTACTCGATCAAGGATTTCAAATGAGCCAATAAAATTGAGGGTTGAGATTTCCTCTCATCACCGATTCTTTCTTCTAGAATAACTGTAAGACCCCAACTTTTATGAATAAAGATGAATTTTCTATAATTATCATTTTTGGAATAAATTTTATATATTGTTATAGTTATGGGTAATATTTATAAATTTTGCAAAGTACGCAAGTTGTTATATAATATTTGATTGGTCGGGGAATATTCGTTTTAAACAGGGAATATTCGCATTTACGACTACACAATCATTGGTGGACCCTACAACGAAAATTATTGTTTGATTGAGAAAACGAGAAAATATTTTTATGAAAATAACGGCGGAAGTTTTACCGTTAATCGTTGAAACACCCGTGTTAAAAGTGCATGAGAATACGCTGTGGTTGCATAAGAAGACACCAGTATTGATTATCGATGCTTACGTGAGAAGTCATTCAGCTTTTATTCAATTATTATCGATATTTTATATATTATTAAATCAATAATTGAGATGACAGAGTTATCAATATTATTATTTGTATTATTAACGATGTCTAAAAGTTCTTCCAATGAGAGGTTTGGTCACCTAATTGCGCGCCAATAGAGAGAAATCCTTATTGGAAAACCCCCTCTTTCCTAGGAACGACCTGGTCGATTAATAGTGTGAATAATAATAATGATGATGAAGTTTTATTTTATTAGTATTATTAATGTAATAAAACAGAAAAGATTTTTATATAAAACAGAATATTTTTATAAAGTTATTCGTTTTATTAGACAATAATTAGAATATATTATATTTTATTATGCATAGTGTTTGGCATAGTGTCTACATAGTGTTTGCATAGTAAAATCTTTTAAAAGTTATTCGTTTTATTAGATTATAAATAGAATATATTATATTTTATTGTAAACCAATCTGGACCGTCCGTTTAAAGTAAATCGATCTGGATCGTTCATGGATTGATTACTATTCAGTCCATTTTTCTATAAATAGAAGCTCATTCCTTCATTATTTCTTACGAATTCACTGAAACTCTAGAGAGAGAGAAACTATAAAGAATTATTCTTCTATCTTGAGCGTGAAAACTTTGAGCGCAGTGCAAGTTTCTTCAAGTATATCCCCGCCCTACCGTCGGAGTACTCTTCTTTATAAGGTAAGGGATATTATTTGTTGTACTCGTAAGGGGTATTATTTTTTTCATATTCATGAAGAGAACTTCCTTCGCTAGTATGACCTACCTAAGTTTATTTGATATTTAATTGGTCAGTCAGAGTATAGGGATAATATGTGATATGTTAATTAACCCTTGTTTTGTGGCAGTATTTGAATATGGCATCCGAGAATGTTGAGAACATCAATGGAACACAGGAGACCGTTGAATCTCCACAAATAAATAACCAGAACAATGTGCATCAGGAAGGCGACAATCCTCATGCAAACAACAACACTGACCAAATGATGAACGATGGAATGTTTCGAGGCTTCATGTAACATCAAGGTAGAGCGCGTCTCATCCCAAAATACTGTGTGGAAACACCGACAACTTCGGACGGGTCAACGCTAAAAGCAGTTCAAGGAGCTGGGACCACCGGAGTTTTTTGGAGAGCCAAAACCACTTAAGGGGGAGACGTGGATAAAACAGATCAATAAGATATTTGATGTCTTGGGATGCTCCGAGGAGCAAAAGGTTCCCTTTGCCACCTTCATGTTGCGTGCAGAGGAAGATTACTGGTGGGAATCTGTAAAACGTACTCAACCTGCCGCACTGAAGATGTCTTGCGAAAAGTTTCACGAACTGTTTAACGACAAGTACTTTCCCAAAAGTATTCGTCACATGAAAGAGGTAGAGTTCATTAAATTGGAGCAAAACAACATGACCATGTCGCAGTACGAAGCCAAGTTTGCTGAGCTGTCCTGGCTTGCGTCCCATTTGGTTGATAATGAGGACAGAATGACGCGAATGTTTCTAAGAGGTTTAAAACCCAAGATACGTCAATATCTTATCTCTCATAAACCGTGTTTGTATTCGAGATATTGTTAATAGGGCTCGATTATTGGAGCGCGATAATGAAGTCAACCCAAACAAAAGAGAAAGCGACCAAAAAATGATAATACCGGTGATAACGATCCATCAAGCGGTGATAATAATAAGTGGAGGGAATCAACATGCCGTAAATGATAACCACTTGATGGTAATCATGGCCAAAACAATAAGAATGGATATTTCAAGAAGAGAGATTTAACAATGATGGAAAGCGTCAAAGACCAAAGACCGTGGTTAAGGAAGGAGAATGACCACCTATCATATGCTTCAAATGCGGAGGGAATGACATATCGGTCAAACCGCTATGCGATGTCGTCCAAAGCATGTTATAATTGTGGAAGAGAAGGTCACCTAGCTCGATTTTATCGTTCACCGAAGACAAGTTCAGCTAGGATTGAAGCATCAAAGGACGTCCCAAAAAATTCAAAGCCAGTAGTGCAAGGGAGAGCGTTTGTCGTGACCTCCCAGAAAGCAAGGAACCTGAATGAGGTCATCACGGGTAAGCTTATCATAAACTCTAGGGGAGTATATACCTTATTTGATACCGGTTCTACCCATTCCTTTATTTCTCCTACTTGCGCTCAACGTTTAAATTTGACTCCGGAGAAATTGGACTTTGACTTATCTGTTGAAACTTCGTTGGGAGAAACCTTCATTACATCCACATCGCTTATCAGTCTTGTTTGGTTCAAATCGGTACCCTCACATTACCTGTCGATCTTATTTCATTGAAAATACTTGCATTTGACGTAATTTTAGGGATTGATTGGTTAACTACTCATCATGTAAAAATTGATTATTTTCGTAAGGTTGTTAACTTTCATATTCCTAACCAAACTATTATGCTAATTCAAGCAACCAAACCATTAAAATCAATCACTGTCATCTCAAGCCATAAAGCTATTCGTTTATTGAAAAACGGATGTCAAACTTTCTTAGCTCATGTCACGGATCTAAACATAAATCGTCGGGTTTTGAATGATATTTCTATTGTTAATGAATTTCCGCACGGCGTATTCCACGAAGAACTTCTGGCCTACCCAGAACGTGAAATTGAATTTTGTATCGACCTTGAACCCGGTACAAAACCCATTTCCAAAGCCCCATATCGAATGGCTCCTATTGAACTTCAGGAGTTAAAGACCCAATTGCAGGAATTGATAGACATTGGCTTTATTCGTCCTAGTACTTCTCCTTGGGGTGCTCTTGTTCTATTCGTGAAGAAGAAAGACGGGAGTATGCGACTTTGTATTGATTATCGGGAGTTAAATCATGTCACCATCAAAAATAAGTACCCATTACCACGTATTGATGACCTGTTTGACCAATTACAAGGCACCAAATTCTTTTCAAAGATTGATCTTCGTTCTGGATATCACCAATTAAAGATTAAAACCGCTGTCATTCCAAAGACGGCTTTCAGAACTCAGTACGGGCATTATGAATTTTTAGTCATGTCTTTTGGATTGACTAATGCTCCTGATGCCTATATGGATATGATGAACCGAGTATTTAAGGAATATTTGGATCACTTTGTGGTCGTCTTTATTGATAACATCCTTATTTATTCCAAAAGCCGTGAAGATCATGAGCAACACTTGAGGCTGATACTTCAAAAGCTTCGTGAATATAAGCTTTATGCAAAGTTGAGGAAATGCGAGTTTTGGCTTGAGGAAGTAGCATTCCTTGGGCACGTGGTATCAAGTTATGGAATATCTATTGACCCAGCAAAGATTGAAGTTATTCAAAGTTGGGAGCAACCTAAATCACTGACCGAAGTACGTAGCTTTCTCGGCTTAGCTGGTTATTATCGGAGATTCGTAGAAGGGTTTTCTCAAATCACTACTCTCTTAACTCAGCTGACTTGGAAAGATACAAAATTCGACTGTAGTGTGGAATGCGAGAAGAGTTTTCAAGAACTCAAGAGGAGGCTCATTTCAACACCTATTCGTGATACCATCCGCTCGAGAGGATTTGTCATCTACAATGATGCTTCTAGCAAAGGGTTAGGATGTGTTCTCATGCAACATGGGAAAGTCATAGCCTATGCCTCTCGACAACTCAAAGAATATGAGAGGAATTATCCTACTCATGATCTAGAGTTGGCAGCTGTTGTCTTCGCACTTAAAATTTAGAGGCATTACTTGTATGGGGAGAAAGTGGAGATCTTTACGGATCATAAAAGGCTCAAATATTTTTTCACTCAAAAGGAACTAAACATGCGACAGCGACGTTGACTTGAACTATTGAAAGATTATGATCATACCATCCAATACCATATTGGAAAAGCAAACGTGGTAGCTGACGCATTGAGTAGAAGATCATATGCGGGTATGAGTGCGATATTGTCAACGCAAAGGCCCATTTTGTATGACTTGCAAAGGATGGAGATAGAGATAAAGACTTCAGGGACCCAAGTGATGATGGCGAATATACGAGTGGAACCGACTTTAATCGATAAAGTTAAAGCTACTCAAGCTACAGACTTGGAGCTGATGCGTATGAGGAAGAAAGTACAAGAAGGTGTTATGTTGGAAACAAGAATCGATGAAGAAGCAATACTTCGAGTCAACTCCAGACTTTGTGTTCCTAACGACCCTGATTTAAAGTATAAAATCATGATGGTTTCTCAGGGTATAGATGTAATTTGGGTCATTATTGATAGATTGACCAAGTCTGCTTATTTCTTACATATATGAGAAACTTTTACACTTGAATGTCTTGCTCGTATGTACATAAACGAGGTTGTAAGATTGTATGGTATGCCAGTATCCATAGTTTCTGATCGAGACCCAAGATTCACTTCACGGTTTTGGGTTAGTTAGCAAAAAGCTATGGGCACAGATTTACGATTTAGTTCGGCATATCATCCTCAAACTGATGGATAATCATAGAGGACTATTCAAACTCTTGAAGATTTATTAAGACTCTGTGTCCTTGACTTCAAGGGAAGTTGGGACAAATTCTTACCATTGGTGGAGTTTTCCTACAACAACAGTTATCAAGTAAGCATTGGCATGGCTCCATTTGAAGCGTTGTATGGAAGAAATCGTAGCTTCTCCGATATCTTTGGGATGAGGTGAGTGAAGCAACGTTGTTGGGACCGGAAAGTTAATGTACGTGTGACTACGGAAAAGATACAAACGATCCGTGAACGTATAAAAATCTCACAAGGCCGAACAAAAAGAGTTATCTTGATCTTCATCGAAGGGATGTGGAATTCGATATTGGAGATCATGTGTTGTTACGTGTTGCTCCATGGAAAGGAGTTACGAGATTTAGAAAGAGAGGAAAACTCAATCCTCGATTCATTGGCCCATTTTAATCCTCGATCGAGTAGGGGACCATAGCTTTATATAGACTCGCTTTTCTGCCAAGTATGTCTCATTTTCATAACGTTTTTCATATATCCATGTTACGTAAATATGTGAAAGAACCGAACCACAATATTGAGTTAGAACCGAGAAAAATAGCGGAAGATTTAACGTATGAAGAGGTTCCTATTCAAATCTTGGATAAGAAGGAACATATTCTATGCTTCAAGGTTATACCTCAAGTCAAAGTTTTATGGAGAAACCACGATGTTGAGGAAATGACCTGGGAGTTAGAATCTGAAATGAAATCAAGGTATCCTTACCTCTTCGACATACCGTGTCACGCACTACCCTAATTTCGAGGGCAAAATTTCATAAGAAGGGGAGATTGTAAGACCCCAACTTTTATGAATAAAGATGAATTTTCTATAATTATCATTTTTGGAATAAATTTTATATAATGTTATAGTTATGGGTAATATTTATAAATTTTATAAAATACATGAGTTGTTATATAATATTCGATTGGTGGGGAATATTCGTTTTAAACAGGGAATATTAAATGCGACAACAAGACAATCATTAGTGGACCCCACAAATGTAATTATTATCGGATTGAGAAAACGACAAAAATATTTTATGAAAATAACGGCGGAAGTTTTACCGTTAACTGTTTGAAACACCCGATGTTAAAGAAATGCAGAATACTGGCGTGGTTGCGTAGTAGCTGCGGTATTGATTATTGATGCTTACGTGAGAAGTCGTTCAGTTTTTTATTCAATTATTGTCGATTTTTTATATATTATTAAATCAATAATTGAGATGATGAGTTATTAATATTAATATTTGCATTATTAACGATGTCTAGAAGTTACTGCAAGGAGAGGTTAGGTCACACCTAATTGCGGCATAGAGAAAAATCCTTATTGAAAGCCCCTCTTTCACGGGAGCGACACAGTCGATTAATAGTGTGAATAATAATAGTGATGATGAAGTTTTGTTTTATTAGTATTATTAATGTACTAAAACAGAAAAGCTTTTTTTATAAAATAGAATACTTTTATAAAGTTATTCGTTTTATTAGACAATAATTAGAATATATTATATTTTATTATGCATAGTGTTTGCATAGTGCTTGCATAGTGTTTGCATAGTAAAATCTTTTTAAAAGTTATTCGTTTTATTATATTATAAATAGAATATATTATATTTTATTGTAAACCAATCTGGACCGTCCGTTTAAAGTAAATCGATCTGGACCATTTACTATTCAGTCCATTCTTCTATAAATAGAAGCTCATTCCTTCATTATTTCTTACAAATTCACTGAAACTCTAGATAGAGAAACTGTAGAGAGAATTGTTCTTCTATCTTGAGCGTATTTCTTTAGCGTTTAAGAAAACTTTGAGCGTAGTGCAAGTTTCTTCAAGTATATCCCCGCCTACCGCGGTGATTACTCTTCTTTATAAGGTAAGGGATATTATTTGTTGTATTTGCGTAAAAGGGAATTATTTTTTATATTCATGAAGAGAACTTCTATTATTCCGGTCTTTATTATTACATTGGAATTACACATATACGCGTCTTTTACCCTATACTTAGTGAAATTCTTACATTATTCCATTATTTATTATTCTGCTTTGGAATAACTTTGCATCATCTGATCTGCATACATGGTGAAATTCTATTGTTATTCCATTCTTTATTATTTTGTTGGAATATCCTCATGCACGTGCGTTTCTGTGGACTGGTTCCGCCTTTTATTAATCTGTTAGGATATTACATGCATGCGTTTTCATGGGACTGGTTTCGATTATTTATTATTCATTGGAATAACTTTGTCTATCTGCAAGTACCGCATGCATGGTGATTTACATTGTTATTCCATTCTTTATTATTACATTGAAATATCATATCGGTTAGCATATTACGCTTTGACTTGGTTCCGATTATTTATTGTTACATTGGAATAACTTTACATCTGCAAATCTTGCATGGTGATTTCTTTATTCCATTCTTTATTATACTCGGTTGGTTAAAGTTTTGACTTATACTCTATGAAATTAGTGGAATAACCTTGATATTTGCGCTTTATCCAAAGATCTTTCATGGAAATATTCTTACGAGCATTCTTAAATTTTACTCTACAAAAAAAGTATCATGTTGACAATTTGGGCGTTATTAGTTCTGGATAAATTAATTCTTGAACTTGTTTTATTGAATTCTTATATCATTGTCATCATCCTCATATTTATATTTTGTTGAAAGTCATCTCGTGGCACTGTAGTGCATAGATGGACTTGGTATGATTATGACCGGGGATTATTCGATTGTAATCATGGTAATCGTATATTACAAATGATGTGATAAAAGTCCTCATTTTCCGTGTAGTGCATTGATAAACGGTTGTTGGCATGATCATGACCATTGATGAATACACGAATATCCTTGGCCCGTAAGTGCGTGGATAATTTGTGGTTGTGATATTTATGAATATCCTTGGCCGTAGTCGAGGATGATGTGGATTATTTATTAAAATTTGAGTCCCAAATGATAAAAGTGATGAAAACCTTTTAAATCATAAAAGATAGTAGATTTTATTCTCTACTTGACTCTTTTAATGGATTGCATGTTCATTGCAGATTAAACTTGATGTCTATTGTATTTTATCGGTTTAACACTATTGAAGACTAATGATAATTTATTACGCATTATCTTAGTCATAATATTTCTTCTTGGGCTAGTTGAGCTCACCCTTTTTTTTTCACTTTGTTCTCTTGAAATGAGAACGTGGCGGGACTAGATCGGGGAATTGAGTGACGGTCCAGATGATAGTATTAGTAGTCCTCACTATTCTGTTAAATAGTGTGACAATAAATATAATGAGGACTTATTTTGAGAGTGGATATTGTCTAGAAGACAATGTTTGTATTAAAACTCATAGCTTTCTTGTTGTATATTAAAGATTGTATTTGTATTCTTTACCGTGTATTTGGTGACTCAGAATAGGTGATGTATACCTATTTTGGGGGCGTCACAATAACGCCCTCTTGAACCTTCTTCTTCACATTCATCAGCTCTGAGTATTTAGCTTAAGCGGCTTTAACTTTATCTATTAAAGTCGATTCTACTTGTATATTCGTTATCTTCACGTGGGTTCGTATATTCGCACTCGTAAACGCATACGATCTTCTACTCCATGCATCAGCTACCACGTTCGTTTTTCCTCGATGGTATTGAATGGTACGATCGTGATCTTCAACAGCTCGAGCCAACGTCTTTGGCGCATGTTACGTTCGTTTTAGTTGAAGAAATATTTAAGGGTTTTAGAAATGGGGTTTTGTACTGGGGTCAGTACAAAATTCGATTTCATGCTCTGAGGTAGGCCAAGATGTCTTCAGAATACGCTAGGAAATTTATTAACGATAGAAATATCATTCAAAATTGTGACCCTCATCCAAGACTTGGATAACACGTCACATTGATACCTATCAACTTGGCATCGTCAATCACGACGTAGCCTACAGAAAGTCTGGCTTCGGTGCATTCCACGCCAGGAAGTCAACAACGAAAGAATCGACGCTCTTTACTTATGGCTTGATATGACAATGATTGACTTTAGTGGTTTGGTTGCTTGAATTCGCATAATAGGTTGGTTAGGAATATGAAAGCTAACAACCTTATGAAAAGCATGATGAGTAGTTAACCAATCGATTCCTAAAATCACATCAAAGGCAAGTATTTTCAAAGAGATAAGATCGACAGGTAACGTGAAAGTATCGATTTGAATCAAACAAGATTTATAAACAGTGGAGGTAGCGAAGGTTTCTCCTAACAGAGTTTCAACCAATAAGTCAAAGTCTAATTTCTCTCGGGTCAAATTTAAACGTTGAGCGTAAGCAAGAGAGATAAAAAAAATGGGTAGAATCGGTATCTAATAAGGTATAGACTTCGCAAGAATTTATAATTAACTAACCCGTGCTAAATTCATTCGGGTTACTCGCTTTTTGAGAAGTCACGAAAAATACTCTTCTTGAAACCACCGACTTTGTTTTGTCTGTATCCGCCTTTGGTGCCACCGTCCCAGCTGGACTTGACTTCACTGTACGACAAAATCGAGCTAAATGACCTTCTCTTCTTGAAATTTCTATTTCTATTATCTTGGCCATGATTACCACCGAAGTGGTTACCATTCTTGACATAATAATTTCCCCCACGATGGTCATCATTGTTACGATGGTAGTTGCCACTTAAGATTTATTATTATGGTGTTGTTGGTCGTTACCTTTTGGTTGTGCTAACTCATTATCGCGCTCCAATAACTAAGCCCTATTCACAACATCTGAATATAAACAAAGTTTATGAGAAATGAGGTATTGACGTAAATCGGGTTTCAAACCTCTTAGAAACATTCGCGTCATTCGCTCCTCATGATCGACTAAATGGGATGCAAACCGGGATAACTCCGCAAATTTAGCATCGTACTGCGATACGGTCATATTATTTTGCTCCATTGCTTATCTCAACATTTCCAGATGCCATTTTCAAATACTGTCACAAAACAATGGTTAATTGACATATCACATATTATCCCTATACTCTGACCGACCAATTAAATACCAAATAAATTAGGTAGGTCATAGTAGCGAAGGAATTTCCCGTCTCTCCCCTCCTAGTTCTTGTCTCATATCTCAGCCAGGGATCATATCCCTAAGCTTTGATACCAACTGTGACGCCCCAAAAAATAGGTATACATCACCTATCTTGAGTTGCCAAATACATGGTACAAAATTCAAATACAATTTAATAATACAGCTGTCGTGTAAAATACGACAAAACATAAACTGCGAGTTTTAATAAGAATATTGTCATCTAGACAATATCCACATTCAAAGGAGTCCTCATTATATTTATTGTCACACTATTTAACAGAATAGTGAGGACTACTAATACTATCATCTAGACCGTCACACCGTTCCCCGACTAGTCCCGACTACGTTCTTATTTTCCTGAAGAGAACAGTGAAAGATAGGGTGAGCTCAACTAGCCCAGTAAGAAATATTATGACTAAGATAATGTAAAATAAATTATCGTTAGCCTTAAACAGTGTTAAACTAATACAATATAACAAACATCAAGTTTAACTGCAACGGAACAAGCAATCAATTAAAAGAGTCAAGTAGAGAATAAAATCTACTATCTTTTATGATTTAAAAAGTTTTTCATCACTTTTATTGCTCAGACTCAGCTTAATAAATAATCCACAACATCAAATTATCTCTGCATTACAGGTCAATGATATTATTTAGTATCACGACCACGAATTATCCATGCACTACGGGCCAAAGATAATCGTGTTTTCATCAACGGTCCTGATCATGCCATAAAATAATTCATCTTTGCTCCCTTGGCCGAAGAGAATCCATAGCCATAATCATACCAAAAGCGTCCATCAATGCACTACGGGCCAATGAGGACTTTTTTCCACATCATTTGTAACATTACGGTCATGATTATACCGAATAATCCTCAGTCATAATCATCAAAGTCCATCTATGCAACACTGAGCCACAAATGACTTTCAACATAATATAAACATGAGGATGATGACAATGACATAATAATTCAATAAAACAAGTTCAAGAATTAATTTATCCAAGAACCAATAATGTCCAAATTATCAACATGATACTGCTTTGTAGAGTAAAATTCAAGAATGCTCAGAAGAATATTTCCACGAAAAGATATTGGATGAAACGCAAATATCCAGGATATTCCATTAATTTCAAGGAATATACAAGCCAAAGATTTAACCAACTGAGTATAATAAAATATATGAAACTGCAAATGGATTTTCACCCGCCATGCGGTAATCCACGTATACAGATTATTTCCATAATTTAATAAGAAATGAATACAAAGGATCATTCACCATGCATGTGGTAATCCACATAGACAGGTTATTCCAACAGAATAATAAAGAATGGAATAATAGAAGGATTCTGTGACACCCCCAAAATAGGTATACATCACCCATTCTGAGTTGTCAATACATGTAACATAAACAACTACAACTTTATTATTACAACAGTAAAACTATGAGTTTGAATACAAATATTATCTTCTAGACAATATCTAAACTCCAATAAATTCTCATCACATTTATTGATACATTATTTTACAAAAATGGTGAGGACTACTAAACAACTCTCTCTAAAACTTTCATTCCATACCCAGAGCTAAATGCGTCTCGCTTTATATTCTCGCCTCCCGAGAAGAAAAATGGAACAAAAGGAAAAGGGTGAGCTCAACTAGCTCAGTAAAGAATATTATGACTAAAAAAAATATACAACAAATAACCTTTAGCCTTAAACAGGAAAAATCTAATAGAATACAATAGACAACAAATTTTAAATCAATATTCGCAGCGGAAATAATAATTCATTAGAAGAGTTAAGTAGAGAATGCAAACTACTATCTTCCATGTATGAATTTAAAAGTTCATCGTCTATCTTTTATCCCTGTAACATCAATCAATATATATCTGGAATCACATATTCATCTTTGCACTTCTGGTGCCAAAGATATTCATCATTAATTCATGTTCATCTAAACACTGTTCATATTTGCACTACTCTGGCCAAAGATATTCTTCAGAAATCATTTATCTTTTGCACTACAAGCCAAAGATATTCCATAATATCATCATTTAAGATGAAGATGATGAAAAATATTTTTAAAGAAAGCGAATCCGGTGAAACAAAATGACAAGGATTAAGGATTAAGGATTAGTACTTTGTTTTATCCATGTCCAAAAATACCTCAAAAATAATTATAGTGGTGTAAAATTCAAGAATGATCAAAACATGGATACAATCAAAGCTAGTATCCGAATAGATATTTTGACGAAAAAGAAAATTTTCATTTTCGATGAATAGTCTTGAGTATTCGTGAATAGTGTTGTATCGTGAATAGTCTACCAGTATCGTGAATAAGAACTCAGACACCAAAAGTTCTAAATTTGATAAAACTTCAGATCAATATTTTAACATAATGATATTGAAGAAATAATATCATTCTGAAAAAATAATAATATCCCTTACCTCGAAAGATCAAGTCTTAATTTTGAAACACCTGGATATAAAGCATGACTTGGACTTGCATAGTATAGCAATACTCAAAGTATACTCAAAATACTCACAAGAATACGCCGATAATATAGAGAGAAAACTTGATTTACGGTATGATTTTCAATTCTAACCTAAGCACCCTATTTATAGGAAAATGCTTAGAACACCAAAGCGAAAAATTTAATAAATTAATAATATTATTTTTTCAAATTTCCTCGCCCACTAATTTGGTCCAAGACATCACCACCATGTGACAAAACATTAAAAACGTTTTTCTTAATTTAAATAATTAAAACTTCCAAAAATCAATTATTTGAACTTGAACTTCAACAATTCACAATAAATAGCCCTTTTATCCAAAATTTGAATCTCACGACTTTTTATATACGAAATTCAATTCTCTACAACTTTGCGGAAGAAAGTTTTCCAAATTCCAAATGCAAATCGAATCAAATCCACAAGCGGGCAATTTATAAAGCTATAATCAAATTTTAGTCAATAAATGGGGTCCATTGACATGTTTAACATGTTTTAAACATTTATTGCAACAAAATACTCTTTCTCCTCGTATACTCATATATCACACATTCGTTGTAAAAATATCACCATTATTATATATTTAAAATATAATAATACATTTAAATGAATTATCTTATCGAAAAAGATAAAATTTTAATTTTCAACAATTGTCACATTAAAATTTTTCTCCATCTATATCCACATAAAATCAATATTTTCTTCATCATATGAATCAATAATTAATTATTCACAAATAATATTACGAGAATCACAATATTGACAACCGGCGGTTCGAGAAAGAGGGGCTTTCTAATAAAATTTCTCCTTCTTGGCGCTTGATTAGGTGACCAAACCTCTCCTTAGAGCGAACTTTCTAGACATTGCCAATAATGTTATCTAATAATATTATTCGGATAATATGAATTATTGCTTCGATAATGAAAAATCTTGTGTAATGACAATTATTGAAAACAATGAATATAAAATATCAACGCAAAGCAATTATTGAATCAATAAAATAAAATCTTTGAATAGTAATTACTTGTAACCATTATTGAGTAGTGCCTTCACGTAAGAATCAATAATTGGTGCAATACTGGTGTAACTCTTCTTGTTTTTAACCACCGAGTATTTTAACAGTATTAATGGTAACAACTACGCCGTTATTTTTAACCAACTTATATTTGTCGTTTTCTTCATCCAATTGCTTTTCGTTATGGGGCCCACACATGGCTGCGCCGTCGTACGAATATTCTCCGACAGTACGAATATTCCACGACCAACGTATATTCCCCGACAACAATGAATATTTTATAACCACTTACTTATTTTGAAATATTTGCGTATTTTACCCCTAACTATCCACATTAATCACATCAACCCTTACTATTTCAAAATAATAAATAGAGAAAATTAAATTTCATTAATAATAAGTTGGGGTCTTACAACCTCCCCTCCTTATGAAATTTCGTCCTCGAAATTGGCGTCGTATACAGTGTGTTTGAAAAGGTGAGGATACCTCGCTTTCATTTCCGTTTCCAATTCCCGTGTCATTTCCTATATAGCATGATTCCTCCACAAACTTTAACTTGTGGTATGACCTTTCTTGGCGTGGGACATGTTCCTTCCTATCCAAGATCTTGACAGTACCTCCTCATACGTTAAGTCTTGGCTATTTCGTCCGGGTTCTAATTCTATAACGTGGTTCGGGTCTTTCACATATTTACTGAAATGCTGGATATGTGAAACACATTATGAACACGAGACATACTTGGAGGTAACGCAAGTCTATAGGCTACATTTCCTACTTTCGGTCAAGAATTTGAAATGGACCAATAAATCGTGGATTGAGCTTTCCTCTCTTCCCAAATCTTGTAACTCCCTTCCATGGAGCAACTTCATGACAATACATGATCCCTACACTAAATTCCACGTCCTTTCGATGAAGATCCGCATAACTCTTTTGTCGATCTTGTGCCGCTTGTATATCGTTGTCAAATCATTTGAATCTTTTCGGTGAGTCATACATACTAACTTTCGGGTCCCAACAATGTTGCTTCACCCACCTCATCCCAACATATTGAGAGCGACATTTTCGTCCATATAATGCTTGAATGGAGCCACACCTATACTTGCTGATAAGCTTTGTTGTTGTGGGAGAATTCCACCAATGGTAAATACTTATCCCAACCGCCCTTGAAGTCTAGGACACGAGTCTTAATAAATCTTCAAGAGTTTGAATAGTCCTCTCTGATTGTCCGTCCGTTTGGGGATGGTATGCCGAACTAAATCGCAAATCCGTGCCCATAGGTTTTTGCAAGCTAACCCAAAATCTTGAAGTGAATCTTGGGTCACGATCCGAAACTATGGATACAGGCATGCCATGCACCTCCTCACAATTTCATTTACGTACATACTAGCAAGACGTTCAAGGAATAAGTCTCCCGTATCGGCAAGAAATGAGCAGACTTGGTTAATCTATCAACAATAACCCAAATAGCATTGATGCCTTGAGAAACCGTAGGAAGACCCGTAACGAAATCCATGGTAATGTGTTCCCACTTCCATTTCGGAATCTCAAGTGGTTGCAACGGACCCTTAGGTACTAGATGCTCCGCCTTTACACGTTAGCAAGTTAAACACATCGAGATAAACTTTGCAATCTCTCTTTCATATTGTTCCACCAAAATGTATGTCAAGATCACGATACATTTTAGTACTTCCGAGATGGATTGCAAATGGTGTATTGTGTGCCTCCATCATAATCTTGTACTTCAAATCAAAGTCGTTAGGAACACAAAGTCTAGAGTGAACTCAAGTATTCCTTCTTCATCAAATCTAAGCTTAGGAATAGCTCCTTCTTGTACTTTCTTCTTCATACGCGCATCGACTCCGGCCTGGTGGCTTGAGCAACCTTAACTTTTTCTATTAAAGTTGGCTCTACATCGTATACTTGACATCATCGCACTCGTTCCGCATATGATCTTCTACTCAACGCGTCCACCACGTTCGCTTTTTCGAGGATGGTATTGAATAGTGTGGTCGTAGTCTTTCAATAGCTCGAGCCAGCGTCATTTGCCGCGTGTTGAGTTCTTTTTTGAGTGAAGAAATATTTAAGGCTTTTATGGTGCGAATATATCTCCACTTTTTCCCCATATAGATAGTGCCTCCATATCTTTAAGCGCGAACTTATTGCTTCGCTAACTCTAGATCATGAGTAGGATAATTCTCTCATACTCTTTAAGTTGTCGCGAGGCATAGGCTATGACTTTCCCACGTTGCATGAGAACACATCCTAACCCTTTGCACGAAGCATCGGCGTAGATAACAAATCCATCCAACCGGATGGTATTGTTAGAACAGTCTTAAAATAAGTCTCCTCTTAAGCTCTTGGAAACTCTTCTCGCATTCTTCACTCCAAACGAATTTTGTATCCTTCCGAGTTAATTTGGGTTAATGGAGTAGCAATTTGAAAAACCTTCCACGAATCTCCGATAATAACCAAATAAGCCCAAAAACTACGTGCTTGATCCACCGACTTGGTTGCTCCCAACTTTGTATTGCTTTAATCTTCGTCGGATCAACAGATACTCCATGTTTTGACACCGATGTGCCCAAGAAATGCTACTTCCTCGAGCGAACTCGCATTTCTTCAATTTGGCATATAGTTGGTTTTCACGAAGCCTTTGGAGTACCGAAATTTCAAAAATGGTGCTCATGATCTTCTGACGGCTTTTGGAATATATGAGGATGTCATCAATAAAGACAACAACGAATTGATCCAAATATTCCTTGAATACTTTCGGTTCATCATATCCATGAAAGTTGCGGGAGCATTAGTTAGTCTGAAAGACATGACTAAGAATTCATAATGCCCATACCGAAGTTACTCAGGCGGTCTTTGGAATATCCTCGGTTCTAATCTTGATTTGATGATATCCAAAACGAAGATCGATTTTGAAAAGAATTGTGCCCCTGCGGTAGGTCAAACAAGTCATCAATACGAGGTGAGGATACCTATTCTTGATGGTGACATGGTTCAATTCCCGATAGTCGATACAAAATCGCATACTCCGCTCTTTCTTCTTTACGAATAAAAACAGGGCACCCCGAGGAGATGTCTTAGGACAAATGAAACCGATGTCCAACAATTCCTCGTAGTTGGACCTTTAACTCTTGAAGTTCAATAGGAGCCATTCGATATGGGGTTTTAGAAATGGGCTTTGTACCAGTTCAAGATCAATAAAGAATTCAACTTTACGTTACGGGGTAGGCCAAGGGAAGTTCTTCAGAAATCGTCGGAAAGTCGATAACAACAGAATATTATTCAAATTTGACGTGTCTTTATTCAAATCCATAACATGGGCTAAGAAAGCTTGACATCCGCTTTTTAATAAGCGAATAGCTTTATGATTAGATATGATAGTGATTGATTTTAATGGTTTAGTTGCTTGAATTAATCTGACGGGTTGGTTAGGAATATGAAAACTAACAACCTTACGAAAACAATCAATTTTGGCATGATGAGTAGTTAACCAATCAATCCCAAAATCACATAAAAAGCAAGTATCTTTAAAGAGATAAGGTCACGAGTAAGGTGATGGTGCCAACTTGAATCAAACAAGATTTATAAGCGATGGATGTGATGAAAGTTTCTCTAACGGAGTTTCCACGAGATAGGTCAAAGTCTAATTTCTCCGGTCAAGTTTAAGCGTTGAGCACATGCAGAGAGATAAATGAATGGGTAGCAGCCCAGATCAAGTAAGGTATAAACTTAGCAAGAATTTATATATAGCTTACCCGTGATCACCTCGTTTGGGTTTCTCGCATTTTGACCCGGTCCACAACAAACGCTCTTCCGGAATCGTTGACTTTGACTTTTACTGGGACGATCTTTTGAGTCACCGTCCCATTGAACTAGGTTTCGCTTCGTATAATCTCGGCGATATGTCCTTCCTTTCCACAATTATAGCATACCTTGAACTGTTGTGGGCGGTTTGGTGATATGTCCTCTCTTTCCGCATTTGTAGCATATGACCGGTGGTCGTTCTCCTCCCTTAGAACCGGTTTGTTCTTGCACTTTGTCGTCTTCACATGGTCGTTGTTAAATCTCCTCTTTTAAAATCTCCTCTGACTCGCTTCTTCTATTTTCATGGCCATGATTACCACCAGAGGGTTACCATTTTGTCCGTCTGCTTTCTTTCTCCATTTGGTTATCATTATTACATTGGCTGATCGCTATCTACGTGCGATCCTGGTTATGGTCCCTTGGTTGAATATACTCGTTATCTCGCTCTCTAGAAATTGAGCCACATTAACAACATCTCCGAATAGAGAAAAATTTATGAGAAATGAGATATTGTCGTATCTTGGGTTTGAACCTCTCGAAACATCCGCCGCGTCATCGTTCCTCATTCTCCACCAAATGAGGTGCAAACACGGATAACTCTGCAAACTTTGCCTCGTCTTTGAGACACCGTCATGTTGTTTTGTTCCAATCGATGAACTCCACTTCCTTCATATAGCGAACACTTTCGGAAAGTATTTGTCATTAAATAGCTTCAAACGTCTCCCAGAGACATCTTTGAGTCTTGGTGGATGGAGTGCGCTTCACGCAGACTCCCACCAATAGTCTGCCCTTCGCCACGGAACATAAAGGTGGCGAATGGAACCTCTCGTTCCTCCGTGCATCCCAAGACATCGAATATCTTGGTAATTTGCTTGACCCATGTTTCCGCCATGATCGGATCGGCTTTCCCTTAAATTACGTGGTCCCAACTCTTTGAAGCTGCATTTGTGACAACCCGTGAATTGCTATCATTTCCTCCTGTATTTTGAACACGAGTCTCCTCGTCGATTTTGCATGAATCGCAAAAAACTTCTAAACATCCCTCGTTCATCATCTCGCTTTCAATGGTGTTGTTCACGGGAGGAACATTGCCCGACTGTTGCACGTTCTCCTCGTTGGTGAGTAGTCTGAGCGTCTCCACGGTCTCATTTCCATTGTTAATATTCTCGATCGACATTCTCAAATCATCATCATAAAACAAGGGTTAATTAAGAAATCAATATATCACATAATATCCTTATATCTTGACCAACTAACAAATAAGCTTAGGTAGGACACACTTTAGCGAAGGATTTACTCGTCTCTCCTCCTAGTTCTATTCCCCGATCTCCGCCAGAGATCATATCCTAAGCTCGATACCAACCGTGACACCCCCAAAATAGGTATACATCACCCATTCTGAAATTGTCAATACATAGTGCAAACAACTACAACTTTATTATTACAACAAAGAAAACTATGAGTTTGAATACAAATATTATCTTCAGACAATATCTAAACTCCAATAAATCCTCATCACATTTATTGATACATTATTTTACAAAAATGGTGAGGACTACTAAACAACTCTCTCTAAAACTTTCATTCCATACCCCCAGGCTTCACGTACTCGCTATATTCTCGCCTCCTCCGAGAAGAAAAATGGAACAAAAAGGAAAAGGGTGAGCTCAACTAGCTCAATAAAGAATATTATGACTAAGATAATATACAACAAATTACCGTTAGTCTTCAATGGGGAAAAATCTAATAGAATACAATAGACAACAAATTTTAAATCAATATTACGCGATTGAAATAATAATTCATTAGAAGAGTTAAGTAGAGAATGCAAACTACTATCTTCCATGTATGAATTTAAAAGTTCATCGCCTATCTTTTATCCCCAACATCAATCAATATATATCTCGAATCACATATTCATCTTTGCACTGGGCCAAAGATATTCATCGATTAATCGTGTTCATCTAAACACTGTTCATCTTTTTACGAGCCAAAGATATTCTTCAAAATCATTCATCTTTTGCACTACTGGCCAAAGATATTCCATAATATCATCATTTAAGGTGAAGATGATGAAAAATATTTTTAAAGAAACGAATCCAATGGAAACAAAATGACAAGGATTAAGGATTAAGGATTCGTACTTTGTTTTATCCATGTCCAAAAATACCTCAAAAATAATTATAGTGGTGTAAAATTCAAGAATGATCAAAACATGGATACAATCAAAAGCTAGTATCCGAATAGATATTTTGAATGAAAAGAAAATTTTCATTTTTCGATGAATAGTCAAGTATTCGTGAATAGTGTTGTATACGTGAATAGTCTTGATATCGTGAATAGTAACTCAGACACCAAAAGTTCTAAATTTGATAAAAACTTGAGATCAATATTTTAACATAATGATATTGAAGAAATAATATCATTCTGAAAAAAATAATAATATCCCTTACCTCGAAAGATCAAGATTTCAAATTGAAACAGGATATAGACTATGACTTGGACTTGCACCGTATAGCAATACTCAAAGTATACTCAAAATACTCACAAGAATACGCTCGATAATATAGAGAGAAAACTTGAGCTTACGGTATGATTTTCAATTCTAACCTAAGCACCTATTTATAGGAAAATGCTTAGAACACCAAAAAGTAAAAATTTAATAAATTAATAATATTATTTTTCAAATTTCCTACGCCCACTAATTTGGTCCAAGACATCACCACCACCATGTGACAAAACATTAAAAACGTTTTCTTAATTTAAATAATTAAAACTTCTAAAAATCAATTATTTGAGCTTGAACTTCAACAATTCACAATAAATAGCCCTTTTATCCGAAAAAATTTGAATCTCACGACTTTCTATACTGAAATTCAATTCTCTACAACTTTGCGAAGAAAGTTTTCCAAATTCCAAATAGAAATCGGCCAATCAAATCCACAAACGGACAATTTTATAGGCTATAATCAAATTTTAGTCAATAAATGGGATCCACCGAGCATGTTTAACATGTTTTAAACATTTATTGCAACAAAAATACTCCTTCTCCTCGTATACTCATATATCCCATTATTCGTTGTAAAAATATCACCATTATTATATATTTAAAATATAATAATACATTTAAATGAATTATCTTATCGGAAAAAGATAAAATTTCAATTTTCAACAATTGTCACATTAAAATTTTTCTCCATCTATATCCACATAAAATCAATATTTTCTTCATCATATGAATCAATAATTAATTATTCACAAATAATATTACGAGAATCACAATATTGACAACCAGGCGGTTCGAGGAAAGAGGGCTTTCGATAAGAATTTCTCCTTCTTGGCAAGCAATTTAGGTGACCAAACCTCTCCTTAGACGAGACTTTCTAGACATTGCCAATAATGTTATCTAATAATATTATTCGGATAATATGAATTATTGCTTCGATAATGAAAAATCTTGTGTAATGACAATTATTGAAACAACAATGATATAAAATATCAACGCAAACAATTATTGAATCAATAAAATAAAATCTTGACGAGTAATTCACAGTAACCATTATTGAGTAGTGCCTTCTTACGTAAGAATCAATAATTGGTGCAATCTGAGTGTCTTCTTGTGTTTTAACCACCAAGAGTATTTTAACAATATTAATGATAACAACTACGCCAGTTATTTTAACCAACTTATATTTGTCGCTTTCTTCATCCAATCGCTTTCACATGGGGCCCATACATGGGTTTACTGCTAGTAAATGCGAATATTCTCCGAAGCGATGCATTTAATATTCCACGACCAACGAATATTCCCCGAACAATAATGAATATTTTATAACCACTTTGCTTATTTTGAAATATTTGCGTATTTTACCCCTAACTATCCACATTAATCACATCAACCCTTACTATTTCAAAATAATAAATAGAGAAAATTAAATTTCATTAATAATAAGTTGGGGTCTTACAGATTCACCATGCGTGCGATAGACTACACAGACAGGTTATTCCCAACAGAATAATAAATAATTGAACCAGTCCCACAGAAACGCATGCATGACGGGATATTTCGACGAATAATAAATAATAGAACCGGTCCCACGTAACGCATGTATGGCGTGATATTAAAAGCGAGAATAATAAAGAACGGAATAATAGAAGAATTTCACCATGTATGCGGTACTTTGCATAACAGTTATTCAACATAATGATAAAGAATGAAATAACGAAGAATTTCACCAAGTATAGGGTGATCCATGTATCGAGTTATTCCAATGAGAATAATAAATAATGGAATAACGTAAGAATTTTACCAAGTATAGGGTGAGCACAGCGTATACGAGTTATTCAACAGAATAATAAAGAATGGAATAATGTAAGTTCTCTTCATGAATACAAAAAAATAATACCCATTCTGAGTACGACCAAATAATATCCCTTACCTTATAAAGAAGATCCGGATAAAGAAGTAATGAAGTAGCGAGAATACTTTTCTTCTTTCTCTATATAGTTTCTCTCTCAGAGTTTGATGAAATTAAGTAAGAAATAATGAAGGAATGAGTTTATTTATTTATAGAAGAATGGATGAATAGTAACTAATTCATGAACGGTCAGATTGATTTACTTTTAATCGGACGGTCAGATTTAAAAGCAAAATCTTTTAAATAAAATATAATATATTCTATTTATAATCTAATAAAATGAATAACTTTATAAAAGTATTACATTTTTATATAAAAAGATTTTACTTATGTAAAACACTATGCAATACTATGCATAATAAAATATAATATATTCTATTTATAGAATAACTTTATAAAAGTATTACATTTTTATATAAAAAGATTTTACTATGCAAAACACTATGCGTAATAGAATATAATATATTCTATTTATAGAATAACTTTATAAAAGTATTATGTTTTATATTAAAAAAATCAGTTTTATTACACTAATAATACTAATAAAACAAAACTTATATATATAATATAACAATCGACAATAATTGAATCAAATAACGTGAGATCTTATCAGTGAACTCATCATAGCAATAATTGAACAAAAGCGAGTGACTTCTCACGTAAACATTAATAATCAATACCGTGCTCTACTTAACCACGCCATATTATTGTACTTTTATTACCGAGTAGTTCAACAGTATTAACGGTAAAACTTTCGCCGTTATTTTTATAAAAATATTTTTGTCGTTTTTTCAATCCGACAATAATTCTGTTGTGGGGTCCACCAACGATTTTGCCGTCATACGAATATTCCCTGTTAAAACAAATATTCCCCGACCAATCGAATATTATATAACCACTTGCATACTTTGCAAAATTTATAAATACTACCCACAACTATAACATTATCTCAAATTCACACCATAATATTCAAAAAAATATTTCGAAAAAATTAAATCTTTATTCGTAAAATTTGGGATTTTACACAACTAGCCCAGTAAGAAATATTATGACTAAGATAATGCAGAATAAATTATCATTAGCCTTCAACAATGTTAAACTGATACAATATAACAAACATCAAGTTTAACTGCAGCGGAATAAGCAATCCATTAAAAGAGTCAAGTAGAGAATAAAATCTACTATCTTTTATGATTTAAAATGTTTTTTATCACTTTTATCGTTGGGACTCAGCTTAATAAATAATCCACATCATCCCTGTACTACGGCCAATGATATTCATTAGTATCACAACCACAAATTATCCATGCACTACGGGCCGAGGATATTCATGTATTCATCAATAATCAAGCGATCATGCCAACAAGCATCCATCAATGCACTACGGGCCAATGAGGACTTTTACCACATCATTTGTAACATTACGGTCGTGATTATACCGATAAATCCCTGGTCATAATCATACCAAGTCCATCTATGCACTACATACCACAAATGACTTTCAACATAATATAAACATGAGGATGATGACAATGATATAAGAATTCAATAAAACAAGTTCAAGAATTAATTTATCCAGGAACTAATAACGTCTAAATTGTCAACATGATACTTCTTTGTAGAGTAAAATTCAAGAATGCTCAGAAGAATATTTCTATGAAAATATACTGGATGAAGCGCAAATATCAAGGATATTCCACTAATTTCATGGAGTATAGAAATCAAAACTTTAACCAACTGAGTATAATAAAGAATGGAATAACAAAAGAAATCACCAGACATGCGATAGAACGCACAGACATGTTATTCCAACAGAATAATAAATAATGGAACTATGTCATGCGTAAACGCACAACCAGGATATTCCCACAAAATAATAAAGAATGGAACCAGGTCATGCGTAAACGCACAGACATGATATTCCGATAGAATAATAAAGAATGAAATAATAACAGAATTCACCATGCATGCGATAGACCACACAGACAGGTTATTCCAACAAAATAATAAATAACGGAACCAGGTCAGGCGAAATTCGCTCCGACAGGATGTTCCAACAGAATAATAAAGAATGAAATAACAAAAAAATTTCACCATGTATGCGGTACTTCGCATAGACAAGTTATTCCAACATAATGATAAATAATGGAATAACAGAAGAATTTCACCATGTATGCGGTACTTCGCATATACAGGTTATTCCAACAGAATAATAAAGAATGGAATAACAGAAGAATTTCACCATGTATGTGGTACTTTGTATATACAGGTTATTCCAATAGAATAATAAGGAATGGAATAACAAGAGAATTTCACCAAGTATAGGGTAGTCCCCGTATACAGGTTATTTCAACAAAATAATAAAGAATGGAATAACAGAAGTTCTCTTCATGAATACGAAGGTATAATACCCCTTACCTTAGAAGAAACTGGATATAGAAGTGATGAAGTAGCGAACACTTTTCTTCTTTCTCTCTATAGTTTCTCTCTCTGAGTTTCAAAGGAATTAAGTAAGAAATAATGAAGGAATGAGCTTATTTATAGAAAAATGGACCGAATAAGAACTAATTTACGAACGGTTTAGATTGATTTACTTTTAAATGGAATGATCCGGATTGGTTTACAATAAAATATAATATATTCTATTTATAATCTAATAAAACGAATAACTTTATAAAAGTATTACATTTTATAAAAAAAACTTTTCCGTTTATTACATTAATAATACTAATAAAACAAAACTTCATCATCATTATTATAATTTACACTATTAATCGACCAGGTCGTTCCCAGGAAAGAGGGGGCTTTCCAATAAGGATTTCTCCTTATTGGCGTGCAATTAGGTGACCAAACCTCTCCTTGGCAGAACTTCTAGACATCGTTAATATTGTAAATAATAATATTAATAACTTCGTCGTCTCAATTATTAATATTATATAAAATGTTGACAATAATTGAATCAATTAACGTGAGATACTATGCAACAATTACTGAAGCAATAATTGAACAAAAGCTGGTGACTTCTCACGTAAGCATCAATAATCAATACTGAAGTATTACTACTATGCAACCACGCGTATTACTCTACTTTTAACAATCGAAAGTGTTTCAACAGTTAACGATAAAACTTCCGCCGTTATTTTTATAAAAATATTTTTGTCGTTTTCTAAATCCGACAATAATTCCGTTGTGAGGTCCACCAATGATTGGGCCGTCGTACGAATATTTCCTGTTAAAAAGAATATTCTCCGACCAATCGAATATTATATAACAGCTTGCGTACTTTACAAAATTTATAAATATTACCCACAACTATAACATTATATCAAATTCATTCCATAATATTCAAAAATGATAATTATAGAAAATTCATCTTTATTCATAAAAGTTGGGGTCTTACAACAAGCCTAGCTGTTAACATCTCACAAGTATTAATCTTTATATCAAAACTAGGGGTGAGTGTAAGACCCCAACTTATTATTAATGAAATTTAATTTTCTCTATTTATTATTTTGAAATAGTAAAGGCTGATTTGATTAATGTGGATAGTTAGGGTAAAATACGCAAAATATTTCAAAATAAGCAAGTGGTTATAAAATATTCATTGTTGTTTTGGAGAATATTCATCTTGTCGAGGAATATTAAATGCGGCGATCACAGAGTAATGTGGGCCCCATAACGTAAAAGCGATTGGATGAAGAAAATGACAAATATAAGTTGTTTAAAAATAACGGCAGAAGTTGTTATCGTTAACATTTGATGAATACCCGATGGTTAAAACACACATGAATACGTTGTTGCACACAAGAAGACACCTATGATTGCACACCAATTATTGAAGGCACTTTACTCAATAATGGTTACGATAATTCTTGTTGATTATTTTATTTTATTGATTCAATAATTGCTACGTTGACATTTTATATTCTTTGTTGTTTCAATAATTGTCATTACAATCGTATTTTTCATTATCGAAGCAATAATTCATATTATCTGAATAATATTATTAGATAACATTATTGGCAATGTCTAGAAAGTTACATCTAAGGAGAGGTTTGGTCACCTAATTGCGGCCATGATGAAGAAATTCTTATTGAAAGCCCTCTATCCCTTAACCGCCTTTGTCAATAATGTGATTCTGTAATATTATTTATGAATAATTAATTATTGATTTATATGATGAGAAAATATTGATTTTATGAGGATATAAATGGAGAAAATTTTTAATGTGACAATTGTTGAAAATTAATATTTTATCTTTTTCTGATAAAATAATTCATTTAAATATATTATTTTAATAATATATTAACGATGATATTTTTACAATGAATGTGGGATATATGAGTATATGAGGAAGAGTATTTTTGTGGCATTAAATGTTTAACACATGTTTTGTGTGTTGGTGTATACAATTATTGACCGAAATTTGATTATAGCCTGTAAAATTGCCCGTTTGTGGATTTCGGTCAATTTCTATTTGGAATTTGGAAAAACTTTCTTCTGCAAAGTTGTAGAGAATTGAATTTCCTATAAAAACTCGCGAGATTTGAATTTTCTGATAAAAGAGCTATTTATTATGAATTATTGAAGTTCCGAAATAATTAATTTTTGGGAGTTTTAGTTAATTATTTTGAGAAAAACGTTTTTTGCAACTAAGTTGGCCTCACATGTGATTCAAATGGGCTGAGATCAGTTGTCTAAGGTGGGCTAAAGAAAATGTGAAAAATATATTAATATTATATTCAATTTTCTGCTTTGGTGTTCTAAGCAATTTCTATAAATAGGGTCTTGGGTTAGAATTGAAAATCACAAAATGAAACTGAAGTTTCTCTCTATTTCTCTCTCGATATATTGAGCGTATTCTTGTGAGTATACTTTGAGTATTGTTAGGCGGTGCAAGTTCCCATCAAGACTATACCCTAGATTCCAAATTAGAAGTCTTAATCTTTTCGAGGTAAGGGATGTTATTTTCTTCTCAAATGATATTATTTCTTCAATATCATTATCTTTGAAATATTGGTTGAAACTTTTATCAAATTTAGAACTTTTTCATGTCGGGGTTACTATTCACGAGTTCTTTCATTCACGAGTACTATTCATGAAGCGTGAAGATATTTTTTTTCGGGAAATTTCTATCTTTTGGTGTTTGAGTTTATTATTCACGATATCTGCACCTTATTCACGTATCTGACACTATTCATAGAAAAATAAAATTTCTTCTTTTGTCCAAAATATCTATTCGGATACTAGCTTTGATTGTATCCATGTTTTGATCATTCTTGAATTTTACACCACTATGATTATTTTTGAGGTGTTTTTGAACATGGATAAAACAAAATACTGAATCCTTAATCCTTAATCCTTGTCATTTTGTTTCAATTTGGATTTGTTTCTTTAAAAATATTTTTCATCATCCTCGGTCTTAAATGATGATATTATTGAATATCTTTGGCACAGTAGTGCAAAGATGAATGATTTCTGAAGAATATCTTTGGTCAGAGTCAGCAGATGAGCAGTGTTTAGATGAACATGACCAACCCATGAATATCTTTGATGCAGTAGTGTAAAGATGAATATTGATTGATGTTACGGGATAAAAGATAGATGATGAACTTTTAAATTCATACATAGAAGATAGTAGTTTGCATTCTCTACTTAACTCTTCTAATGAATTATTATTTCACCATTAATATTGATTTAAAATTTGTTGTCTATTGTATTCTATTAGATTTTTTCTGTTGAAGACTAACGGTAATTTGTTGTATATTATCTTAGTCATAATATTCTTTCTTGGGCTAGTTGAGCTCACCCTTTTCCTTTTTGTTCCATTTTTCTTCTCGGGAGGCGAGAATATAAGCGAGTAGTACGAGTCGGGGTATGGAATGAAGGTTTTAGAAAGAATTGTTTAGTAGTCCTCATCATTTTTGTAAAATAATGTACCAATAAATGTGATGAGGATTTATTTGAAATATAGATATTATGCAGAAGATAATATTTGTATTCAAACTCACGCTTTCTTGTTGTAATAATAAAGTTGTAGTTGTTTACATCCATGTATTGACAACTCGAAATGGGTGATGTATACCTATTTTGGGGCGCCACAAAGAAAGCGTGATCTTGGTTTGGTGCGGTTTGAAGTCCGAACCGCACCCGAAACCGCTTAGGTAAGGTTTGACAAATTCAAAATCGCACACGAAACTGTTTGTGATTGGTGCGGTGCAGTTTTAAACTGTGCGATGCGATTTTATTTGGTGCGATTTCGGTTCCAAAACTAATTGAAATAATAAAAAGGTTTAAACCTTCAATAAAATTTAACATAGAACTCACATCAACCAATTAAGTTAGTGACAGAAATATGAATTATATCAAGCATAGAACCAAAGTTCTTTCTACCAAATATGTCAAATTCACCATCAAATCATAAAATAGTAAGACACGTAAAATAGTTTTAGTTTATAATAAATGAATGATACTTTAAAACTAAAGCACACTTTATATAAAACAATGGAGATCATATATTCAATAAGCAAGAAAGTTTATTTAGTTCCTTACAAATTAAAAATATATATTAGAGATAGAATAAAATTTTATTTTATATATTGAAATAATGACTTATAAAATATAATCTTAACTTACCTAATTTAAAAAATAATATTTTAAACTATTACATAAACATTAACCGATGTATTATGTACTCGAACCAACGAAAACAACTGGTTGTCGTGGTTGCGGACCATATATATATATTTGTCTCTTCCGCCGCACAGTACGGTACAACTATTCAAGCCACCAGAGTCAGGTCACTGTTCCTCAGTCTCTAATCTCTGCACATAGATGTAATGAAGTTGATTAATTCCCTAACCCTTGCAGCTGGAATCGCAACCAGCTTCATCGCATTCGATGCGCAGGACATCCAATTCGGATCCGCTTGGTGGTTCATTTACGCCGGAATTTCATGCTTTCTCGTGCTCTTCGCCGGAATAATGTCCGGTCTCACCTTAGGTTTAATGTCCCTCGGTCTCGTGGAGCTTGAAATTCTTCAGAGAAGTGGCACCTCCACCGAGAAGAAACAAGCCGGTCCAATTTATTTATTTATTTTTATTTGATCACATTCATATATAAGATGCTAGTATTAAAGCTTTGAATATACGTCCACTGTTCTTAATCCTAATTTTGACTCTGGATATAATCGGCCGATGATTGTAAATCTCTATTACATTTAATTAACTAGTTTTGGTCCACCTCCTCAGTGTTGGGATATTAAATTTCAACTTCTGTGCTAATTTATTATGTTATGTCTTCATGATATAGATCAATGAATGTGTGTGTTTTTTGTTAGCAGCATTCAATTTGGTTGTTGTTCTAGTTTTAGGTGTGAGGTAGCTATAAGGCAATCCTGAACACTCTCCATTTGTGAATTAATTTCAGATTATATCCTTATTGATAATATGACCGCCACTCGTTTGCTATATAAGCCATCTTTGACTTGCTTGCTTTAAGATTTTACTTTCTTTTTTTCCATGTACTAGGCTTTCAACTCTGTTAGCCATAAATGATCTCTGTCATTTTATGGTCATTGGAAAAGCCTAGAGCCACCACAAGCAATGGGTTACCGTAGTGATTCCCATAAAAAGGAAAGCCTTACTGTTAATATATATTGAACACAATATGATTTTCAGTTTTCTTGTTTTCAGCTGCTATCCTACCAGTTGTTCAAAAGCAACACCAACTTCTTGTGACCTTGCTTTTGTGTAATGCTGCTGCGATGGAGGTACAAGCGGATACCAATTTTTTTCAAATTACATTTGTTGATAAAGTGTTCTAATTGCTATCTCTGTTTCCAGGAGAGCAACAGTTCAGCAAGAGAAAAGTTAAAAAGGAATATAGGTGTTTTATACTAAATTATTTGAACTTTCAATTTGATTACGACACTTTGACTGTGGCATTAATCAATAGTATGATAATCCTACAAATATATTTTTTTATAGATTAGACTATACTTTGGAAGTACATTGATATGTATGTATCATATATGATCTTTTCTTTGGATATCTGATACGTAAGTTCGTATCTAGAACTCCCTCCATATCAGTTTGTGTGTCATGGTTCAAAACCATGTTTGAAGCATGGAGTTTAAACGTGCAGATAACAATATAAAGTTTTCATATTTCTTAGTTTCAAATTTGCTTTAAATGCTGTTTTTTAATTAAGTATATTAAAAAATATTATTTCTAAATATGTTTGTTGAAATTCATACCACAACCATGGTTGAACCATGACACCCAAACTGAAACTAAAGGGTGGTGGCGTATATATGTTACACAACTGAAACTGAGGGAGTATATATGCTGTTTACAGAGTGCTAACTTATGAGATTATACAGAAGATAACTGAGAAGTGGCTGATAGCGTGCGATAATCAAGCAACTTTAGATAATCAAGTATCTACAGTGCTTTACTAATTGGTTGAAGAAAAGAAGATAAAATTGCATTTATGGATTGGAATATGTTAATAACACATCGCGAAGAGAAAATTGTTACGAGGAGATGATTAAAAAACTTGTAATTGGTTATTTAATGCATATATTGAATATTCATTTGGTACTGCTAAGGTTACTCTTCTGTAATTTACTAATTTCAGGTCTGTTTACGTCAATGTTCCTTGTAGGCTCTCCCAATATACCTGGACAAGATTTTTCATCCATTTGTTGCTGTTGTTCTTTCTGTAACTTTTGTACTAGTTTTTGGAGAGGTAAGTTGGGTTATTAATTTATAGAATTTACTTTCTACTAATGTATTTAGAGATGATTCTCTAAATTGTGACAGACTTTCCACATAACTTACCGTTTCAGATTATTCCACAAGCCATATGCACCAGATATGGGCTCGCTGTGGGTGCGAATTTTGTGTGGCTTGTCCGGACTCTGATGTTCATTTGCTATCCAATTGCATATCCTATTGGAAAGGTAATTTTTGTAAACATGTTTGCTTCACATAATGATACAACCAACTTTAAAAGTTTTTTATGTCCTTCGAAAATTTATATGACCTTGCTTTGACACATATAATGATGAATGGAGTAAGCCTCTAGTGAGCAGATAGAGTCTAATTAACCCACACCTCGAGGAAATATCTAGCATGTGCATTTCTTTAGTTATGGACAATCAAATCCCCACCCCTAATTTTTTTTATAGACAAACATGGGTAGGCTTAGACTTGAAGGTTAGTAGGATAGACCTGGTATATGAGTTTCTCTAAAAACTATAGAGGTTGTTGTTTGAATTAAGAGTTTTGCAGCCTTGTTTGGTTTACTTTGGCCAAAATATACCATTCCAGCATCGGAAGTGTGACACGCATGTCAATTTGTCCAGCCTGTTAGACCTGAACTCACTTCTGCAGAGCTTTAGTTGGCAGGTTTTTTCCATCTAGTATTTGTAACAGTACTAACGATTTAACTCTTAAATAAAGCTTATGTGTTAGACTGTTTGGTAATGGTGAATAATAACTTCAGTCTCCTTGCATAATTAACTTGATGTTGTTTCAGGTTCTAGATGCTGTACTAGGACACAACGATGCTTTATTTAGGCGAGCTCAGTTGAAGGCCCTTGTCTCTATTCATGGTCAAGAGGTAACGATGTAGGGCAAGCCACTACATTATATGCTTTATTTTTTGTTGTTGTGACATTATTTGACAAGTAAAACTAATTCTTGTATGAAAGTATGTGAAAGAATGCTTCCGTGCTGGATCAATTGGGCATATATTTCATTTCTCTCTTTTTTAGTTTACTATGACACATTGGTTCATTTGACTATCATAGGCTGGTAAAGGGGGTGAACTCACACATGACGAGACTACCATCATAAGCGGAGCACTTGATTTAACCTTAAAGGTTTGTATTCAGTAAGAGGATCATCCAAGAGCTTTTCTTTTACATCTGCTTTTGCAAGTTTTGGCAGTTGAGCGCATTATGCTGAGATGAATAATATGGAAAACCTTATGTAAGGGAGATTTAACAACTTTTCACCTGTTATTGTTAAAAAGAAGCAACCTTTCTAAAATAGATTTGAGATGAGCAATTCCTTTACACTTCCAATTCTTGGCTTTGAAGACAGGAAGTGCTAATAAATAAATCCTTCTGAAATCATTATTAAAGTTGCTCCAAGAAGAAAAATAAAATTTGAATCTTCATTGCTTTATTTTATGAGATGATGAGATTATAAGTAAAAAACATTAAACAGATACATTTTTATTGTTAGCCTAACAAATTTGTTATTTAGTTTATGGGGGGTAGTATGGGATCCGTGGTCGGTGAAAAATCATTTGATTGAACAGAAAAATTTCTACCTTTTATAGTGTGTGCTTCCGGGGCACTCATGCAAAAGGAAGTTTGAGCTTGATGCAAATGGCTAAAATATCTTCTGCTTTATATGATTATCAATCAAATAAAAAGTTATTCTCTTGCTCCTTAATATCCTACTACTGTGGGGTGACTGCTAGTAATTTTATCAGGCCCTATCGTGCCATAACTTAGAGTTACTCTTGTTTTAAATTTACTGTAATTTTATAGGGCCTTCCAAGAGTCTAAAGTTCCCATCATAAGTCATGGTCTTATCATAGCTAATTAAAGGTGTGTTCACGTCATGACAAATTTAAGATGTGCTTCACATGGCTTTGTTTAATAGAACAATTTCTAGTTGAATATTCTTGGAATGTATGCAGACTGCAGAGGAGGCTATGACACCTATTGAGTCAACATTTTCACTGGATGTCGATTCGAAATTAGACTGGTGAGTATAGTTATATAGTGGTTTTCATTTGCTGAAGCTGTTATATCACCTGAAGTTATTACCTCGTTTTTATTTTTAATCTAAACTTTCTTTTTCCTTTTTCTTATTTTTTCTTTTGTATCTAGCGTCACTGCTAATAATTAATGTTGAGAAGTATTTTTTTAGGAAAAGTTTCTTCAGGTGATCTTGTTGTATATTTTACTTGGGGAACTTTCACTGTTTCCCTACCCCCTGCCATATCTTTTTTATTCATAAGTAATAAAGTATTATATACTTATATTCAAAAAGGCATCAGCAGGGTTTTCGTGAGAAAAATGATATATAATATTGTTAGAAATTTGTGGAATGTGAGAATATGCTAATTGGTGGAGAGTGTTTACTCCTGGATTACCAATCTGGTAAAATCCGATTGGAAGAAAATCCTGCTCTCCATCATTTAGCTTATACATAATACATGTATGAAGCTGTTTCAGGGTTCATGGCACATATGAATTTCCAAGGAATTATGCCCATATTGCTTCAAGTACCGGAGCCTAGGTATTCTAATGCACTAATTTAGACACCAAAACTTTCAGTTAAGATATGGATAATATAACATCTTGAGTTTCGGGAAAAGTATAGGCAAAAAAGGGATAATTTTTGTGGCTTAATTTCTATATCAGTATCAGTAGTTTGGTTTTGAATCTTTGTCACAGCATATAGAATCAGTCAATTAATTGTTATACTTTGTCTTGAAATCTTAAGCTTACTGTTGATATTCTCAGGTCATCTTTTGATACTTATTGAGAAAATAACCACTAAATATTAATAAACATTTGTACATTTTCTAACAACTCAAAATTAAATGAGTTTGGTGACATCGGATGTCAAGAGTTGTGTTGGATCATTTGACAACTATAGCTTTAGAGAAATGAATGTCATTTTTGTGTACAAATCAGGTATAGTGTTTTTCCCCCTCTGTTTCCTTCTTTAAATCTTCTGAAGCTAGGGATACATGTAATTTATTTTTATTTTTTTTCTTGAGGCTCCAGCTTGAATATGCAGTATGCTGTAGTTTTGGTGGCAAAGATTAGATGCATACACGATTACACATCAAAGATCAAATTGATGCTTGTTTATGGAAAACAATAATTGAATTGAACTGCCCATTAAAAAAAATGTGAACAACTTTTTATTTTTTTTACTTGCTCTTATTTAATTTGACAGATAGGCGACTGTCAATGACAATTAGTTGATTCTTTGTAGTCTGTGATATTTATTTATGCTCTGAACTTTTAAAAGAAGGTTCTCTAACAGGTTTTCCCGTATCTTATTATGCAGGGAAGCAATAGGAAAAATCCTTGCACGAGGTCATAGTCGCGTCCCTGTCTTTTCTGGGAATCCAAAGAACATCATTGGACTTTTACTTGTCTGTCTGAAAACACTACAGCTATTAACTTTGTTGATATGATCTTGCTGGTATTCATAGTTGGCTGATTGTAAAGTTTTTTTTTTGTTTCTTCCCCTTTGTTGGGAGATAGGTGAAAAGTCTGCTAACAGTTCGGGCAGAAACAGAGACTCCAGTTAGCGCTGTTTCCATCAGGAGAATCCCTAGGTGTGTTTGTTACCCACCAATTTTCATTTGATTACTTTATTAATCCCCACATTATAAATTTTCTTGGATTATATTGCAGAGTTCCGGCAGATATGCCTTTGTACGATATCCTTGATGAGTTTCAAAAGGGAAGTAGTCATATGGCAGCTGTTGTGAAAGTGAAAACCCAGAACCCTGCGCCTGATGCTGATGTAGAGAAAGTCGTAACAAATAAAGTTACGAAAGGGATTTACCAACTAACTATCCCCTTGCTATCGGAGAATGATGAAGAATCAGATAGTGTTGTTGTCGATGTTGATCAGGCTTCAAAGTCTGTAATAGTGAATAAGCAAACCTTTCTGCAAAATGGTACCGCAACAAATAGTTTGACCACTGTGCCAGAGAATATTGAAGATGGTGAAGTCATAGGCATCATAACCCTGGAGGATGTTTTTGAAGAACTTCTGCAAGTAATGTCTGCTTCTTTCTTCATTTTAGAATGTCCAATTAAAGTGCCTGAGTTGAACATGGAACAAGAATGGATTGTAGTCTAGTTGGTAAAAGGACTCTCCTCCTGTTGTGAGGGCAGACGTCCAATTCTCATCAGTTGCATATGTGCTTCCCCTTCCACCCTCCATTCCAATTGACCAAAAAAAAACTCGAAAACACATCAATATTCGCTCTTAAACATCCTGTTAACTCACATAACTTGATCAATTAAGACCCTTCTGCAGTACAGTTATTTGCTTAGACTGCTCTTTCTTTTTGTCTTATTTTGCGAGAGAAGTACTGTATCTTTCTTTTTGTTATGCAGGAGGAAATTGTTGATGAGACCGATGTATATATTGATGTACATAAGAGGTATTCAAGATACCTTGCTTTCCTTTTGCAACCACTCTTCTGAAGTGCTTAATTGATTGACATGAAGTTATGTTTACTTTACTGCAGGATACGTGTAGCTGCTGCTGCTGCTTCATCTGTTGCACGAGCACCTTCAAGTCGAAAGATGACCGGTCACAAGGTCACTGTAAGCTTAATAATGTAATTATTAATATTGTAAGTTAATAATAGTAGTATATCTGTTCATTATGCATAGGAACACAAAAGAATATTTATATGGTGAACTGTTGGCCTGAATAGTTGCTATTTTCAATTCAACATTATCAAATCAATTAGAATAAATGATGTTAGAATAATAGTACAAGGCAAGGGGCATGGACCTGCACAATTCTATCCTTCAAATGGCTCATGTTTCGGACATACCATAATCCCATAACTCCCCATTATCCCATAACTCAAAATAATTGAACAACAAAAAGTATTCTACATTAAATTTGATTGTAGCTGATCAAAGACTTCAACTAATCTAATACCATCATCATAGAAAGCATAATGTAGTAGTACAGAGAGCTGGTATTTCCATTTATCATTGTTATTTATGTTGCATATTTTTTCTTTGTGAAACTTCAGGGTGGCCAAGGGAAGCAAGGAGAAACCCTGAAAAGTCTTATGAGGATAACTTACAATTCAAGGTCACCTGGTAATGCTCTCGGCGACAACAGATGATATTGTACATCTGTTAGCCAAGATAGCTGTAAAGTTGGATGTTGTATCTCCTTCTCCTTAACCATATATTTAATTTTTTGTTTCACTTGTAATTTCAAAATTAAATTTATAGATTGTAGTGGATAAATGTTGTTGCAGTTTTACAATCAATTTTGTCAGTTTTGGGGCGTGAAACTGCAATAGAACTATTATGTGCATTACAAAGGAAATTTTGTGACTAATATAAATCAAGATGACTGCTGCAAGTTGGACGTGGTTGTACCAAACGCTTGTACTACTATAATGTAGCAGTACCTTGATAACAACACCAGACAATTTGCCTTGCACTCTCTTCCATTGCTGGGTTTGATTCATCGTGTAAATACCCTCCCTAGTTATCCTCTTACAAATTAATAATCCTAAATTATACTATCATAGTTGTCTTACTAAATTTTATATTAAGAGAGAATTTTAAATAATATAGTGTTTTAGTCAGTTAAGAGTTCCAAGGATAATGTATAAAAATTGTGGTTATATCACTTGCCTAAAAATTATAAAAGAATCCAAATAGTCTCCACCACTCTAGAATCCAAATAGTGCCAAGAAAGAAATATAAGATAAAATAAAAAGAAAATTATTAAAGAAAGGTTTGATTGAGATGAGAGAGCTTGAGCGAATATGATCACATCCTCGATAGAAAATTTTAATTTCTGTTCGAGTGAAAATTTGCTCAACTCATTTATATTTTTTATATTTATATATATATCTAAAATAGAAATTTCTCAAAGCATATATATATATATCTAAAATTATGCAAATATTTTTTTTAAGGTGATTTCACATCTGTATGATAAAATTTCAAGTAAAGATTTTTTTTTATTAATTTTGAATTAATAATTTTTTAATTTATTTATGCACAATTAATTTTTAAATTTATTTTAATGATTTTTTTATACAGTTTTTGCTAAATTTCAATGCGCCAGGAGGCAGGTAGTACGTATCCTTTTCTCTCTACTCCTTCGCATGCTAACAACTCTCTATAGTAATAAATACCGCATATAAAAGATCGGTATTTTCTCTTTCAAAACCCCAGAATCGAATTTAGGGTTTCTCTCCTTCCTGTTTTATAGAATAGATTACAACAAAATCATCGATTTTCCTTACCATATTGTTGAGCTCTGTTTGTTTGCTTGCTGATCAAAAGGTAGGGACCGATCAAACAATTTTAAACGAAAATTTATATTTTGATTATATATTATTCGATTATAAATAACCTAAAGGCTTGATTATTTCCTTTTTGCATTGAACTGTGCTTATTTTCGTAAATTTTTTTATACATGCTACGCTATAGTACTCTTTATTTTGGTTTTATTTGTTTATTTTTTGAGATGTTCATTATTGGTTTGTAGATAATTTTCTGATATTTCTGCAGGTTTAAACTATAGCTGTTGAGGATGGGTTTCAATTCAGTTTATAGGGTTTTACTGGAAGTTTTTCCACAGGTACAAGTCTAAAGCCCTAATGCCACTTTATGAAATACTCCATAATTTTCTTGCTATTTTTGCCTTTCAACTCAATAAGCAATAATTGGCAACTAATGTTGCATATTAATTAGGTTAAAATACTTAATCCTGTACATAAATTTCATCTCATAATCTGACCACAATTAATATAACTACATTTTTGTTTGGAAACTTAAATTTTTATATTCCTGCCAAGCTTATTGTAACTGTGTAACATTTGGATATATTCTCTTTTTCAAAATTTCTTTTGCACGAAGTATTCATAGTTAGCTGGAGCCTATTAATCTAAGAAAAACGCAATTTTGTATACTTTTATTTTATAGGTCGACTCACGTGTACTGAGAGCTGTTGCTATTGAGCACTCCAAGGATGCTGATGTAGCTGTTGAGGCTGTTCTTGTGGATGTCATTCCTTTTTCTCCCATACAAGTAGGATCACATACTTCTTCAATTAAGGGTCTGAGTTCGCCAAACACATCTGAAGGTAATGCACGTGTTTACATGGAAAAGTAGTAGTTCTACTTGAATCCTATATATATATAACCTGTTATTGCTTTTGCATCTGTTGTGCCACCACATTAGAAATTTCAGTTGTGTTTCTTCTTTGGCGGTCTTTTACCTTGTATAACTGATAAGGTTTTATTGAATTTTGATCTCACTAGCTGTGGAAGCTGCTGATTCAGCTGTTCAGATATATGATGCGTTTCCATATGCAAATGGTGGAAATGTTGGGGTAGGAGAAAACATAAGTAACGGGCAGATTTCATCAGGGAAGTGTGGAGGCACAAGTAAAGTTGGGTCTGATCTGTCCCATATTGATTCAACTTATTTGATTTATGAAAATGGTGCAAATGATAATCCTGATCAATTACGTGAAGATCCTGTCGTTGGAAAAGTCATTTCATCACAGAGGTATCAAGAGAGCAGCCCGGAAGAGGATATGGAAGTTTTGAATAGGTCAACTAGCCTAACTAGACTTAATGGTCAACTGCATGCTAATATTGAAGATATGAATTGGATTGTGAAGTATTCAAGTGTTCATGAAGATCAATTGAGTATTGATGGCAACCCTGTGGAAAAGATGCATACTGTGCATCAGGTAGCTCCATCACCTGTTCAAAATTGTATAACTGATGCTTCAGAAAGAAGCTTGCAGTTAGTGGCTGTGCCGTTCACGCCAATCGTTGATGTCGAGGAACCAGAACCAAATAATTCTTTAATTGCTCTTTTAGAGAAAGACATATCCTCTACTAAAATGGTTGATTGTGAGAATGAGTCTACAGTGAACACTAAAGTTTTGCATGAGACACAAATCCTGGTTGTAGAGAATCAAGAGCCAAGTGATTCTTTTGTTGGTGCTTCGGAGCAATGCTTATCCACTAGTGAAATGGATGATCTTGATGATGAGAATACTTTGAACGCTATAGTTAGAACACGATCTGGCCAAATTTGTAGTACTGAACTTCTTGCGGATATTATTGAAAATGCAAAAAGTGAGAAGGTATTATAAACATTGACTTTATTATCTCTATCTCTTTCTTCCCCCTTTAATAACTGATTTCAATCAAATTCAGAAGGTTAGGAGAGTAGGATAACAACACTGTGAGTGCTAGCCTTCTGAACTTGAGCTTCTTCTCGTTGTTATAAACCTCAGACCCGTAATTGTATTCCTGATTGTGCTTCCTTAATTATAATTATTATAATATTTTAATATTCGTTCTCTACTTAGTAAAGTAGAGGTTGAAGTAGGTAGGGAGAAGTTTCAGTATCCATGTAGCCCGTACGTAGATCTATCCAGTCTTGATAATTACAATAATTTTTTCCGCCTTTCATTTTAATGCTGTCATTTTCAGTTCTTAGTATTTTTTGCTAACACTATCCCTGAGAGTCCCTTTTGCCTGTAAGTAGGTTCTTGTAGCTTTACTATATATATATATATATATATATATATATATATATATATACTCATTTTACTGCTCTCATTTTGCTCCTTAGTTTTTTTGCTAACTACGACTAGAATTGTTCCCTTTCATCTAGAGGTATAGGCAAACTTCGGCCTTTATATCAGGCAAATGCGGTGAATTGTTTTGCTTAA
Organism: Panax quinquefolius; assembly: GCA_020205615.1. Lineage (NCBI taxonomy): Eukaryota > Viridiplantae > Streptophyta > Magnoliopsida > Apiales > Araliaceae > Panax > Panax quinquefolius. The sequence continues at coordinate 9,135,607 of CM035155.1, read as the reverse complement.
TTAATACTTTTAACAGTCTTGGTTGCTGTTGTAAGAATGGGATGCTCTAGAGTGTCTGTAGTTCAACTTTCTTAATCATTGATTTTCTGCTGCTGGTTTGTAGAAGTAGATATCCACTATCTACTTCTACAATTTCTACTAGAACTCGAGAAAACACACATGCTGGATTGAGGGAATGCGGTGGCAGTACTTTTTGTATATTATTCTTTTCTGGACATATCCCTGGCTTTATCTAATAATTTTATAAATGGAGCAGATAGCCTTACGTTCAGCGAAGGATTCACTAATGATAGCCTTACGTTCAGCTTGATAAAAGAAGTGGAGCTCAAGGAGAAATCTGTAGAACAAGTGAAAGAAGAAGCTGCTAGGGATGGCTTGGGTACTCTTGCCAGGGTACATGAACTGAAACAAATTCTGGAACGTGCGAAGGAAGCAAATAACATGGTTGTGTGAAGTTGTCATAGAATCTTGACTTGTGATATTAGATGTAAGACATTTTTTGACTAACTAATGTTTTCCTCTTCTCTTTTCCACTATGGATGCAGCATGCTGGGGAAGTATACGGTGAAAAGGCTATTTTAGCCACTGAAGCGAGGGAGCTTCAATCTTGCATGCTCGACTTGTCCGATGAAATGGCCAAAGCTCTTGCAATTCTTAACGAGGTTTGTCACAATCAACTCTTGCTCTTTAGAATAGATTTTCTTCAAGTCTAGTTTTGTTTCTTTTTTTTCCCACGGGGGGAGGTTATTGGGACTTACATTATTAGCTTTTCATTTTGAGTGTTGTATGATAACGTTGTTATATAACACAAGGTGGATAGTTTTGTTTTTGTTTTTATAATTTGTGGTGTTCCCTAGTAGTAATCCATGTTGACTCTTTACTTGATTTTGTAGTGAATTGAGTTGCTGCTGGTTATCGTATGACCATGATACATTTGATGGTTAATTATTACTTGCAAACAGGGACTCTTTCTGGCTAACGGACTTTCTAGTATAGATCTTGGTGACTTTTTATGATTACCTGTAAGATTGGTGTTTTTAACGTGGTGGGTAGAACAATTCTGAGTGATCTCTAGATGTCCTTGTGTACTGAAATATTTGTCTCATTCAAGCAATGTAAGAAGTTGTTTACTGAGCTAAATATTAATTTTAATATTGTCTAGTTACGTGGGTGGGTGGTTAATTTAAGTTAATGGTAACCCTAGCAAAAACAGCTCTTTGTGGTTGTGTCAATCGTTTAGAAGGTTCTCTCTCCTAACTAATTGCCATGTAGTGGGCTGAACTCGTAATTGCTTGTTCTTGATCTTCTCTGTGCACTTGAGCCACTCTATTTAATTACCTTCAGTGGCTCCTCCTATGCAAGGCTTGTTGTTTGGATTATCTTACCCATTTGAGGCAAATATGATAATAATTAGTTGGGTGATATAATATATCTTAATATTTTCATCTATTTTTCCTGCAGATACGTCAATCACTCGAGGTACGATTAACTGTAGCAGAAGAAGAGATCAAAGCAGCAGAGCAAGAAAGGCTAGAAAAGGAAGAGTCTGCTCGGAAGTCTCTTGCATATGAAGAAAGTGTCATGGAGAGGGTGGTTCAAGAGGCAAAGATACTGAAGCAAGAAGCAGAGGAGAACTCCAAAGTAGTAATCCCTAGAAATTTTAATTGTTTGTTACCAATATTTTGGTTGGTGGGCCACCCACCTGGAAGAAGAATTACTTTAGTGCCTAATGCATTTTTTAACTGTTGTATTGTAGTTGAGTGAGTTCCTTGTGGATCGTGACCGATCAGTTGATATGCTACAGTAAGTTCTGTCATCTCCCAAAGACTAGCTAATCAAAGATAGACTCAAGTTATTTTGAGTTTCTGTTGTGTATAGATCTAAAAATATAAAAAAAAAGTAATGCTTCTGTTTTAATGGTCACAAATTATTATTGAACCCATACATTTTAGTTATGAAAGTCGCACTTCTTATGTAGAGGATTTGCAATTGAAAAGAATTTGAAATAAAAAAATAAGTGTGTTAAGGACACGGATGGAGTGTCCGGTTGGACACGGTATCCGACACGGTACTTCTCAATTTTGCCAATTTTTTACACTAAAGTTTATCCAAGTAAGTATGCAATTTTTGGACAACTTCACGGGTTTCATGGCAAAGTTGGAGTCCGAGTAACACAGGCAGTAAGCACAACTTCTTTTAATTTTTTTTTTATTTCAAAATGAAATTGGATTGAACACAAAATTTATGTAATCAATTATCCATGTCATACTCACTAGAGTTGTTATAGGATGTGGCTTTTCACATCATTTTTTTGGGTGTGAGTTGAATTGTTGAATGTTCCGGATGATATTGCCCTGAATTCCTACTAAAAATTAATTATATATTTTGAGCAGAGGAGAAATATCTGTTTTATACCAGGACATTAAGTTAATGAAAGAGAAGTTTGACCAGAGACTTCCACCAAGTAAATCCTTATGTTTGAGCCAGTCAACCTGCGGCTTAGCAGCTTCAAGTATGTCTTTAATAAGTAGGACAGCTGAGCAGATTCCAGAGCTTGCTGATTCACCTGAAAAGTCAAGGGCAATTCCAACACCTTCCAGTGATGATCAGCTTTCCTGTGGAGAGGACGCGCTGAGCCATCATCACAAGGAACTAACGGAGGATGGATGGGAGTTTTTTGATAACCACTATTACTTATAAAATGTGGATACATACATACATATAAGCTAGAGGACTTGTTTGTAAAGCGTTACAAAGGTAATCTTACGTTTTTTGATAACTCAGGTTTTAAAATAAATAGATTTATTTTGGATATTCAGCCTCCTATAATATAGTAACTGTTGGTGCAATGAGATTCTAAGGAGATATCATCTGTAATAATGGTGGTACTATTTTGTGAGGGCTTTTAGCTCTTTGCACCAAATGTTTTTTTCATTAGAAATTTGAATGAAGAAATTTTTGTTTACGATGATGTTTTGGTGATATTTGAATGGCAGGTTACTAGTAGGTAGTGTGATTATGTCCCTAATTTGAATTTATGAGAATTATGCAAATGGAGTAGCGATTTATTTGGTTAAATTTTGCCAAATGTATAAATTTATAGTTTTTCATGAAAGATTTGAAGTGTAATTAGTACTCCTACTGTACGTACTGGGGCACAAAACACCAACACGATATACTTCTGCGGATTACAAATGACGATTTTATGTTGTACAACTGTGTAACCAAAATAAAGTTGATTACTAGTATTGACCTCTTCATTTTAATGAAATTTCCCCTAATTTCGAGTTTTTAAATTCAATAATTAGTTTCTTAAAATTAAAGGCTGAATAAACATGAAGATATATATATTCTATGGAATGTATTGATTTTGGTTTCACAACTTGAACGATTATTTTGTTTAACAAATATATTTCATTAATGTTGACCACCCCTGTTCATAAACTTTTTCCCTTTAAAAAGCAAATAATTCTCTTGTGCCGACTAGACTAGACACATGGACAAATTGCCCGTAAATTCTAAATATTTACATGTTATGCCAGATTGTCTATTATATCTTGGTAGGTTATGCCGGATTGTCTAATAGTGCTGGAGCAAATGACTAGCCAAGTTTAACCACAATATTATTATATATGTGTCATGTGTGTGTGTGCGGAAAAATAGAGTGTCTTAGACACATATAATCTTGTATATTTAGTGTTTTTATTAACGGTAGTTTTGACACTTCACTGTTTTTATTAATAACTGTTTTGATAGTTTATCATTTTATTATCCAAAATTACATCGTATGAACTTTAGATCCATATTCTCTCTCTCTCTCTCTCTCTCTATATATATATATATATATACACACACACAAACACACACACACACACAACTAGAAACCACAAAGATATAGTAACAATTTGCAAACATTGACCAAAAGGAGTGTACTAGTATTATTATTATCTACATACTCGATCTAACATACTTGTGCAAAACATGTAATTATTAAAGATCACCCTGAGTTTCCTGCTTCAGTACGTACGTAATTGAACTTGTTTTTCTTCTACCCATAACTCTAGTTTTGGTAATACTTTGAAGAAGAAGCAACAAAACTCCAGCTCTATTAATTATTGTGCTCAATCATGCCAGTTCAAAAGAAGAACGCTGCATCTCCATATGATATAAAGTCTAGCCCTATGCTGTCGAATTTGCTTCGAACATCTTTGCCACGACCGCAGTTTTGAGCACCCAACTGGGAAAGAATTCACTGCCATATTAACGTCGAAATATCTTTTATATGTATAGCAAGTGAGGGTGAGGCACAACTCTGTTGTGAAGTTTGTTGTGTGGAATATTGGTTTGGGGGACTAAATATACAATAGAGGAGGAATTGGAATATGTGGTGGAGGGTAGGAAAGAAATTGGGCCCTCTTAATTTAAATGTATGAGAATGATAAAACAAACAGGCATACGTGCTTGTCTCCTTCTAGAAAAAGATTTGACATAAATATCTTTCTCAAGAGGGTCATTACTGTCTCACATTGCCAGATACTATACAGATAGATGTATAGTCCATCCATACCATATATGTAAGATTGGTGATGAAGAGAAGGTTGTCATACTGGTTGTGTTTATCAGCTAACACTAAAAACCAGTCCACAATAGAAACAGAGTTACATGAATGAATGAGGATATGAAAGTTGCAATTTGTATGATACTTGTATGTATGTATGTATAATTAACAAAGGTGGTTTGAGATTGTGCAACTCAAGTCGTTTTAAATTGATTGTCCGTTTGGAATGAGGTTTTTGAACTAGTAACAAGTATGGGTTTAAAAACTGGAAATAGCTGTCCATCCATACTCCATTTGAGATACTGGTGTCATAAAAATATCATGTACGGATAGGGATAGGAATATATGCCTGCCACCCACAACTTCATCACATGAACCATTCATTTAAACTCTTGTCCAAGTCAACCCGACATAGTGTTTGCCACTGATGATTGCCGGCCGTGACAAACCAGTTTAAAGTCATTTAACCACATCTATATATGATACTACTCCTATAACCCTTGCAATTACTCTCTCTCATGTTCTTACTTCACGTGATAAAACCATTCACGTCCCTGTTTTGGCCATAGCTAGCTTGAATTGTATTCCCTCCCTTTCATAAAAAGAGCAACATTTTGCAAATGAAATATATCACACAAAAAAAAAGTGCTTTTTTTTAAAGCAACAATATTTTAAAATGACACAATATTCTTAAGTTTGTCATCATAATTACGTTATCACACAATTAACATCGACTCTTAAATATTTATAAATTTTGCAAGTAAGACTCTTTTTGTGGGACAAAGAGGAATGAATATATATATATATATAACCTTATCTAAACGAGGAAGAAGAAAAGATTATGTCTTTGTTCGCAGCGAGAAAATGCGACAATTTGTCCCTACTACTACTAGGGGGATAAGTTTGAACCCGTGCGCCTGAATGATTGATTGGGAATGGGAAGGGAATAGTAACCAGCTAGAGATTAGTAGTATTAGGTTAGTTCAGTTATGAGAATGTTGCTGTTTCTTCTACCATTACTGTTTCCAAGCCGAAATTTATAATGCGTGATTGAATATAATATTAAATAATCCTCATATTAAGTCATTTTATAATCTATAAACTAATGGTCCTAAGTCTAAGTTTAAAATCAACAAGACACTTAAAATTAATAGTCCACATAATTCTTTCAAATAAACATAGCCATAGTTGTTAGGTTGCCAAATTAACATTATTCACTCTGAATCAATTGCAAATATGCATAACTTTGATGATATCTTAAACATAACTGTCCCAGAACTATGTTGGTTTAAACAGTTGTCACTACCGCCTAGCTGTGACAAATAATCCCACATACATACTTATGAGTAATTATGCAAGTTGAAAGCAGATTGAGACTTAAAAGGAGCAGGCAGATTATTGTGAGCCTGTGAGGTATAGATGGCACAAGGCTAGCTATTAATCAAGGGGCAACTTTTATAACAACAAAACTACTCGCACTGGGAAAACACACTTTCATTACACAACTCCAAAAGGCAAAAGGGAGCTCATATTTTCCAGAAATACAAGAAAATAATAAATCATTGAAATACACCAGGGTAAAAAAGGAGAACCAAAAGAAGAAATTAAACATACAACATTTAACTCACTAAATCATTATTCAATCCAACTCACCTATCAAATCACAATTCAGTCCCACATATTTTTAGCGGCAGTATGTCCTCAACTAAATTAATTCATGATACAACTAAACTAAATGTTTCTCACACTTGTCCCAATGCTTTCTGGATGTCTACCTGCATCAAAAAATACAAAGGGACAAAGCATGAAATATAAATTTAATAAAACCGAAAGCAAAATACATGGATATCTAGCCTGCGCGTGTGTGTAATAATAGAGAAGGAGAAAGAAAGACCAGGAGGGGTCTTACCTCAATGGCTAATGGTGAGGTAATTGTGGCATACCTTTGGACAAGGTGCCCTTCCTTATCAACGAGAAACTTGCTGAAATTCCATTTAATGCTAGACCCAAAAATTCCATTTTTACTACTAGCTTTAAGGAATTTGTAAATGGGTGCTGCATTTTTACCGTTGACACGTACCTAGCAATGAAAAGTTCATTACGGAATATAGTAGAAAAAGACAATTTTGTTCAAACTTACAAGTAGATTACAGAAAGCAATATTACAATGAGCTGCAAAATAGGTAACAAGACTGAAAAATCTTAGCAGTCTACAATAGAACATCTATAAATTAATAATCTCTCTAAAATAATATTTTTTCCCTAGTCCCGACTTGGGCTAATGGGATAAATTAATAATTTCGATAAAATAATAAAATAATTTTTAAAAAGACCCTTACATAAATATATGGTCACATCAAAATCATAAATTAATAATTCTTTTAAATAACAAATATATCTAGGGTAAATTGATGTTTATATAGTAATTCTCTTTATCATCATACATGGAATGTATTAAATTCTAGTACAATGAACTTATATATACAAATTAATTAAACTTAATGTGAATATTTTTTTTTTTGAAATAAAATGTGAATGTAATTTGAAAAGTGGATACAATGAACTAAAAATAATTAATATCACTTACAATGAATTATGATATATTGCATCAAAAAAGTATGATATAAACTTCAATAAAATGCAATAATTTTAATGTAATTAAATTTATTTTCACCGAATAGAAATAAAAAACACTCTTTAAATTAATAAATTATTAATTTATCGATTAAATAATAACTCTAAATTAATAAAATTTTCCCGTCCCAACAGTATTAATTTATAGAGGTTCTACTGTAATTGTAAGAACCTTGAGTTCTTCAAGGGCAACATCAGATAACAATTCTTTGCATTTATAGAAAAGTTACAAAAAATTTCTTTCTATAAATGGACTAGGACTTGCTATTGCTTTTGAGTTGTGTTGCAAGATATATCTTGATTGGCTAGAGATAAGTTGGGTACATATTTGACCCATGGGGCATAGAGTTCAGAATGCAGATGTTGTATCAAAGCTACAGGTCCTCCTTTTAAGGTGAAGCAACAGCCTTTAGGAATAAGATGCATGCCATCTATATGGTGAGCTTACTAATTTTTCGTTAAATTTTCAAGGACAGTTGAGGGAACTTCTAAACTAAGCCACAGGCTAGGGAAACATACAAAATAATGAAAATGGAAATTAAGTGGCCAGATTTACATTTCTATTATTCTAAAGAAGCACAGAGGGACAATGAACAGTCATACTTAACTTTAGACTTGAGGTTTTCTATTTGACTTCTGTGATAAAGCTTCAACTTATAACTAGAATATTTTTCACATATAAGCCAGTCTCAAATTGTATGCCTGCCAGAGGATCATTTACTCCAGCTCGACCTATTAAAATAAGTAAAAAATCGAAACATTTAAAGTGAGTAATCATTAGGTTACAAATTTGCAGTGGACTATTTATGTCGAACTTATGTAGGTTTAAAACAAGGCAACAATCCCAATTTTCCACTGAAAAAAAGTGCAAAAGGAAAATGAATAGTCAGTTAACTAAAGTCCTGAAACTCTTACATATTTGCATAGCATTTATTTTTTATTTTCAAGCAGATGCATCACAGTAAGTTTCAACAAACAGTATTCGATTTTCTAATCACTTTTTTGACTGAAAAGTGCACAATAATATATATTCCACTACAAGCACAAAACAGAAACTTCAGAATCTTAAAGTTAGCACGTCGTCACACGGCTTACCTTTTGAAAGACTGGGTAATCTGCCTTAAATCTTGTACAAGCAAACTGTTGTGCCTCCTCAGCCGTTCCCGGCTCTTGGTTCAGGAATTGATTACATGGAAAGGCCAATATCTCAAAACCTAAACTCGCAAATCAAACTTATGTTACCTTGAAATAATGAAATCTCAACAAATCTATAATCAAAAGAAATAAATCCTAAATAGTGAAGTAATTTTTTTGTCAGAGTGCCAAAACTGATTTTAGCACAACAGAATATTTGGGTCATCATGTAGATTCACGACACAATTTAAAGTAATTAATTATAACTAGACATTGTACAACAAAAGAGCCTTTTTTTGCAAAGTTAAGCTTCAAAGTCTTATGATGTTTGAGATTACCATCCATAATACACAATATGGACTGAAAGAAAGGAGCATGCAATGTAGATGTTAAGACGAAAGTAGCATGGGTAAGGTTATATGATTATCGAACATATCAAAAAAGCATCTGTAGGAAATGCAACCGGTATATGGGAATTTTTTTGAAAAATCTAACCTTTATCCTTGTACTTGTTGTAAAGTTCAGTCAACTGGGTATAGTTTGAATTTGTGAAACTACTGTTCTTCCCCACATATGTAATTTTAAGAACATAAATAATCAGTAAAAGTAACAAAAAAGAAAATAGCTATAAAAATGGTAAAGAAAAGGGAAAGAACCATTTTGAAGCAACATTGACGATTAGAAGGACTTTCCCTTTGTAGATGCTGAGGTCCACCTCCCGATTCTTGCTATCCTGCAACTCACAAGTAAACCCTAGCTTTCTGAGAATCCAAAGCTCATATATATATATATATATATATATATATATATATATATATGACTGAAGAAATAGGAAGGAAAGGGTATATATAACTTGAGATATAGAAAATTGGTACCTTGACAGTGAATTCATGGATAGATTTTTGAGGGACTGAACAGGATGCACCCATTTTCAGCTGAAATGTTCAACAGGGAGGGAAATGAGCAAGACTAAAATAAATGAAGGGAATACTTGAAATTTTTAGTGCGACATATGGCACCCTAAAAGTTTCAAATTGTTATTAATTTATTATTTGAGTTAATTTCCCAGTCAAAATGGAATACGTGCAGCGTGTAAAATGAGAGGACTTTATTAGTATACAATATACAGTGCTTAAAATCTTAATTTATTAATTTATGACACTCACTCTTTTAATGCATCTTAATATTTAAAAATAGAATTAAATAATTTTTCTGAATATTTTTAAATTGTTAAAATATAAATATAAATTTAAATTATTCAGAGAGAAGATGACTATATTAAAATAAATTAAAATATATTAATAAGTAAACGGTTAAAATACAATAAAAAAAAACCCTCGGAATTTGTTGAAAAATTAATCTAAAAGATGAATGGTCTAAAAATTTACCCGCGAGTAAGCTTTTACAGAAGAAAGTGTAAATTCACCATTATCATAAGATGGAAGGATAAAATGTAAAGTCCGCCATTGAATTTTAGGAATTTTTGGATATTGAGTCTTTTTCTTTTGGTTAACGCAAATTGAGCTTCTTTTTATTAAAAAATTTAAACTTTGAGCCCTGTGACCATATTGTATGCGTTGACCTACCTACGCAATGCAGAGATCCGATGTGGCATTTTAATACAGAAGCATTAAAATTAGTCTCATATAAACGATTTTTACCGTCGCTATACATCTATAGTGATATTTTTCATGTAAAAATATCAAAAAAAAATTCATTTTAATACAGAAGCATTAAAGTTAGTCTCTCTATACATCTCTAGTCATGTAAAAATATCAAAAAAAATTCATTTATTTTCTTACTTACATTATTTTTAAGCATGCAGTTGAAACTAAGGAAGTGATAAAATCTGGGGCGGAAAGATATAATGATGCAAAAAAGAAATTCATTCAGAAACAAATATCGTTTTTCAACTTTTGAAAGCTGCTAAACAACATCAATTTAATATCAAGACATACAAGAAAAAAGAAAAAAAAAAACAGGCTGGCTGGCTGGTTGATCGCAAAATAGATTATACTAGCCAACACTAGCAGAGTCCATCATTAGAGATTAAACATTGACCCAAATATTATTGTTCCAGCCCTGACCATTCTTGCACGGCTGTGCAGGGGAAAGGGAAAACCAAATCACAATGTACAAGCACAGTGAGATTTTTACAGCAAGAGGTGAACCAACTAAAAAGACTATCTGCGACTTTAGTAGTCTGCAAATACATGTCAAATCAAAGCAAAAAAAGTAAGTAAATACCAGCTGTTTAAAACAGTGGGAAACAAATCAAATAAAAAGGAGTAGCTCGGCTCACATATATACTAGTAGTTGAATCAAGAACCCTAGTGGTTGATTCAGGAACTGCAGACTGTGGTGGAGGAGGGGGAGACGTTGGCAGAGGAGGATATGAGGGTGGCACATCCTTAGGAGGAAGCGTAGGGGCGAAGGGCAGAGAGAGATTCTGTTCAAACTGCTGATGTGAAATCTCTGCAGTATTAACTCTATGATTACTGGCGCTAGTCAATTCAGCTTCACAAGAGGGCGCCGCATCCTCCATTTCAAGTTCTCCATTTACATATTCCAATATAAGACTACGCTTTTCATTTACAGAAATTGGGGTCACTCCTCCATCAGGGTTTTCATAAATATGTTCAGGAGTAACAGCCTCAAAACTCTCACCGTCAGAATCACATCCTACATCTGCATCCTTCCCGCATAGGAGGCATACAAAAACAAGGAAGCTGAAAACTTGAATTGCTGAAGCAATAGATAAGATCAATATTTGACAATCCAAAAATAGTTAATCTCATCAAAAAACTCCATAGATTCACTTCTGCTCTATTCTTCTGAATTAAAATTACTTAATATCACATGAAAAAGGAAAAGTTAATAAATACCTTCCATATTCATCAACCATGCCCCCACTTCTCTAAGTGGCTCATCAAAAGCCCGTTCTGTTCATAAAAGGCGCGACAGAAGGGATCATTGGAAGCTGAATTACTGAAGGAATCAAGGTCTCGAATATGGCGGCGGATAATCGATTCAGGAAGGACCCTCCTTGCCTGCCAAAGCTTCAATACCTATCCAGTAGAATGAAAAAGAGGGAAAAGGATATTAACATATACATATGACATAACACCAAACAACAACAACAACAACAACAGAACAGAAAATAAAAGAAAAACTAGTGCATTTACCTTCAAAGACTACCTACAGTTTTCCTGAGCATTACTTCCGGGAGCAGCAGCAGCTAACAATAGACGTGGCAGCACTGCTTGAATTGTAGAAGGATAAATACCACCAACATCACCTGGAGATTTAAATTAATGTTCAGTGTCCATGTAATTAACAAATGGATTGTATTGAGCACCAGAAAAGACTAAGAACATCAGGCTTCAGTAGCAGACTTGCAATATAGCTTGACTTGCCTTTCAAGCCTCGAAAGCACCAAGTAATAGAGTCCACAAGGAAAAACAAGTCAAGCCTTCTGAGTTGGCTTTGCTCACTCTTCAAATTTCGAGCTTGTATTTCCACCACCTAAATTGAAAAAAACTGCATAAATCACGTATATAGTATACAAATATAAAGAAACACCTGAACTGATAATTTAAGCAGTACTGCAGGATAATCATATACGACGCAGTCTGCATTCTCTCTTTCTCACTTTCTCTCTATCGGAGGTACATAGCAAGGAATTAGCTACCAGATTAGTGAGGACAAAATAGGAAGGTTTTAAGAATTCAGAACCTGAATGAACACTGGAAAAACAGACTTTGTACCAATCTGAAATTATGGACATATTAAGGGTGATCATCCACTCCGATATCTTAAGTTGAAGCCAAAGTCTAATGTATTATGTATAGAATTTATAGACATGATAAAAAAGTCTATGGACCTAAGCTAGCCTCCTAATCCTTTAACATCAAATAAAAAGGACAAATTGAACTACAGGCATAAAACAAAATAAACAGGGTTATCAGTTGATGTTCCTTGATGTACCAGGGAACTTTCCCAACATAAATATTTAGCATGTATCAGTTATCTCTAATATAATATCTATATTGATCATGCACACAGCATTGGGAACAAAAGAGGACGCCAATTAGTCCACCATGCTAATTGGGTCTACTAGGTCTTTTAAACATGCTTCACGATATAAGCTATCTATAATAAGAAATTGCAAGTGCTCACTCACAACAGGCAAAAGAGGCAGTGCTCATTAACACAATCAACAAGACAACCAAGTGAAAAGTAATACATCTACAAAACAAAAAAATCTCAATGTACCTTAGCAGCAACGCCAAATTTAGCACAATCAATCGCAATGCGAGTTGCTCGACCAATGCAGTCCTTTGTCCTTGTTAGGGATCCAAGAATGACTTCAAAGAGTGTCAGAGCAGCATTGGCTTCTACCCTACTGCTTGATTTTCCATCTAGTTTCCGTTTCTTATGGGGTAAATCGACATCAGGACTACAACAACCAATATTTGCAAGAAAATAACTATTATCTAATGTAGTCATGTTGCAAATTGAAGAATTAGGTGGAGGTGCGCGTGCAGTTGAGTCTAACCCACCAGTTGGAGATGAAAATGATTGGATACCTGAGACAGTCTTAGGGATCAAATGATCTTCTGAAAGAGAAGTAGATTGAGACAGAAGTGTATCTTGCACAACAATCATAGCAGCCTCCTCAGTAGATGGAGATGGGATAGCTTTTGAATCCTTCAATGTCGGTTTTTCTTTCACTATACACTTAAAGACAATGCACTAAAGGCCTAAAGCTATGATACTCTTGAAACAAATGAAGGAAAAGAAACCACAACAAGAATAAGACCCAAAAAAAGTCGATATAAATAAGAAACACGAAATCAGTTATAAAGTCTATTATCCAAAACAAAACAGTGGAATTTATGCAAGAATTGCTTACATTCTGTTGTCTTGGTTGTTTTCATCTATTGCAAGCTTCAACAAATGACCATTTTCACAATTACTATGCAAACCATATGGCAACAAGTTGGTATTATATGTAGTAGAGCCAATGATACTCTCCACATTGCCTGAAACAAGATCTGAACTCTTCCTATAGAGTTCTGAAGGTTCATCTTCTGTACATGGTTTTTTAAGCTCAGAATTCTTCATTTTGCAGTCATCAATAGAAGGCAACATGAGACCCTCTAAACCTTCGTTGGATCCAAGACTATCCTGTTCTCTGCCCAGGATAGGTGACAAAGGTTTTGCACTTTGAGGTGGCACCACATTTTCAGTAGTGCAAGTACCTAAATATGACATGTTAGGGCTTCTACAATCAGCACAGTCAACAGCCTCCCCAAGTACATCACTACAGAAGGCACGTTTGGGGCTGTAATTACTTCTCATAGGCGTATTGCAAGCCACCATTTCGACAAAAGATGTTTTACCTTCCTCTACTACTGGCCTGATTAAATGGGTAGAGCACCCAGAGGTGCAATTCTGAGAAGCATTCTTGCTGGCAGAGTCTACCTTGTGCAATCTAAACTCACTCTTTGCATTGTTTCCGAAGGATGTGCTCAAGCTGTCATTCACAGAAGAATAAAAAGATGCATTCATAGATGATGGTGCTTTGGAAGTTGTTTGACCATCTTCAGCAACATTAACTGACATTGCTTCAAGGGCACGATGAAGGCGTTTAGATGGAGGTAAAGCAGCTTCACCATCTACTGAACAGCCAAACTGTTTCTTGACATCCCAAAGTGGTTGCTTAGTTACAGGGCATTTGTTTAACATTGATGAATTATCTAAATCTACCATCACCGATGGGTTTCTATCAACATGGCTATCTTCTTCATATTTGATAAATTCGGACACCTGCCTCACCCAGCTATCAGAAACTTCTGAGGATTTCTCCTCTGGCTGTACTGAAGAATCTGGTTCCCCTCCAGATGGTCTACCCATTCGAACCCTGGCTCTTTTGACTAATGGCAGGTGCTCATCACCATCTTCCTTGGAGTAGTTTCCATTCAAATTTTTAAGATAGCCTGGTGAAATTTCTCCAAAATTATTCATCTCAATCTTAGAGTTCGCCTCCTTCTCAAGTCTACCAGTGAGTTAAGTAGTACCATTGTAGGTGCATTTTCTGCTCGGCTTTCTTTTTTTCTTCACAATAATAGCAATCAATTTGAAGTCAAGCCTTTGACTCAACTCAGCATCCTCCTCAGAACATTCAACAACAGACTCAGGATGTACCAGTCCATAACCAGACTCTATGGTGCTTCCCTCATTGAAACTTGTATCAGAGTCAACTGTGACAATTTCTGAACCATTTTCCTCCAGGCTACCATTTAAAGCAAAATCAGGTGACACCAAATCATTAGCTTCAGATACATCTGGCGATTTCCTGATCCGTTTGCTCCTGCTGGAGGCATCACGCAGTCCATATGTAGCTACATTCCCAACTCTTTTTTTGCTGTTGCTTGACGGCGTGATATAGTTATGAAACTTATGCGAATTCGCCCTGGATGAACTTCTCGACCTTAAAGCAGATGACACCCTTTTCTGTGCAACAAAGTTTTGTGCTTGTGCAACTCCATGTTTTTTAATTGAAGTAGTTAGCTGAAGTGTTTCTGCAACCACCATATTCCCAGTAGGATCCTCAGATGGTCTCTCCATATCATCCAAATCATATTTAACTTTAGTAAAATCCATACTTTCTGGACATTCTTTGTTTTTTGCTTGAAGAGCTTCATCCATCACTTCAGAATCAGCCAAAGATTTCACAAAATTACCAGCATTTGTCAGTGACTTCATCACTAGAGTGAACATTAGTAACTTGGTTCTGGTTTTTCAACTTCTCAAAACTCTCAATGATCTCACATACTGCACAAACAAAATCAGCACCTTTACCATGACGTTTGACTAAAAGAGATTCCCCTTTCTCTTCCATAAAAGCTTCAACATCAGCAGGATTACAGAATGCACTGTATGAAAAGTATACCGTACATTGATTAATTTAAGAAACTAAAGTACGAACCAGTTGCATAAAGGCAATCCATGCACAGCCAATAACACCCGCAAAAGCTATGTTGAAGGACTTAGCACGCAGAAGATTAAAAAAAAATCCTCTACAACTTAAAAAAGATGTATGAATATTTACGCCACTTAAATTTGTGGTTTCATTTTGTTTATATATATATATATATATATCCTTTTATCCCAAACTAGTTGCGCTAGGTTGAAAATGAATCCCATGCATCAAAAAATTGAAAATATACCGATCAAAAAAATTACTATGGTTTCTAATGTTACTAGCTTGAGTGAAATGAGATTATTTACAAACATAAATATGCATATATAGGTTATTTGTTTTAAATATGCAATGTTATCGAAAATTAAAACCAACATATGTGTGTCCTACTTTTCATAACATAGTGTGTAAGCCTTGTCCATGCTGTGTAACTAAAATAAGATTATATGTAGTATTAAACATATACATATAAAAGAAACATGTTTTGTACATGTCCCCAACGAGCAAATGTCCCAACTTTTTTCAGAATTGTGCTGTTGTTCCCGTATAATGTTGGCAACAGTTAAGTAAAAATCCCTGCCATCTCACATGGATGGATATTTCTCAACAAAACATCTGTAAGTTATAAATTGGACAAGTTCTCATAACATTTAAAAGAGTCAGAATACAGGCATTAGTGCCTGATTACTGAAAAATGCAGAACCTTTCAAATTCCGTACTTAACTAACAGTAAGAACCAACGAAAAATCTTTCTTGCACAGAGATTTAGTAGATCTTGGCAGACCAAACCCAGTGCCTGACAAAATTCCCTACAGGGAAAAAATGTTGCATACAATCTCAATGGGCCATCTATTTGCAGTTGGCATTTGTAGCACACAACTTCTCAAGCAACTCTAGTTCCATAGAATCCAGGCTTAGTTGAACACTATGACATCCAGGGAAAGATAATTAAAAATATCAGTGGTGACCACCCCTACGAATAAAGTGGTCCACAGTCTACAGATGATGTATATACCAATTGAGTTCTATTTAATCTAATATCAACAAAACTATTTCTTTTCTTTCTTTGTAATCTTAACAAATAGAGGCTGAAAAATGTGTGATTGGTTCTAAACTTCCAAAATGTAGGCAGCACTAAACCCTCTAGCTCCAGCCTAAATGATATTAATACTCACTCCACCCCAAAAATAGTGAAAGGGTATTTCATTTTGGGATGTCCCATGATAAGTGATATTATTCCATTTATCCATTTGACTATAACACCTTTTTGAAAAAAAAAAATATTAATACAAAAGAGAAGATACTGTACAAGAAAGGGGACAAGAAAACCAACCTCACCGGATTCATGAAAAACAAGACTAAAATAGCACTTAAAAAAGTGCAGTCCTACAAATATACCTGATTAGTCACGGAGGTGGTATCCCCCTATGGCACCCATAGCAGAAGTCCTAAAGGGTGCACAAAAAATAACTCAATCCTTCAACAAATTAAAAGATAAGACAAAACTAAGAATAAAGCACAGTTCCATAGACTTTTCATATCCCTCTTTCTTCCAAACCCTTGAAAGTTGATACTACTCAAGCAGTGCACAGCGCCTAGGGGGCCTAGGCGGGGTCTGGACGAGATTTTTTATTTTAAACCAATTTTAATATTTTATCTTATATTTATCCAAACAAAACAATAATATAAAGCAAAACAATCTATAATAAATATAATAAAGGCCTTTGCTTAAAGTTCAAACACATCCATATGGCTAATGTCAAAGTTCAAACACGTTTGCAATTGTTCAAAGTTCAAACATATTTTTAACGTATTAATTTTATTCATAAACAAGATTGCAGTTAAATAATAAAATTTAAAAATTCAAGAATTTAATTCAATATTAAAACTTAAGAAAGTAAACATAAATTTAAGAATTATATTGAATTAAACTAAATATTACAAATGTATCATCATTTATATAATTTGAAGTTGGTACAAATTCAAAAAATTACAACTATAATAAAATTATCCATTTTGACTTGATATTGTTCACTTCTTGTTGTGATTTGATATGGTACAACCTGTATTATGAATATGATAAATCATTAGAAAAATAAATATATTAAGATTTGGTTTGAGTAATTATTAAAATAAATAAAAACCTCTCCGCCTAGACCCCTTAGAAGGATTTTTTTGCTGCCTTGGGTCTAGGCGAGGTGCCAGGGGGTCTAGCGCCTAGGCAAGGCGCCAAGGGGGCCTAGCGCCTAGACGGGGCCTAGGCGGGAATTTTTAGAACACTGCTTAAAACTATGTGCCAATTGATGGGGATAAAAAGTCCAAGAAAACGAAGAATTTCATTAAAACTATGTTCCAATTGATGGGGATCAAAAGTCCAAAAAAATGAAGATTTTTTGTAATTTTTGGGACTTTTGTTGTGTTCAGTTGAGTAGAAATTGTTGTATATTGTACATGGGGATTTGATGCTGTTAAGTATAGTTTAAGTATAGATGTTATGTTATCTTGTTTAAGTTGATAATTGATGAGATGACGATATACTGGATATGTGGGAAGTTATTTATGTTCAATTGGTCTGTGTATGTAAAGCCAAACTTATTTATTATTTGAAACAGATTATTTATTATTGGTAAATATAAGTTTGGGATTATAATCTTTTGTTGGTGGACGTGAATAATAACTGCGAGGTTACCTCAAAACACCATAAGTGGTAGCTGATTTCCCTGCTGGAATAGGTAATACATCACCAGTCAACACCTTGCGCTTAAATTGGGACGGAGGGAGGAGTATAGGATGAATAAATGTGTTAAACTTCACTACAATACACTATGTAAAGTATGGCAGTCATGAAACGTAAAATAACCATTCATCCCCTATAGGTAGCTTTCTACAGTTAGAAGAATAAAAGGGAGTCCATAAGTGAATTTGGAAGCTAGAAGTAGCAGGTTCATATAAAAGCTATTATAAGAGTAATTATAGACAAAGAACAGCTCTCCATTCCATAGTCAAGGGAAACACCTCAATATGGGAAGTTTAAACTATAAAGGGATCAAAAGGGAACAGAGATAGAGAGAGAGAGAGAGAGAGAGAGAGAGAGATGTCACAACTGACTCAAAAACTTAATACCTACTTTGACTGTAGTGATGTATTCTCTTTGTTTAAAATTTTGATGTCACAACTGACTCAAAAACTTAATACCTACTTTGACTGTAGTGATGTATTCTCTTTGTATAAAATTTTGATGTCACAACTGACTCAAAAACTTAATACCTACTTTGACTGTAGTGATGTAATCTCTTTGTATAGAAGGCGTGAAGTAGTTATTTCCACATAATTAACCATTTAAACAATATTAAATTACTTGGTAGACAATGATATATTATTTCCTGTGAGGGGGCTTAAATATGCCACCAAAAAACAATCAATAAATACTTGGTAAACTAATGCATGAATGACTAAATAAATATTCCTTGATTAATGGCATAGAATACTCGCATTTATTTGGCTCGCTCACCTGTCAGCAGTAATCAAGTAGCAGTAAGCACTAGCTTTCCGGTTTAAGTTCTTATGAGATCAAAAATAAAACCTAAAGTGATTGACACATACCATTTAGTCCACTTGGGTTGCACTTCTTTTATTTTCTTTCTTCTTTTCTTTTAATCTTTTCCTAATTTTCCACATAGGAGAATTACTTGTACAATGTACTCCTCTTATGGACTTTATCTCTCTGCACAGATAAATTGCTATTTTTATCTTTAATAAGAATGGTTTTAGTCCATTAAACACATCCTCAACATATACTCATACAAAAAGGCATATCTATATACATACAAATCTAAAATTGATGATCATACATTCTTAAATTAACTCATAAAAATAACGTTGATAACCACATGAATGCCAACAAATCGTAAAGCTTTAATCTTTATGACTAATCCATGAACAATAGTTACTGAAACACCTAAACTACTTGGAGCCATATCTTAAGCTAAAAATTACAGTCTGCAACTTATAAATAAAATACCTGAATACATACCGTAGCAGACCAGGCCGGGAATCCTTTAACCTTGGCCAGAACAAGATCACCGACCTTCCACTGCCGGCGAGCAGCGGCAGCAGCAGCTGCTTTGCTGGCACCTTTTCTTCGACTCGGCGCCGCCATATGGGAAAGAAATAAGTAGAAATTTCAATCAAATGAAAGTCGTGCGTTTATATAAAAATCCAATTGAGCACAAATTCTCGACGGTTTTTTATGAAAGTTGATGAAATCGTCCACTTCTCTAAATAGAAAGCAAGCAGTATCAACTTATAGACTCCACTGCGCTTGCTTTGCGTGGTGCCACGCCACCCGATCGTTTAACACAAATTGTTGGGTGAATTAGTTTAACGAACCCATCGCCTATATGTAGATTTGTAATCTTGAGATAATCGTTATGCGTCGAATTTCAAGGCTGAATGGACATCAACGACACCTCGACCCTCACTTATATTGAGTGGGTGTCTCATCTCTGATCGACGATTGATCGACGCAGAGAAGACGCCACACAACTATGAATTGTTGTATGATAAGTCAAATTGAATCTCAAAGAAATAACTAAGAAAAATACTTAAGAATTCTTCAAAGAACCAAAAGAAGATAATAACCTCACAAATATATCAATAATGAATAATATATATTATTTACATCAACTCGAACTCTATTTATACTACTCAAAACAATCCAAATCTTAATAAGAATTTATAAACTATAACTCTAATTTCTATAAGAAAATAGAAATCAAATTGGAAAAGAAATTCTAATTAAAAGAAATCCTAATTAGAATAGAATTTAGAATTAATTCTAGATCGCAAAATTCTCCGATCCACGTCTTAACTATTTTCCAAGCCGCGTTAGGAAAATCTCTTCCGCGTGATTGAGTCATTAAATCAAATATTGAACTCCTAGATTGAAATCAAATTCCCACGCGACTTGTATCATGGAGTAATGGCTAGACACACGCTTCTCAAGGCCAAATGATATACTTGCAAAATCATCTTGCATAAAAGTCTGTTGACAAAAATAAAAAAGCTCCATACTATTGCATGCATGTAATATATGTGGACTTTTCTTGTAGACTTTTCTTGTGAATTTTGCTAAGAAAATTAAGATTGGTTTCTTGTATTAAATCGACCCAAATTTGTGTCTCACGCTCTTTAGCCTCCTTTTTAAATTTTCATGCGTTAGTTTTTCAAACATCTTGGATCAATCCATTGAGACCTTGCTTGAATCTCTTTGTTCTAGCCTTGCTTGACCCCCACGTCCCTTTAGTCTTGTTTGAATCCACGCATGCCATGTCCTCATCACAACTTCTCTAGTGTTTGCTGGGCCAATGTGGAGAATGAGTTTCCAGGCATTCAAATACCAACAAGTGAAATAAAACAATATTGCAATCACTAATTTAATTGAAAATCCTAATTTAGAGCAAATTATTATGCCATTTGAAGGTTTAAGGAGAGTATTGATACGAACTCTGGTTCAAAAACCCTGTTTTTTTTTTTTTTTTTTTTTCTGGAGAGAGAGAAACATGAGTGAGTTCTGTGGGAGAACTGAGAAACATTCACTCCATACGGAAGGAATTGGTTTTGGCTGGCAGATGCTAATGTGCGCCGAGGGTGAGTAGGTTACCACGAAAATGAGTATGATCTGGGCCTTAAAACTACTACTATTCATAAGGGTCCTTAACACAAATATACAACAATTAGAAAGTAATTACAAAAATAAAACACACACAATATAATTACAAAAATAAAATAACACAATATAAAGTTGCTAAAATCAGTCCTACATTCAAGCAATTGAACAGAACATGCTCCTACATTCAAACAACTGAATGCAATGTAACACGCCTCCCTACATTCAAGCAACTAAAATGTAACACGCAACTTTGATATCGTAGAAAATCCAAATCTTCCGCATGACACACACACCGAGATCGGAGAAGACGAAAATTTTTGTCGCGACTTCACGCAGCCGAGATCGACAAAGAACTCCGAGATCGTAGAGAAGAATGATCAACGACGATTCATCGGAGAAGACGAAATCTCTTGTCGACGCAACTCTCGAGATCGGAGAAGAACATAAAAGAACGACAACAACTTCAAGATCTCAGAACTGTAAACTTATCGCAAATCGCACCGATTGTTGATCGTCTCGCACCGATTGTTGATTCATTACAAATTTGTATCTGAAGTATTCAAGTTTCCAATTTATATGCATAAGTGTTACCCCGTGTTTACTACGATTCGCTCTATTGGTTACCTTTCTCAAATTTTTTCGCTCTTTAAATGGTCACAAAGTCGAAATAATGAATGTTTTGAATGCAAAATGCATTTTAAAATATGTTTTATACTCGTTTACTAAATACATATAAATTGGTTATTGCTTTATTATTGATTTGATTCTTTATTTATTATAGATTTGGTTGTTGTATAATGTTTATATTCTCGCTTTATAATTTTAAAGATTATTCTACCGATGTTTTTATATTAATGATTACTTATTAAATACATTGGTTACCTTCCCTAAATCGTTGTTGTTACTATCTAACTGGATTTGGTTAGTATATAATCTTCGACTTGGTTATCGTGTAAAATTACGATATGGTTATCGCATAATATTATCCCCAGTTCATGTTCTGGTTACTAACATTATGTAGTTTGGTTATTGTCTGACATTGAGTTGGTTACTTTACATACCATAAGCTAACAGTAATATTACCATGGTTACTGTGTAATATTACCATGGTTACTGCATTATATTACTGTGTTTTATACTGATTTTTTTATATTGATGGTTACTGATTAACTACATTGGTTACTGATTAACTACATTGGTTACCTTCATACATCTGTTAGTCTTTAATTTGTAACAAAGTCATTACTGATGATTTTGGTTGTAAAATGAATGTAAAAATATTTTTTATAATCTTGGTTACTAATTACATATATATTGGTTACTAATTACATATTGGTTACTGTCTATTATGTATTTAGATACTGTAAGGTGTTTATTTGGTTACTGTATAATGTTATTATGGTTTATAATTGTTTCTTTTATATTGGTGGTTACTTATTGACTACATTGGTTACCTTCATACAACTGTTAATCTGATTATATATATTAGTTACTGTATACTATTTAATTTGTTACTGTATAATGTTTATTTGGTTGCTGAATAATATTAATGTACACTTATACTGATTTTTTTATAGTTATGAAAAGATTTGATCCAGTGACAATTTGATAATTTTTGTCAAGTTTTGAGTGCCGAATTTTGGCATTTTCGGAGCCTAATTTCATAAGAAACGGGCCAACGATCAAAATACACCAGCTTTGCTGGTGAACTGCATGATTTTTTGGTCAAATTCCATCATTTAGGCCTTTTAAATGGCATGTAAAAATGTTGTTTATGTTTTGGTTACTAAGATTATACAGTTTGGTTACTGTCTAATATTGATTTGGTTACTTTATAATGTTTATTCAGTTGTTAGACTATAGAGATGATTCCAAATGTGCTTTTACTTCAACTAACATAAACAAAAAGAGTAAAATATAAGAATATATAATTGTTTATTGTTAGTAACCATTAACCACATGGTTGGTAATATTTTTGATAGTGTACAGTAACTAAAATTGTTATTGATTAATATTTTGATTTTTGATTCCATCATGAGTTGTCAATATTAAGTAAACATATACATTGAACATTTGGTAACTGTTCTGAAATATTTTTATATAAATTTGGTTACCCATCTAAAATAAAGTGGTTACATCTATATTCATATTTAGTTACCAACTGGACCATTTCCAAATAACTTTTATAACTATGTAATTTAAAAGTATCCCATCAGCTAGATAAATGGGAACCCTCACATGTACATTAAGCACTTGATAATTGTTCTGATATAAGTTTTTAATTATTTGGTTACAAACAAAAACTAAAATGGTTACCCTTATATGCATGTTTGGATACCAACTGCACCTCTCAAACTATTTTTATTTTAATATGAGATCTATAAGTAACCATATATATAAATGAAAACTCTCACATGTACATTTAATAATTGATGTTTGTCCTGATACAAGCTTGTAATTATCTGGTTACTAATAACAGTAACCATAATGTAACATAATAAAACAGTAACCACATAATTATATGACAGTAACCATAATGTAACATAATAAAACACTAACCACATAATTATATGATAGTAATCAGAACATGTTTTAATGGTAACCAATACATAAATATCATGTAATGAAACCCAGTTTAGGCAATCTATGTATACTAAACAATTACATATTAACCAGAATAAAAATAACAGTAACCAAAATCCCACGTCGAGGGCACAATAATAGTAGCCAAATCATAAGGTAACAGTAACCAAAACATAATAACGAAGTAACCAAATAGTTATATGAAAGTAACCAGAACATGTTTTAATGGTAACCAAAACAAAAACAACATGTTTATCCAACCAAGTTTAGGCAACCCATGTATACTCTCACATGTACATTTAACCATAACTTTTCCAATGAATTTTCTAGAAGAGCATAACTGTAAGACCCCAACTTTTATAAATAAAGATGAACTTTTATAGTATTAAATTATTAATTGAGACGACAAGTTATAAATGATTAATAATTTTTGAAAGATTAAATATGTGTTGATTAAAAATAAAATGATTTGTGGTAATATTTATTCAATCCTCGATGTATATAAAGAGTCCATTATGAGACGTTTGTGGTAAGTTTGATTATTTTATGGGGGGCCCATATGTCATCATCTCTAAGAGTCTCTTCACAATATATAGTATTTACCTTCGTCAATAGTAATTACCCTTGTGAATAGTAATTACCTTCGTCAATAGTAATTACCTTTACCAAAGGCCGAACCACTTGTCGTTTCACATTACAAAAGGCCGAACCACTTGTCGTTTCACATTACAAAGGCCGAACCACTTGTCGTTACACATTACAAAGTGCCGAACAACTTTTCTTTTCACATCACCAATCGTCAAGCCACTTGCCTTTTCATACGGTCTTAAGCTAGAAATCTTCTATAAATAGAGGCCTAATGCTTCATTATTTTTCACGAATTCATTCAAGCTTTAGAGAGAAAGTATAGAGAGAATAAGAGAGAAAGAAGAAGAGTATTTTGTTACTACACCTACTGCAAGTATTCAATCTCCTACCAAATGTAAGGGGTGTTATTCTTTCTTATTCATGAAGAGAACTGTTGTTATTCCATCGCTTATTATTCTCATTGGAATAACTCAGATAATGCTGTGATTTACCCTATACTTGGTGACATTCTTCTATTATTCTCATTTGGAACATTCTGTCTCAGTGTTTTACACCGGACTGGTTCCGCCTTTTTATTATTATTCTGTTGGAACATCCTGCTCATGTGTTTTACACCCACCGGTTCCGCTTTTATTATTATTCTGCTGGAACATCCTCATGCATGTGTTTTACACCGGACCGGTTCCGCCTTTATTGTTATTCTCGCTGGAACATCCCGCATGCATGCATTTTACGCCGACCGGTTCCGTTATTTATTATTCTGTTGGAATAACTCACTTTGTGGCGGTCCTAACGCATGCGTGGTGATTTCTTTTGTTATTCCATTTTTATTATACCCAAATTGGTTAAAACTTTGACTTCTATACTCCATGAAATTAGTAGAATATCCTTGATATTTGCGTTTCATCCAATATCTTTTCATGGAAATATTCTTCCGATCATTCTTGAATTTTACTCTACAAAACAAGATGTCATGTTGATAATTTGGATGTTAATAATTCCCGGATAAAATAATTCTTGAACTTGTTTTATTGAATTCTTATATCATTGTCATCATCCTCATGTTTATATTATGTTGAAAGTCATCTCGTGGCACATGTAGTGCGTAGATGATGGACTTGGTATGATTATGACCGAGACTATTGATTGTAATCATGGCCGTAATATTACAAATGATATGATAAAAGTCCTCGATGGTAGTAGTGCATTGATGGACGATTGTTGGCATGATCATGACCATTAATCAATACACAACTATTCTTGGCCCGTAGTGTAGGAATAATTATGGTCGTGATACTAAAGAATATCCTCGGTAGTAGTCAGCGGGTGATTCGATGATGTGGATTATTTATTAAAGTCGAGTCTCAAATATAACAATGATGAAAAACCTTTTAAATCATAAAAGATAGTAGATTTTATTTTCTACTTGACTCTTTTAATGGATTGCTTGTTCATTGCAGCTTAAACTTGATGTTTATTATATTTTATCGGTTTAACAATGTTGAAGGCTATTGATAATTTATTCTGCATTATCTTAGTCATAATATTTCTTCTTTGGGTTAGTTGAGCTCACCCTTTTCTTTCACCGTTTCTTCGTGAAATGAGAACATAAATGGGACGAGTCGGGAACTAGTAATGGTCCGTGAGGATAGCATTAGTAGTCCTCACTATTCTTACGTGAAATAGTGTGATAATAATTGTAATGAGGACTCCTTTTGAGTTTGTATAATATCTAGTAGACATTATTTGTATTCAAACTCACGCTTTATGTCGTATTGTACACGCATGCTTATATTAGTAAGTTGTATTTAAATTCTGTACCATGTATCTGACTACCCAAGATGGGTGATGTATACCTAATTTTGGGGGCGTCACAATAACCCTTGTAGAATATATTTGAAGGAATTTACAAAAATAATACATCAATGTATACTAAATAAATACATGATTTTATTATGACTTGGGTTTATTATTTACAAAAATAATACATCCACAAACTAATGATGCCCTAAACTTCACCAACTAACTTGGGTTCAATTTCTTGGTAATAATGCTGGGGACTTCCATGTCACACCAATATATAACTTTTCTAATGAATTTTCTGTTGCATTCCTCATAGTAAAGATCCCATAACTGCAAATAAACATAATCAGATTTACACCGTCATTAGTAACCAGATATAAATAATATTCATAACATAAACAGTTACGTAGTGACAAAAAATAAGAGCATACTAACCAAAATATAATATAACAATTACACAGTAGTAAAAATAGACTATAACAAATAACCAACATCCCACATTGACTGCACAATAATAGTTATCATATCATAATATAACATTAAGCATACCATAATAAAGCAGTAACCAAAAAGTTATATTATATAATCTTAATGGTAACCAAAATATAAACAACATGTAATACAGACCATTTTATGTAGTAAACAAACAATTATATATAAAATTAACCAAAACATAATTTAAAGGTCACCAAAACAAAAATATGTATACCAAAAAATATACTAAAGAAGTAACCAAACAGTTATATGATAGTAACCAAACCATGTTTTAATGGTAACCAACACATAAACAACATGTATACCAAACCCAGTTAGTCAACCAATGTATACTAAGCAAATACATTGGAACCAAAACAACATACAAAAGTAACCAAAATCTCAAATGTATACTAAGCAAATACATTGGAACCAAAACAACAAAAAACAAAAACATACTAACAAAAAACAAAAAACAGTAACCAAAATCCTAACTCAAGGAAACAAAAATAGAATCCAAATCAGAAACTAACAGTAACCAAAAACATACTAAAGAAGTAACCAAAACATGTTTTAATGGTAACCAATACATAAACAATATGTATACCAAAACCAGTTTAGTCAACCATGTATACTAAGCAAATACATGGTAACCATAACAACATAAAAAAGTAACCAAAATACCAAATCAAGATAACAAAAATGGTATCCGAATCACAATCTAACAGTAACCAAAACATAATAAAGAAGTAACCAAATAGTTATATGATAGTAACAATAACAAAATTTAAATTAGCACACCTTTAAAAAATTTTGGGTTGGAAATATCTTCTGGCTATGAACTTGAGCTTCTATCTTTAACTACATGGACATCAAAATCAGAATCCAACTGCACAAACCCAAACAAATTTCTTCAAGTCCTTAATAGAATCACCCTCTGTGATTCTTTTCCTCTTTCCATCCTTCTTCCTTGTATCAACCATTATATACAAAACATAAAAACAACACAAACCCAAACAATCAATACTTCATTCTGTTATAAACATAGCGTATATATATGATCATATTGACAATTAATTAATAGAATGAGAATTAACAAAAATTAGAAGTAGACCTTAGAGAGAAAAACCAGAATCCTTTCAACTGTGAGAGAGTTGGAGAGAGAAAGTCACGTATCTTCTATTGGGACAGAAGTTAATCATGAATGAAGTAATATATCTTTCTATTCTGTTTTCTTTCTCTTCCGTTGCTAAAATTCTCTAAAGTATAGCTGAAGACTATAATTACAGCATCATAATACCCCCAATATAACCTAGAACAAAGAACTTTCAATTAAACAGACATATCAAATCGAATTACAACAAGATATTACAAGTTCAATCAAACATTAAAGAACCACATCCATAGACCCATAAACAAACCCTTTTCATCTCATATATACAAGATGAGATTTAGATAATTTTGGAGTAGAAGGACAAGCTCCTCCAAGCCATTTTTTGGTGGGTCAATGCTGTATATCAAAAAATTCAAATTTTCGAGAAGATCCTCTGTTTCATCCTTACCGAAATCGACTCTGATTTTACAAATTTAGGGAAAGAGAGAAAGAGGAAGTGTTGTGGAGATAGAAGGTAGAGATTTGTCCAACTCAAAGTTATTATGTTCTTCCGATTAATGGTGGTGTACAAGATTCGAGGAGAGAAAAACAGAGCATCTCAGATCTGGATAGAAAAATAGATGGACGGTTATTAAGCGTTTCAAAAAAAACCAACCTGATTATAAGATAGACACTAATTTGCCATGTCAGCCCATTAATATTAATCCCTTAAATTAAGGACTTTTAATTGTATTAGTATTGTAAATAAAAATGATGAAGTGTAATATTTTTATAATTATTTTTTAGGTGTATCATTATTGTAATTATTTTTAAAAATATACTAATATATGTAATTTTCCCTATTCATAAAGCTGATCGTGAGAATGGGCTGTGGTAGACTTGGGTTGGGTAACCTCACAAGTGAATATAAATATAATACGAATAAATGTATTTTTGTCAGAATTATTAATATTTTATCCTCAAATGGAAATGTTAATTAAGGAACATAAAGAATTTGAATGAAACTCAAATTTCCAAATATTAGAATAAAATAAATGTATCTAGCTCAATATTTAATAATCATGAATTTCATCTTTTAACGTGTTTCATTTCTTTTGAACTTTGTTGAAATCCAATAAAATATAAATATTTCTTGTTATTTAGAGAAATACTGAGTCACCTTGAATTATAAATATAATTGATTGAATTATTCTTTTTGCTTAAATCTAAAAATCATTGCATTTATCAGTAATATTTTGTTACAACTAATGATGAAATATAAAAGAAATTATTTTCTCCATATATACTTGTAATGCATATTGTTAACGCCAAGATCTTTTGTCACGTCCCAATCACGTAAAACGTCCTGATCCTGCAACGTAAACACAATAAACACCACAAGCTTGACGGCGGTTCCGTCGGGGGATAGCTCAGGCGTGAGAGTCAGTTTATGAATTCACAAGGTTTATCGAAAACGGAGGCTATATCGCCTAATGTATTGATATAGAGAGCTAATAATAATTATCTGTGTGCGTATATATGATTCTGAATGATGAAGTGTATGAGAACGTACCTCTTGGTGAAGACTTCCTTGCTAAGTTATACCCTCTTTGCCTGAATTACTGTGCCATCCACTATTACCTGACACATTCCCCTTTTTCTGATGGGTCCTGCCGACTGCATGTAGTTTATCCAATCGCTTTTTGGTCATCATTATTATCGTAAATTTAAGTATGATCCCATCCACATTAATGCATGGCGGTTTCTTAGTCGGCCGTCATGCTTTTTCATCATTACAAGTCAAAGATG
Organism: Panax quinquefolius; assembly: GCA_020205615.1. Lineage (NCBI taxonomy): Eukaryota > Viridiplantae > Streptophyta > Magnoliopsida > Apiales > Araliaceae > Panax > Panax quinquefolius. The sequence continues at coordinate 9,106,272 of CM035155.1, read as the reverse complement.
TAGATATTAAAATGTCCAAAGGATTGATCCAATCGACCGAATTTCGGTTTATAGGTTGAAATGAAAATAAAATATATGATGATCGGGCTTAATGATTTTCATAGTTCAATAATAAAGGCCCAATAGAATAATAAAAAGAATCAGCCCAATACACTCGGCCCAAAGAGATAAAATATCATGACCCAACATTGTCCCCTAGTTTTTTGTTGAACAGAATGTTTAATAGAAAACTATAAACAATCCATGATATTTTACTGAAAATCAATAAATAACAAGATGTAATTAAAAACGTACCCATTTATCGCTCACGAAATGAAATGAAAGGAATTTAAGGGCCCAAATCGAAAAGGCTCATCCATTAAATACCCTGGACCAAACCGGACGCTTCCCATTCAAATTCTAAATTATTACTAGCATTTAATGCACCTGCTTTGAACACCGTAAAATCGTCAAGATAAAGGATAACTTTACCAAATTTGGCTTTTACTGCTCATTTGAAATTCGAGCGCCTTTCTAAACTTTCTCGATCTCTCTCTCGCAAATCGTCACAAATGGCTTCCCACAACCCCGAATGAGTTCCCCATACTTGTAACACTCTCATCACAAAGTGGTTCCACCAAACCCTAATCCTCACGAGGGACTTCAAGTACGAATCCCAAACAGAAAACCCAAAAAACCCCCTCCGAATACTACAGGAGTACGGAGCGATTCTCGCATGCCAACACTCCTTCTGTCATAACTGAGGCTGAACTAAAGAGGGTTCGAACTCGGTTCCACATTCCGGATACCCATGCGGTCGAGGTACCCGATGCGGTGAAAAAGATGTATCAACGGCTGAAGGATGGACTACCGCCTCTGACTGACCTTCTTTGGAGAGGGGGTTCGTTTCCCCCTTTACGTCTTTATAGTGACCCTACTGGGGTTCTTAGGTGTGTGATTTTCACAACTGGTGCCAAATTCCTACATCCACATTCTGGCGTTCGTGGCTTTCTGCCATGAATTGGGCGTCGAGCCCTCCCTGGACTTCTTCTTCACTGTCTACAAGATAGTACAATCCAGGGAGAAGGGGTTCAAGGCCCTCAGCAAACATTCTCCGAAGTCTGGAGAAAAATTCGACAGACGTTCGCTGGTGAACACCCCTTCGAGCAATAGGGGATGGCACGAGAAATGGTTTTTCGTCAAAGGCCCTGAGATTTCTTCTTTACCGAACTAGGCAACTGACGAAAAAATATCTGCTGACTTTGGAGACGTTTCTGAAGAACGGGAAATGGAAATGATGGAGCTATTTGACAACTTCCCGAAAGAAGAGTGGAAATATGGACTCCTCTCGAAGCAAGCATGGTTATATGACCATAAGTGTAAGTACCAGCTTATTTCATATATGTATATCTTTTGAAAATATTTTATGATATATAATTTTAACATAGAACTGTTTTGATTTGTGCAAGATCTTTGATCGAATCGAGCTCTTTAGAAATAAAGGAGTTCAAGATTTTTTATTCGGGAAGTCTTCTAAGCAATTGAGGTTACACCAACCGGTTACCCAAAGTAGATCAACACCGAAATTCATACGGATGAATTTCAAATGAAGAAAGAGGTCAAGAGGTTCTCATACCGTAAGAGACCCTTCATCCCACGAAAAAGAGAGAGCTACCAGAAAACCCAGTGTCGACCTCTCTTATAACTCCTCCCAACCCATACCGTAAATGTAACCAACCTCCAAAACCATTCCTCGATCAAAGTGGTTTACTTGATCGTCTGATCAAGAAATATACTTAGGATCAAAAAATTAAAAACAAAAATAACCCCTTTAACTGCCGAAGAGCTCAGGGTTCCTCAGTCTTCGGTCATTCCACCCTTCGTGCCCCCTGTAGAAATACAGATCGAAGAGGACGGTGACCAGGACGAAGGGATTCCGACGTTATCCAGGAAGAGGAAACGTACCCCTGATAGCCATCCAAGTTCCGCCTCTGCTTCAACACCCAAAGAACCCACTCCAAACAAATCTCCCGTAACTGAAACTATTCATGCAGACCCTACACCTCCGAATGTAATTTCATTCTCTCTCTCCGAAAGGTCGAGACCTCTCCCGAATCGGCCCTTGGCCTTCAGTCAAAGTTATCATCCGAGGTCAGGGGATCTCCGACCTTGTGGCCCGAGTTCAACGCCAACTTTCCTTTTGACCTCTTCTTCTAGCTTTCGTTTCTAAGACACCGACGACCACCGGCTTCGATGATCATACTGACGGAAATCTTCTCGACGAGGAAATGAGTTAATTAGCGAAGGTAAATAACAATCACTTCTTCCTCTACATCTCTATTTTCCTTTGAGCATTTTAGACGTTTGACTTGAATATTTTGAAAATATGCAGGGCTAATCTTTGTCTTGACGATCAAGTCCGAGACACATAAATGGAGAGGCCCGAGGAAGATTTCATCGCGACAAGAGATAAATATCTTTGAAATCGACCTTGGACCGAGAAAGAGAGCCCGTCGTGAAGATGCTTTTCATACCATCAACGGTCTTGAGATAGAATTGGATCGGGCTAAGATGGATTTGAAGACATCCGATGACGAATTAAGGCCACGAGGACGGATGGGTTGCATTTGCGTCAAAGCCGACCAACAAACTCGACCAACTTCGAATCTTTGGTTTGGTTGAAGAGAACTTTACTCTTGGCGAAAAATGAGGAGTTTTCTTCACCCAATCGAAGCTTAGTCCTACAACTTGGTGAAGCCGAGACGAGATTCAAGATGAAGCCCGGCGGCATAAGGCCAAGCGTCCACAAGCTCCGCCATAAAATATAAAGGACTCGAGGGATGAGGCCCTGCTACGATGAAGAGCTCCTAAGCGATTCAGCGAGTATATAGGACTTCGGATGAACTTAATGTTGAGATCATGAAGGTTTATTCGGAGGGTATGAGGATTTGCGGAACGAGGAAAAAGAAAAGCTATCTATTGCTTCAAATTTGGACTCGGCGTTGCTCAATTAGATGATGAAGGCGGTGCTCTAATATATATCATGTTTTTGGTTCTATGTAAATATTTAACTACTTTAAACTTTTCATATTCATGTAATTAATTTATAATTGACTTAAATGAAATGAGTATTTTATGTTTATTGATAAATCTTTAACCTGCTCTTGATTATGACTTCGTTCGACCGGTTTCTTGTCAATAATTTAGTATCAATAAAATTTGAACTAATGAATTAGATATGACATCTAACAGCTTAACTTATGCGAATGAAGTGAATTGAATTTTACTGAATGAGATTCAACTTAATCGAACTAAATAAACCGAACTCAAAGACTTAAACAAAACAAATAACTTATACTCACTCTGCATCAAGAGTGAGATCACTCATATCGACGTAAATTTGGACGACAAATAGATAAGAACCAAGATATAAGGATTAATAGTGACCATTGACTTACCACCCTGATAAGATCAATATAGGACCAAAAGGACCTGGGGCTACCATCGAATGGCCAGCGAGTCCTACCATACCTCCTTACACCATAGTGACCATCTGACAAATAGACCGAATGACCATTGACTTACCACCACGATAAGATCAATATAGGACCAAAAGGACACAGGGCTACCATCGAATGGCGGCCGAGTCCTACCATACCTCCTTACACCATAGTGACCATCGGACAAATAGACCAATGACCATTGACTTACCACCCTGATAAGATCAATATAGGACCAAAAGGACCTGGGGCTACCATCGAATGGCCAGCGAGTCCTACCATACCTCCTTACACCATAGTGACCATCGGACAAATAGGACCAGTGACCATTGACTTACCACCCTGATAAGATCAATATAGGACCAAAAGGACCTGGGGCTACCATCGAATGGCCAGCGAGTCCTACCATACCTCCTTACACCATAGTGACCATCGGACAAATAGGACCAGTGATAAATTGTGGAAAAGTGATCTTTTATTAATATCAAACAATTGTGTACAGACTTCCGATAAACTGACTTAATCTTCATTGAAAATACTTCCGAAGCCTGCCAGCATGCCAAGTGTTCTTGATCTCGGAACCATCGAGTGCCTTTAATCGATAAGTACCTGGCTTTGGTACTTCGATCACTTCATATGGCCCTTCCCAATTCGGCATTAGCTTTCCCGTGCTTTGAGGCGTAGAAGCTTCGGCTTCTCTAAGAACGAAGTCTCCCACTTCGAATCTACGAAGTTTGACGCCCTTGTTATAATGTTTGGCCACCCTTCGTTGATAAGCAGCCAATTTGATTAAAGCTTCCTCTCTGACTTCGTCTAGCAGGTCCAAGTTAGCCTTCAGTCCTTCATCGTTGTAGATTTCTTTGAATTGACTTACCCGAAGACTTGGAGATCCGATTTTGACTGGGACTAAGGCATCAGTACCATAGGCCAATCGAAAGGGCGAATCCCCCGTAGTAGTCCTTGGTGTGGTTCGGTATGCCCACAGCACGCTCAGCAATTCTTTTGGCCACCTCCCCTTAGCTTCATCCAATCTACGCTTGATTCCGTTTCGGACGTCATCCCGGTGGTTACCTCAACTTGCCCATTCGATTGTGGATGAGCCACGAAAGTCTTCTTGTCTTTGAATCCCCAAATCGCTCAAAAATTCTTCAAATTTTGAACCCACGAATGGCGTCCCATTGTCCGATATCAATACCTTAGGGATCCCGGCGAAACACCACAGACTCCTTTATAAACTTTAAACACTCTGCTCATTATCGTAATAGAAGTGGTTTTGCCTTTACCCACTTAGTCATATAATCAATAAAGAACTATAACGGTTAACCTGACCTTTAGCTTTAGGAAACAGATCCCCAATATATCCACCCCCAGACGGTGAAGGGTATAGGAGATAGAATCGAGTATAACTCTTCCGGTGGTCGATGATAATGAACCGGACTATTGAAATGGCATTTTTCGCGATTTCTTGACGTATCTGTAGCTTCTTTGAAAATTGTTGACCAATAAGTAACCTTGTCGAAGTACTTTATGTGCCAAAGACTTGGCGACCCATATGATCACCGCAAAAATCCTTCATGAACTTCCCAAGAGAGCATACTCGGCTTGGACGGAACCAAACATTTCAACAATGGTGAGGAAAATGCCAATCGATAGAGATCCCCATCAATAAGACTAAAATTAGTACTCTTGTACTTGATCTTCTTTCACAAAGATTTGATCCGAAGGAAGGACGCCATCCGCCAAATACTCAATGTAGGGGTCATCCAATGGTTTGTTCGCTTCGATACACATCATCGCTTCGTCTTTGAACACTTTATTACTCAGTAAAATTTCCAAATACACCGATCTATGAAAGACATCTCAGATCTGTAGTGGCCGCTTTGACAATGCATCGGCGATAGAATTGTCATTAAGCTCTATACTCAAACTCGTGCGAAGCAAAAAAAATTGAAGTTGGTCTCTTAATTACGCCAGATATTTGATCATTCGGGTTCCACGAGCTTCATAATCTCCCGATAGGTATTTGTTTAACGACCAACCGAGAATCACTATAGATAATCAATCGTTGACTTGAGACTCTTCGCTAATCGGACACCTGCTAATACCGCTTCGTACTCAGCCTCATTGTTCGTTGCTTTAAACCCGAATCTGATGGCCTGCTGGACTTTGAATCCTTCTGGACTTATTAAAATAATTCCTGCCCCACTAACAGTCATCGTAGAGGATCCATCTGCATACAACGTCCATGCCTTCTCGACCTGGCCAAGAACGGCCATTTGCTTTCGATCGTAAGATTCAACTTCCGGTAACTCCGCATCTGCTTCGGTGAACGAGCATTCTACCATAAAGTCATCCAGGGCTTGACCTTTAATGGCAGTTCGGGGATGATACTCGATAAAAAATTGGGATAACTCCATAGTCCATGCTGCTAGTCTACCCGAAACCTCTGGTTTGCCCATCACCTTCTTCAATGGCTGATCCGTGTAGACGACCAGGAGTCGACCTTGAAAATACTGCCGAAGCTTTCTACTGGCAATTATTAAAGCAAAGGCAAATTTCTCAATGTTTGATACCGGTTTCACAGATCTCGTAGGACGTGGCTGACGTAATAGACCGGATGCTGCTTCCCACTGATCTCCCGAACCAAAACTGCTCCAACTGCTAAGGAACTTGCCGCAAGGTACAAATATAAAGTCTCTGCTGGGACAGGCTTTACCAATAAAGGAGCCGAAGACAGATACGTCTTTATACCTTGGAAAGCGTCTTCACACTCGGAAGTCCACTGGAACGTCTTCGCATTCTTCTTCTATCCCTTTAATGTGTCAAAGAAAGGAAGACATCTCTCTGCAGATTTGGCGACGAACCTCCTTAAAGCCGCATCCTACCAATCGACGTCAACGTCTTTAAATGACCGAGAGTCTTCATGTCAAGGATGGCTCGGATCTTCTCCGGATTGGCCTCAATGCCCTTTGATCGACCGGATAACCCGAAACTTTCCAAAGACCAAGGTAGAAAGTACATTTGGTAAGGTTAAGTCTTAGTTGACGATAACGAATAGTTTGAAAGCACTCCTCCAAATCGTCCAAATGCTTCTGAATCTGCATACTCTTCACGATCATGTCATCTACATAAACCTCCATGCTCCTCCCCAGCTGCCTATCGAATATGAAGTTCATCATCCTTTGGTAGGTAGCTCCAGCATTAATGAGGCCAAAAGTCATTTTTTTGTATGCATACACCGAACGGTGTGTAATAAACGCTGTTTTTGGAATGTCTTCTTTGCACATGGATATTTGATGATAACTGAAAAAGCATCCATAAAACTTAGTAATGCATACCCAAGTGGCATCGATGAGTTGATCGATATGAAGCGGAGGATAAAGTCCTTCTGGACAAAGCTTTGTTGAGGTTTGGTTGTAGTCGATCACGACCCGCCACTTTCCATTATGCTACGCACCAATACTACATTTGCTATCCACTCCGGGTAATCAATCTCATAGATGAAGTCAGCAGCCAGCAACTTTGCAACCTCTTCATCGATGATCTTCTGACGCTCTGGAGCAAATATCCGTCTCTTCTGGGAACCGCTTCTTCAAGGATCTATCTCCACTTTTATGCTCAAGAACCTTCCTGCTAACTCCGTATGTCTTGTGGGCTCCCATGCAAAAATATCAACATAACATCGTAAGAGTTCCATAAGATTCGTCCGAAGGGGTTCTGTAGACTGAACCAATCCTCACTGTCTTGTCCGGCTTTCCGACGACCAACTCAATCTCCTCCGTCCCCCCAGCAGGGATTACCAAGGGTTACGAAATCGCTTCTCGGTGAAGGGTTCGATCTCAATTGCCATCGTCTTTTTCGCTTTCTAACCCCCATTCCGGATGAAATAACAGCGTTTCGATAACATCGCCGGGCAAGGTCTAAATCACCCATCACTTCACCTACTCCATGCGCTGTGGGGAATTTGATTTTGAAATGTGGGATGGAAGTCACAGCTTGAAGAGTCACAATGTAGGTCTTCCCAAAATGGCGCCAGAAATAAATCCACATGCACAACATAAAATTTACAGTTATCTCCACTACCGAGGGGCCGTCTTAGAAGATAACAGGAGTTCAATAGTGCTCGCTACTTTGACCGGGTCGTCAGCTGAAGCCATATAGAGGAGCCTCTGTCATAACCTCCATTTTGTGCCCATCGAGATGCATCCTCCGAAAAGCATGGGCATAAAGAATGTCCACCAAGATCCATTATCTATCATCATGCGTTTTACGTCCATCGAGCCTATACTTTATTTGTGATCACCAATGCCCCTTCATGCGGTTCGATGGGCTCAAGGATAATTCGCATCCGTAAATGATATAATGAGCCTCTGAAAAGGCCTCAATCTTGAGTAAAGATCTCATTCATCGACATGACCGAATCAAGATAAGACCTCCTCTTTTTCCCTACTAACTTCCCAACAGACCCACCAATTATTACATCAATGACTTGCCTTGGTGGTGGTGTTGGAGCATTTTGAATAGGCGGTACTTGAACCGCTTTGAGCGATCTGATTGACAACTTGTCGACCACTCGACGGTCCTTCTCAGCCACATATTGAATCAGCAAGCCGCTTTTAATCTTGCTCTCTACAAAATCCTTAAAATTACAACACTCATTAGTGTCATGACCAGCAGCTTGATGATAACCACAATATTTGCGAGAGTTGCCATGTCCCGTTTTGTAATTATCACGAGGTGGTTCAAAGAAAGGCTGGTTTCTGATTTGATCCAAAATTATCGATCTTTCTGTATTCAACTGGGTGTAAACTTATTAACCTTCGGGGTAGAAACAGGTATACGATTGCTGCCTTGTCGCCATGAGTTACTGTACTTCTTTGAACTACCTTCTGCCCCTTGGTTGTGAAAGTAGTATGCACACAAGCCAATCATGTTTGATGATAAAGCATATACTTTGTAACAATCTTATTCATTTATTAATAAAAAGTATTAATTTATTAAAGGCTTTTAATTATCTACATGATGTTGTTTTATAATATGTGATAAACCCATAGTTTTAAGCAATGCTTTTAGAATAATGATGATGATCATTCTAATGAGATCTAAATTCTTAGAAAGCTTAAAACTAAAATAGTTCCCAATCATTGGATTACTAAATTGGGGATTAGTGAATCCGGATAGATTGGTACATACGTTGCTTTTTCATTGGATGAGGATGATTGATCTCACGATCATTTGTGTGGAGACACTAAAGCAAGTATGTAGGTGCTTATTAGAGAATAAGTTCACCGAACGTTGCTCGCTAAGGAATACCTAATGGAGTTTTATTTGCTGTCAATAGGAATTCTCAGTAGTGATAGTAGTACAAGTAATCCTTGGACTTGAGATCATCATAGTTTCTTGTGTATGATGAGTTATACTTTGACTTATTCCTTAAGACCCTTAGGGTATATCAAAGGGTATGCTTGGGTATAATAAGTTGTACATGGAGATAATGTATGATCAATAAAGAATCTACCACTTCTAATAAAAGAAGAGAATGTCCTATGTGATTCGATAAATGACAACCCAAGTAGTCCTTGGCGGCGAGTAATGAAATTAGAAAGGAGTTTCTAATTTGCATTATTTGAGTCAGGCGTTTAAGGATCGAAATACATATAATTAAATAAAATAAGACTTGACAAAGAATTCCACGCCTTATATTTAATTGGGACATTGTATGGTGGAAGGATTGAATTGTACGGTAACTATTTACTCAAAGGTTCTTTAATGATTAATGTTGAAATCTATATTATCCGGAAAGTCGTTGATCACTAGGGAGGCTTATCCTATTGTAGAATAAATATTATTTATTTAAATAAATTAATTATTTAATTTATTTATTTAAATAAGATTAGAATTGTTCTAATTGATTTATTCACAACCGGTTTAATATGGAGAACCTAAAGGGTCACACCATAAAAGGAAGAATAATTATTTAAAAGTAAATGGCATAATCGTAATAATATGTTATGTATATTTAATTTAATCTATGGTGATAGAATAAATTAAATAGCTTAATATTTATTATTTAATATTTTAGAAATATTAAATATAAATTAATAAGAGGAGTCTTATTAATATTATTACAATTATTATTATTTTAATTTCTAAAAGAGTTTAGGAATTAATTTAATATAAGTACTCTCATCTATTCCTAATAAGATTAGGAGGTTAAATTAATTAAAAGAGTTTAATTAATTATCCCTAATAAGATTAGGGAGCCTAATTAATTAAAAGAATTTAATTAATTAAATAAAACCCAATTTCTTAATTGTTAAGGAGGGTTGCCCACATCTGTAAATAAGAGGAGTCTTATTATGAGTGGGATGGGTTGTTGAATTTTACAACGTAATAATTCTAATTTGTTGGAGAGTACCTTTTTCTATAGAGATAGAAAAACTAGGGTTTAGCCAACCACCCTTCTTCTTGAATTTTCTTCTTCCTCGGTGGATCACCTCTAGAGGCCAAACATATGGGTGGCTAACGCCGATCAAAGGAAGGAACCAAACCCTTGGATTCAAGATTGAACGCGAAAGGATTTGGAGGTGAACTTGTACACGAGGAAGCTCGATCTTCAAGGGTATGATTTTATTCTTTATCTTTTCGTTAAATTAATAATTGCGTAAAGGATGATCCGGGTATATGGTTTGTAAATTTTAAATTTCGATTTTTACCACGCTCAGCACTTTTATGCAATTTTGATTGCGTTATGAATATTACAAACCTAATAAAGTGGCATCGAGCCAAACCTTTATGCAAATTATTAATTGTTCAAATTTGATATGTATATTGATATGTGTTTGAAATAATTTAATTGGGCATAATTTTATTGTATAAAATTTATTTAAAAAAAAAAAAAAAAAAAACGTGAATCTGTTTTTGCGTTGAAATCCGTGCACATGAAATAAAAAAAAAAAAATAAAATTGCAAATATGATTTCCGTATCCTTAAAGCATTATGGGTAATGATTTCGTGCAATAAAAGGAATTCTACACCATGTTAATTCACAAAACCCGGACATACCATGATCAAGACACAAAACGAGCAAAAAGAGGTCACGCAAGTTAATGATTCACCGCACAACATCTCTAATCGATCCTAAATAGTTTACTAATTAACATGACAATGCATTAAATCGAGATGCATGCATCGATTTATATATTATATATATAATATATTCTACGGATATTATAATATAATTAAAATAAAAGTTTATTTTAATTTTAAAATAAAAAGTTTATTTTAATATTAAAATATAAAGTTTTATTTTAATTTTAATAATTTTATAATTAAAATAAAAGGTTTATTTTAATCTTAAAATAAAAGGTTTATTTTAATATTAAAATAAAAGATTTATTTTAATTTTAAAATTAGAATTTCATGCTAACTAATTAGAGTTGGAATTGGATTCCATTATAACTAATTGGAGTTGAAATTGTATTCCATCTTTCCTTAAATAAATGAGTTTATTTAGATATGAAATAGATTTCATATTATTCAAAATAAAGGAGTTTATTTGTGAATAGGAAAGATAATCCGTGTTTCCTTTAATATATATTTTTTTTCATGGAATTGGATTCCATAATTAATTAAAATAAAAGAGTTTATTTTAATTAAAGATTTTTTTATATATGGAATTGGATTCCATAATTAATTAAAATAAAGGAGTTTATTTTGATTAAAAATTTTGATTAAAATAAAATAGTTTATTTTATTCAAAATTAGATAAATTAAAATAAAATAGTTTTATTTTGATTTAAATTTGGATTAAAATAAAGGAGTTTATTTTGATTCAAAAATAGATTTTATACTAACTAAAGTTGCCCATTAAATGATATCAATATATATATTAAATGTTTATTATTTATAAGATGAATGTTATTTATTGATGCATATGATGATGTGTATGATAATAAATGGGATTGATTATGACTATCGACCAATGTGATTGGATTTTATTTTAGTTGGATGCATGAATGTATGGGTTTTATTAAATGGGTCTCATGATTGCGTCTTCTCTAATTTTCTTAATGTAAATTCTATCTCCTCCTATGTATTTCCCTCGATCACGATCAAGGTTTCTATTTATTTTTAAATAGTTTTGTAATAGGAATAGTTAGAATTAATTTTGAAAAATTGGAGATCAAGGATCAAGGAGCGCTTGAAGACCCGTTTGTAATGGAGCCCTAAGTTTAAATGTAATAGTTATATTTAAATATTAATTCTTGCACCCTAGGGGTTTGACCTTTTGGTTCACTTGGTCGCTTCTAAAGTGAACCAAACTAGAATAAAAGTCCATAATCAATCCGAGTAGAATATAGTATTCTATATGTGCATGTTTATACTATATATATATATTATATATTATGCAAACATGCTTCGCATGTTTATTAATATGACGCGTATTTTATATATATATATGCAATGCCTACAAACAAGATGAGACAAATTAATAACAAACCCTCAATTTTTATATTAAGTCCTAAGCGTTCAAAGATATTTGGAATATCGAACGTCGCTTTCTAGCATGATAAAATTAATAGAGTATTAAATATTTAATATGAGTTTGTTGTTGTCACCACAAGGCAAGTATTAAGTATTTAAGATGTTAATTTATCACATTTGATGCTTATAAAGAAAATTGAACAATATTGTTTTGTTGTGTCACCACAAGGATGATATTTTTCTTTTTTGAATATATGGAGTGCTAGGTCGGACTTAACTTGGATAATTTTGATTCGGATGTGCCACCACTTGATCAAAATAATCTAAGAGGCAAAATACAAGGAGTTGCATAGTTGATGTAATTGACAAAAGTTGTCTACCTATTTATTTATATATAGTTTGTTGTGTCACCACAAGGCTATATACATTTGAAATGGGATCCTTATTCTCACTAACAAATCTTTAATTAGATTTTGTCGAACTATATAAGTGAGGGTAATATAGTTTGAAGAAAATAGTGGGAGATACCAATTTAAAACAAGACCTAATTTATTTTGGTAATTAATAAAAGAATGTATGTTAAAATGTTGTTAATTACAAATTCATTTACGTAATTTTACAATGTCTAAAATTACTATCATCGCGAAGCATATTAGATGCTAAGTTAATCGGGCCAAATTAAACGGATTGGTTAAGGAAATTGAGAAAAGTTCTCATGGTGAAAAGCTATCTTATGTCCTTAATACGCTTATCCTCGCAATGGTTGCGCATAATGCCTCCGAGGAAGAGATTGCTACTTTTAGAAAGTGGCAAGATGATGCACAATTGGCTCAATGCATCATGCTCGCATCTATGAAAGTAACGAGCTTGCCGTCGGCGTGAAACTATGGATGCTCCTACTATACTCCCCGCACATCAAGTAGTTGATGGTGAGGAAAGTAGGACCGATAGATATCGAGATATCTAAGGAGCTCTTCCGATCTAGAATGGCCAATGGCACTATAAGACAGATAAAAAGTTCTTAACATAATCAATTTGATTGATCAATTAGACATAACTGGTTTTGTCACGGATGGAGAGTTGAGCCAAGATTTGATCTTGCACTCACTCCCTACTCCTTTCATTAATTGTTGTGAATTTTTCATATGAAACAAGCTAGATATCGCCCCTCATTGATTTGCTTAACATATTGAAAAATGTTGAGAGTCACTTTCCAACCAAGAAAGATAAAGTCTTCTTGGTAGAGGCCAAAGGATCTTCCGAAAAGAAGAACGATTCAAAGAAGGTAAATAGAAAGGCAAAAACAAAGGATAATAAGAACAAAATCGATCACAGATAAAGAAAGGAGTTTGCTTCCACTACAATAAGCCCGGACATCGGAAAAAACTGAAGAAGCATCTTGCGAGAGGCTAACCAAAGAAGCTTAGTGAAGTTTCTAAGCTACAAATACAAATTTGTTCATGATTTGAAATAAATTTTTCTTTAAGTCAAGGTTCTACTTGGGTATTGGATACCGACTTTGGTTATCATAAATATAGATTTATGAAGGGACCAAGCAGAAGTAGAAAGTTAAACAAAGATAAGTAATCCTATGTGTGGAAAATGAAGCAAAGGTTGCTGCATTAGCCATAGAAACTTATAGTTTACCAATGCCTATGGGAAAATCTATTAAGTCAATAAGTTGTTATTGTATTCCAGTTCTCGTTGGAAACATTATTTCCATTTTATTGTTGGACAATGACATCTTTGGTATTATATTTAAGAACAATTGTTGTTCTATTTATAATAATAATGTTTTGTATAGGACTGGAATATCACTTAATGGATTTTGTATACTTGACTTACATGAAAATAATTTTGCATATTGAACAAATTAGTATAAGAAAAGGAGATGATCATTCAAAGAGTTGAATGTGTGTATTTGCTGAAATACAAGTATGAATTATTTAAAAGGTTCAAAGAATTCAGAAGTAAAAGAAATTGACAAAGTATTAAGATTCTTTGATTAGATCAAGGAATAAATACTTGTGCAATAAATTTCTAGATCATCTCAAATGGTTTTCTCACAATGGGCGCCTCAGACATGAATAATTGATTGATGTATCCGAAAGGAAAAATCATACCTTGTTGGACATAGGTACGGTCCATAATGATTTTACCGACATTCCAAAGATCCTTCTGTGGGTCATGTCCTAGAAATGGTCAGACATCTACGAAAAGGTAACCTCAAAATCCTACCCCAAGACTCCATAAAAGTTATGGATAGGGAGGATTCCTAATCTTAAGTATGTTAAGATAAGGGGTTGTCCAACTTATGTGAAAAGGTTTCAAAAGATAAGCTTGGGACAAGATTTGACAAGTACTGATTTGTGGGACATCCTAAAGTAAGTTTAGGGTATATGTTCTATAATTCTACTACTTAGCAAAAGGTGTTTGTTCTGAAACACGCTACCTTCTAAGATAAAGGTGTTTATTATCAAGGGGCTAGTGGGAGGATAATAGATCTTGAAGAGTTCAAGAACCACAAAATACTATAAGTCAAATAAGAGGAACTCAGTAGATAGACTTCCATCAGACCACAAACCAATCATAAATCCGAATAGTCAGATCAAGATACCTAGGAGGTATGGATTCATCATGGATGATGATGATGAGGTACTCATCATGAAGATGATGATCCAGATTACATACGATGAAGTAAGAGTTCTAGTGTGTACAAAAGGGTCGATTGGGAGCGTCGTGACATTCCTAGTATTATATGTTGATATACTACGGATAAGGAATGACATACTAATGCTACAATCAAGAATGATAAAGTTGTTCAAACATTCCTCCATGAATGATTTGGGAAGAGTATCTTAATTGGGGATATAAATCTATATAGATAGATTTAAGAGGATGCTCGACTTAACCCAAGAACGATATTCATTTGATGCTGTAGTCGTTTAGCATGGCAAACTCCAAGAGATGTCTCATGTCGATGAGCTATGGAGTGTATCTCTCTTAATAGTCCCCATAGACTCCAAAAAGAGAGGTCGCATGAGTGACAATCATGTATGCAATGAAATATATACGAGACCGATGTTGATCACCATATTCGAGAAGATCATCAGAAGATGTGAAAAACATCTTAAAGTTCTTAACCGGCACTAAAGATGTGAGCATACATGGTTGGTCTAAATTAAAACTAGAGGGCTTAATGATACACAAGTTTTTCGCATGGACTAAGACGACGAGAAAATCCACTTTAAGGTAAAGCGTTATCTTGAATAGTGGTGCGAAGAATTGGAAAGGTTCCAAACAAAGAAAGAGTTACTTGGTTTAGTGATAAAGACAAAGTATATAGCTATGAATGAAGTCGCAAGTTGATTGTTTGGATTAAAAGTTCATTACGGAACTAGAATAGTTCCCAAGTCTCATCTTGGATCTAAACACGTGTTGTGGCACTTTCATTTGATTATTAGAATCATTGAAATATGGGAAATCACTATAGAGATAGTGGACTCTCATGAACAACATTACATATCCATTAACTAAAGCTTATCCAATGCAGGATAATCGTCACTTAGAAAGAAGAAGAAAGATAAGATACCATGACGATTGGCTTTAGTGCAAGTGAGAGATTGAAAGTAGTATGCACACAAGCCAATCATGTTTGATGATAAAGCATATACTTTGTAATAATCTTATTCATTTATTAATAAAAAGTATTAATTTATTAAAGGCTTTTAATTATCTACATGATCTTTGTTTTATAATATGTGATAAACCCATAGTTTTAAGCAATGCTTTTAGAATAATGATGATGATCATTCTAATGAGATCTAAATTCTTAAAAGCTTAAAACTAAAATAGTTCCCAATCATTGGATTACTAAATTGGGGATTAGTGAATCCGGATAGATTGGTACATACGTTGTTTTGCTCATCGGATGAGGATGATTGATCTCATGATCATTTGTGTGGAGACACTAAAAGCAAGTATGTAGGTGCTTATTAGAGAATAAGTTCACCGAACGTGGCTCGCTTAGGAATACCTAATGGAGTTTTATTTGCTGTCAATAGGAATTCTCAGTAGTGATAGTAGACAAGTAATCCTTGGACTTGAGATCATCATAGTATCTTGTGTATGATGAGTTATACTTTGACTTATTCCTTAAGACCCTTAGGGTATATCAAAGGGTATGCTTGGGTATAATAAGTTATACATGGAGATAATGTATGATCAATAAAGAATCTATCACTTAATAAAGAAGAGAAATGTCCTATGTGATTCGATAAATGACAACCCAAAGAGTCCTCGGCAAAGGCGAATGAAATTAGAAAGGGGTTTCTAATTTGCATTATTTGAGTTGTGCATTTAAGGATCGAAATACATATAATTAAATAAAATAAGACTTGACAAGAAATTCCATATCTTATATTTAATTGGGACATCAGATGGTGGAATGATTGAATTGTCACAGTAACTATTTACTCAAAGGTTCTTTAATGATTAATGTTGAAATCTATATTATCCGGAAAGTCGCTGATCGCTAGGGAGGCTTATCCCTATTGTAGAATAAATATTATTTATTTAAATAAATTAATTATTTAATTTATTTATTTAAATAAGATTAGAATTGTTCTAATTGATTTATTCACAACCGGTTTAATATGGAGAACCTAAAGGGTCACACCATAAAAGGAAGAATAATTATTTAAGAAGTAAATGGCATAATCGTAATAATATGTTATGTATATTTAATTTAATCTATGGTGATAGAATAAATTAAATAGCTTAATATTTATTATTTAATATTTTAGAAATATTAAATATAAATTAATAAGAGGAGTCTTATTAATATTATTACAATTATTATTATTTTAATTTCTAAAAGAGTTTAGGAATTAATTTAATATAAGTACTTTCATCTATTCCTAATAAGATTAGAGGTTAAATTAATTAAAAGAGTTTAATTAATTATCCCTAATAAGATTAGGGAGCCTAATTAATTAAAAGAATTTAATTAATTAAATAAAACCCAATTTCTTAATTGTTAAGGAGGGTTGCCCACATCTATAAATAAGAGGAGTCTTATTATGAGTGGGATGGGTTGTTGACTTTTACAACGTAATAATTCCAATTTGTTGGAGAGTACCCTTTTTCTATGGAGATAGAAAAACTAGGGTTTAGCCAACCACCCTTCTTCTTGAATTTTCTTCTTCCTTGGTGGATCACCTCTAGAGGCCAAACATACGGGTGGCTAACGTTGATCGAAAGGAAGGAACCAAACCCATGGATTCAAGATTGAACGCGAAAGGATTTGGAGGTGAACTTGTACCTGAGGAAGCTCGATCTTCAAGGGTATGATTTTATTCTTTATCTTTTCGTTAAATTAATAATTGCGCATAAAGGATGATCCGGGTATATGGTTTATAAATTTTTAAATTCTGATTTTTACCACGCTTCCGCACTTTTATGCAATTTTGATTGCGTTATGAATATTACAAACCTAACAGGTTGTACCCTCCCACTCTTCTCTGATCAACATCAGTCTTGGGAATATCTACCTCCTTTAATTGGCTCAAAGAAGGATTTTTCAGACTATTCATAGCCTCTTCTACAACAATATAGCCCTCTGCCTTATCGAAGGCTTCTGCTAGGCTTTTCGGATGGTGAAACATCAATTTCTTTACCAACTTCTCCGATTTAACCAGATCTAGCCCATTCTTGAACAACCCAACAGCTTGGAGATCATTAAGATCGGATACCTGTCCGACCGCTTCCCTAAACCTCTTTACATATTGGCCTAAGGATTCATTGGTGAACTGTCGGACCAGTCTTAAAAGAGCTCAGAAGCTTTCCCTTCTTCTATTGCTTCCAAAACGCGTATGGAACTTATCACAAAGTTCAGGTCCACGAGGAGATAGAATCCGATGGTAAAGTCCCCATCCACCGTCTGGCGCCTTTTCTCAAAGTAGTGACAAAAGTGTGACACTTAAGCAAAGATCAAGAAGTCATAGTAATCCATTAAATTGGCCAAACGCCTCGACTATGGTCATAAGGATCTCCCGACCCATCATAGCTTTCCATACGAGGCAACTTTTTGGTAACATCCGCCTTCTCCTTGAGAATATCGAGGAAAAAGGGGCGCTTTCTTTCCGTAAGTATCCTTCACCGCCGGACCTCACCAATTATTTTCGAGTTCTTTCAACTCCCTTACTAAAAAAATCAACACCTTCGGGTTGTGATGAGATCTCCTTCTCCTGGGCAACGTTAGGCCTTGGAATGGATCGACCTTTCCCTGCCGATCTCACTGCCCTTGCGGGACTTCTTGATTTACTAGGTCGTACGATCTCATCCTCATGATGAGAACGATTGTGACGGTATTCTCCTCTTCGGATCTCTGGCACAATTTCTCTCGACCTGCTTCTTCGTCTTTCATCGTCGTGATGAATTGATCCCACGACCGCCGCCGCCTTCTTCGAGGCCAAAGGTGTTCGCTTCGATCTCCTCCCATCGCGAGAATGATCCTGCATACATGCATAGAATGTTCCGGTTCCTTACCCTTCCGACGGGTACCTCCTTATGCCTACTCCGCCTTTCTAATGAATATGGCTAGATGCTTCGTCCCTCAACTCATTCACCAAGCATCTGTTTCGCTATATCTTCCTTTGTTTTAACAGAACCTCCAAAGCCTTATCTCGCTTCGTCCGCCATCCTCGCCAACTTGGTAGTTCTGCCTTCTCGACCACTTCGTCGATGAGTCCCGGTCTACGCCGAACCTTCTACCCGCTCTCGATTGGGATCACGCCTTTATCGGCGTTGAAAACCAACTTCCGTTTGACTCCACCACGGATCTTCTGACGAAGTTCTTCCGATTGTGCTTAGCCAAGCCGTGCTTTCTCACGAAAGCACTTTTAGAAGGACCTAGCGATCCTTTATCAAATACGAGGCGTTGATGAACTAATGACCATCGCCGCCTTCCGGTACCATCTCTACTTCTCATCATCTTTCAAGTAAATTTAAACAATTGTGATTGAAAATGCCCTCCTTCTAGCGCCCAATGTTAACGCTTGAAGATCTTTTGTCACGCCCCAATCACGTAAAACGTCCCCGATCCTCGCAACGTAAACACAATAAACACCACAAGCTCGACGGCGGTTCCGTCGGAGATAGCTTTCGCGTGAGAGTCAAGATATGAATTCACAAGGTTTATCGAAAACGGAGGCTATATCGCCTTAATGTATTGATATAGAGAGCTAATAATAATTATCTCGTGTGTATATATGATTCTCGAATGATGAAGTGTATGAGAACGCACCTCTTGGTGAAGACTTCCTTCTAAGTTATACCCTCTTTCACAATTATCGTGCCATCCACTATTAC
Organism: Panax quinquefolius; assembly: GCA_020205615.1. NCBI lineage: Eukaryota > Viridiplantae > Streptophyta > Magnoliopsida > Apiales > Araliaceae > Panax > Panax quinquefolius. The sequence continues at coordinate 9,086,935 of CM035155.1, read as the reverse complement.
CCGACATTCCCCCTTTTTACGATGGGTCCCGTCGATTGCATGTAGTTTATCCAACGCTTTTGGTCATCATTATTATCGCCAAAATAGTAAGTTATGATCCCATCCACATTAATCGTACGCAGTTTCTAGTCAACCGTCATGCTTTTTCATCATTACAAGTCAAAGATGTAGATATTAAAATATCCAAAGGATTGATCCACCGAATTCAATTCGGTTTTATAGGTTGAAATGAAAATAATATGATGACCCATTAATGATTTTCATACCTCAATAATAAAGGCCCAATAGAATAATAAAAAGAATCAGCCCAATACACTCGGCCCAAAAAGATAAAATATCATGACCCAACACATATAATTATACATACCTTTGCAATATGTATCATTTTAGATTATGATACTCTTTTTGAATGAGGGTGTTCAAATCATAATTAGGATATTTATTTTATTTGTAATGCTCTTAAATCTAAAACAAATAATGTGCGGTAGAAATACACAATATTTTACATTTTGATTTTTTTATTTATTATTTTAGCAAAGTTTAAGGGCATCAAAACTATAAAAAAGAATAGTGGTAATTGTAAAGTGAAATAATATTATTAAAATTAATTTTTAAATAGGGATAATAGAAAGTTGATGGTGTGTGAGAAATGCTTGGTTAAGGTTGGGCAATCTTGAAAGCATTGTGGCACAATCGGCCCATTCTATTATCCAGTCAACTACAACTAATGCTGAACATGACAGCCCATTTAGCCCAGTCAAACAATGTATACATATACTATCCATTTGGCGCATAAAACGCTTCTGATATATAGATTAATTTTTAAAATGTATTATCAAAATAAAATAAAAAAACAAATAATTGTATTAATGAACTAATTATTCCATTTTTTTGTCCAGGTTAGTTTAATACTCTCTTGAGAAATGTTATTTTTGTAAATTAAAATGAGTATCCCCATCAAAATAAAATTGGAATACGTGTATTTAATCTATATTTTAATTGCAATTTTATATGTTGTTTTTTTTTTTTTGGTTAAGAATTAGGTGAATAACTATAGGTCATAATAGTAATTTGAAAAAACAATTTCGTAATACACAAGGACGCGACTCTTTTATTTAGAACTGATAGGGTATTATTATAATATTAATGGATGATTAAAAAGTTATATAGGAAAAATTGAGGGGTAAATTGGGAAAACGTGAAGATTCAAAAAGCATGCCCAGAAATAACGAATACAAACTGGCAAGGCGTGAATTGTCGCGCGTCGAAGGACGGGATTCCGAGCTTGTTGCCGCCCTTCCTCACCGACCTTCACGAACTTCGATGTTCCCATCGTCCCAGCTAACCAAAAGAAACCCCTAATAATCTCCATTTCTCTTTTCAGTACCAGCTCTTATCCACATTATTCCCATTTTTTCTTTAGCTCTTTTTTTAGCTCCATTCAAATCCGAAAGTCGATTATTTCGAGGTATTCTCTTGCTTTTGTTTTTATACAAACAGTTCGAAAGTAATGATTTGAGGAACCAACTTTTAATTGACTTCATGCAAGATTTTTGATACTTTTAGGAAAAATTGGAGTAATTTGAGAGTCGATTCAATATGACTTTTCTGTATTTCCTTCTACACATGTCATGTTGAAGATAAGGATCAACATGGAAATCGAATTTTTAATGCTAGTGATTTTGGCAATTTTTTTTTTTAATTTCCTTCGTTTATTTCATCTTATTCACGCATTAGAAAAAAACATGCAGTTGTTCAAGAAATGTATGATCCTTCATAATCTGAATTTTAGTTCAATTTTGGCCTTGAAGGTCATTCCATCTTATTAGGATTAGTCAAGCTTGCTTTGAAGTGTTTTGGAATCACTTACTTAGATTCTAAGAGCTTACCCACTGTAATAAATTTTTTTAATTATATATTTTTATCAGTTAATCACTGTATAGCATTTTTAGTTATAATTGTGTGGTGATATAAAACAATGTAATGGTGTTGTTGGTATGAATTGTGGTGCTGGATAAAAGCCACTCATTATATTGTTTTGGGAATTAGTTAGGGAAAATAATAGTTTTTGGAATTTCATAATAATTGATCGTCTAAAAATATGAAACAGTTTGGTAATTTGGTTCAACACAAGTTAAGGAAGCAAGATACTGGAACATTTTGGTGGTCAATTTACAGGTCAAAACCAAACCTTTTGAGAAGCATTGTAAGCAGGACAAAACACTATATTAATTTTATTACCAAATAGAATTCACAGTGCCAATCCCTGGATGTTCCAACTAAGAAATGAACCAAATGAGAGATTGCAAGATATCCATAACAAGAGAATATTAAAATATATCTGAGTTCTCTTCAAGAATGAAACAAGGCGATAAGTCCAAAATTACAGTCCATTGTGGCATGTCTCACCTGTTTCCTCTGGATTGTAGGTAATTCTAAATCTTCATGGAAGAATATGGCTGGCCTTGAAGATATAGGTGTTGCAGCTGGAATTAATGGTCTATCTGCACTTTTATTTCTTGTGGCATTTGCGATCTTAAGACTTCAACCAATGAACGATAGAGTTTACTTTCCAAAATGGTATTTGAAAGGTATAAGAGCCAACCCAATCAGTTCTGGAACATCTGTAAAGAAATTCGTCAACTTGGATCCCAAAACGTACTTGAAGTTCTGGAGCTGGATGTATGCTGCATTGCGAATGCCAGAACCTGAGCTTATAGATCATGCGGGGCTTGATTCTGCTGTATATATTCGGATTTACCTTCTTGGGTGAGTTTAAATGTTTTGATTTCTGTTTATAGTCATTTTCCGGACCACAATGAATTACTTTTCAATTACTCTTGTAAGTAAAAATATACTTTTTAATGGTTTTGGGACAACCAAACAGAGAAGATAACATGGATGAACAAGCTGGTTAAACATCATTACTTTCTTTTGCGATTTTATATGGACAATCTAATTCTGAAACTTTTCTGCAGATTAAAGATATTTGTTCCCATAACTGCACTTGCTTTTGCGGTATTGGTGCCTGTGAATTGGACTAACAACACATTGGAGAAACTTAAAGATATAACATTCAGTGACATTGACAAGCTTTCAATATCCAATGTTCCAGATGGATCCTCAAGGTGAGATTGATGAATCATCCTTTTTTAACTTTTTTGCCTTTTATTATAAGTGATAACAGTATTATCAGTAGTAAAAAGATGTAATGATTTCCATTTGTTATGTTGAAGGATCTGCTTTTACATGCAGAATGTTCCTATCTGGTCCCAAAAATGTTAAATTCATAATAAGCATTATCGATATGTCTTGAAAAATGAGTCATAAAAACTTGGAACATAGTGCAACAATTTTATGGCCTCTATCAGATAGTTGTCCAGGTTGAAATCATTATGTTTACTGTTTTAAACTGTGGAAATGTTCTTATGGTAGATAACGATATTATTTTTTTCTTCATGCACATAGGATCCTAGCAGAGCTGTGTGTCATTTAGACTTCATATTACTCTTGGATCCTGCGTCATCTATACAATTTTAATTGACAATAGTATTGGTTAATCTGTCATACTTATAAAGAAACTATCATTTGTATACAGGTTTTGGGTTCATATAGGAATGGCATATGTCTTTTCATTTTGGACATGGTATGCACTCTACAAGGAATACAAGATCGTAGCCAACATGAGGTTGCATTTTCTAGCTTCTGAAAATCGTCGTCCAGATCAATATACAGTGAGTGTATCAATTTTCTTATTGGATAAAATGTACATGAGGGTCATACAGTATCATTTAAAAATCACACAGCACAATCTAGAAGAAATTTTGGGACTGTGAGTATGTGACGCTCCAAAAGAACTGAAAGAAGAAAGTAGACCTTATAAAAAAACATAGAAGAAGCTGAAAAAAAGATGGAGAGGGAAAAAAACTGAAGTTTATTTGCAAAACTAGATATTGATGAAACTGTAATCCTATTTCTTCTTTGGTGAAGGGAATTTGAAGAGTATCAAGGACCTTAGGACTTAAGCCCTCCCCATTGAGGAGCTAAAGATTATACATAGTCTTGGAAGAAACTTATTATTGTTTTAGATTTATAATTAATTTCAATTCCTTTTGCAGGTTCTTGTTAAAAATGTCCCTCCTGACCCTGATGAATCAATTAGCGAGCACGTTGAGCACTTCTTTAGTGTAAATCATCCTGATACTTACCTTTCTCACCAGGTCTGCTGTCTGCATATCTGTTATATGACCGAAGTTCAATATTCTTACCAGTGGATTAATAGTTGGAGTACTATTTTTCTGTAATTCTTTAAGAAGCACGGATCTGCTTGTGAAATATATAATGGGAATTGATATTTCCACAAGCAAAAGTGATAGTTCCACAAGATTCCTCTCAGATGAATGTCCCACACTTATGTGAGGGAGGCGGGAGGCCCTGTGAAAATATCAATTTTTACTTGTGAAAATAACAATTCCCTATATATATAAATAGATGTAAGTTCATATTTTTGATATAGCTTTTCTGAACTCGAAGGTAGTGTACAACGCAAACAAACTTGCAAAATTGGTGGAAAAGAAGAAGAGTTTGCGTAATAGGCTTACCTATTACCAGAACAAATATGAGAGAAACCCTGCAAAAAAGCCAACTACTAAGGTACTTATATCCTCATGATAGTTGTCAAACTCTTGATTGTAACTATTTAACATTTCCTTTCAGTCTTATATCTTAATGGATCATGATTGCTCTTCAATAACTGTTGATAACAATTTAGGTAATATTTGCTATGTATAGACAGGTTTTTGCGGTCTTTGGGGAACGATTGTGGATGCTATAGACTACTATACAGCTGAAATTGAAAAACTGAGCAAAGAAGTAAGTTTTCATAAGAAGACTAATCATTTATACCGACTACTGCTTCAGCATTTGATACTATCGCCACAAAGAGCTAGTGGAATTAATAACAATTGACTTGTTGTAAGGGGCGTCATCTTGTGCGTGTATGCGCACACACTCACACGTGTATGTATTTATGTGACTCATTGAAATTTGACCTTTTATAGGATTACAATGATTGATAGTAGTATGTTGGTTTTAGAAGAAAAAATAGTCTATATTTTGTGAAACATACGGAACTTTTCATCTCTTCTTCACTTGCTAAGTCCATTTCACGAATTTCTAGACCTTTAGTATTATCTACCACTACAATTGGAAAGGGTTAATAGATTAACCTTGGGTCATGTTTAAATGAGGGTCACTACATATCTCTGAATCATGGAAATGAAGGATGAATTATATAGCAGCTGTAGCAATCTTACATTTAAGCTATTAATGTAATGTTCTTCATGTCCAAGAGGGAAAAAAAATTACATATAGAATCCATTAATTACAAAATTGTATAAATCTTTTTCAAGTTTAAAAACTTAGAATATAAGGAATACTCAGAACACTCACTTGTAAACTAAAAGAAAATAATACAATTTCAAAGAAATATGTGAAAAAAGAATATAAGGAGAAGAGGGATCTACCGAATTTAAGGGACTCACTTTGTCTTGAATCTTGATCTGACCATTTGTCTACGTGTTTATCTCCTTCTCTCTCAGCACTTTAGTATATGATCTATGGATTATTTTATCACTTCTCCCCACAACTTGGCTATCATCATATAGGATAAAGCTTACTGGGAAGCATTTCCTTCAAAGGGTGTTTATTTTATTATTTTCTCCAATTTTCCTTTCCTGTTGGAAATTGAAGGAATACTCTTACATCTCTCTCTCTCTCTCTCTCTCTCACACACACACACACACACACACACACATTTCATCATCATGGCATATGGTCTCGGTTAAATTTCCAGGCACTAGTTACACCTATGTTAACCACGTCATTTCCAGCCATCAACAAATGAGTTTGTCCTCCTTATTGTGATTCATCGTCTTAAAGCTATTGATTATCTTGACTTCAATTGAGTAATGTGGTTGCACCATTTAGCAAGTGTTACTAAGCAGTTTTCCTTTTGAACAACCCTACCGATTTTGATATGGTGTCCTTTGCTTGACTCTGATTGATAATTTTTGTTCGTAGGAAGCTGCAGAAAGAGAAAAGGTTATAAGCGATCCTAATGCTATAATTCCTGCTTCGTTTGTTTCATTCAAGTCACGATGGGGAGCAGCTGTTTGTGCTCAAACCCAACAATCAAGTAATCCTACCATTTGGTTGACAGAATGGGCTCCTGAGCCACGTGACGTTTATTGGGATAATCTAGCTATACCATATGTTGAACTCACAGTCCGAAGGTTGATCATGGTTGTTGCTCTGTTTTTTCTTATATTTTTCTTTATGATACCTATAACAATCGTTCAATCCATGGCCAACATTGAGAGCATTGAGAAGGTTTTTCCTTTCTTGAAGCCAGTAATAGAAGCGTAAGTTATTCTTTTTTCTCTGAACAATTTAGACATTAGAGTTTTGGTATGACTATCTATTTTCTTTCTTGTATGATCTAGTTGAAGAACTTTTAAATGCTGAAATATTGTGTTTATGACATATGTTCAAAGCCTTTTAATTTCATGATAACATTGTGCCATTTTAACTACCTTGCGTTCTTAGATATAAATACATTAATTTACTAATTAAACAAGCAAAACATAAATATGGTGCCTTCTTGCTTGATATTGAAATGTGCTATTAACGAATGCTGATTCCCGGCATCACTACTGAAGATTAAACCGAAGAAATGATGAATGCATGAACTTTTTACCTAACTACTCTGCATATTGACTAGAGTTATTAGAGATCATCTTAAGAGTATACATATAATATCCTCTCCTGCCCAAAAACACAGAACCCTATCCGCTCTACAATTTGTGAACCGGGAACTACAGTTCCACATTCCGAATCGTGGTACGGGAACATAGATACCTTTTTGTATTTAACCAACTGGTAGCGTTTCCCATACCTGATTTCGTTTTGCGTACCGAATCGATCCTCGTTCCTGGTAACCATGAAAGACTAATTGGGTTTGATGTTTAACTTTTGTTTTGGCTATTATGAAAACTAAATCATGCATATTGTCACATATTTGGATTGGATCTTCTCTGTATGATTTATTACAAATCTTACGTATAATTGTATATATGTTGCATACAAATGCAAAAATTTAGCTTATCTTCTTTTCTGTCAAATACTTTTAACTTTCTTGGCTGAATTTTGTAATGATCAGTAACTAAACTTCTTAATATTGAAATTTTTTGTTACAGAGGAACTGTTAGCTCTATTATTCAAGGCTTTCTTCCTGGAATTGTATTAAAGATATTCCTTATTCTTCTTCCAACAATTCTGATGATTATGTCCAAAATAGAAGGCTTTACATCGCTTTCATCTTTGGAGAGAACATCTGCTGCCAAGTATCATATGTTTTTACTTGTTAATGTGTTTCTTGGAAGCATTATTACAGGAACTGCATTACAGCAACTCCATGAGTTTTTGCATCAGTCTCCAGCAGAGTATGTTCCTTTGCCTAGGAACTAGCTTATCTAATTTGAATTATAATTTAGTTTTATTAGCCACAAACTAAAAATTTATATTGAAACTCAATTGAGAACATAGATTATAGTGTTTATGGTGGAGCTCCTTAAAATCTACATATTCCTTCAGTGGAAATGGAGTAATTTGTTTCCTTAATTCACAAACTCATGTTGAAGGTTTTTATATTATTATATATAGTTTTCACTTCTTGGGAGCTAAATTCATACACTTTTTATTCCTCCCTCCTGCTCCCCCACCCCCTTTATGCCTAGGACACTAGAATATCAAACCATGAACTGTGCTCCTCCCCAGTGTACTCATTCGGTTCCGACAAAACACATGAGAAAAATAGAAGAATATATGAGGTCATAATAACAATTATTTTTTTGTTAAGATTTTCATGATAATGAGGGAGATATTTTAATGATCTTTGGTAATATAAAAGTTATTGCAGTTTTAGTGCCAGGTGCAAAGTGTCACTACCATAGGCTAAATTACATTGGTTTGAGTTGGTTGTTAAAAATAGGAAAATAATAATATTGTGTGCTTCTGATTTCATACAGACCCTGTATATTTTGTATGTTCCTTCTTTCATGCATTTTTTGAGACTAATGATTACCAGATGTGATGTAAAGGCTGTCTATATCTCCAACTCCTCTGTTATGGTTTGAAATTTAATAATTTATAACTGAGTGCTCAATTCACCAAGTTGTGCTCTTCTTGCAGGATTCCCAAAACTGTTGGTGTATCTATCCCAATGAAAGCCACATTCTTTATTTCTTATATAATGGTTGATGGTTGGTCTGGAATTGCCGCGGAGATCCTTAGATTGGTTCCATTAGTAATGTTCCACTTAAAGAATACGTTCTTGGTAAAGACAGAAAGGGACAGGGAGCAAGCAATGAATCCTGGTTCGTTGACGTTTGCTATAACAGAACCTCGCTTACAGTTATATTTTTTGCTGGGACTTGTGTACTCACCTGTCTCTCCTATACTGCTTCCCTTCATCATCGTCTTCTTTGCCTTTGCCTATTTGGTTTTTCGCCATCAGGTATATTTACTTTGATGACTACCATAATTTAACATTTCAACAAGACTGCATATATGCCTTAATAGAAAAAGGAGATGGATTTATACTGAATGAAGAAAATGAAAGGAAGTACAAATGAATATATGCAGATTAAAAACAGAGAGTAAATCATACAGCATAAACTCTTCAAAGTGTACCTGCCCATATCAAACTGTACACTATATATGCCTAGATATGGTACTGTAGAAGTGTCTAGGAAATTGCTTTCCACTAATTTTTCTTCAAAATTGGATTAATGGGTAGATCGCTTTTGCAGTTTGATTTACTTCATCTGATAGAACTCAGAGACATCCCCCCGGAACAAAACTTTGTATGACGAAAGAGAGATAAATAGTGCTTTCTTGCATCTACAACATATTCAGTGATTGAATCAATTCTTAATGTTTATGTATTTATATTATATATTTTGAACCACACATCTAAGTTTACCTTGTTTAGAACATGCACGATAGAGTGCAGTGATTTCAATGTAGTCTATCCTGGAATTAGAAGTGCAGGTTCTAGCTGAAGCATTATGGATTGGCAGTATAGCTTTAACTTAAAAGTGTAAAAGAAGGAAGCACAAGGATTTTTTTGTAAAAATGCTTTGGCACTTTCCTATAGCTCTTACCGTAAAACAGATTGAAAAAGAGGAAGATTAAATTTTTTTTATGGACCTAGTGAATCAGGAGATCTCTATAATTAAGGGGTTTCACATGTTATACCACCCTGGTAACTGACATCATAATTTCTAGGCTTGTAGCGGTTTTCCCCCTAAGAATAGTTGGTTATTAGCTTGATCAAGTGATTTTAGATGTTTAGTACTTTGCTTTACATTATTACGCATTAAGCACTTCAAGGATGACCATCACTTAATTTCTTACATGATATTAGCATAGCATTTGGTGATAACTTACTTGTTTAAGCTAACATCTTACTTATAATTTGCAAGATTATCAATGTATATGATCAGAAGTACGAGAGTGGGGCCACATTTTGGCCAGATGTGCATCGGCGTATAATTATTGCTTTGATAATATCACAACTTCTACTGATGGGATTATTGAGCACAAAGCAGGCAGCCAAATCAACGCCTATTCTGATTTTACACCCTTTTTCAACAATCTGGTTCCATGTTTTTTGCAAGGGGCGCTTTGAATCAGCATTCTTAAAATTCCCATTACAGGTTAGTTCAGGGTACTTGTGAGGATGGATGGTATCATATCATATCATAAAAATAGATGAAAAAACATGATAATTACTTGCCACTCAATTAATGTTATGATAATGATGGTACTTGTTGAATCGCAGGATGCAATGGTGAAGGATACATTAGAGAAGGCCACGGAACCAAACCTAAACTTGAAAGCCTATCTTGAGGATGCCTATGTTCACCCAATCTTTAAGGGTGATGAGTTTGAGAGTTCAGCAGACGACATTGACGATGAAGAGAACAACCCAGTAGTTGTTGCAACCAAGAGGAATTCCCGGATGGGTAGTAAATATGGTTCTAATGAAAGTAGTCCAAGATTTTCTTCTAAATGATCTCTCAAATTACACTATTCATTCTTTATTCACTTTGTATTATCCCCCTGTACTGTACTGTACTGGAGTTGTCTTGAAATGCCAATACAACGGGAGCTAAAACTGTAAATTAAGATTTTGAATCTTAAATTAATACCTTAATTAGTACTAGAATTGAAAACTTTAAGCTAGCTGCTGAAAATTAAGAGCCAATTTGATCTAATATCTGAAAAATTATTAAAATTTTATTTTATCCTTAAAATGTAAAAAAAACTAAACAATCTAATAAATATATTATTTGTTAAACATAACTTTCATATTATTTTTAATTTATCTAAGTAAACTTTTAATCAATAATAATTTAGAAAAACTTGCGGTACATCTTGCTAATCAACATGTGACACTTAATAGTTGATACGAGTCTTATCATTTCATGTTTGTTGAATTAATATTTAGAAGCTGAACAAATTTGATGAAAATGTCAATTAAAATTTTATTATTTGTGCTAAATACTCAATTTTTTTTATGATTTTTCAATATATCATTTGACATACTCTATAACTATTTCGATACATAGTTTTTATCTAAACAATTTTTTACTAATAATTCAACTGTGTCATGTTAATAGATACATAATGAGATCAATTCTAAAACAAAATAAAAATATTGAATATATTTTTACCATAAAAATTTAATAAGATTTTTAACCATCAAAACAGTATAAAAAAGGTTCATATTTATCAATGGTAAAGAAATTATCAAATTATATTCATTTTTGCAATAATTATGCAATTCAAATACTATAAATTACCAATCATTATACTTAATTAAAAATATAAATATCTAGTCTAGAGAGAAGGTATATTAGAAAAGAGTCAAATCATTGTTTTGGATACCATACCACACTACTAAATTACTCCATAATTTATTAATTTTACGAATATACATAAAGCAAAATGTATTTTAAATATTTATAAGTTTTATAAATAAGACCTTTTTTTTAATTAATCACAAACAATATATTAAAATAGTACTAATATACAGCTATTACCCATCTAACAGAGACCCTAGTCCTACTTTAATCATAATGATCCTAGTTCCAATGAGAAAAAGAAGAACGGACGAGCGACGCACACCGCACACCGCTTTGTGGCAACATATAATAGATTAATTAATGGTCATGTTCTGGCTACAATTGAATAGACATGGAATTGTCTTGAAGCTGCATACCATAATAATTCGAGAGAACTTATTTGCAAATCTCAAAAATATCTTCTCCAGCTCCTTTAGTTTGCCTATGATACTTCTTGAATTTGTTAACCAGATTGTCAAGTGGGTCTTCTTTTGATTTCTCTCCCTTCGATTCAGTCTTGATTGCAGCTTTATCTTACCGACAAATCCCCATGATGTAAGTTTAAGTTCTTCTCTCACTATTCTTGGATTTGGGTTTTCTTATTTTGATGATTTGATGCTCCACATACAATACAAGTGAGAATTGCAGTTCACTTGTTCTTCATTTGCCTCTTTTCTCAACTTGGCATTCTGTAATTTTTGTTTACTTGGTTGAGAATTAAGATATGATTTTTTTTTAAAGTTTTCTCAACTGGGTAGTGTGTTCAATTATAATGCTATTATCTTCATTTGGACACAATTTTCATTTATCCAATTTGAAGTTAATCTTTTAATCAGCTTTAAGGGAATTTCTGGAAATTACGAGTTACTGTGGAAGTTTTTGAGTGAAAACCGTTATATCTTACTTTCTTAAAATTATAACTTTAGAAAAGTGATGTGAATTTCCTTCCCTAATTGTGTTTATGTTAAGCAGAACCAGAGTAAGAACCAAGTAAAGGAATCCTGTTGTTGCAGCAAGTTTTATGTCCATCTTTGTAGTTTTATCACTTCTTGCATCAATAGATGGCAACATTTCCATTATCCTCTGTTATGCAATCCAATGGCTTAAGCTGTGGAGCCATTGAGACAGCCAAGTTAGTTTCTACTATTCATGTTACTTCTGAAAAAAGAGTGACACGAAGGTTAGGGAAAATGGATGTGGAAAGAAACCTAGTTTTCAGGGGAGTTGCAATAAATGCAGCAAAAAGTTCTTATCCGGATCATAGTTTGGAAGTGTTATCCACATCACGTTCTTTTGTTGTTCAAACTCCAGGAAAGGTTTCAACATACCTATTTAGGACTGAAATTGGTGGTCAGGTGAAGGTACTTGTTGAAACGAAAAATAACAAGTACAGTGTGTATGTTGAAATTTCATCCTTGCAACTTTCTGACAGCAAAGATGAGCTGCTTATGAGGTGGGGTATATATAGATCTGATTCATCATCTTTCATGCCTATAAACTTTCAGAGTCTCAGTCTAGCTTCAGCATCCAGGACAATAGAAACCCCACTTCGGCGGAAGTCTTCCTGCCAGATTGCAGTTCAGTTAGATTTAGAAGCAAATTTAGCCCCCTTTTATCTCTCATTTGTATTGAAGTCTCCTTCAGACGGTGATTCAAATATATCTGTAATCAGAAGCCACAGGAAAACAAACTTTTGTGTGCCAGTTGGTTTCAATTCAGGGTATCCCGCACCTTTGGGTCTTTCCTTTTCTGCTGATGGTTCCATGAACTTTTCCCTTTTGTCACAAAGTGCGGAAAGTGTAGTTCTGTGTTTGTATGACGAGTCAACGAAAACTGAACCTGCTTTTGAGATTGATCTAGATCCATATGTCAATCGATCAGGTGACATATGGCATGCCTCGATAAACAGTGCAATTCCTCTTGTGAGCTATGGTTATAGGTGCAAGGGAACTAATAAGCAAAAAGGGGATATAATTCATGCGGAACGTGTCCTTTTGGATCCATATGCTAAAATCATTAGGGATTTCATTCCTGTAAAGCATGGGTCAGGTTTGCTTCTACACTGTCTTGGACAATTGCACGGGGAACCTGCTTTTGATTGGACTGGTGATATTCGACCTTGCTTACCGTTGGAGAAGCTTGTGGTTTATCGGTTAAATGTGATGCTTTTTACCAAAGATAACTCCAGCAAGTTGCCTAGTGACGTTGCCGGAACCTTCTCTGGTATCACTGAGAAGTTACAGCATTTCAAAAGTCTTGGCGTGAACGCAATTTTATTAGAACCAATCTTCCCTTTTGATGAGCAGCAAGGTCCCTATTTTCCGTTCCATTTCTTTTCGCCAATGAACAAATATGGCCCTTCTGGAGGTCCTATGTCCAGTATTAACACTATGAGGGAGATGGTGAAGGGGTTGCATGCCAATGGGATAGAGGTTTTTGTGGAAGTTGTTTTCACCCATACTGCTGAGGTTGGATCACTGAGAGAAATTGACAAATCTTCCTATCATTATGGAAAAGAAGGTGACAATATAGGTAGAAATAGTTTAAATTGCAATCATCCTATTGTCCAACAGATGATTTTGGATAGCCTTAGGCATTGGGTGATCGAGTTTCACGTTGATGGATTCTGTTTCATAAATGCAGCTTCCCTTATGAGAGGGTTTCATGGCGAGAAACTTTCTCGCCCCCCTTTGGTTGAAGCAATTGCATTTGATCCTATACTCTCAAAGGTCAAGATCGTTGCGGATTCTTGGGACCCCCATGACATGGAATCCAAGGCAGTACGTTTTCCTCATTGGAGGAGGTGGGCAGAAATAAATACACAATTTTGTGCTGATGTGAGAAATTATCTGAGGGGTGAAGGTCTGCTTAGCAACCTCGCGACAAGGCTTTGTGGGAGTGGGGATACCTTCTCGGATGGTCGAGGCCCTTCATTCTCTTTCAATTTTATTGCCAGGAATTCTGGACTTTCTCTTGTGGACTTGGTCAGTTTTAGTGGCAGTAAGCTAGCTTCAGAACTAAGTTGGAATTGTGGAGTCGAAGGTGCAACCAGTAGTGCTGCTATACTTGAAACACGACTTAAACAAATCCGGAATTTCCTCTTCATCTTGTTTGTTTCTCTGGGTGTTCCTATCCTCAATATGGGAGATGAATGTGGCCAATCTTCTGGGGGTTCTCCTGCATATGTAGACAGAAAACCTTTTAATTGGAATACTTTAAGAACCAGCTTTGGAATTCAGACCACCGAGTTCATTTCATTTTTGAGTTCACTAAGAATTGGGCGAAATGATCTTCTTCAGAAGAGGAAATTCTTGAGGGAAGAGAATATCGACTGGCATGGAACTGATCTGTCTCTGCCAAGTTGGGAAGACCCATCAAGTAAATTCCTAGGCATGACATTGAAGGTTCACAAAGAAGAAATCCAGTCAACCTCAGAATCCCCTTGTCTGAAGGGTGACTTGTTTGTTGCTTTCAATGCTGCCGATCATTCAGAGAGCATTACTCTACCCCCACCTCCGGCAGAAATGGCATGGCTTCGTTTGGTTGACACAGCTCTTTCCTACCCTGGTTTTTTCTCTATGGACGGTGAACCTGTACTTGAGCAGATGCCTGAACCAGTCATGTACGAGATGAAGTCTCACAGTTGTGTTCTGTTTGAAGCCAGAAGCCTAAGTGGTTGATATCATCAAGTAAATTCCTCAATGTACACTAGGTATATTTTCAGTGGGAGGTATTAGCTGGTTAGCACAGAAGATGTCCATTAGGGGCAATAGGTATATTTTTTAAAACCATGTAACTATTCCTTTTTCCTTTACTAAGGGTCTGTATGCGCTCATGTTGCCTGTGATTTGAATTTTTGCAGAACATTTGACCAAAAATAAAATATTCATTTTGAGGAATAATTATTGATCTACCTGTTTTGCTTCAAGTGGTTTAAGTTCTAAAAGTGCCTTCGTTGCATTACATCTGCATATTCAAATAAATCCATCATATGCATTTAAACAAGGGAAAAATGCAGAATAGCAGGAAAAGAAAAGAAATAGAATGAAAAAGCAAGAAAGAACACTGCAGAACACATGGAAATACTGGAACTGAAAGCAAACATACACCTGAAAAAAGAAGTTTTTTTCCATTACAATCTTCAGAACTATATTCCCCACAACAACGGAATACATCTGGGAAAATTACAAGGGCTTTGAAACAAAAAGAACAAGATTTTATATAAAAGAACGGATAAAAAAAAACTGTGTATGACTATCATTGTAAATTAATTGCCAAATCCAGGATAGCTTCTACTTGACGTATAGCCTGCTGTTTCTCCTGTTGCTTCAACCTAATTGCAACAGATTCAGGGTCAAGCCCTTGTTCAGTAAGCGCTTCACTTTGTTCGTACCGAACTTCTTGTAGCAATGCATCAATCTCTCTAACAAAATCTACTCTCAGAAGAACATCATCAGCTTCCAGTGGAGGTCTCAGTGGGCCTTGATGCTGAGTGTTGGAGAAAGAAAGGTCATTTATTGCAAGTCATTGAATCATAAACATAATTATTCAATCAGAGGCTAACATATAGCACACCTAAACATTAAACAACTTTACTAAACATGCAGGCAACTTATAAACTTGGCAGTATATAGTGATATGTGAGCAAGGCCTTCTTGGGAAGAAAATTACAAACTTGGCCATTCAACTAATATTTTTGTCCACTCTAATACCACACAGAAATTCTTTCCCAACCACTACGTAAGGCTATTAAGTAGAAACTGAAGCCTACCAAATCAAAAACGCTGAATGACTTGAGGATGTTATGAACAATCATTGAGACTTTCAGGTATAAAAAATGACACTGGCTATGACCATGTGTAGAGGTATGTGCAGACTGAAGTCATATATTGCATTTTTTATGTACCTTGTCAATGTCAAATCCTGCTGGGACGAGAATACTGAATGGATCTTCTCGTGGAAAGGTATCAACCATACGCTTTTTGCATGCCTTCAGCCACCTTTCCTCATCAAATCCATTATGCATATTCAAAAGCTCGTTGAGTAGTCTCATGGCAGGAGTAGCCTCCCGTTTCAAGATCTCTGTCTAAACTTAAGTTTAGCTTACATGTTTTGATATTCCAACAGGAAAGCACACAAGCGCCAGCACACATTGACATATTACATATATAAAAGACGGAAAGGTTTTTTTAATAAAAAAACACCAAAATTGAAAGGAAGGACAGTGCAAATGATGAAGATGGTGGAGTTAATTGTTTTGTTTGGCTAATTGAGTTAATTGTTAATGATTAGGAGGATTGAATTTGAGGGTATTGGAAAAGAAGCTTAAAAGTTTACATTTTGCATTGAAGTTAAGAACTTAAGCCATTTGTAATTTCATGTTGAACCTGGAGGTACTTTCCAACTTCAAGGAATTTAATCAAACACTACATAAAAAAAGTTTGTTTTCTATTCCAACCAAGAGGAGAATGAACAGGAATCAATATAAATCTTCGCTAGATCATTATGCCAATGCAAGATGATTCCAGTAGGCTGGATAAGATGTATTCCTGAGGAGGGAGTGGGGGACACTTCTCATATTACAAAAAAAATTAATCACAAAATGCTGATAAGCTTATTTTATTATGGATTTTCACTAATTAAGCTTTGAAGTGTTTTATAAATCAAGCCAAAGCAAAAGCCAAAATGTCAACTGAAAGTCATTCAACAAGAATTCAAGATCATATGGAGTCATCAGGTACAATAGAATTTATGGAAGCCTGAAAATAATTGATTAACACTCGCAGTCAAATAGGCAACTTTGTGCTTGATTGTGACAGTGTTGATGCAGTAACGAGTGCATACCTCGACACGCCTGTATAAAAGATCAAGACTTCTAATCGCGTCCTTTTCATCCTGGAAAAATGCCATAGATATCTGAATCATTAGAAAGACATAAGAGGCCCTGAAAATTACTCCCAAAACAAGTAGAATTATTTTGAGTTACTTTTACACTTCTCTTTATCATGCATTTCTACTTGTATTCTTGTAAAATAGCTGGAAAATAAAGGATGAAAATGCCAAAGGCTTCCCATATTACATTAAAGGAATTGATTATTTCAGAATTGAAGGGACCAGTTAATCTACATTTTGGATCATTTTCAAGAACAAACTTAAATACATGCCAATTGTAGTCAAACCTTAACAACTACGGCATTCTTGGAACAAGGTGACATGAGCAACGCAACTGTGAGGACACCAACTCTAGATACCTGGTTTAAATCAAAGTTAGGCCCTGTAATTTCCCTCAAGTGTTTCCTGGAGGCAACTTTCTTAAACTTGCCTAAAGGCAAGTCCCGAGTGTAAGCCTTAAACAATTAAATGCTTATGCACAACTGCATTGCACATGGTCAAACCAAGTTCTTTGTTGCTACAAGCATTGATACCAGTATCATCACAACATCAAGAACAAAACTTGACTTTGCCCATTTTTTTGGTTCCTAATTCACCATAATGAAACTAGAGATTTGAAGTGACAAATGCTTCCAAGAAGGAAAATACTAGCACCTATTTACATTTCTATACGGTGCAAGTTCTCACTTTAAAATTGGCATTCAATATAGTAAAGCAACTGATATGCTTACATACATCACGCCGAGCAAGATCGAGCCGATTCCATATGACCATGAGTACAAGTTCAGTGAGTTCGCCTCTGTCAGCAGCTTCCTCAATTTTCTACAAGAAAGGAATTGAAACAGCAAAACAACACTAGATTAACTGCAGAACAATTTCTCCTGAAGTTTCAAAGAAAAATTGTGGAAGGGACTACAAAATATTTAAATATAGCTAATAGTAGAGTAAACTACTAAGCTACTAACTATGGAAAGACTCGTTATTAAAACAGAAAAGCTTTCCATTGGCTGAGCTTCTAAAAATCGTTAGGCGGGCCTAAGTGGCGGAGGCGGCGCCTAGCGCCAAGGCCGCCTAGGCATTTTCCTAGGCGGACTAGGCGTTTCCTTAAGCGATCTCATTTATTTATTTTTTGTAATATACATGCATATTATAATATACAAAGCACAAAGTAGACTGTAGATGTAATGTTTTTAAATATTACATGAAACATTACAAAAGAGCAATCTTTTAGGCTTAACAAATTCATTTTTAGTATTGTAAAGCTTCAAAGTAGAAGTCTGATTATGCCTAGGCTAGCACCTAGGTTTCACTGATGCTATTCACTGTCAACTCCTCTATGGGACACTTGTATGTGAGACTAGACAAAACTCCTAAGTGCAAACAAGCTCATGTTGACAGAACTCACAAAACATATACTGTAAAGGCTTGCTAAGCAATCAAGTTCTTACCACAAAAAACTATCCTAACATTTGCAGCCTAACCGAATGAAAATGCTATTGTAAATTGGTCTTTTATCAGCAATCTCAATAAGTTATTGAAATAAGAAACTGAGAGTGATTCGCAAACGTTGTGGAAACGGCAAGGAGATGATGAACTCAATTCAAAGGCTTTTTTGGTTTCAGCCCTTCCCACACTTCAATGGACTTATGTTACTAAACAAACTTGTTGCACCTTTCCAGGAAAAAAAACTTGGTACAACACAAAATGAACATGCCCAGTCCCAATGTGGTGGCTTTTATATAGTAAGCTGTCTATTGGTCCAGAATAATAACATGAGCAAGTCAACTCGGCATGGTTAGTCATAAATGTTTTAATATTACAAATGGGGCAAAACAATTCTGATGGAAACAACTACTTTAAATAGATTTTTCAATAAAATGGTATAACATTTCTACATATTGCTTGTTCTTATACCAGGATAAATACACAAAAAACTTTTGAGGCTGCTTAAATTGGAAGAACTGAAATGAGGAAATAAACCTTAGCCTTGAAGTTTATGATTACCTCTTCCACTTCTTCAGCAGATCTGATGAAGCTCGACACCAATTTCTTTGCTTTCCGAACCTCTTCTTCAGGATAACCCTTTAATCTCAAGCCAATTTCTTGATATTCTTCAATCTTTCTGTTCTCTTCCTCTTCTTCTTCTTGACGTAATCGGTGTAATTCCTTTGTCTTCTCCCGCTGACGGGCTTGCCATTCCTAATTCAAAAAACTTAGTGCTGCGATTTCAACTTATATATTATATCAAGACATTGGTCAACTCCAATAAAACAGTAACTTTCTTTTTGAATGCCAAATAAAGAATCAAGATACGGCTCTCAATTTAAGGGACAAGAAGTAAAATAATAAAAAATAATCTGAATATTTAAGAACAGAGTGAACTGTGTCTGTGCTCATAATAAGAGATGAGCTAAAGCAAGAAAGCCATGAAAAGGAGTGACGTACATCATCATAATACTCTTTGGGAAGCCCATAAAGGTCTTTCTCTTCTACTTTCTTGTTCCTACACATAACTGGCAATTGAACCCACTGAAAATCAAGAAAAATAAAGGGGGTTTCTTTGAATATTCAAGAAAGTAAAAGAAGAGAAGATAGAGAAAAGAAACCCGAATTCTTGAAAGGAAAAGGTCTCAGGGCTACTGAAGGAGTTCTCGGAAAAGTTAGAGTGAGCGGGAAAAGGGACGGCGCAGGGAATGTTAGGTGGAACGCCTTTGCCTCCATTTTTTGCAGGCTACAGATACAAATGAAATGACCACTGTCAATAAGACATTTGATACAATCCCCCTTTCATTTGATACAATCCCCCTTTCAAAATAAAAGTATTGTTGCAGATATATAGCGATCATAAAAATAATATTTTATATTGTTGTAGATTTAACAGTTCTCTATTATATACTCCTTCCATGCTAAAAAAACAATTAAATATATTTTTATTTTTTATTTTGTACGAACAAAAGTATATAAAATGAAACATAAGTATATTATTTAATATAATTTATTAGTATAAAAATTATACTTATATTTATCTTTTGAAGATGGTATGCGTCGATTTAAGTAGGGGTGTTAGCCAAACAAAGTAGCTCGATACTCGACTTGAGATCGGTTCGAAAATATGATCCAAAGCTCGAATTCGAAGTTGATTCGAGTCGAATATGATCCATACTGCTAGTTTTTTGTTTAATGATACACGAAATCGAATTCGAGTATACCAAAGTATTCCTCGATTAGGGTTCGAGTATTTTATTTTTTCTCGAACCATACTCGATAGCTGCTCGATAGATCATATTCAAATACTGGTCTGATCCATACTAATAAACTAAATATGTGATATTTGTATCAATCTTTATAATTTATAAAGTGTAGTATTAAATTGTATAAACTTGTACTTGAATAAATCAGTGAATTGATTGTCAATTCGTATTACATTCTTTGTAATTTCTTTACATAAATAAAAGTAAAAGACTTTTATATATAACCATTAGTTCGATAATCAATTTAGTATGTAGTGGTTCAAGATTAAGTTTAGCCGAGTAGGTCCGAGTAATGATCCGAGTCGAATCTGGCGCAAAATTAAAAATTCCTTATCGAATTCGAGCTCAATTTTTTTGAGTCGAACCGAATCTGAGCATTAGAATATTCGTTGAGATTCGACTCGTTTTCACCCCTACACCCCTAGATTTAAGTAAGAACTAACGAATATTTTTTTTCTTTTTCCATTCTGTATAAATTATATTCTATGTTTGTTTGGGTGGAAAAATGGGAGAAGTTAAATAATTAGCAAAGAATTTGAGTGAGAATAAAAATACTTTTCCTCCCTTTCTGTTTACGAGTTTAGAAAGAGAAAAAAAAAAACTTTGGATTGCTAATTTTAAGAACATTTCTAATAATTCGAGTATCCAATTAGTAGAATTAACTATTACACAAATGTGGAAGGGGTTTTGAAGAGCAGTGCATGATATAATTTTTTTATAACCACAAATTTAGTCTTCAACTTTAAATTACAAAAAAAAACAGAATATTATTTGAACATAAATCTTAATTTTCACAAATAAATAAAAAACTAAAAATCTGAAAGGAGAGGAAAATTTGGTGATGGGAAGAAGCACATTTCAGTTGTAATAGTGTCGTATAGAGTATAGTAGTAGACTAGTCTATAGTCCAAGTCCATTTAGATAAAAATGGTCAGTGAGAACTCAACTCACTTATAAAAGCTGGCTGACTGCCAAAACTTGGTTAACGGAATACCGAATACAACTATACAAGGTGAAGAGAGCCCTGTAACTTCCATCAAACTCAATATCCGGCAGCTCTCTGTTTTACCCAGCAGCTAGGCCTCGCATCTCATTTTACTTTCCTTTTGAAAGATACAATAAAATCTAATTAACAGTATTACTAAGTTTACACATGACTGAGCTGAGCTGTGTTTCCTAAACATATTCGCTCGCCATCCCTATAAAATTTTACAACTCTTTTAAGTTTACAGGATGGATGATATTTTTGTTATAAAAAGAAAGAAAGAAAGAAAGAAAAGAGAAGATCATTGCTGGGAGTTAAAGAAATGAAGACTAAATGTACAGCTGGAATCAAATTCATCATAATCCCAGAAATAATTACTTCCCCGATGATGATGATGACGATGATTTGTGATATCAAGTCTCCATTGCTTCTCGTGATGAGTCCAAACACCAGCATTTATAGTTTGATTTGGAAGTCTCAAAAAGCTCATCTGGCATCATTTTCTCAAGGTCCATTGGTTGAAAAGAATTGAAAATGTTGGTGACAGCCAGGTAACGTATAGCAGTTAATGTTCCAGTCACTTCCACGGGATGATCTTGGGAGCGCATTCTCTTATACAACCTCATTGCAGCTACACAATCTTCATAGGGATCGTGAACTCCTATCTGAATATCATACCTATAAATCCCCCATGTCAAGTTAGTTTTGAACATTTCGAGAAGGAGATCACTTTGATAAACACTCATCTCTACATGTTGTCATCACTAATCAATTATGAGGAGTTTTGGTAACTTTTCTACATGAATTTGAGAAAGAATAAAAGAGTTTGACTGGACAATTTTTAAATGAGTACGAAAACCGAAGTTGTACTGAACTTGTACTTGGTGACAAGTCAACTTTGTGCCATCCTCTTCATATCAAATAATTAAAATGTTGAATTCTATAGATTCTGTGTTACTTGAACAAAAAGCATAAGAATTATAATGAGAAAGTAGAAAAACATATGCAGATAAACAACTCAAAGACTATTAAAGAGCATCCAAAAAAACAACCAAAAGGTCAAGTAACTTGCCCTAGATATGTCCGCGTGAGGTATTTGAGTGAGTGGCTGACAAGATTCGTTTTCATCAGTGGATGGTACTTTGAAGTATCCCTACATGGACAAAACAGTAACCATGAGGTACAAATGACAAAAATTTCTGGCAGCAAGTTTAAATTTTGCTTACTTTCAATACCAAGTTTTATAGTTTGTTCAATTCAGGGAACTGTTAAGTTGGTGAAATCACATATAAGTTCACACTTATCAAGTCAAAAATCTAATATTACCGACACCATCTACTACCACTTTTTTTTTGGGTAATATTAGGTTCTAGTAAAGCAACTTGTCCAAATAAGTAGGGATAAAAGTGATGTCTCAAAGGACTGGAATAAAAATTACAGGCCGAAATAAAGCCTTTACAACTTCTATAACATCACTTCCAACATTCCCGATATAATATTGACTATTAAATGCAGAATTCTTCTCAGAAAAACACACTTATAGATAGCAGAAAATAGTTTTAAGATTCAATAGTAATATGTCCTTCTCAAAATATATCTAGTCTTCTAAATGAAGCAACATATTGGCCTCATATAAAATTACTTCTAATTAACAATGTTGCATTTAATGCCCTCGTAATCAGTATCAAAAGGATGAGCCAAGGGGAAGATCTGTGAGTAGCTACATAAAAAATATATTTTAAATGTGTAGAAAGGAAGAAGCTGATTTTGGGTTATAATTATTTGATACTTCTGCTCTCAATTACATTGACTTGTATACACAAATTTCACAATGGTAATCCTTAATTTACAACAATGTATACACATTAATTATGGGATAAGATTGTATTTTTTAACAGTATCTTCTAACACTCTTCCTCAAGTTGGTGTATAGATGTCTCGCATGCCCAACTTGAAACAGAATGGATAAAACATTTTACTACCAAGACCTTTAGTTAAAATATCAGCAAGATGATGTTCTGTTTTGACGAAAGGTAAGCAAATAAGATTGCTAGTTAACTTTTCTTTAATGAAGTGTCAATTAATCTCAATGTTTTTCGTTTTATCATGTTGTATCGGGTCGTTTGCAATCCTAATGGTTGCTTTATTATCACAAAATAATTACATAGGCTTTTTAGTTGTAATACCCAAATCTTCTAGCAAACTTCGAAGCCACATTAGTTCACAGATACCCAAGGCGATAGCTCGATATTCTGCCTCAGCTTGTCACCACAGATTGTTTCTTACTGTGCTAGGTAACAACAAGATTGCCTCCAACAAATTAGCAGTAACCAGATGTAGAACGATGATCCTCTATAGAGCCAGCCCAATCTGAGTCGGAAAATGCTTCAATTCTCATATGACCATGTGAAGCGAACAATATACCTTTTCCAGGAACAAACTTGAGATATCTCAAAACTTTGTAGACAGTTTCCATGCGACAATGTCGAGGATCATGCATATACTGATTTACTACTCCCACATCATAAAATATATCCGATTTAGTATGAGAAAGATATATCAATCCTCCCACCAAACATTGATATATTTTTCTATCAATCGTAGGTCCTAAGCCACCTACTAAATGATGATTAACTTCAATAGGAGAATCAGTAGGTTTACATCCCAACATACCAGTTTCTGTTAGAAGATTAAGTACATATTTCCTTTGATATAGAAATATCTCAATGAAAGATATTTTTAAGATTTTCAAATTAGATTTTAAAATTGAAAATTATGATTTCTAAATTATAATTAGGATTTTCTAATTATATTATAATTTCCTAATCACATTAGGACTTAAAAATTAGAATTAATATTTTCTAATTAAAATTTGCTAATTTAGCAATTAGGTCTCATAATTGTACATTAGGGTTTCTAACAGAACAATTAGAGTTTCAAATTCCCGAAATCTGAAATTAGGATTTCTAGAGCCGGTATTAGGGTTTCTTATCAATCGCTAGGGTTTTCTATTGAACGTTGACGTTCTTAATATAACTTTAGGGTTTTCCATCGATATAATTTATCATGAAGAACCATTTTTACGTCCACCACATTCTGTACACATACATAACCATACACACAGAATATATACACCTATACATTCATCTTTGCCACATGAGCAAATGTCTCATGATAATCAATCTAATGGGCTTGAGTACCCTTTTACAACTAGTCTGACTTTGAGTCTCTCAATTGTCCCATTAGACTTCTGTTTGATTGTATATACCCACTTGCATCCAGCTGGTTTTTTTCTACTAGGAAGAGTGACTAGTTCTCATGTATCAATCTTTAGGGCATTCATGTCTTCTATCATTGCCTTTTTTCAGTTCTTATCGTTAATTACTTCTCTTCATCCATGAGGACAAGTAAGAGACAAAGGAATGGTAGGATCCAGATAATTTATTATAGGCTAAAAAATTAGAGATATGATGTTGGGTACATGATCTAACCCCTTTTCTAAGAGCAATAGAAAAATCAGTATCATCAGAAGAACAAGTAGGATTCTTACTATTAGCATTATCAGGACTAGGTTCTGAGAAGAATTGTGGTGCAGAAATGGTGACCTTATTCTTGTCTCTTCAAACATAGATCCTTAACGAAGGCTCATTTTGTCTAGCATGTGACTCTTGAGACTCCTTTTGTGAAGATTTATTAGAGACAACAACAGAAACTGAAGATGTATAAGGTGGAATAGTATTACTTGTAATACCAGCCTCAGGAGAAAGCTTCTCCTAATCAATAACATCCTCCCCCCTGAGGAGAAGGTGAGGAAGAATAAAAAAAATTCAACTCCCAAAAAGTGACATCACGAGTGACAAAAAATTTGTATGAAGGAGGATGATAATATTTGTAACCTTTTGTGGTGGGAGAATACCCAATGAAAACACACATAAGAGCTTGGGATCTAGTTTTCCCCGAGTGGGAGATTTATCAAGAACATAACACACACAACCACAAACTCGAGGCGAATGAGAATGATTTGTCGTGTGCTGGAGGTAAGAAATGAGACTTTTATTCCCAAGAATTCTAGAAGAAAGCCGATTTATAAGAAATGCAGTTGTCAGAACAACATCTCCCCATAGAAATTTAAGTGTGTTCATAGTGAACATAAGAATACGTACTACCTCTAGTAAGTGCGGGTTTTTTCTTTCTACCACTCCATTTTGTTCTGGGATTTTAACACGAGAGGTTTGAAGTATGATGCAATGCAGATAGAGAAAAAATGCAAAATGATTATTATTACTATATTCACGATCATTATCGGTATAGAGAATTTTTACTTTAGCTTTAAATTGAGTTTGGATTTTCATATAAATTTTTTGAAAACAGTCAAACACCTCATTTTTGGAATGAAGAAGATAAATTCAAGTTACACAAGAATAGCAATCAATAAAACTAACAAATCATCTATAACCAAAACGGAAAACAACCTAAAAGGATCCCCACACATCAGTATGTATAACAACAAAAGGTTCAGAATGTCAATTGTTAATAGCAGAATAAATACAAACGTTTGTGTTTACCCAATTCACATGGTTCACACAAAAACTAAGTTTTATTACAATGCTTAACTAAAGATGGAAATAAAGACTAGTACTGATAAAGGAGGATGTCCTAGACGCCGATGTCATTCATGAAGAGAAGTCAGGTTAGATTCAAAAGTAGATGAAAAGCCTAAGTAGTAGTCTCATCTGTAATCAGAGGCATGTTAGACGAGGAAACATCCAAATAATATAGACCACCAACTGCACTACCACTGTCAATCTTTTGCCTCATCACCAAGCCCTGAAAAACACAATGAATTGAAAAAAAAGTGATTGAGTAAAGATTCGGTAAAACGTTGAAATAAAGGAATATGAAGAACATATGATAATGTTAATAAAGGAGCACAAACTACTGAATCACTCCCGGAGATAGGAGAAAGGGAACCATTAGCTACTCGAACCTTGTCTTTGCTAGAACAAGGCGTGTAAGAGGTAAAGAGATTATAGGACCCGGTCATATGCTCAGTACTTGTGTCTATGATCTAACTAGGGCAAGTTAACGAAACATTAAAAGAACAAGAGTGTATACCTGATTGTACATAATGAGAAGAAATAGATTTGGAACAGTTTCCGGAACGCGGAAATTTCCTCAGAGAGCAGTAGTAGCTTCCGAATTACTGGATGCATCAACAGGAAGTGTTGTAGTGGATATATAGGTCTGGGAACCACATCCAGGACAACTACTAGACCAACCTCCACATCCTTTAGAACAACCTCCACATAACAATCATGAAGCTTAAAACAGTGATCCCTGATATGGTTCTATCCCTCACAGTAGTCATATTCGCGGGACTCCTCGTTCGAGTTGTGACAGGAGACTGAATGGAGAAGTCAGGCTTAGGATAAGATGCAACCATGACTCGTCGATTAACAAGATTTAGAACCATCACCCGACGTCTACTTTTCTCTTGTTGGACTCTGGCATGAGCCTCTCACAGTGATGGAAATGGTGTCTGACCAATCAACTGCACCCGAACTTGATCATACTCTGTTCAAACCAGTCAAAAAATCCACAACTATACCTTCTCTAACAAACTTTTGATAAGTTGCTGCATCTTCTGTACATTTGGCTAAAAAACCCGATTGATCAAGCTCCTACCAAAGTGCATTAATCTCCGTAAAATACTAAGCCACATTATTCTCCCCTTAGCCCATCTCACGGATTCTTTTACGAATGTCATATGCCTTACATATATCACCAGAAATAGAGAAAGTTTGAGATATAACCTCTCAAATCGCATAGCCAGTGTCTAAGAACATGTAACTGCTCCGCATACTAAGTTTCGTCGAATTAAAAATTCATGTCTTCACCACAGAATTATCAGATTTCCACTCCTCTCGGGCCATACCAACTTTTTCAGACATAGTAGTTGTTTCATGGATGAAGTGTTGCATACAATTGGCCTCAATTGACATACGACATGCTTGAGACCAAGCCAAATAGTTGGTTCCATCCAGTTTGAAGGGGCTTAGAACCAATGTTTAATTAAGAGTATGACTTCTAACAACTTGTTGTCCCATGCTACTGTTATAAACAATACCACTTTGTTCCGCCATATAATAGGTAGATACAATATATATCCAAGTTGGATAAACTTTACCAAAGATAACAAATACTTACACTACACTTAGAAACAAAATGTATGCAGAAGAAGCAATAGGAATCAGTAGTAACAACAAAATATTGAAGATGCAAACAAAAACAACCAACTAGAATAAAACAGATTGGATAATCTTGAACCAAACACCACAAGACTACTCTAGATAGCAAGAGAAGAGAGAGGCTAACACCAGGGAAATGGCCACGTTGGCAGTAGTTCGCCGGAAAAATCTTACGTCGGCTGAACCGAGTGAGGTGGAGCGTGAAGGCGTGTGCGGTGGTGGGTCAGAAGTCTGACACCTCGTCTGGTAATGGGTAACCCAATTATGATCTCAATTTTTTCATATAGATTTGTTCAACTAGTGTTCTGAGAGGAAATAAGAATGGCAGCGGAAAGAGAAACTAAGTTGACTAGTTTTTTGATAATAAGGAACGCAGCTCTGATACCATGTAGAAAGGAAGAAACTGATTTTGGGTTATAATTCCTTGATACTTCTGCTCTCAAATACATTGTCTAACATACACAAGTTTCACAATGTAGCAATCCTTAATTTACAGTTATGGTAATTCCTAATTTACAACAATATATACACACTAATTATGGGATAAGATTAACTACAATTATGGGATAAGATTGTCTCTTTTAACATTATCTTCTAACAAAAATGAACAAATGTAAGCATAAGAATGTACTCACAAGAAGCAGCACAAAAGTTGTAGGAAAAAATTTAAGTAGATATTCACACATCACGTTCTCTTCATCTACACTTTGTTTTAAAATAGAATGATTTGGTACAGAAGATGCAGTGCATAGAGAAGGGATCCATGCTAAGGTACTAAATGGTGAACAATAAAGACAAAATTAGATGAAGTAGCTAAAAGTAAACTACAAACAACAAATATGCAAATGATCATAGTGATGTCACATGATAGAATTCTATACCATCTCTACAACTGTACAACACTTTAAAGAATAACCTTACATGCAGATGATATATAATAGAACTATTCCAATTTCAAAACAAAGTGAAAAGGCTTATTTTTATGGCAGAAAACCACATTTGAATTTTGAATCAGACAATTGACAATAAACTAAGATTTCATCCAAGATTACAATTGTCAACCTCAATGTATATCTTTGTTAAATACTGAAGATAGTTTTGGTAACTTGGGCAACCAGAAAGGAGCTCACCTCAGCATATGGTCAGGATAGTTCATTCTTAAACAATCCAAGTCATGCTCTAGATCATGACCCACAAGAAGAATAGCTTTCCCCCCATCCAGCCGCAATCTCCCAATGGATTCTCCATTATGCAAAATTTGCAAAACTTTCTCCTGCACTTCTTTGAGTGGCATGGCATCTCTCAGATGTTCTTCTGTTATACCCGTGACTTCGTACCTGAAGACAAACGTATAAACAAAAAATTGCAAAGATATATAGGTGATTGCCAATAGTCCTTTTAAAACACTCTAGATACAGAGGCTAAATTGCAGGTCACAAGTACCTGTAGTTAGTTACAGGAATTTGAGGTAACACATAAGTGTGGAAAATCAGCTTCTCATTTTCATCAACAAGGCATACCCTAGCACAAAGATTAAGTGATCCATCACTTCCACCACCAACCATTTCACAGTCAATTGCAATTGCTTCAAAACCTCTGCCACTGGGGTTTCCCATATATGAGGTTGATTGTGAAATATAAATCTGAGATTCATTTCCAGGCATCTTTATCATTTCCTGTAACAGTTCCACACAAATTTAAGAATATAGCTAAACTAAAAAATATTATAGGCTGATAGCAGCAACCGCATAACAATAGCCACTATGAAATCAGTGTAGGAAGATAGCTTAGAAATCATGTGATAAACCTTGGACTTTGAGAATATAGTTGTCAACAATTTAATATTGTGAACTTACAGGAGTAACTGGAGCAGGTCTGCAGCACATTTCTTTATGCTTGCTAAGAGAATCAGAGCTGTCAAACAATTTCAAACAGAAGTTGCAACCTCTTTCTGTATAGATACGAGAACAATTTGCTTTGGGCAATGGACCTAGACAAATGACGAAAGAAACATAAAAAAATAACTAAGATACAGAATATTTAACAAATGAATGTGGGGAATCCAATAATATCCCACCAGTAATATGCTCCCTTAGTGATTCAAATGACTTGCAGTACTTCTTACACACTTCACATTTAGGCTGATGAACCGAGTGGTAAGAACTTTTCATGTGTTCAATAAGATGCTCTTTCTTTTTATACTGCTTGAAGCATGCTGCACATTTATGCCTGGAAACACACAGAAATGTAAGATATGCATTAAACGACAAAACAATGACTACACTTTACATCCTATAAATATGCAAGTAGACAGTTAAGAAAAAGATTTAACAAACCAACAATAGAAATTGTTATCATGAACTGGTCCGTTTTAAATAGTTAATTGACATACATACCATGCATTTGAGGTAAGATGTAATAAAATTAGAAATTGGTTTAGAGACTAAAGTAGAAAACAGAGAGAGCAGCTCAACCAAACAATACATAAGCTACATATTGTGTAGAATCATTATTTTTATGCAATAAAAAAATTTATTGTACCATAGCACGTAAAGAAAAATATGACAATTTTATTTGACAAGTATAAATCTGACAATGATGATATATGAAGAGTAATAACGAACTAATTTTTTCAATTTCGCACTTATTGCAATGAATATTATGGGAAAAGTGGTACACTGAGGAACGCAAAGCTTTGATTAGTAACAGTTCTGTTATCCCTTCCATATAACTCAGTTTTACCCCAATTAACACAAACAAGGTACAAATTATTATCCCATATAAGTAATAAGTTTAAACCCCACAAATCTATAAATCACAAATCTGATGTGGATTTATCCCCTCAAATCATGCCCGTGTAACAAACAACCAAGGGAACTAGTAAGTAAGTTTGCATCAATGAATATAAAAAGACTCCTAAAGCAAATTGATTTAGATAAAAACCAAACAGAATTATATTCAATGTTCTTAAATATCAGCAAATTTAATAATATAACCCCTCAGTGGCAAACCATAAGTGACTAAGAAAATGTGAAACCTTGAAACTTAAAATGTAATATTTAAATTAGCTTAACCATTAATAACAGAGGCAAGATACAGAAATAAAGCTGATCGACTTCACATGATTCACCCCAATATAGCAGAATAACTGTCAGAATCATTTGTATAGATTGTGGATATCGGGGGACAACGGATGCTATTCTAGAAATGAAGAAATGTTAGAAACCGACTAGTTTCTAATATCTCCAGAATGCTGACAAAAGCCTCACAAGCAAACAATCAATCAGTTATATCTCTAGTTTTATCCCGATTAACAACAAGGTACAAATGGTAATGCAGAAGCATCGAGGAACTGACTAGTTTCTAATACCTCTAAAATTCTGACTAAGAGTCTCACAAGCAAACAATCAATCAGTAAAGGCCAATTCTTGAAGGTATTTTTCTACTCTAGTAAGGACATTGCTGCAGAAACCTAGTGATCTAATCAATGCTGATCATAGTTGATAGTGAATCAATTTTACCAACAATCAGTTACAAAGCATCCAATGAAAGAACCCACTGGCAATCCAAGGCAAATCAAAATCCTAAAGAATCAATTTTGAAAATTATAAAATAAACAAAATAAAAGAGAATGTCATAAAATCACTCTGCATGTATCTACTAGTGTGGTTAAATAAGATTTTCACCCTCTAACATTTTTTCATCAACCAAACAAATTCTTCAGTGAAATTAAACACATAATACATGTATAGAGAGAGCGAGAGAACGGGACCTTGTCGATTTGAGGGTTTTAGGGAGTTGTGTTTCAAACTCGGAATCCATTTACAGTGATAAAATAGAGATGTCTACTATATGTATAATGTATAAGCAGAAGAGTGGAGAAGAATGGATATTTGTGTGATGATAAATTTGGGGGTTTTAGCTCCGACTCCGATGATTAATTTATTTGACTCGATGTTAGTACTACTCCTGTCAAGTTGTAACCCCTTAATACAATCAAACAATCCTACAAAATGATCCGAGTCGAGTTGTATCGCTCAAATTAATAATTATACTCGATTTTTTTAAAAAATATTCCGATTCTTCCTCGAATTCAAATGTAATTTTATAATTTTTGCTCCTACTTCTTTTTTTTTAAAGTCAATTTACTCGCGTGCATTTGATACATAAACGAATTAAAATTGATTCATTTATATTATAATAATTTAAATAAAATTAATTCAATTAAAGGGGTGTATTTTTAAAGACTTTTAAAGATTTTAAAAGTTTGGTTGTATAACATTTAAAGAGTT
Organism: Panax quinquefolius; assembly: GCA_020205615.1. Lineage (NCBI taxonomy): Eukaryota > Viridiplantae > Streptophyta > Magnoliopsida > Apiales > Araliaceae > Panax > Panax quinquefolius. The sequence continues at coordinate 9,055,297 of CM035155.1, read as the reverse complement.
TATAAATGTTTAATGGTAAACACAAAGGTTAAAATTCGGATAAGAAGGAACAAAGAAATTCGCAATGTAAATACAAATTTGCGGTGTAATACCCAAAAAAAAAATAAAGAAATAAAATAAAATAAATAAATAACATTTAAAATTATATTTTAATTAAATAATTTAATTGAACTTTGTCTTTTATTGGGTCAAACTAGTTATTTATTTTATATGTGTTAATAAGTATTAATATGTGATGGATAAATTAATTTGGTAAAATTTGTGCCTTAAAACTAATTGGATTTAATTTATATGCAGATAAAATTAAATCATATTATAATTAAGATAAATAACTAAAGACCTAATCTGTCTCGCGGTTGTGTTTGATTGTATCTTAATACATTTTAATAACTCATCTCTTAATGCATTTTAACAACTCATATTTTTGTATTAAGACGGTCCTCTGAATAGTTATCTTAATTATTAAGAGGACCTCTTAATATAAAATTGTGGACTGTTAAGATATATTAAGAGATAAACTGTTAAGATACATTAAGTAAATTGGCAAGGGAGAAAGCGGGAGTTCGAAAGCTTTCAATACAAAGAGGAAATAAACTTGTTTAACAAAGATGAGATAAAATCATGAAACTCTCATATCAATTGTGAAGATTATGTATGTATATATATATGTTTAAAACTTTTTTCTTATTATTAATTATATTGCATAATTTGGTAAAAGGAGGGATTATATATATATAATTTTGGTGATTACAAAGATGGGTGATTTTTGGTAATTGTGATAAATTTTCTATAATTTGGTGACAATTTACTCACATGTATTAAATTTTGCTTTCCTACTAAAAAACATAGGCATATGCATAAAGTATATATAACTCAATAAAAAGTGAGTTTAATTTTTTTTTTTTGCATTTGTAGTTTCTAAAGCTTTATTGGTATCCAAGTATCCAAATGTATCATGAAATGAGTAGAATAATATGAAAGCTTTCAATATATATAAAATCTCATGTCACAATAATTTAATAAAATAATGAGATTTACTGTAGTTCATGAAAAAATTTAAAGAGGGAGAGGTTGTATACATGTGCTAATTAACAATTAATATAAATTGCAAGATATATCAAAAGTATACAAAAGTTTATCACAATTTTTATAAAAAGTTTATAAAAATCTGTTACTTATTTCATAGAGTCTATAAGAGTCATTTTAAAAAAGTCATCATAGTCAATTATTACATTAAATAAATAAAAGAAAACCCCATAAATCCACATAACATCTGTGCATTCAATCGATCCTTGGATCGAAAAACATCCATATTAAATTGAGTACCAAACCAACTCACATAACACTGCAACCATTACTGTATTCATCATTGATATAATCACCGTAGCCATCAACCCTAGCCCTAGGCATAGGATTACCACCATATCCTGCTGCAGCTGGCATCATCCCAGGACCAGCATAACCAGGTGGGGGCGGAGGCGGAAAATGTGAACTTCTTATCGGATAATTCATACGACCACCGTGATAAAACTGGTTGCCACTACTATTAGGATGCCCCCAAAACATTGGAGAGTAATTCATTTGCGGCACGCGATCAAAAATTAACGAATCCCTCCTGTGGATTCTACAATGAATATCTCTGCATATATGTTCAGGGAATTCTTTAGGGGTTGCCATGAAGCTTTCAAGTGGATGATTTTGTGGTGCGTGGGTTTTGGATTGATCATGGCCTGCACAATTATTATTATTATTATTATTACTATTTTTGTGACAACAAGAAGGACCTGCATGTTCTTCATCTTCTTCGTCGGTTTCCTCATCATCATCAGCTGCAGCTGCATGGTATTGTTCCTTGTCCGGCACCAGCTCTGCTTTTTTCCCCATTTTTTTAATCTTTTTGATTAATTTATTGGGGTCTAATTCGCTTGTGACTGATACCAAATTCTTTTTTGGATCTACATCAACTGAATGAACACCTATATTTAAAAATTATAGTGTATCAGTATGTAATATATGTATAGATACATCAATATATATAGGAAATCAATTAAATAAATTATCATGCAGTGATATATAATAGGAAAAAGATATATGGTACGTCTAAATATATATCAACTTTTTTGTTCTTAGTTATGAAATAAATATTATTGACAATTCTATTATATATATATATATATATATATATATATATATATATATATATATAGTAAACCATCCTTATAATTTTATAATCCATGTAAAACTTTCACAACAAGTTGGACTCATAATTATATAATTAAAAAATCCATGTAAAACTTTCACAATATGTACGACTCATAATTATATGATTATGTCATAATAATCCGGAAAATTATTATTTCATAAAAATATTTTGTTCTATGCTCAATCCATCCCGCAAAAGAGAGTTCATTTTGACTTTTTGAAGTCAAGCTACAAAATGCTAAAATATAAAATTAAAAGCGATTTATGTGAGTTTTATAAATTTTGTAATTAGTAATACTTTTTAGATAATTACACTATTTAAATTTTACTAATTTTAATCAAATGAGTATTACAATATTAATGTTGAAATTTAAATTTTCGCTAACTGATTTTAAAATATGAAAAATGAAACTTTTTAATAGAACTAAGCTAGTATACGTAGTAGTAAAGAAAAAAACCTTCGACTTTCAGCAACCCTTTCTTCAGTTTACCGGGACATGCCTTGCAACAGTGGATTTTTACTTTCAAAACACAAGTCTGCAAAAGTTCATGACAGGCAAAAGAAAACATCAAACAGACATATATATATATATATATATATATATATATATATATATATAGAGAGAGAGAGAGAGAGAGAGAGAATTGCATGTAAAGATAGATGAATACCTCAAGAGGATGGATGTTGGGCATTGAAATTGTCTTAAAAAAATTGTAGCAAGAAAGATGAAAAATTGAAGGGTTTGTAAGGATGATGAGATCGAAGAGGTTTTTTTGAGAGTTTTATAAAGATGGAAGAGAGAGGTAGGTGCTATATATCATATATGGAATGGATGAACTTCATTATTTTGGGAATCTTATTTATATATAGAGACCAACAAATCTAGGGTTTACTAATCTATTAAATATACTCTACTTAATTATTATATTCTAAAATCACTCATTTTTAATCCCACATTAATATTTTGATTTTACAATCCCATAAATCACTACAAATCTAAACTTTTCTAATAATGTTAATTATTCTAAGATTATCATTACTAATTTAATTATTATCTCCTAAAATCACTACTTTTTAATCACAAATTAATATTTTGAATTTATAATTCCCTAAATCACTACAAATCTAAACTGTTTTGGTAATGTCAAATGTTACGGTATTATCCTTTCTAATTTAATTATTATCTCCTAAAATCACTACGTACTTTCCCATATTATCATTATTGAGCTATTATCATTACTTATCATTATTTAACATAATTTTCTCTATAAATACAACATAATATTATACCATTTATAATTATATTATAACATAATATTATACAATTTTAAATATTTAAAATAAAATTAAAATAACAAATAATATCAATCATAACTTACTATTGAAGACCTCAAATTTTTTAAATAAAAAGGAATTTTCTTTATTTGTTATTTTGAAATAGTAAGGGTTGATTTGATTAATGTGGATAGTTAAGGGTTAAATACGCTGAATATTTCAAAATAAGCAAGTGGTTATAAAATATTCATTTTGTCGGGAATATTCGTTTGGTCGTGGAATATTAAGATGCTCGTCAGGGAATATTCGTATTTACGGCAGCAACCATGTGTGGGCCCCATAACTGAAAGCGATTGGATGAGAAAAAACGACAAAGTTTGGGTGGTTATAAATAACTGCGTAGTAGTTATTCTGAATTAAGATCATTGGAATACCCGTTGGTTAAAAATACGATGTCTGGCGTGGTTGCACAAGAAGATTACCAGTATTGCATAAATTGTTGAATTATTGATCCTTACGTAAGAAGGCACTTTACTCAATAATTATTACGGTGAATTCTTGTTCAATAGTTTATTTTATTGATTCAATAATTGTCATATTGGTATTTTATATTATTATCATTGCTTCAATAATTGTCAACTTACATGATTTCCCATTATCGGATCAATAATTCATATTATTTGAATAATATTATTAGATAACATTATTGGCAATGTCTAGAAAGTTACTGTCTAAGGAGAGGTTTGGTCACCTAATTGCGCTTGAAGATGAGAGATCCTTATTGAAAGCCCTCTTTCCTGGAATGTACTGGTTGTCATAAATGTGATTCTCAGTAATATTATTTGTGAATAATTAATTATTGATTCATATGATAAGAAATATTTATTTTATATGAATATAAATGATGGATTTATTTATGTGGTTATTAATGAAGGAATTAATCTTTGAGATGTTTTATTTTGTCGGATTGGAGGTATTAAAAGATCAAATCGGTGTTATTACGACTTTATTGTGTGAGTTATAATATTTAATCCGACCGTTGGATCGTTGTAATTTTTGGATATGTTATACATATATAGGTTGAGTATATGTCCACAAATTTTGAACCGTTAAAATGCACGAATGATTTGTTGTGAATTTTAAGAGGTGTCGATTCGGAATTAGGTTTATAATTGATTTTGGTGGAAAATTCTAGAATTGAGTGGGCCCCACTTGTGGTTGGTGAAGAAATGTGCTGAATTTTATTTCAAATGTGGTGGGTGGCAATAGTAAGCGAGTAAAAGCCATCGGTGCTTGAGTCAAGTCTGCTTGGTGATTTAACATTTTCCTATAAATAGAGGGCTTTAAGTTAGAATTGAAAATCACACCGTAAACAAAGTTTTCTCTTTCTCTCTATATTATTGAGCGTATTTTGTGAGTATTTAGATACTTTGAGAGTTCTTTGTTCAAAGATAAGTTTCATTCAAAGATCACTTCCGACCTTTCCTTCCGGCAAGTGATTCTTTGAGGTAAGGGATATTATTTTTTCAGAATGATATTATTTCTTCATATCATTATCTTTGAAATGTTGATCTGAAGTTTTATCAAATTTGGAACTTTTTCATGTATCGGGTTACTATTCATGAGTTACTATTCATGAGTTACTATTCACGAGTTACTATTCATGAGTTACTTATTCACGAGTTACTATTCACGAGTACTATTCATGAAAGCGTGAAAATGTTTTTTTTGTGGAATTTCTATCTTTTGGTGTTTGAGTTATTATTCACGATATCTGCAAGACTATTCACGAATACTTAAGACTATTCACCGAAAAAATGAAAATTTTTCTTTTCGCTAAAAATATCTATTCTCGGATACTAGATTTGATTGTATCCATGTTTTGATCATTCTTGAATTTTACACCACTATGATTATTTTTGAGGTATTGTTGGACATGGATAAAACAAAAATACGAATCCTTAATCCTTAATCCTTGTCATTTTGTTTCACCGGATTCGCTTTCTTTAAAATATTTTCATCATCCTCGGTCTTAAATGATGATATTATTGAATATCTTTGGCCCAGTAGTCTTAAAGATGAACGATTCTGAAGAATATCTTTGGCTGTAGGTCAGCAGATGAATGATTTCTGAAGAATATCTTTGGCCCAGCTGTAGTCTGAAGATGAACAGTGTTTAAATGAACACGACCGATCAATGAATATCTTTGGCTGTGTAGTGCAAAGATGAACAGTGTTTAAATGAATACGACCGATCGATGAATATCTTTGGCCTTTAGTGCAAAGATGAGCAGTGTTGAGATGAAACACGACCAGATTGATGAATATCTTTGGCTGTAGTGGCAAAGATGAATATTTGATTTGAGATGAATATTGATTGATGTTACTGAGGATAAAATATTGATGATGGATCGTTAAATTCATAGATTATAGTAGATTTCATTCTCTACGTAACTCTTACATGAATTATTATTTTCATTGCGAATATTGATCCAAACTTGTTGTCATTGTATTCTATCGATTTTCTCCTGTTGGAGACTAACGATAATTTATTGTATATTATCTTAGTCATAACATTCTTTACTTGGGCTAATGAGCTCACCCTTTTCCTTGTTGTTCCATTGTTCTTCCTGGGGAGGCGAGAATGTAGCAAGTCTTGAGTCGAGGTATGGAATGAAGGTTACAGAGAGAGTTGTTTACTAGTCCTCACCATTATTGTAAAATAATGTATCAATAAATGTGATGAGGATTTATTTGAGTATAAATATTGTCTAGAAGATAATATTTGTATTTAAACTCACGATTTTATTGTTGTGATAATAAAGTTGTAGTTGTTTCATCTCATGTATTTTGGCGACTTCGAGAATGGGTTGGATGGAATGGACCTATTTTGGGGGCGTCACAACTATGTTCATTTAATAATCTCCTAAATCACTACTTTTTCGATCTAAACAATTTTTATATTATCGTTACTTAATTATTATATCCTAAAATCACTACTTTTTAATCGCATATTAATATTTTAATTTTATTAATAAATTACTACAAATCTAAATTGTTCTGATAATGTTAATTATTCTAATATTATCATTAATAATTTAATTATTATCTCCTAAAATCACTACTTTTTTAATCCCAAATTAATATTTTGAATTTATAATCTCTTAAATCACTACAAATCTAAAGTGTTTTGGTAATGTCACCTGTTCTGATATTATCTTTTTTAATTTAATTATTATCTTTTAAAATCACTATTTTATGATATTATCGGTACGACTGAATGACACTTTTGTCCTTTCAAGTTATCACTCATTTTTAAAGTCGTCCCTAAAGTTTAATTATTGTCAGTTAAGTCATTTACGTAATTTACTGCAAACCGAGAGTTTAGAGAGAGATTTTAGGATTAGATTTTACACAATCGTGCCATAAATTATGCTCAATACTTATAAATAATTCTATATCTTAATACGAAAATTATGGGAAAGAAAATTATATTTACCAAAATGAATTCGTAAAATTGATCCTGTAATCAAGCTGACGATTTTTGTTATTCTTATATTTTTTTTTGAAAGCGTAATCATAGGTTTTAATTGAAATTAAGATTTATCTAGATTTGGACGAATTAAGAACATGGTTAATATTGAATTTAAGAGTGACTAGCATATATGGTAGCTGGGGCAATATATGTTTTAATTTCTTTTTTATTAAAGGAGTGATAAATGGGGAAAATGATTAACAATTATACGTTTTTAATCACATCAATCAAAGAGTAATGGAAATTATAATGAGGATTAATTGCAAACGATATATTATCAAATCATAATTATAATGAGGTTTCATATGCATTGGATAATGATCATCTGGTGATTAATGAGATTCAGTCATCAATTTACCTTCACTTTTTCATCCTACTACATGTATGCAAATAGCCTTTTTCAACGATTTTCTTCTGTGCAAATAATATGGAGGGAAGATGGTTCTGTGTTGTTACATAAATGATGCATAATTTTCATCTGTCCCTAAAAATAAAACCAATGCATAATTTTCATCTGTCCACCCAAACTGATATTGATGATGACCATCATCTCATTTTCATTTACAGGCAGGGGAAAGAGACTAGTAAAACTGCATAAAATTAATTCAAAAAAAAAAAACAACTCTTATTTTACTTGAGCATGCACACAGTCTAGCTGGGATAAGAAAAAGGTATATAACAGAACAAGATAATCAAAGAAGCAAAAAAAAGAAGAACAATCAATTAAGGATGGGGACATCACCATCACCATTTTGGTACGTCACAAGTGAGCAACAGAAGAGAAGGGAAAGGAAAGGAAAGGAAACACACATCCATGGCTCAAGCCTATAGGCTACAAGCTAGTAAACAGAACATCTATGTTGAAGATGTCTTTTAACTAAATACACGTTGCACTAAATAAAAATCATTACATCACACAATTCTACATGTCAAAGTCAGAATAAAGATGAAAATCAATTTATAATGCATAAGTAATTGATAAAAGACACTCTGCACCGTAGCTAAATATTAGCCACCCCGGGCTTCTCTTCGTGTGGCATCATGTAGCAGCTCGATGTCCACTCCCTCAGGTGGTAGCTCGACATATCGCACAACAGAACCTCGAATGAAGCAGTTCCGCACTGAAAGCTGCCACATGCACAAGTAGCAAAGATTCTTAATTCAACCAAAAGCCTACTTTAAACATAAAACAAATAAATAAACTGAGGGGCATAATCACCAAAGAAAGCTAACATACTAAAAGCATCCATATCATGCTCAAATCTCGTAGCTAGTAAAAAATGGCATTCTGGTATACAATTTCTCTTGATGAGCGACTGCATGAGTAGACTTTTATATATCATCCTTAAATTTCATTACATAATAGGGATCAAATGGTCTTTTACCTATTCACACGTTGTCAGTTCTTCATGTAATAGAACAAAGAACCATATTCTTCACAAGCCTACATTGCCCATGAAACACTTGTCTTCTGACCACATACTACTGTCTCTCACTAGAGACTACACACCTATTTTTTCCCTTTTACTCCCTCTGTTCCAGTTTCTAAATGGTTGTTTACAAACTTAGATATCATATAATATTTTTCATACGTGAACTTTAGATACAAAATAATAACTTAGGAAACAGCTACATTACAGAGTATTATTTCTGAATGTACTTATTAAAGGTCCTAATCCCTGACACAAACATAGCTCTGAACCATGAAACTAAAACTGGAACAGAGAGTGCACATTTTTTCTGAAATTTATACATTAACTGATTAGTGATTACTGTCAGCTCAGCACACCATAGCTACTTTGGCTCTATATCTATAAGTTGTTTGGGCTATGTGCAAACTACGTGGTTTGAAATTTGAAAATGTCCGAAAGAATGATCTTTTCCCATGGACCCATTGCAGTTGCAGGATCTAGCTGGTTAAGTAGGTTGTTTGGGGAGAGGAGTTGGTGCTTTAACTACAGCTTATTTAGGGTTACCTATGGTAGCCAAATCACAAATCAAAAGCAGTGTGGAAGGTAACGTACTTTCAAAGGAAGGAAGGCTCACCTTGATGAAAAACACTATTTCCAATTTTCCAGTTTATGGACTTGCTTTCTATGGGAAGTGGTTAGCATGAAGTTTATTTTTGGGTAAGTTGGTCAATTGGCCAATAGAGTGGTGACACGCAGGCGAGGTTCTATGTATGTCAGTATTCTATTGGTCAATTGACCAACTAACCAAAAAATAAACTTCATACTTACCGGATCCCTTTCTATGCATCTTCTGACGTTGCTGGTTTCGATTCACCATAGATTGGAGATGATCATATGCAGTTTCCAACAGACGGAAGTGGCGGAGGAATTTAAGTACGAGTTACTTGGAAAGAAGTGTGAAACCAAGGGGATGAGGGGCCTTGGTGAGTTTAACCAAGGTCCAAGCCTTGTGAGATAAATGGCATTAGAGATTACTTCCTCTCAAGACTCGGTCCATAGCTCCAATGACTACTAGAAGCCTATCTCACACCCCTTCCTCCTAACTAACTCTAATTGTCCAAGTCCAACCGCCTGTCTTACTCCAGCTTTCGTGCCTCTTCTGATTGCCTATGCATCTAGGTTTATTTAAGATTACACTAGAAACCTTCTTTAACAAAAGAAGAAAGCCGAGACTAAGATTTTAAATAGCAGTTGCAGATCAAGGGAAGTGTCAAAGTTCAAAATTCCTGATTTCCTGGATCAATTCAATCACTGTTTTAAGGAAGAAAAGGGGTCAACTGGAGTAATGACAGAAGACTGATTTATCCTTAGCCAGCTACTCTAATGAAAAGGCCATCCAGTCAAGTAACCGCTGAGACTGACTTTGTATTTGAGTCTGTTGGCCAGGACCGCCAGGTCACTCAAACGGGCCCCATGCTTTCTGGCCTTCAACGTTAGTGAAACAAAAACACCAGGACTGAATGGGAATCCTAACCTGCAATATCCAATTAAGACATCAGAGGTCTCGTATTGTATCTTTCCGAGGGAGGAAGGCTCAACTTTATAAGAGTTGTATCCTGACATGTCTCTTGTAGCTATGCGTAGAGAAAATTATGTGCTTTCTTCTGTGACGGTTGTGGGGGACAGGCTGTTATGGAATAATGGAACCCTTGTTTGGATATCATGTTTCAGACACAATCAATCAACTATTAGTCATATAAATTCCAAGCAAGTACACCAAATAATATACCTTTCATGAGTCTAACTAGAAACTAGGCTCAGTCCTGGACACCTGATGTTTCAATATTTTGAAACTTTATGTTAAGCAACTATTGTCAGCTCAGTAAACTGTGGCCGGCTGCCAGCGGCCGGCGGCCGGCTTGGCTCTTCAAGTTGTTTGACTGTTTTGAAATTCATCCAACTGCATTGACATTTGTCAGATGCACGCCAATCATCTAAAAATCTAAGCATCTTTATTCAGGACTTCAACTCATATTCTTACGATTCAATTTTTTGGAATAACAAAGAAACTCAAAATAACAAGGTAAATGAATTTGAACACACTAGTCCTAGCTCCTAAAGAATTGACATCGTATTTACAAGTAATATGTAGAAGTACATGATTTTGTTAATCCAAAGACCAAGAGCACAAATCTGGGTGGACAATTAAATGTAAGAACCAAGAAGATGGAGAGGCATAGGTAGATCCTTAAGTCTTGTGAAAGAAGTGATGCTCCAACAAGTGGAACCTCTGCCTTGGATGGAGAAGCTGGAACGGGATTTTGAATCAGAACCTTTAATTTTATATGTTTCTCAAGTTGTCTGTTGAATTATAGACTAACCTTTTCCTTTTCCATCCTCCCTAAACTTGCTTTTTACTCGCTAGACCTTAAATATTCAGAATTCCGTTCAATTATGCCTTCAGTAATTGTTTCTATATTCGGACAACTTAACGAACCTAAAATATTTAACACTCTTCCACTAAATTTCATGCTCCTCCGTCCAACTTTTGATCCGTGGCATTTGGGATGTGTTTGACACAGATTTTAGGACGTCCCACAACCATAATTATATCTTTTGGAAACTGAAGATATTTTCACATGAAAACCGTCGCTATAGATCCTATAGCGACGGTTTTCATCGTCGCTATACATTTATAGCAATACTTTTCATGTGGTAATATCAAAAAGTCAATTTCCTATCTTTTTTATTTAAAATATTTTATATTTTCAGTATATTTGTATATCATATTTTCCAATTATATCAAAGGAAAAAAAAACAATATGCATAAATATTCTCAGTAAGTCTTGGAATTTGTACCGATTACTGAACACACCACAAAAGCTAAAACACTTCAAAGTGGGGGAAATAGAGAGAGGGAGAAAGAAAATTCTAAACAATGACACGATTAAAACAGGCAATATTAGTTCCACATGTAAGGAACATGTTCTCATATCATATCTTACGATCTGGTTGAATGGGTAATACCATCATACGTGAATCCTCTCATCAAAGTGAAAATGTTCTTTACTTCTTTCATATTGATGTTCAGAAGATTCCTGCTTGGATGCTATATGTGCACCCTTACCAAAAAAAAACCCTCTAACTCAACTCAGCTATGCCATTTATCCCAAAGTAATTGGGTTAGGCTAAAGTGAATCTCAAATGAAAAATCCCCGTCTAAGTTCGGTAAAAAATAATAATAAATAATTGCAATTAAAGTTATCCACTGAACCTTTTGATCCTGACCTCTGAAATGTACATGGTACTCCAATTTCATACAACCAGTTAGAATGATTTCAATACAAGCCTAAACCTCTTAAATTTTCAGTAAAGTCTAATGACAAAATCTGCCATAAACAACCATTACTTCAAAACCCCAAATATTAAAACCCTAAACCCTGAAATATAGCATCAAATATCAAATAATTAACCACCCATAAATTCCAACCTATTTGTAATCAATACAGTGAACAAACTAACTCATAAACCCTAGGTTGTACATATATATTCATAAATACACCAAAGCTAAATCTTTCAAATATACAAGCATCCAAAACAACAATAAAATAATGACAAAATGAATTGACCCAAAAAAGAGAAGAAATACTTTAAAAAAAATTATAAAAAAAAAGTAGAAAACATAAAAGGTACCATATGAGGGTATTTGTCTTGGTCGACAACCCTAGTATTCTCAAGCTTGATGTTAAGGTACTGATCAACAGAATGCAGAGTGCCTCGAATTGCCAAATCGTTCTTCAATTCCACAGTCACTTCCCTTCCCACTAAATCTTTGAAATACGAAAAGAACAACTGCAAGCACCAAACAAAAATTAAAACTCAAAAATCAAAAACTGAAAGATTAAATTATTGAAATAGAAATAGATGAAAAACAAAGGAGGATTGATGAATTACCATTTTCTCAAAGAAATTCTCTGTCGCTCTTGTCCACTTTACTGCTCTCAGCTTTGAAGTCGAACTGTGGCTGTGCAAGAACGTTGGCATACGGTATAGTACTACTGTAGGCTTAACTGCAGTATGTGGCCTCAAAATTTATACATATTCGTAGTTTAGACCTTCATCTTTCAATTTTTATACATAACATAATACTAATGTCTGCACGTTAAATTTTTTTATTTTTTTTTTTTCAGTTTCAACAAGGAAGGTACAACTGACCTAACCAGTAACCACTACTACTGTTTGATCTTTGAGTAACTTACAAATCAATTGCACAAATTGTAACGGGTATTATCATTAATTTGTCCTTAGTTTGAAACTCACCTTGACCTATTTTTTCGTTAATAAATTTGATTTTGGAGTCTTTTTCTTAGTACTAACATATCTTAAAAAAATATTTCGATCGATGAAGACAGATTTTTAAATATGACATCAACTGCACCTTCATGTGAGATAAGATCACGTGAAAATATATATAATAAAAAAAAATCAAAAACTATAAATAAATAAGCATATAGTAAAAAACAATGTAGTAATATAGTAAATGAAATATAAAGTTTTTCATGTTTCAATCATATCTCTTATTATTATATAGGAGATGAAAATTAAAATTTTATCTCCTTTCTTTAACGTCCGTTTTACCTCAAGTTTCAATTGTATCTCATATTATAAAGAGAAGGAAAAGTTTAACCGCTTCATTCATTCATTCATCAAGTTGTGCCACTGTTATTTATTCTTGCGATTTAATTATTATTCATATTTTTTACTCTCCCATCCTCTCATAACCTCTTCTTATTCTTTAACTGCTATTTTTACTTTTATTTTTATTTTTATCATCATACATATGACTAGTGTGAATATTTCTTGAGTGCATCAAAGAGATTCCATTTTCATTTAATTTTGATAAAAACAAGCTCAGGCATTGAATAAATTATTTATGCTGCAAAAAGCTTAGGAACCCACACAAGTTGCTAGTTGTTTTCTGCGGAAAATGATATATATATATATATATATATTCCCTGAAAAAATCACAAGGGTTTCAAGGCCCCTTCATCCATTTATTTCGAGTTATTCCATTTTCTTTATGCCAGAAATTTAACAATAACAATAATAAGCCCATAGTACAGACAAAATGCATTTCCTGTATGATTGTTACCTTAGACAGAAAGACAGAAAAGGGTGCACGGCCATATATGTACGAGTTGTTCACTACTTTGCCACAAGTAGCGTATCTCAACCCTCAAATCAGGGAAACAAGAAAGGAGAACAGAAAAAGAACTACATATTGATCATTACAAGAGAAGGGGGGGGGTCATGTGCACCAAAGATACTTCACATTACAAAAACAGGAAAAATAAAAAATAAAAGGAAATCAATACCCAAAAGACAAAAATAATAAATCTATCAAATTAGAAAAAACCCAAGTTGAATAGATGTTACTAACTTTAGAGGAACTCTTAACTACATTTTCATTTGTTGGTTAAATTTGGGGACGCAAGAAATTCTCTAGTCTCTGTTTTACCCTTCTGCCAAGTATGTTGCTGCCATCTAGGATAGCTTCATTTCCGTTTCGGTTGACGACAACAGAATGCTCACTCACCCTAGCCACATACTCCAAGAGTTCGGTCAGGACAGAAGGACAACTCTCTCTTAAGTACTCAAAACCATCCGTCTGCATTACAGCTGGAGAAAAAAAAAGTCAAAAACCATAGCATATTGTTAACATTCATAAATGAGTTATAAAACAATTGAAGCACTAACAGTAACAACAATATGTAATTATCTCCTAATTCGAACTTCAACTATGAGAAGAAAAATCAAAGACCAAAGCTTGCATATAATAAGCTCCGGTAAGAAACAAGCAGACAATAAAATTATCACACTAATTTTCTTCCTGATGGGTTATATAGCTATTATAAAGGATAAAATGGAAGTAGAAAAACTAACATAAATATCATTATCAATCTCTTCAATCAGAACACATAATATTTCAAATTAAAATTCACTCAAAGGAAAAAATTTGACAAACTGTATTGCTTTTCTTTCTTAAATGTATATAGGTTCTTCTTAGATACTTCACTTGAAAACTTAAAGAGAGGATTAAAAATTGTGAGCCCAGAATTCACCTCTGAGATTTTCAGGCATTGCAACAAATTTGAGACACGCAGATTTCAACTGGAAACAGTGGTGCTGCTCTGCCAAGGCTAGTGTGGTTGCAACAGTATTTATAGCAACATTATCACACAGATTAGCCTCAGACAGCAACCTGAGCCTCTCTAAACCATATCGGTCAGCAGCTGCTAGCAAATGCTGAAACATCAAAGTCAAAGCCCATTGTGAGTTCAAACCAGTAAGCTCTTCCATGTCAGGCAATGAATCCCAGTACATAAAGTGAAGCAATGCCTGCAAAATACAAAAAGGTGCAACAGAGCTCAAAATTGCGTTTTAAGCTTAGAAAGAGGAAAGCTAAATGTTAGGTTATAATAAGTTTTACAAGAGCTTTACCAAATAATCAAAAATTATTAATTTATTGTTAACTCGATACAAGAACAGAAAAAGAGGAAAAATAGTCATAGCATGATTAGCATCTGCATATATGAAAGGAAACATATTTTGCTACAACGAATTAAAGCCAAACCCCCAAAATTTGCCCCCATTATGCATCCAAAGCAAATCTCTATAGTAACAGAAAGTGCTGATTACTGATCAAATCCTCAAACCATACTGTTCATTTTGTCAATGAACTTCATGGCTTTTATGATTCTGCCAAAAATACTAAGTTCAGCTTCTTTACAGCCTAGTCTACCACTACCTTCTTGAGTTGGACTGTGATATTGTTTTATGTTTTCCGAAACAAAATGTAGTGTGATTGAATAAAATGATTTAGTAAAGCTTGATCATATCAAGAACATCATCAAAATGTGAGAGTGACTTGCTGCAGAGAGGAAAGGGATAATATGGAGGAAAAAGGTGTTTTATGCATGAAGTTGACAAACCAGAGAGAAAGAAAGTGACTGGTAGAAAAAGTGTTGTTCATCTTATCAAAAAAAGACTGTTGTTCATCGCAGATTTGGTTGTATTTTCCTGTTTAATTTATTATAATGCCCAATATGCCCCTCCAAGGTCAATGGTTTTCAACATAACCTCAAGAAGGGGAGAGGTATAGTGCCTATTGATTCAAAAAGGTTTCAAGCAACAGGAGTGGGAAATTGATAGAAATAAAAAGGCCATAAAAGTAAAACACAGACAATGGATAAGTACAAACAATAAGAGTAAATGTCTCTACCTTGAAAACGGGAGCCTCCATGTCTTCGACTTTTATAAACTCGGTATTCTGATCTTTCATTGGACCAAAAAGTTGAGCCCTGAGCACTGGTGAACGAGCAGCTAGCACCAACTTGTGAGCAGCAAAGATTTCTCCATTAACTTCAAAACAAACATCAGTTCCATTTCCACTTTCTAATAACTGCCCAAAATGGTGACCAATATCGGACACTGGCACTGGTATAGAGTAGATCTTTGGGCCTTCGGTGTGAGACCTGACAACCCCAACACAGCAATGAACTTGAAGGAAATCATCTTTCAAGTAGTCAGATGTCTCCAAAGTCGTTCTTTTAAAAAATCTCTTATAACCCCTACAGCAGCTCCAACAATCAAATCCATACATTAAGCATTTAAACATAGATAATGCTTATATAAAATCAATACAATGCCTAGTACGGGGAAAAGATGTCCACCGCTGACATCTAGAAAAATGAAAATATGTGAAGCAGCCTGATTTAGCCGTCCTGATAAACATTGTGACAAGAACATGCTGACTCTTGTTGCGAGTACATACACGGCATAGACTGAAAATTGATAAAAATACATGAATAGCACATGCCACAAATGTTGCTTACAACTGTCAGCTACCAATAACAAGGAATTATTCAGATAATGAGCTACAGTGCGATTAATGTATATGCGCAAACCTAATAATCTATCATCAAGCAAAGATAAAATAAAACAAGCATAACTGAGATACATTAACAGCATCAGTATTTCATGGCATGCATTAGATACAGACATAATAACCTGAACTGCAACTTAAAGTAATACACTACAATGTTTACCGAAAATTGCATCAATTACAAAGACTTTTTCATTCTTTAACCTACACATTCTTCTCTCTTGATTACTAATCATAAAACAAGATAAACCCAATTGTGTACTGACCATACACAACACATATGCAATGTTTTTTAAATTCCATATACCTCAAATTATATAAATAAATAATAATCAATTTTAAATAGCCCAAGAGAATCCCAACAGTAACATTAACGCTGCACTTGGGAACATCTGGTGTAATAATTTCTTTCATAAGTTTGAATTATTGAAAAAATAGCTTAAACATTCAACCAAGACACCATCAATTCCAGTTCCATGGCATTATTCATCAAACAAAATCTCAATACACGCAATGTACAATTGAATCAATTACCAATATTTTGTTCTTTATGATCAAAATTAACATTATGCATTGCAGGACGAAGAATAAGATGACACTGCTCACCACATGCTACCACGGTATTTAAGAGTGTAAGGCCCACTTTCCAACGCTCTCCCGAAATGGGTGTGAACCTTATGCCTCTCATTCCCACTCTGATCCAAAAGAGTCAATTCGAAAAGCGCCCTAACATCAGTCCCCTCACTGGCAAGTGCGATGAACAACGATACATAGGTAGCATTATCCTCCACGCTCTTCCATCAGGGTAAAAGTAAATTGCCCACGAATACCCACCAACCGTAAACGTATCAGAAGCTATGTACTTCCCAATTCCGATCCCCTTGGAAAGCGAATACCCTGTAATCTTAAAATCATGCCAACCGTTCACTGTTTCGGTTACCGATACAGAAGAAGAGGATGACGAAGAAGAAGATGGCCTGAGTGTTTCTGTATAGATTATTCCCATGCCCACTGTACACAATCCAATATGTGAAATTGGACCGGATCTGGGGTTTTGAAATAACGTTGAGGGGGGATTGGAGTGATTTGAACTTGGGCTAAGGGTTTTTCTTTGCGAAGATGGGTTTGTGGGGAGGAAATCTAGGGCTTATGTTACTCTCTGGAAGATGGATTCCCGAGGGCCGAGAAGGGAGAGTGATGGTCGTTAAAGTGGATCACATGTTTATGTGAAATGGTAATGTGAAAATAGTGATCCTAGGAATTATTTTTGTTCGTTAATATTTGTAATTTAAAAAAATTAATTAAATATTAATTAATTTATTTTTAATTTATTTTAAATATTAAATATAATTTTACTTATTTTATTATTTTTTATTTAATAAATAATATTTTTTAATATATAAATATTTAATATTATAAAATTATTTTTTTAATACTTATAAATAATTTTAAAACGATATATATTAAGAGACAAACAAACATAACTTAGAAAACAAACATAAAAATCATTGCAAACAAACATATCTTAAAAATAAGGCAGTAAAATAAGCAAAATAATTCGGATTGGATTTATATTCACTTGATTAAAAATTTGATTCAAACTCGAGTCATAATATAAATGATTCAAATATGAACAAATTTTAAAATTCGATAAATTACTCGAACATTCTTAAATTATAATTTTTATCGATATTTTCATATTCGTTTCGAAAATTAAATCGCTCGAAACTTGATTCGAAATCGTTTATTTTATATTCGTCTTAATCAAACTTTATTTTATATTCAATAAATTTTGTGAACCAAATTTGAGCAACTCAATACTCGGTTCATTTACACTCTTAACTAGAAGCACGAGTTATACTCTTTTATTATCTCCTCCACTTACTATAATATTTTTCGAATCCTGCTATACATTGCTAAATTTTTTATGCAAACTATGACTGCGACGTATGTGCATACATGAATAGATATAAATTAAGAAAGATTTCATTTTAATTTATTTTATTTTATTGAATACACCTTCACGTTTATCACAATCAAACTTCGTCAAGTATTATATCGACATGTATATCATTTTCCATATTTTTATATATTATTTAATAATTATTTTTATCAAACCAGATACAAATACCAATAACAATAAAAAAGAATATGTGACTTGTCGTAATCAAATTTGATTATGGATATTCGATCAGTCAAAAATTATATAGATAATAAAATATTGAAATGTCAATAATATCATTTATAAATTGATGAAATAATAAGGATGTCGTTAAAGAATTAGTGTATCTATAGTCAAATTTGCCCAAGACAATTTCTTTTTTTCCTTATAGTTTTAGGTACGTCTATATATCTATTTATATTAAAATATAACAAGATAAATACTGAGTTATTTTTTGTTAGTCCTAAATTAACTCAGCAATTCATTCTAATGATTCTGTAGCTTAAAAATTTAATAATTTTTTTTTCTAACTCTTTGTAGCCATAAATTTTGACATTCCAAAAAAAAAAAAATTCAACAACTGATAATTTGTTTATATTAAACGTCAAAAGCTGATAATAATTTAATTAATTAATTTAAATTATAACAAAGTAATCATATTCTATCTTATATATATATATATATATATATATATATATATATATATAGGTGTTAAAATTAAAAGTAACATTTTATGGGAAAAAGAAAAGAAAAGGATACCTGATAATTTGTTTTTAAGCTTATATGTTGGTTTAAACCGTTAAATTTATTTCCGGGAAAAAGTGAACGATAGTCATTTCTCATTTCTCTTGTTGGTAACAAATGGCAGCCATGAGAAGAATAGGATTACAAGGTCTCAAATTTAGGGGTGTATTCAATTAGGATTTTTAAAGATTTTTTTTAAGGGACATATTTTTGTAAAATTTATAGGATTTTAATGACTTTCAAAGATTTTAAAGACTTTTTTAAAATAACTTTTATATAGATCGTATGAAATAAGTAATGAAACTTTTATAAATTTTTTATCAAGACCGTGATAAACTTTTATATTTACAATATATCTTTACAACTTATATTAATTATTAATTAGGACATGTATACAACATCTCCTCTTTTTCATGAACTAGAGTAAATCTCATTATATTATTGTGACATGAGATTTTATATATATTGAAAGCGTTCATATTATTCTTACTTATTTCATAATACATTTGAATCTTTCAGATCTAATAACTTTTAAAAACTACTACTAATATATAAAAATTAAAATTCACTTTTCATTTTATATATATATATACTTATCGTATATCGTCGCTTTATTTGGAATTATTATTTTTCATTCAGATCTACAAAAGGTGTAATCAATACTTATTTACGTAACTAGTAATTAAAAAATTAATATAAACATTTGTAATATATATCGATTTCCATTCAAATATTTAAATATTACCTCGCGTTTTAGTATCAAAATTTGCAAATAAAAATAATATATACTTGTTTCATGTATATTTTAAAATAGCAAGTTATTTTTCAAATAAAAAATATTTTTTATTTATATTCTTCTTAATAAATTTTTATTTTAGTAATGTAACATATAATAAAATGATGATAAAAAAGCTCAAGAACTTATATATTTTATACAACTATATATCACTATAAAATACGTACTCCTATATAAATTACTTTCCCTCTCTCTCACTTTTTTTTTTTTTCTTCATTTAACTCCTGATTAAGTTAATTTACGAAATTATAAAATTATAAAATATTGTGTATTTATTTTTATTTTGAAATAATAACTTGTGTTTATTATTAAATAACAAATAAATTCAAAATTTAAAATTTTGAATTTTGTACGTTGACTACAAAAACAAAATAAATGTTTTATTTTTGTGGAGTATGATAGAAGTATTAATTATTCTAGATTATAAAGTAATTAGAAATATTGGATTCATGTGAAGTAATTAGAAATATTGGATTCATGTGAATTGTATTTTAAATTTATTTAATTTTATTAAGATGAGATATGAAGTCTTTAAAAATCTTTTAGAGATGAGGTCGATTTTGGATATGGGTTGATAGTTATAATTCTTTTTTTAAAGTCATCAAACTCTACCATTTAATAGAAATCTAAAAAGTTATGACTTTTTGAATACCAAAATACTTTTATAAACTTTATAAAAATTTTAATTCAATATCACCTAACTTTTAAAGACATTAAAAAAATTATAATTGAATAACACTAAATTTTTATAAACTCTTTAAATATCTTGATTCAATACAATCAAATTTTTAAAATCTTTAAAAATTTTTAAAAATCTCAATTGAATACACCTCCTCCTTGATCGCCGATTTAGCAAAAAAATAAATAAAATTAGATTGCCCGTCCCTTCAAACTGAGCTGAAATAAATTATTACGGCAGAGAAAAAATTGGCGGAATGAATATACCCAAATTTCCAAATAATCCAAACGACAATAAACCGATCCCTCATCCCTGTTTGTCTTGATTTGGAATTTCCAACCTGGATTCTCAGCGCCACAAATCTCTATCTACTTGGATCACATAAATCCCAATTTTCTTTATATTCTACTTCTTTTTGCCCACCACCCAAAACCCTGATCCTATTACAAAAATCTTTTAAGATTTGAGGCTTATGGGTTCGTAAAAAGGCGAAGATGCTGTTTCAGGAGAGATTTGACCTCATAAATTCGATTTCTAAACTGGGGTTTTTCAATTCTATCTCGTAGGAGGAGATGGTCAGGCTTTGTTTGATGGCTTCTCAAGGGTATCTTCCTGGGTTTGTCCTCCACCCAGAACAGGGCATGCGCAGGCTCCCTCAGGTGAATAAATTATTTATTTTTATTTTCTGGGTTGCGCACGAGATTGTGTGCTTTTTACTTGATTTTTTTCTGGGCTGCTGAGTTTTGTTCTGATTGTAATTGGGATATTGATGTAGCTTGTTCATAATGAGCTTAATTTCTTTATTGGATGCTGAAGCTATCAGATTTGAACAAGGCTAAGTAGTCCCCTTATTTATCCATTGGGGTTATACTAGTTTTTCACTTATGTTTTTATCCTTTTTCTTTTCAAATATAACACCTTTTGCCTTTTGGGGAGTATTAGTGTTAAGAGAAAGTGGCGCTCTGTTGTTTTTGGTACTTTGAAGAAGAATAATGATATTGCACTAAGTTTTGATTTCAATTACAAGTTTCCATAAGCTATTTCATAATCGATCTGGTGAAGGCCATGAGATCCTAGCTAGTATTAGGTAAATCAAATCTTGGATTCATTAGGTTATTAGGTCCCTATCCCATGTTTTTAACCATCTTAATTTTTTAAAGGTTTGATTATTTATATTTTTATCTTGTTCTTTTCTTGAGTAAAAGAAGAATCCTGAATTGACTCTGCACATTGCACGTGCTCTATGTAGTTCATCTATCATTTGGTTTTACTCCTTCCTATTCATATTGTTATATGCACACTACTTTCTAAATATTGAATACTATGTTTTTCGCATTTGATTGTTTTCTCTTTAGTGAAGTAAGATTAAGACTGTAAGGCTACTACGAAGGAATGGTTTGGGAATAATTGGTCTTGGGTTTGCTTTAGCTTTCTCGCTAAATACATTGTATAGTTACATACTCATATTTTTGAACCTTTCACTGCCATTGTCAACCATAAACATGTATTATATCTACGGCTGGATTGTATAACATTTTCTGTCATACAGATCCTTTTCGTCTCTTATTTTTTTGGGTTGGAGGGAACCTCCTGGCTCCAAAGTGTATTTGTGGAATTTTGAACCCATGAGCTATACCTCATCGAGGTATTTATCATGATGTTCACTACCACCGGAGCAATTCTTTGATTCTTATTCGTCTGTCATCTCGTAATCTTATGTGTAAATTTAAGTTCCCCCCCCCCCACAATTATACATTATGATAATGAATTACGATCTGGATTGGACTTTTTGAGGTAAAATCCATTTATTTAATATTTTTGAGTTCTGATTAATCTTGTTTGGTGCAGGACTGTCAGCCTCTTTTACTTGCTCCTGAATCAAGACAAGATGTGATCAGGCCAGGCTTCCTTGCTTTGAGGCTGCATCAGAGTGAGCAGCCATGGAAACCTACAAGTGATTTGTTGGATACTAACCAGTTTGGCAGCATTGACTCGACCATTAGAAAGCCTGTACTAATCGATGTTCAAGGTCCATATCTCACTATGTTTTTATGTTTTGTTGATAATATTAAGTTACTTAATTAATTCGCTACTTTGCAAACGAAACAACTTTTAAATTACTCAGCTTTGTGTATTGCATCTTATATTTTACAATGAGCTACATCTATGACATGTATGCGAATGTAGTTCTCTTATTGTTTATACCTTCGTTATATAGTTTTTGCTATGACGCTAAATTAATCTTCAATGTTTTCTCTTTTTGGTCAGACACTCGGCCAAACTCTATACTTCTCAGCTTTGGGATTGCGAAACAATGTACAAAACAAGGGGAAATCTTAGACTTCCTCGCGTCTGGATCAAGTGAAGTTGAAAGATGTGGACTGAATCTATCCATACTCGCTGACTTGATGGGGCATGAAGCTATACCAGCTGAAATTTCTCAGCAGCCATTTGTAACCGATTATGGATTCTGTTTCGACAATGCTGAGTCTCAGCCTACTCTTTTTTATCCAAGTGGCAAATATTATTCTGAGAAGCCTCTTTTGAACTTAGTTGGGGATTTGGCTCATAAGTCGGAAATTATGGTTCACCTGGATGGTCAAATTGCATTCGCTGGTGCTCAGACTGAGATGAAGAATATACTTTCCATTATTGCCGAGTTTTACTTGTCAAATAACTTAACAAAGTGGAGAAAACAGTCATTGCTAGTCCCTCAGTTTGACAGGTATTTATGGTTCTTTACTTGTTCAAAAGGGAGGGGGAGATTTATGCTTCTTTTGGTTTAATCAGAACTTTATGCATCGAGAAACATAAATAAAGTTATTTGCACGTAGACATAGTTAGAGTTACTAGATGGGTGAAAGGTACTAAGATCAAATTAGCTGGAACATTAGGATATGACTTTCCAAGTCTCCTTTGTTCGTTTCAATTTTCCAGTAATACCGAGTAATTGTGTTGCATTTCCATCAAGAGCAAATCATCATTGTTGTTACATGCATATCATGCGTGTGTTTTACAATTTCTGCATCTTTTTCTGCTGGGGGCTGCGAGGGGGAGGTTTCAGAAACTACTATCTGAAAGTGAGTAAAACTCGGATTTTTTGTCCCAAAAAAAAGAAAAAAGAAAGAGAAAAAAGGCTATTTGACTTACAAAACCAAACCACATAAAAGCGACCAAGTGAGCAATTTCAGTTTGGATTTTTTGTTTAGGAAGCTTCATTTCCCACCCAAAAGTAAAATATTTGGAAGAAAATCGTTTACATAGAATAAACACTATAAAAAAAATGAATAAACACCTCTAGGTTTGGAAATCAATCTTATAGAAGAATGTAAGGACATGATATAATGCATAGACTACAATTATTATATTTATTGTAATTATAATTATTATTTTGGTCTGTCAAAAGTGATGAATCCTAACCAAAACAAACTAATTAGTTTTCTAATGCTTCTAAAAGAAATTTACCAATAGTTCAAAAAAGGAAATTGATATTTTCACAACACTTTTTGATATTTTCATATGAAAAGTGTCGCTATAGATGTATAACGACGGTGAAAATAACAACTGTTTTTGTGTGGAAATATCATTTTCTGTTGTGGATTTATCAGTTTCCGTCAAAAATACAACTTACTAAAGTATTACTAATACTTGTTTGGAATTTTGTTTCGTCAGTTTCATTTATGGCTAGTGCTAGATTAAGAATATATGATATCTCCATATCACTATTTTGATATCCATAAGGAGAAAAAAAGAGAGCTTTATATGCACTAATTGTTTTTCCTAGAAATCCTGACCCTGCAAGCATTTTTACCAAGCAGGCTGGAACGCAGTGAAGCAAGGGCTAAAAATCATGGATCTTTGAAACTTGAAACGATGAAAGTTGTTCCTCTTGAGAGGTAATCATGACAAAATTTTGCAAGTACATGTCTATTATAGCTGATGATCAGATGTCTGTCTTTTAATTTCTCAAATAAGTGTTTACCCAACCAGGTAAAATAATTAAAAAAAAAATGAGTATTAACTTCTGAAATGGGAAGGTTTGATATAGTACCAAGCAACCAGCATACTCCATTGAGATAGAAGGACTTCGTTCTCCCAATTTGCTTTGTAGTTCTCTAATTGACATTGTTGAGTATTTGAAGTTGCCTGAGGATACCTTAATAGACGCTGAGAATAAATGATCTCAGCTACCAAATATTAGGTTTGAAATTAAACAAAATAGCTTTTGTATGATTGCTTTCCTTCCATCTGCTAAAAGAAATCTGTAAATAAAAAATATGCACTAATTGTTTTTCCTAGAAATCCTGACCCTGCAAGCATTTTTACCAAGCAGGCTGGAACGCAGTGAAGCAAGGGCTAAAAATCATGGATCTTTGAAACTTGAAACGATGAAAGTTGTTCCTCTTGAGAGGTAATCATGACAAAATTTTGCAAGTACATGTCTATTATAGCTGATGATCAGATGTCTGTCTTTTAATTTCTCAAATAAGTGTTTACCCAACCAGGTAAAATAATTAAAAAAAAAATGAGTATTAACTTCTGAAATGGGAAGGTTTGATATAGTACCAAGCAACCAGCATACTCCATTGAGATAGAAGGACTTTGTTCTCCCAATTTGCTTTGTAGTTCTCTAATTGACATTGTCGAGTATTTGAAGTTGCCTGAGGATACCTTAATAGACGCTGAGAATAAATGATCTCAGCTACCAAATATTAGGTTTGAAATTAAACAAAATAGCTTTTGTATGATTGCTTTCCTTCCATCTGCTAAAAGAAATCTGTAAATAGAAAATAATGATGAGAATAGAAATAAATTAAAAATAGTAATATGAGGTCTGAGAAAGAGAAGGGGAGCTATCTGTTTATGAGTAGTAATGCCGCTTATCAAAAAGGAAATATGAGTAGTTGCCTGTATGAGTGGAATGTCTAAGACTCTAAATAGGCACTAAATGCGCTTAGAAGTATTCTTGCCTTCTACTACTTATATAGTATGGAAACACAAATAATTTTCAGGACCAGTTGTTTAACAAATGTAATTTTAAAAAAGATTAATTTCTGCACAAATTCTGGGTTTATAGGATAGTCCCGTGGACTGTGGAGGCGGCATTTATGATGTTATGCTTTTATGTATCATACATTGACTCAAGTCTAGGTTTTATTAAGCTTGGCACTCTTGTGCATATACCTGCATTTATTTACTTTAATATTAAAAGATAGCCCCATACTTACTGGTTCAAAAGCGTTACTAAGCATTTTTAGCCTAATACCTTGCTGTGGGCAGTAATGCCTTTGTCTTATAAGTATTCCTTTTTTACACAGTCCCCAGAAAACCAGACTCAGGTCATCACCAAAAAAGAAGACAATTTGTAAAGCAGGCAAAGAAAGGGAGCTATACAGAAAGAACTACTTTCATTCATGTGAGAGTCTTTTGTCTATTATAGTTGACAAGAAGCGACATGGAAAAACAGCATTTCTTGAGCTGAAGAAATCTGGTCCTGAATTAAACCAGCTCCTGACCCAGTTCTCTGCCAGCATTGCTGGGACTGGCCTCGCTCTTCTTTTCTCTGTCATTTGTAAAGTAGCTAGTGGTATGGTTCCCTTTTGTGCGTCAAAGCTGCTGAATACAGGATTGGGGCTTGGACTGGTGTGGCTTTCTTGGGCAGTGAATAGGCTGAGGGACACAATTATCCATATCAGCAAGAATTCAGGCAAGTGGGGTTTGAAGGAAGAAGAAATGATGAAGAATCTGGACAAAAGTGTAAAAGAAATTTCATTCAGAGCTGCGACATTGATGGCAGTTGTGGTGCTGAGGCTTGCATGAGTTCAAGGTAAGAATATAGTATTGTCCGAGGAGATGACGAGTGTAATAGAAATGTGCATACTAAGTTGAGAGATGATCAGACGGGCATGAGCTCAGTTGACTCGAGGGGTTAGCTTGAGGTGGATGTGGAAAGGCAAAAAGTATTATTCTTGATTCGAAGCCATTAAAGAAGCTTGCATTTGATCATCAGTCAGCTAAATTTTTGCGGAAGATAACATTTTATAATTGGTCTTGTAAAAATTTAGTGCGGAAAATGACTTGTGAATATATAACACTATTGTATTGTTCATATAGGAATAAAGCTAACTGTTATTTTTAAAAAGGGATTGTGTAAACTTGTGTTTCTGAAAAAAGTAGGCCAATCGCTACTTTGTCCAATTACTTGTTGAAATTCCCTTATAATGATAGTAATACAAAAGAGATAAAGGCCATATTAAATCATCCAGGGAGTTATTTCCATTGTATTTGCTAGTTATAATATTCAAAGACACAATGCTAATATAATATTAGTAAAAGATTAATGCTAGGGTCACATGACATTGAATATTTTAATGATAATTTATTGCAAAACTAATCATATAAAATCTACCCAACCAACCAATATTACATATCTGATGAAACACTATTTGAGACCAAAGTATTTCTGTCCTCTCACGTTGATATATTTATAAAATTATGATAATATATTAATATCTAATAAAGAAGCATGCATAATATGAACCTTGGAAAAAATAGAAGATAGAAAATTGATCCCATGCTGGCCGTGTATGTTTATTACTCTTAAGTAGCAATAAACTTATTTATCAAACAAACATGGAGTTATTACCTGCCCAAGGCAATCTCAATGATATTGGTACAGACTACAAAAGGATCAATGAGATTATCTTCCCTTTCCAGTATATTAAATTTCAGACGGATACTATCTCTTCAACAATGATTATGCCCCGAAGAATTATCATCACATGGAAACCTCACGCGTACGTATGTAACTAATTTCAGAGATATATTTCGCTATTCCACTTATAAGTTAGTTTAAGTTGAAACTTATAAATAAAAATATTAGACACCAATTTAACTAGTAAGTCAAAAATTAAGTTAAAACAAGTTATGAACTAATAATGTCTTGCAAGTTAAAATAAAATGCAAAAGTTACTAAAAAGGACATTAATAAAAATATTCATTGATTCAATAGCAAAATAAATAAGAGGCAAATGACATTACATTTAGTCAAACTAACTTATTAGAAATAACTTATAAGTCATTTTTAAATAAGTACGAATTGTTGCTTATTTTTATTTTGACTTATAAGTTAAAAGAATAAGTCATTACCAAACACATTTGCAAATGACTTGCAAATAACTTATAAGTCATTGCCGAACACCCCCAAAAGTGAACAACAAAAAGAAGCCTAAAAGATTCAAATGCCACCCTATCTCAGCTCAGTACTTTCGAAACTACACCAGCTCCAACAGTTCTACCTCCCTCCCTCAAGGCAAATCTTTGTCCTGTCAGAAAACAAACAAGAAATTGAGCCTTTTAGTTTAGTTCTTTTTTGAGATTCTTAAATAACAAATCCACTATACAAATTTTGAGGGGAACACAAAACTCAACGGGAAGAAGATGAGGGGGAACAGTCAAATAGAATTTAGAAACATGTTTTCTTCCAGTTAAAACTAAAATTGATTTTAGAAGGACGCAATCAAAAGTATTAGTTCTTTTCCATTCTAAAATGATGTCTAAACGCACCTGCATCAAGAGGAACCGGAGAGATCAGCTCAAAAACAGCAGTCACATTGTCCCCGGGCATAACCATCTTGATATCTTCAGGCAATTCCACTTTACCAGTAATATCTGCAGTTCTCAGGTAAAACTGTGGCCTGTAATTTGAGAAGAAGGCAGTATGACGACCACCTTCATCCTTTGTTAGGACGTATATCTCTGCTTCAAACCTTTTGTATGTTTTCACCGTACCAGGCTTTGCAATCACCTATGTAATAATAATAGAGCAGAAGACAGTGAAGACACATTTTTCATTTTGACATGTGATACCAGAGTAAATTTTCAACTACAATTACAGTTTATTACAGTGGTTTTGAGAATTTCATCATACAAGTAATAAGTCCGCACTATAGGCAAAGAAAGTTCTACTTTCTAGATATTATCGGGTGTTCAACAAATCATGTATCACAAGAAACACAATAGTTTACTGATAGAGACATACTTCATGCATTCTATTATCTCCAATTTTGTCCTTTTATATTATTATTTTATTTAATTAATAAGTTTTTTTGTAAGGTTTAATCATGTGTGCAAGTCAAGTTAATGTTCCAGATAAAAATGGGAAAAAGAACACTACAAGACTCTTGAGCTGAAGTAGGCAACTGCAAGGAAAGAAAAATAATAGCAGATTTCTTTGAAAGAAGTTGTTTCCGCAAATGGATGAAGTTGAAACCTACAAGGAAAATAATTTGATGCCTATAAATAGAGGAGGTCAAAGCAAGAGTAAAGGTTAATTTTCTTGGGATTTAGATCAATGAGTAAGAGTAAAATAGTACTAGACCTATACTACTCCTCTACTCGCCGAACGATCATAAAGAGAGTTTGATTTCCAGTGTCTATTAGCTGAGGTCTTCGATTTCAAATCTCAACGAGAGCATATAACCAATATTATTACTTATAAAACACCAAAAGGATGTGATATTTTTGCTTCCATACTATCATTTGAAATCTATATAAGCTGCTGCAAACAAATTACAAGATGAGTCAACTCAATTCGGCTACAATTCAAATATATAAAATTTAATGTGGCTGTGCCTCTTACCTGTCCTCGTTGAATATCATCTCTTTTCAACCCAATTATCGATTTTTAAACTCCTCTCTCTCCCTCACAATTTAATTTCACGGTACTCCAATTGAAAGACCCACATTGTCACCGGCCTAGTAAAATATAAAAATTCCGATCACTGTCATACAGAAACCTTAAAGCTAACAGAATTCAAGTCATTCACTTACCTGTCCATTATCCAATATTTTCTTGAACATCTCGACACCAGTCACAGTAGATTTTAGATTACCCTATATGTGGCGGTCAATGTCAAAAGTCAATCTACTAAGCAATGTCAAATCATGCTTTTAAAAGCGTATTCAAGAAAACATGACCAAGAAATTGACCTGCATCAGTCCCAAGATCTCAACATCCTCCCCAACTTTAATTGTTCCTTGTTCAACACGACCAGTAGCAACAGTTCCACGTCCCTGGAAAACATAAAAAATTTAATCACAGATACATTCATATTATGCTTAGAGAAACTATGCTTTTGCAGATAAAAGGATGGGAGTCATAGGAGCACATCCAAGAAAAAACATGGAACCACAAATATTTGTCTTGTACAAATAAATTATAACATGACCATATGGTTTAGGGGGAAAATAATTCTCAATTGCATGGGGTAAAAAAGTCAACACAAAGATTGCTTCATTAGTAAATAATAAAATCCTTAAAATCAATTCAATTGTTTCCTACCAAATAGTAGTTGTTGTCATAATATTTTGCAGGAGAAGTGAGAAACAAAGTCGTGCTGATGACGTTAGTAATTAACTAAATATATTAGTTAGTGAATAATTCACCTTGGATATTCACTTGCGCACTGAATTTTGAAAAATCTTCAAAATGCATGAAATTAAATGAATAAAAAAATTCTAACCCCATATTAAATGACATGATGTTTGATAAATTCTTTTTGAAAAATTGGTGGTTCAATATACAATGGGTGTCATTTACCTGAATTGAGAAAACATCTTCTATAGGCATCAAGAAAGGTTTGTCAAGTTGCCGTAGAGGGTTGGGAATGTATTCATCTACAGCATCCATCAATTTTAAAATAGCCTTCTTTCCTATTTCTTCATTTATACCCTGTAAAGCTGATAGTGCTGAACCTTGGATGATGGGAATATCATCCCCAGGGAACTTATAAAAGCTGAGAAGCTCTGCCAAAAATATGAAGCTATATGAACACTTGCATTTGTAGTTATTATATCATCCAACCAATTCTTTGATATGCAGAAACACATAGAAGTGTAGAACTATAAGAAATAAGAAATATAATACGGGAGAAATACCTCGGAGCTCCATTTCCACAAGTTCCAGTAATTCTGGATCGTCAACAGCATCAACTTTGTTCAGGAAACACACAAGTGATGGTACACCAACCTGTGTAATGCAAGAGAAAGAAACACCAGGCTCATAACTAAAACTAACAACACGTGTTAAAGTTGATTTACAAGCTGTTAAAATAAACAGCCACCTGGCGCGCAAGCAGAATATGTTCCTTTGTCTGTGGCATTGGCCCGTCAGGAGCAGATACAACCAGAATACCACCATCCATTTGGGCAGCTCCAGTAATCATGTTCTGCAAATAAATAACAATCAATTATGAAGTTCACATGTACATGACACTGACAAAATGCAGAAATTTTCCCAAAGAGAGTTAATAACATAAAATTACTTAATACCTGTAGTCATATATAAACTAAATAACTTGAAAATGTCGGAATAACCATTCATAATAAAATTCTTCAATGGGGCACTAACAGATGAGACATTTCTTCTTATTTCAGGTTTCCACTTTTTCTCTTTCCCAATTTTTTTTTTTGCTTTTGTAAGGGGCGGATGGAGGCTGGTAAGACTACGACATTGCCGATTTCAACTCAATTTAAAAAGGTAACGCATAGAGAGCTCTTTACCGAAGAAAGGAAATGAACTAGTTAAACTAATTTCAATTCAGAAATGTGCCCCACTGACACTGTTTAGCAACATCATCCATGGTCTTTTCCAATTCAGTCCAAAGTTAGATTTAGCATACCATGATACCAATTAAACTTGGAAAGATAATTATGTCAAAATCCTATTCACTTCCGGCTAAAATTTTATGAGGATTACAGTGAACTTGGCCAAATCCACACGGCAAAGGGTTAACAACTTAATAACATTGAATTATTTCTTTCAATATGACTTACAAATATTGCTTACTTTAACATAATCTGCATGGCCTGGACAATCTACATGGGCATAATGCCGCTTGGTCGTCTCATACTCCACGTGGGCCTGCAACACAAAAACAATACAATAAATACATTCCCTGTACAAGATAGTCAAAATGGGCCAAATGGAATCTGAACTAAGAAATGAAGCAACAGAAACAACATTCTAACCGTCGCAATTGTGATTCCTCTCTTTTTCTCTTCAGGGGCCTTGTCGATTTCATCAAAGGCAACAGCCTTAGCCTTTCCTTCTTCAGCCAATACCTAAAGAAGGCACATAAGTATCTTAGAGGAGAAAATTGAAAGTACGCATCACATATTACAGATATATGTTAAACGAATTAACACTAGCTGTTCAAAATGTAAGAATCATATATAAAATCCTCTCTCCATGCCAAAATATAAATTCAAATATAAGATCACTTGCCTTTGTAAAATACAAAGGAAAGTGATCTTATATTTTGGAACGGATGTAATCTAAAAAACAACAACAAAGGATAATATATAATAGAAGTCCGGACCCTCGTGATTGCTGCAGTTAGTGTTGTCTTTCCATGATCAACATGTCCAATTGTGCCTACATTAACATGAGGTTTTCTGCAAGCAACAAAACATATCTCAGTAGACATATACAAGTACCAGCCAGGACTCCGTTTTCCTTTGTTCTTAATTTTTTTTACCTTCTACTTTCTTCAATCATTCATTATATATACCTAATATTTATTATATGTAAGAAGCAAACAAGAAAAAGAAAAAATTGCTTCTACATAGTTTTCAGTAGGCATGCACAACAAGCCGGCCTGGCCAGGGCCTGCCAAGCCTTGGGCTTTGACCAGCCGACTCAGACAGGTAGTTAACTTTTGGCCTTCGGCCGAGCCATGCCTTAGTTCATTGGGCTATGGTCTGCTGAGCTCAGGAGCAAGGCTAGGCCCAGACCAAGGCTGCCCCCCCAAGGCCTTGGGCTGTTTGGTTTTTTTTTTTTTTTAATGTTCAATATTAAATATTAAAAATATAAATTAATAAATTTTGTAAAAATGATGCAAGATTTTTGAGATTTATTTTATTTTAACATTCTACTACACACCAATATAAGTTGAATGATTAGAACAAAAATAAATATATTCCTCTTAAATTAAAAGAAAATGTAATTTAGATGTAACTGGAATATAAAACAAATTGATTTCCTAAATATATGTCTAGTTGTCTACTATGCATTTCAGAGAAAATATTATAGATTACCTAAATACTTTAGATTACACTTTTATTTTTGAATATAAATTTAGTTTCGATTTTATTTTCTTATAGTCCTAGGATTGGTTGGACATATATTTTGTAAAGTTTAAATACACATATCTTTTCATTTATGGTCATTAAACACTTACATAGTTATATCTCAATTATTATTTTCAATTAGTTTTCTAATTGTTTTATGGAATTTTTATTTAAATTGGTACAACAAAATACGAAAAATAACCAAAATCATAAATCACCCTAAGAATTTAGCATATCCAAATTAATGAAAAACTTGAGTATTTACAAGAAACTAACTTATTATTAATATTTAATATTAAAATTAGTTTATTGATGTATTAATTAATGTTAATATTTAACATTAAAGTAACAAGGAATATTAATAAAACTTTATTGTTAAATATCAGTAATTTAGTAGTTACAATAAATTAACTTATTATTAATATGTAATCAACTAAGTAACTAACTTATTATTAATATTAAATATACTAACTAGTTATATTCATTGATGTATATTAATTAAATATATCTACAAGAAATCAAGAATGAATAATTAAAATTTTAAACTTTATTGATGTATTAATTAAAATTAATGTATTATAATTTATAAATTACAATAATGAATAAGTAAATATTTATACTTTATTGATGAATAATTATAAATTTAAAGTTAAAAAATTACAAATAATTGGATAAAAAATCATGTAAGGTCTCGGGCGGACCTCGGCACTGTGCCCTACCAAAGTTAGGCCGTGCCAGCCGATTTTTTGTCTAAAAATAGCGGCATTTTCAAGCCTTCCAGGCCAGGCCTGACCGGGCACAGGCCGGACCAATGCCAAGCCTCAGGCCTTTTGTGCATTCCTAGTTTTCAGTTAAGAAGCATGTATACAAGCTCAACATTTTAGGAAAACGGAAACATATTTTAGGTACATATTCAGTATCATATACATTTTCCCATATCTTAATCACGTACACATATATATGACGATTACCATCCCTTTCCAATGAATAATCAAGTGCTTACTCAATCTTACTTTCATTTAATATGGCATTTCTTTTGATTCTTACAACTACTAAACTTCTTTTATATTTGTTGGGTCATGATATTTCACATATTGGGCCGAACAGATTGGGCCTATTCATTTTATTAAATCTCTTGGGTCATCTCTATTGGGCTTGGCCAGTTGGGCCGGGTCAGTAGATCCTCCTGATCAGATCTTGAAAGACTTGGGCTGAATTGAGTTGGCTGACCCATTAGATATTTTAATATCTTCATCTTTGACTT
This sequence comes from Panax quinquefolius, assembly GCA_020205615.1. Lineage (NCBI taxonomy): Eukaryota > Viridiplantae > Streptophyta > Magnoliopsida > Apiales > Araliaceae > Panax > Panax quinquefolius. The sequence continues at coordinate 9,021,370 of CM035155.1, read as the reverse complement.
GCAATGATGAAAAATGATAGCTCTTGATTGAAAGTCTGCAGAGCATTAATGTAGATGGGATTATAGTCGGCCGGCGGTAGAATCAATTCAGAAAAAGATGACAACCTGCATGCAGTCGGTTGAAATCACCTGCAGTGGGAAACTGTGCCGGACGGTAGTGGGTGGCATGGTAAACCGGACCTGAGAGTATATGTTAGCAAGGAAGTCTTCTAAGAAAAGGTAACTGATAATTTTATCTCTCTCAATACACTAGATATTTTATCCTCTATTGTTAACCTTGTGATCGCCTGTACTGACTCTCACGCCTGAGATATCCCCGGACGGTCGAAACCGTCAAACTTTTGGTGTTGATCGTGTTTATTGTGCAGGATCAGGACGTCTTACGTGATTGGGACGTGGCAGAAGATCTTGGCGTTAACATTGGCGATAGAAGGAGGGGTGTGTTCTAGTGTCCTTGAGTTTTCAATCACAAACTTTTATTTGTTCTACGTCGGACAGTATGGTGAAGAGTAGAAGCATGTCACGGAAGGACGATACCATGGTCAGTTCTTCCCACGTTATTCTGCTCGAGATCGTCTGGGTCCTCAAAGAGTGCTTTCATGACGAAGACGGCTTCAAAGCATGATTCAGGGGGTTCTCGTTCGAGAGCCCATGGTGAAGCCCGAAGGAGGTTGGTGTTTGCTGCTGATAAAGGTCGTGACCAGGACCGAAGACGGATAGAAGGCTCACCGCCTAGAACCCATCACCGAAGTGGTCGGGATGATAAGGCTGCCAAATTGGCGAAGATGGCAGACGAGGCAGATAAAACTTTAGAAATCCTTCTGAAACAGAGGGAGGACATAGCCGTGCAGATGCTTCGGATAGCTGATCTGAAGGACGAGGCATCCACTTATGTGCAGTCCGAGAGGCGTAGTAGGCCTAAGGATTTGCAACAACGAGAAGGGAAGGAGCCAGAGCACACTGTTCATGTGTCTCGAGGACGACCTTAGGAGAGAAAGAGATCAAGGAGTAGAACTCCTGAGGTGTCAAAGAAAGCACTTCTCGTTGTCGGTTCTCAAGGTCGTGATGATGGCAGACAAAGAACCCGTTCCAGGGAGTATGCACCGGAGAGTAGAAGGAAGGAGCATCGTCGGGAATATTCTCACCGTGATGACAAGGCCACACGCCGAAGTACATCCAGAAGTCCATCAAAGGCAGTGGTTTCTGATGAAAGGGGACGATCTACTCTTCAGAAGAAGGTTACTCAGGAGAAAGAAGTCTCCTCGCAACCAGAAGGCGTTGAGTTCCTTGTTAAGGAGTTAAAGGAGCTTCGAAAACAACTGGCTGAAGTTTAGTAGGTGAAGGATACTCCTGGGAAGAAGGCGTCTCCTTTTTTTTCGGATATTCTTAAGGAGAAGGCAGATACCACCAAGAAGTTGCCACACATGGAGAGTTATGATGGATCTGGGGATCCTTACGACCATAGTCAGGCATTCAATAGGCTGATGGATTACTATGATTTCACCGATGCGGCTAAGTGTCACACGTTTGTCACAACGTTAAGGAAGGATGCTAGGCAGTGGATGAGAACTTTGCCTGCTGATTCAGTCTCGTCGTGGTCCGAGCTGTGTGACAAATTCCATACTCGCTTTGGGAACAACCGAAGGAGGGGAAAGCCTACGGGTTCTTTGACACAAGTCAAGCCGGCTTTTGAACGAATCCTTGGGCTCAGATGTGAAACGCCTGAGGAGGCGGCCAAAGTGTGGCGGACCTCAATGACCTTCAAGCTGTCGGGTTGTTTCAAAATGGGTTAGATCTGGTGAAGTCAGAAAAGCTGGTGAAGAAGCTGATGTTTCACCATCCGAAAAGCTTGGCCGAAGCTTTTGATAAAGCTGAGGGCTACATCGTGGTGGAGGAGGCTATGAATAGCCTGAAACGTCCTTCAGACAGGATGAAGGAGACAAACACTTATAAGGCTGAAGGCAATCAGAAGAAGGGGGAGGGAATAATGATCGGCCAGAGGGCAGCTCAAAGAAGTACAACAACAACTGGCGACAAGGCAACAATCGCCCACCTGCTCCTACCCAGAAGGTGAATAAGATTTACACCACACTGAACACGGATAGGTCGGTAATATTGGATCAGATCAAGAACCAACCGTTCTTTGAACCACATCGTGATAATCTCAAGCCAGGACAGGGCAACGCTCGGAAGTTTTGAGGATATCATCAGGCTGCAGGTCATGATACAAATGAATGTTGTAGCCTGAAGGACTTTGTAGAGAGGAAGGTTCAGAGCGGTATGTTAGTTCAGTATGTGGCCGGGAGGGACCCTCAGCAGGAACAGAACAATGACCGTACTGATCAAGTGGTTCAACCGGTTCCACCCGTGCAAACTGCTCCAAATCAACCACTAAGGCACGTCGATGTAATAACCGGTGGGTCGGCAGGAAAATTAATAAGGAAGAAGAGGAGGGGATATCTGGATTCGGTTATGTTCGTGGCGGGTGTTCTCCAAGGCCCGATGCACCGTTTCGAGGGACAATTATATCCTTTATCGATGCGATTATCCTTGAGCCCATCGAACCTCATAAAGAAGCACCGGTGATCACAAAGACAAGTGGGTTTTATGGATATAAACGGATGATGATTGACAACGAGTCTTCTGTTGACATTTTATACGCCCACGCTTATCGTCGAGGATGCATCTTGTTGGGCGAAAAGATGGAGGTGGGCGGGAGGCTCCTTTATACGGCTTCAAAGAATGATCCGATTAAAGTGGCCGGAACTATTGAGCTACCAAATATCTTTGGTAATAGCTCCACAACAGTAGAAATAACGTGTAAATTTATGTTGTGCGTATGAGATTCTACTTCAACGCCATATTGGGACGACTCTACTTTAATGACCTCACAAGTCAGACTTCCATTCCTCATTTCAAGATCAAATTCCCAACGACACATGGAGTTGGAGAGGTAGCAGGGACTTAGATCGGCCGAGACGATCTTATCGGAATGTTGTGATAACCTTTCTGGGTAGGGTTCGCAAGCGTAAGCGGACCGTGGTGATAGAGATTGAGCCATTTACCGAAAGCAGTTCGGAGCCATTGGTCATACCTGCAGAAGAAACGGAGGAGATTGAGCTGGTTCTTGGAAAGAAGGACAAACTGGTAAAAGATAGGTTTGGGTCTGCCGGAACCTCTCCGGACGAACCTTATGGAGCTTCTACAGTGTTATGCCGATATCTTTGCATGGGAGCCTCGTGATATGCTCAAGTCGGTAGAAAGATTGTCGAAACACCGATTGGATGTAGATCCTTCAAAAAAACGCCTTAATGAAGAGGCGATCTTTGCACCGTAAAAGACAACGGATCATTGATGAAGAGATCGCAGTCGATAAATGCTGATTTCATCTTTGAGATCGATTACCCGGAGTGGATGGCTAACGTGGTGCTGGTCCAGAAGCAGAACGGGAAATGGCGGGTGTGCATCGACTATACGGACCTGAACAAGGCTTGCCCGAAAGACTTCTATCCTCTACCCCCACATTGATCAACTCATTGATGCGACTTCGGGGTATGCACTACTAAGCTTTATGGATGCTTTTTCAGGTTATCATAAAATTTCTATGTGCAAAGAGGATATTCCGAAGACAGCATTCATCACACACCATTCGGTATATGCTTACAAGAAGATGACGTTCGGCTTGATAAATGCTAGAGCCACTTATCAGAGGATGATGAACTTTGTCTTCCAGAAGTAGTTGGGGAGAAACATGGAGGTGTATATTGATGATATGATAGTGAAGAGCATGATCGCTTAGAAGCATTTGGATGATCTAAAGGAATGCTTTAAGACGGTCCGTCATCACAAATTGAGGCTTAATCCCACCAAATGCACCTTCAGGCTCGGTGCAGGGAAGTTCCTGGGTTATCTGGTCAGTCAAAGGGGCATTGAGGCCAATCCAGAGAAGATCCAGGCTATTCTAAATATGAAGACTCCTCAGTCATTCAAAGATATTCAGCGTCTGACAGAGAGGATTGTAGCTTTGAGGAGGTTCATGTCCAAGTCGGTAGAAAGGTGTTTGTCGTTCTTTGGTACGTTGAAGGGACCGAAGAATGCGAAAACATTCCAGTGGACTTCGGAGTGTGAAGACGCCTTCTAGGGAATAAAGACGTATTTGTCTTCGACTCCTTTATTGGTAAAGTCAGTTGCTGCTGAGCCACTTTATTTGTATCTGGCAGCTAGTTCGTTGGCAGTGGGGAGCGATCTTTGGTTCGAGAAGTTGGGGGAAGCGAGATCCAATTTATTATGTCGGTCGTATATTCGAGGGATCTTTGAAACAGTAATTCGAATATTGAGAAATTTGCCTTTGCTTTGATAATAGCTAGTCGAAAGCTTAGGCAATATTTTCAAGGTCGGCTCTTAGTCGTTTACACAGATCAACCGCTGAAGAAGGTGATGAATAAGCCGAAAGTATCGGGGAGATTAGCTGCATAGACAATGGAGTTGTCCCAATTTTTCATTGAATATCATCCCCGAACAGCTATAAAAGGGCAAGCCTTAGCTGATTTTGTGGTAGAGTGTTCGTTCACAGAGGCAGATGCAAAGATGCCGAAGTCAAGTGTCCGGATCGAAACGATTGCGAGCTCTTGAAAGACAAATACCAGAGTTCATGGACGTTGTATGCAGATGGATCTTCTACTACGGACGTCAATGGAACAGGGATTATCTTGACAAGTCCGGAAGGATTCAAAGTGCAGCAAGCCATCAGATTTGGGTTCAGAGTGACGAACGAGGCAGAGTATGAAGCAGTGTTGGCCGGAGTCCGACTAGCGAGGAGTCTCGAAGTTCAGAAATTGATCATCTACAGTGACTCTCAATTGGTCGTCAAGCAGGTTTCAGGGGAGTATGAAGCTCGAGGTTAAGGATGATCAAGTATTTGGCAGAGTTGAAAGATCGGCTTCAGTATTTCCTCTCCTATGAGTTTCAGGGTGTAGAGCGTAATGACAATTCTATTGCCGATGCATTGTCAAAGCTGGCCACTACGGATGCTAACAACTTTGATGGTTCAGTTTATTTGGAGGTTTTGCAGCAGCCGAGTATCCAGTATGAAGCAGTGATGTGCATTGAACGTTCTAACTGTTGCTGACTCCCATACATGTAGTATCGGCGGATGGCGTCCTTCCTTCGGATCAGATGTTGGCTAAGAAGATCAAGTATAAGAGTGCCAATTTTGTTCTCATTGATGGGGATCTTTATCGAAGGGCCTTTTCGTCTCCATTGTTGAAGTGTTTGGTTCCATCTGAAGCCGAATATGCCCTTCGGGAGGTTCACGAGGGCATCTGTGGCGACCATATGGCTGCTAAGTCATTAGCCTACAAAGTACTTCGGCAGAGGTACTACTGGCCTACAATCTTCAAGGAAGCTACGGAGTATGTGAAGAAGTGCGAGAAGTGTCAGCTCAACAGTCCGATCCCACATCAGCCACCAGAAGAGTTATACTCGATCTTATCTCCTATACCCTTTGCTGTCTGGGGGTAGATATACTGAGTTCACTGCCGAAAGCTAAAGGTCAGGTCAGTTTTGTTATAGTCGCCATTGATTATATGACCAAATGGGTAGAAGCGAAACCACTTAGGTTGATAACGGAACAAGAATGTTTGAAGTTCATAAAGGAGTCAGCAGTGTTTCGTTTTGGAATTCCTAAGGTGGTGATATCGGACAACGGACGCCAGTTCGTGGAATCAAAATTTGAAGGATTTTTGAAGGAGCTGGGAGTTCAGCACAGAAAGACTTCAGTGGCTCATCCACAGTCGAACGGGCAGGTCGGGTGACCAACAGAACGCTGCTGAATGGGATCAAGCGCAGGTTGGATGAAGCTAAAGGAAGATGGCTAGAAGAGCTGCTCAGTGTGTTATGGGCTTACCGGATTACACCGAGGACTATAACAGGGGATTCACTTTTCAGACTGGCCTATGGTACTGATGCCTTAGTCCCAGTTGAGATTGGATCTCCAAGTCTTCGGGTCAGTCAGTTTAAGGAGATCTACAATGATGAAGGGCTGAAGATCAACATGGATCTGCTGGAAGAAGTCAGAGAGACAGCTTTGATTAGATTGGCAGCCTATCAGCGAAGAGTGGCTATGCATTATAATAAGGGGGTAAAGCTTCGTAGGTTTGAAGTGGGGGACTTCGTCCTCAAAGAAGTCGAAGCATCTACGCCTCAGAATTTGGGAAAGCTGATGCCGAACTGAGAAGGACCGTATGAAGTTGTTGAAGTACCGAAGCCTCTTGGCATGCTGGTAGACTTCAAAAGTATTTTCAGTAAAGATCGAGTCAGTCTCTCGGAAGTCTGTAAATGTTTGGATCATCATCAATAAAAGACTCATTTTCCTCAATTGATCTTCTCTTCATTTAATCCAACAAATCACCGGAGTAAGGAGGTTCGGGTGGACTCGCTGACCATTCGATGGTAGCCTTATTGGCAGGAGTGTCCTCATGGGTTTGTTATACCCTGCGTGGTAAACAAATTTCATAGTCCTTTTAATATTGTTTTACCCCGAGTGGAAAACAAATTCACCGAAGTAAGGAGGTTCGGTCGAACTCGCTGACCATTTGATGGTAGCCTTATTGGCAGGAGTGTCCCTATGAATTTGTTCTACCCCGTGTGGTGAACAAATTTCATGGTCCTTATAAAATTGTTCTACCCCGAGTGGTGAACAAATGTCCTTATATACTTGTTCTACCCTGTGTGGTAAACAAGATCCCGATGGTGCAAGGAGGATCGGCCAGATTCGCCTTATTCATGATCCGTTTCACACTTCGGTAACGATAAGTATGCATTACTTTATTTTGTTCAAGTGTTCATTTCGGTTTATTGAGTTCGGTTTATGACATTTCTTAACTTAACTGTTATATGCCTTATCTGATTCACAATTTAAGTTAAGTTAAAAAGAATCTTATACAGTTTTCAAGTTGATTGATACTGAATTATTGATAAGAAGCGAATTAAATAGAAGTCATAAGAAATAACGGATATTTCATTAATATGTAAAAGAGTTTACATAAAGAGATGAAACTATTTACACAAAATCTTAACACTAAGAAACAGTAAGATCATTTTCAGGCATCGTCTTCACCTTCTGAAGAGTCAAGAAGAGCTGGATCTACCTTGGCCGCGACAAACTTTTTTTTTCCTCGGTTTCGGCATAGCTCATAGCCTTCAGAGTAAATCTTCACGATTTCTCCATTAAAGTTCATCGATTTTCTAGATTTTCGCAGATCTCCTTTGCCATGGCTCATCGCTTAAAGGAGGACCTAAATCCCGAAGGGCCCGAAGCTCCCGAAGTTCTTCTTCGTGCTTTTGCCTTCTCTTCAGGTGGCGGGCTTCTTTTTCCTCGAGCTTCTCGACCAATTTAGCTAGGCTCTTATTAGTTGCCTTCAGTTCTGCGTTCTTCTTCATTCTTATTTCACTCCTCTGAACTAAATCAACGTTCATAGTAACAATTTCTTGGTGTTTGGCCTTGGTTGATTTCAGTTCGTCATTGGATATCTTTAGCTCCTCCTTGGTTTGAGCCAAGTCTTTCCGAAGATTTTCATTGTTGAAAAGGGCAATATCACAGTCATGTCTTGACTTTGCCAAGGCCGATTGCAATATTGCATTCTCCTTTCTTGCAGCCTCTTCTGCAGCTTCGTTTTCTATATATTTTGGACGTAAACGCCCAAAGACAGCATTTGCCTACACATGTTCAACATTATTTAATCAAATTCAAATATCTGAGTTTGTGAAAAAATATAGAAATTTAGAAAATTATTTACCTTCGCCTGATAGCTCATGCCTTCATCAATCAGATCCCTGATCGAGCTATTGCTAAATCGGTGATCGTCAGTGTCCTGAACAAAGGCAGTGTAAATATTCTCGGGAGATGGAGACCGAGTGGGAGTAGGCTCACGAACTGGTGAAGGGACAGATGTTGAGCTTGGGTGACTGTCAGAGGGTTGCTTCCTTTTGCGAGAAAGTGTGGGGATGGGTTCGATCGGCTCGTTATCATCTGATACTTGAATTTTTATGGGGATTATTAGGGGAATGTCAGTTGAAGATGAAGGGACTTGAAGGTCATCAGCGGTTAAGGGGGTAATCTTCGTTCTCAATTTCTTAACACGAAGGACTCGTGCCCGTTCGTTTAAGGGTATGTTGAGCAGACTCCCCCTAGCCGGAACCGATTATGTTGGTGGAGGGGTGGGTGGTGCAGATGAAGGGTTTACTTTTGGGTTTGTTTCTGGGTCACTTTCAGGGTTTATTTCTGGGCGAATGGATTTAGATCTCTTAGCAGATCTCTTCCTTCGTCGAGGCTTGAGGGATTCTTCAGGTGGAATGGGCTCGTCGGTTTGTGGCTCGTTGATTTGAGGGTCGGTAATTGGTATTTTAGTAGGGGGAGGACCAGCTTGGAGAGATTCTTTTGTTGGGAGCTCTTCATTTGCTTTCGTAGTCTTCCCAGCCAGAAAATCTTCAAAATCTTTCACTTCCGAAGAGTTCGGTTTGATCAAAGACACTGCAAGGATTATATAACGACAAATTAGAGTCAATATTATCAAAGATTTCAAGGAATTAGACAAAATAGCAGTTCAACACTTACATTTATGATCATATAGCCATGCCTGTTTGGAAAGAAGTCCATGTCTCCACTCTTCCTGTCGGAAATTCCCGAAGAGCTCTATCATCTCGCTCACACTTTAGTCGGAGATATCACCGAAATCTGCAGAGACTTTTTCGTCAATGGCCCAGTTCGGCAAGGATGCGATCTCTGGTCCTTTAATGAAGAACCACCCTTGTGCCATCCTTTGTTGCTAGAAGGGGTGGAGACCAAAGAGTGTCTCTCAAACTTTTCTCCTGCCTTCGGTGATTGTTTACCCAGAACCTTGAATCCCTTTTCTCTGGATTGGACAATCTTGTATACAGTGAAGAAGAAGTCGAGAGTGAGTTCGACTCCTACCTCGTGGCAAAAAGCAATGAAAGCTAAGATATGGATGTATGAGTTTGGAACCAGTTGGGCGAACCCAACACCAATGAACCCTAGGAGGGTAACCAAGAAAATGTGAAGAGGGAATTGAACCCCCTTTTCAAGTAAGGTCACTGGAACAGCCGTCCAACCGTCTGGACACTGATACATCTTCTCATCAGACCTAGGGGCTCTTACTAAGTGGGTGTCAGGGATATGATAACGAGCACTAATCTTTCGCAATTCAATCTCAGAAACAGATGAGGGGGTGTTGGCATGGGGGAATTGTTCCTTATTCCTGAAGAAATCAGAGGGTTCCGACGAAGATTTCGGAGGTAGAGATTTCTTGCTTGGATTGGCAACCTTAGGGTTGGAGCTCGAGGCTTCTTTAGTGGGGCTAGGGCTAGGTGGAACAGATGTGATCGGGGTTACACGGAGAGGAGAACTCTGATTGACATTTTGGGACGTCATTGTTGAGATGGTGCAGAGAAGAAGAAAGTTTGAAAGAGGGAGATCGAGAGCTTGAGAAGTCGTCTGAATTTCAATTTAGCAGGTAAAACTGTCAAATTTGAGGAAATTATCGTTTATACTGACAGTTGTTTACGAAACTCGAGGGCGGCGTCTTTAATGCCGGCAATGATAATGAATTTGAAAAATTGCTGTCCGATTTTACCTCTTGGGCTCTCAGTTTGGGCCTTCAATAGTTTCCGGTTTTGATTATTTGGATTTCAACAAGTGAACTTTGGCACTTCATTCCTTTGGGCCCTATTTATTATTGATTCGATTATTTTACCATCATGGACCACTTTATAGTTTTTTATTAAACAATTTGTTTAATAGAAAACTAGGGGGCAATGTTGGGTCATGATATTTCACATATTGGGCCGAACGGATTGGGCCTATTCATTTGATTAAATCTCTTGGGTCATCTCTATTGGGCTTGGCCAGTTGGGCCGGGTCAGTAGATCCTCCTGATCAGATCTTGAAAGACTTGGGCTGAATTGAGTTGGCTGACCCATTAAATATTTTAATATCTCCATCTTTGACTTGCAATGATGAAAAAGGATAGCTGTTGACCGAAAGTCTGCAAAGCATTAATGTGGATGGGATTATAGTCGGCTGGCGGTAGAAACAGTGCAGAAAAAGATGACAACCTGCATGCAGTCGGTTGAAATCACCTGCAGTGGGAAACTGTGCCGGACGGTAGTGGGTGACATGGTAAACCGGGCCTGAGAGTATATGTTAGCAAGAAAGTCTTCTAAGAAAAGGTAACTAATAATTTTATCTCTCTCAATACACTAGATATTTTATCCTCCATTGTTAACCTTGTGATCGCCTCCCCCGACGGTCGAAGCCGTCAAGCTTTTGGTGTTGATTGTGTTTATTGTGCAGGATCAGGACGTCTTACGTGATTGGGACGTGGTAGAAGATCTTGGCGTTAACAATATTAAAAAAATCATTTGTAAATTTCAAATGTGTAAAGGGTGTCCAAGATATATCAGAGAACTTGTCCTAAATATAAATTCAAAAAAAAGGTGGGGCAAACCGGCAAAGTACAAGAGAATATCAGTATACAATACTAACTGAAGCCTGTGATTAGTGATTACAAATTTTTTCCTTTCACATACACCAATATAGTCTCTTCAAGAATTCTCCTAATCTCACTTACCCAATTTGCTATAATGGATATTTTAAGCCATTGTTTGGCTAGAATTTCACAAGCACTTGTCTTGCTTCAGATGACCAATGTTTCAAAAAAAAAAACTACCTCAGAACCCCTAACTAAGCACTTAAAAATGCCACAAACAGTACCTTCATAAATTAAAAGCGCAAATTCAACTTACTACAGTTCATAGTAGCAGTTCATAGTAGGTAATATTAAACAGATGACCATAAAATATTTGGGTATGTTATAAAACTTACGTTCGAGTGAAGGTAGCCATGGATCTCCACCATGGGGTAGAAATAGTAGCCTCATTACATGAAATCGAATCAGGGAGGGAGAAATTAGAGGAGATTGATCCTCGACAACCCGAGTATACCTGAGGGGATAGTGGAATCAATCGCCTTGAATTAGAATTTCTGAAAGCGACGAACGCCATGGACAGTATGAAGTGAGCAAGCAGACTCAACTGCGAGAGAGAGAGAGAGCGTGGAACGAGGTTTTGATATTGGTGGTTTTGCGAGGGTTTTAGGCCCTTTTTAAGGCGTGTCAATATTAATATTAACTTAGGTGGCTAAGAGACGACGTCGTTCTAAGTTCTTCGATTAAAATTGAAAATAATACCGAAATGTTTTTGTGTTTGGTGTGAAAAAAATTGAATTTCACAATATTTATTTAAAAGAATTGTAGAATTTTTATTTTTGTAAGATAATTTTGATATTTTTATAAAAATTTATTCATATAAATGTAAATTTATTCATTATGATTCGTGTGAGACCGGTCCAAACTTTTTGGGAGCCTCAAGTCAAATCTTAAATTAGGTCTCTCTTTTTTCAGTCATTCAATACTAAATTAAATTAATATCTATGATTTTTTTTAAAATTAGAATTTCATTTTTCTTGCTCTTTTAGATGCAAAATTATTGAACAAACTTGTATGATTATACTTCTACTGATTTGCTTGAGAAAAAAAATTTGGGTTTTTTTAATGAATTCTAACATATATGTATTATTAAAATGTGAGGGTCTTCTCAATTTTAGGGCTCTAAGTCATTGCTTAAATGGCTAACTATTGGAGCGGCCCTGAGAATAACACTGTGACACTATTAAATTTTTTAGTGAAAATATCGGTTTGTATTGTAAATTAATTAAAAAAAACAAATCTTTTACATTTTTAAGGTGAATTTCATGAAAATGGATTATTATTATTACTAAGTAATAAGAATAAATACATATGATTAGTTTTAAAATATAAAATTTAATGTTGATCGAAGAATCAAACATTTATATGAGTAAATTATACGTAAAACACCAAAAGACTAAATTTATTATAAACCTCACTCATATTAAAATAAATTATAAAAGTGTTTTAAGTTAATTAAAAAATATATAAAATATACTAGCCCACACAGTATCCCTCTCTCCTCCTCCTCCTCCTCCTCCCATTGATTCGACTAAATTTCCTTACCAATACATACAAATTAAGATTTGGAGAGTTTTATTGTTTTGATTATGATTCCCCTCTCATTGGTGTGCTTGGCCTGTTGAATAAAGATGAAAATTTTCAAAATCTACTTGAACAGATGACTGATTGATTTCAAAATTTTATTGTTCCATTAAGCTGTAATTTGAGTTACGAAGTGGAAGAGTATGATTTATCTGTCTTTTTGTTCTTATGTTTGTGTTTCATTGATTAGAAAGGTAAGGTTCGCCTAATAATTTAGTAATGAAATCCCATTACAACTGTTTTTTGGTTCCATGAAGCAGCAGGGATTATTCCAAATTAGATTTTTTGATTGCAATTTGGACTTTTGAGGCACTTCTGGAATCTGATTCTTCTACCTAATGTTGAAACTCAGGCTGCACTTTTCATTTCGTTTTCCCTTTTTTTCTAAAGAGAGATGCCTGCCCATGCCCCATGCTATATATATATGTGTGTGTGTGCAACAGCTAGGAATAGGATGTGTTGAATTAATTAAGCCTCACATATATCACCACAAATCAATGGCAAAGAACCAGCACACCCCAAACTCTTCGGGGGTGTGTGAAAAACTTTACAATGCTACTCTCCGCCGCATTTCACACAACCCAAAAAACTCCATTCCTGCCCCTCCTCCTACAGCTCCCCCCAATGTTTCACATGTTAAGGCGGCGGCAGCAGGGCGACAACAACAATTAGCCAGTTCAGGTGAAGTGATTCCCATTGAGTTTGATCCTCAGCTTTTAGTGCAGAATCCGATCATAGCCAAATATCAAATGCAGGAGGACAGTATGAATGATAAGTTTTCTGATTATATCAGTAGAGTTAAGAATAGGATGAGGAGGAGTAGTTCATCAAATGTAATTGGGAACCCAAACCCAAAGATTTCGTCCAGGCCCGATAGTTTTAATGATAATGTTTCCAATTATATTCGTCGGGCACAAGCGAAGATGAGAACGTCGTCCACAAATGCTGGTGGTGGTGGAAACAGCTAGTGAAGGACGATATATAAATGAATAATGGTGGATTTAATTTGGTACGACTGCTACCGGTACTTGAATATTATTATTTATTCTTGTGTTGTTATGATGTATTATGCATGAGAAAGATTTTATGTATTTGTTGTTGTTAATCATATAAAAAGCTTCCGTTTGTTTTGCATCAGTCTCTCTCTATCTCTCTCTCTCTCTCTCTCTCAAATGAATGGATACTTTCTTGTAAAGTAAAAAGTGTTATTAACATCCAAACAGGTAGTATATGATATATCACAGAAAAGAATGGTCATATATAATCTCTGGCTAAAAGTTTTCCAGATGTAAAGCTGGACCTATTAGCTGAAAGAATTTTATGTGACCAGATCGACCACCTAATTTTTGCCAATTAATATTGGAGCCCCATATAGGATAGAATTTACATAATATATTACCAACTGACCGACCATGAGGATATGCAATTTTTGTGTAGCTAAATGCGTAGTGAAAGAAATTGGAGAATAGGGATATATTTTTTTGAATTTTATCTGCTCAGCTCTCAATATTATATATATATATATATATATATATATATATATATATATAGAAACATTCTTGAAAGATTTCATGTTCTATCTATCAACTTAATAAACATGGGCAAGACTAGTCTGAATGAAATGGCCTGACCCCAGCTTGAATATGTTAAAGGAAATTGTGGAAATAGACTTTAACTTAATTGAGCAAGAAAATGGAATTGGGATTGGGATTTGCCCCATAAGGCTTCAACCCTAAAATGAGAGTCGAACCCCACCGAATCTATCAGCTGCGAATATTACTATTTATTTTTTTTGAAGATTTTCATGTTGTTGACTCGTTTTGCAACTTGGAAATAACCTGAACCCAGCTTGAATATTATGAGTACTTGTCTAGCTTATAGAAATAAAATTAATCTTGGACTGAAAAATTGATATAGGGCGGTGTTGGGATGCAACCAAAATTGATCATTACTTACTTCTTGTCTTTTGTGCGCACATATTAAGATTTTTTAAGACATAAGTTCTTAATATTGATTATTTTTAATGCAAGTAAATTAAATTAAAGTATGTACTATTACTCTATTAGTATTAGAGAGTAACATCAAGTTATTACTCCACCTAACAACTGCCGTTTTCATTGCAAGAGGAGTACTACAAAGAAACAAGGAAACCAATATAGAAATAGCTAGTAGAGTAATAATTAAAACAGAGGAGAGGAGAGGAGACCATAAGCATATTAATTAATTATTATTAAAGAAATAATAATAGAGAATTAATTCAACTTAAGAATTAAAGAGGGGTTGACTTTTGCAAATTAAGTTGAGGCCATGATCAAACTCGGCTAATAAGTGTGTCCATCTGTATGTATGTGTACTGTGTATGTCCATTTTCTATGTCATTTTTTTTTCATTTTCATTAAATATTAATTATAAAATAAGCACAAGTTTGTCATCATAATTTTACTGTTATGCAATTACTACTAAGCTAATAAATTCCTCTTTATTCCCTCCAAAAGAGCCCCTTGCATGTGTTTACCCGTAAAATAGAGTGTTAGTTTAGAAATGATAATAAAATACTGATGATAAATTTAAGTAAATTGTGTCATTTATTATATTATTGTTTATTACTGAAAAATAATTCTTTTTGTGGAATAATTATTATTATTTTATTTTTTTTTTACGAAATGGGTCTCTTTTTGATGAACAGAAGAAGTATTAGTCTTTGGGTAACATGTTAAAATAAATATTTTTAAAGAATTCCAAAAAACAAAAAACATTATTCCTTTAGACTTTAGTCATCATTTGGGATGGAGTGAGTAGAATAATTAAAACATATACATAAACATTATATATTAATTTCCAATATTAAATTGGTGAAAACTGTCTTTGTTTCAATGAAGTAGTTTGGATATGAATATGTAAGGCAAGGGAGCATGCTGGAATGCCTCATGATGATGGCAAGCTGATATATAGAAATATTTACTTTATTTATTTATTTATATATTTCCTTTCAGACTTTCAGTTAGTTATGTGTGGCATGATAAATATTTTGAAGTTGAAATTAATTAGTGGGAAGACATTTTATTTCCTTAATTTAAATATTTAAGTAGAAAGGTCAATGGCCCTAGCACAGTACCAAGGATCAACTAGTTCATGTTATACACTGTCGGTCGCGGACAAATTAAAATAGAGGAGACAGACACCTTAATTAGTAGTATTAAAATGTTTTTAACTATCTAATCTCGATAGGTTGGTATAAGATCAAAAATAAAGTTTCTTTTTCTTTATTATACATAATCACATGTTCATAAGGTCAATTTTTTTTCTTACAACGCAATTATGCATATAATTTTATTATATATATGGTACTGACATGATGATATAACAAAGACGAACAGAATTTTCATATTATTCTTTAATTTACAACTCCAGAATTCTTAATATCATATGTTTTTTATTTCCTCTTGTGGTGGTTTGATTTAGTTTTTATTGTAAACAATAAGGCTAAAGTTTTGGATTTGCTTTTTCATTGTTCGATAATTATTTGATTACATGAATATTTTACTTCATGAAATTAATGCAAAGAGACAGAAACATCTCTATGTGACTTCTTCTAGAGTTTTGTACGTACAATATATGATCTATTGTTGCCTTATTTGATCTATTTATTTTGAAGAGTTGTTAGAAATGATCGGAATCTTGAAAATTAAAAAAAATTGAATTTGACATCCGCAACTTGATACTGCGGATGAGACTTATTTACAAATGGGTGTCATTTCTTAGTTGGTCATTTGGCCATAACTAGCGTCCGCAATTTAATATTGCAGACGAGGACATTTACAAGAAAGGGCTTATTAGTCTTCTGTCCCATCCACAATATTAAACTGTGGACAAGAACCCTATTATCCGTTTGATCTACGGATGGACGGTCGCGATCTGTTGTAAGTCTAATATTAAATTGACAACGTTGTCAATATATCATTCCCTATATATATATATATATATATATATATATATATATATATATGGAAAAAAGTTATCTAAGACAATGCCTTAACTAAATTGGGCTAAAGTTAGTTAACAAAACGACTTTGTTTTATCATTTAGGGTTAAGTTTTCTATTTTTGAATTTTATAAAAAAAAAATTAATTTTATATACAATTACGTTATTTTATTAAGTAGCCTTAGCCAAGTTGAGAAGGATAATCTAAGGCATACCTTAGCCAAGCTTGGCTAAGACTACTTAATAAAACTTTAGTAAAACGACTTAGTTTTACTTCCAGATTAAGTTTTTCATTTTTGGGTTTATATTAAAAAATCTTTAATTATAATTATTATACAAAATTACGTTGTTTTGTTAAGTAGTCTTAACCAAACTTGACTAAGGCGTACGCACTAGATTATATATATATATATATATATGAAACTGATATTTTCACATGAGTCTCTCTCACATGGAGAAGGGACTTACTCACTATTCATGTGAGAGGGATCATGTGAAAATATTAATTTTGTATGTGAAAATATCAGTTCCCTATATATAATATTTTATATACATAATATAATATAAAAAGAGAAATTGATAAATTATTAATGAAAATAATATTTTTATATGAAAATCATCGTTATAGATCCTATAGTGACGGTTTTCACCGTCGCTATATATTTATAACAACATTTTTTATATAAAAATATCAAAAAATATTATGAAAATATTAATTTTTTATATTAAAAAAAAAAAGAGAAAAAGGACCAATGTTCTATATGTTTACAAGTTTAAAGAAAGCGCCACTCCCCCCGTGCCTAAAGTTCGTCAAATTATGTGAAAATAGAAAGTTGTTCAAAAGTGACTTGTTGTAACCAAATGCCCATGACTTTGCTTTTAGCTACTACGTCCATGCCAAAATAAAATTAATGGAAATAACTACCAGCACCTCACTCTCCAAAATAAATGGGTCCACCGTCTACATCATCCACCCCCCACTACCCCACCCCCACCCTCACCCCCCACAAAAAAAAAACAAATAAATAATATACTAGTAGATTACAACTCCATATACATACATCTAATCTAGAGTTCAATTCCAACTAAAACAATGACAATTATCAATAAAGTCAGCAAGTCTGAGAAAAATTTAATTAGTTCTACATCTCACCAAGACTATATTAATTAAGGAAGGACATCTTAATTTGACGTAATTAAAAAAAATCATAATCAATTATTGATCAAGGACATTTTATGATTTTAAATAGTATATTTGAAGGTTAGTGCTATGTAAGTATGTATGTATGTTTTGGCCCCATTGAATTTGTCCTTGTAATCCCAAACCTCTATTTACTGGAGTATCTAACAGCAGTTCACCTTGACCTTGACTGTCCACATAATACGTATTCATTCAAAATACGTAGCAAATTAATTATTGACACTACATTAATTAAAAGATTATGAATTATTTTATCTTACATATAATGAAATTATAATAATAATATTTTACATATATAAAAATTAATGTATGCTCGACTATATACTTTGCATGAAGCTCAACTACTACTTTACATGAAACTCGTGTAACTTTGCCTTGTCAGTATCATCAAATAACAAATTTTATTTTAATACATGAAGAGTTCATATTTTTAAGACATTTCCTTAATTGAATTGAGTTGCATATATATATATATATATATATATATATATATATATATATATGAACTACTCTTACTTGTGACGTGACGTGACGTGATATGAAAAAAAAGAAGAGACACGTAATCACCTTATCTTCCAATTATCAAATAGAATTAACTAGCACATAATATATATATATATATATATATATATATATATATATATATATATACACTGAAAAAAAGTTCATCAATGATCACTTATCAACGAAACGCACGCGGTCACCGATAATCATCGATAAAATCTAATCATTTGGGATCGCACATCAACAATTACTATTAATAACTCATCATTCATCTGCGATAGATATGAGCGGCAATCGAAATGACAAATTAATTACATTAAATCGAAATCGGCGTAATTAGGGACAAAAAGTGATGTGGTCCGCGATAATGACGCTATCATCGATGACAGCGTGCAATATCGATACCCTTTAAATGTTTAGCCGTCATAATATTATTAATCAGCCGATCGTCGCTATCGATGATATATAAAAAAAATGAAAATTAGATTTTTCTTTGTTTTGCGTAATTCCCAAAATCAGCACTGCTTTTTACTTACTTTATCCCAACACACATACACAACAAGATAAACAGCATACACAACAATATAAACATCCATCGTCCACCAACACATACACCAAACTACTATATAAATATTTAAAAACCAATATGATTTGAATAAATACTTATGAACATTTCAAAACTTGTACAAGCTTATACTATAACTACAAAGCTGATCTAAAGTAGGTACGTCAAGCATTATCGCCTCCTTGATCACCCTGTAATTAACAAAATAATAAAACAAGTTACAAATATATACTAACTGTGATGCCCCCAAAATAGGTATACATCACCCATTCTGAGTTGTCAATACATGGTACAGAAACAACTACAACTTTATTATTACAACAATAAAACTGTGAGTTTGAATACAAATATTATCTTCTAGACAATATCTATACTTAGATAAATCCTCATCACATTTATTGACACATTATTTTACAAAAATGGTGAGGACTACTAAATAACTCTCTCTAGAACTTTCATTCCATACCCCGTCGTATTTCGCTTATATTCTCGCCTCCCGAGAAGAAAAATGGAACAAAAAGGAAAAGGGTGAGCTCAACTAGCCCAAAGAAAGAATATTATGACTAAGATAATATACAACAAATTATCGTTAGTCTTCAACAGAGAAAAATCTAATAGAATACAATAGACAACAAAATTTTAAATCAATATTCGCAATGAAATAATAATTCATTAGAAGAGTTAAGTAGAGAATGCAAACTACTATCTTCTATGTATGAATTTAAAAGTTCATCGCCTATTTTTATCCCCTATAACATCAACCAATATATATCCGAATCAAATATTCATCTTTGCATTACGGGCCAAAGATATTCATCACCGGGTCATGTTCATCTAAACACTGCTCATCTTTGCTTCTACGGCCAAAGATATTCTTCAGAAATCATTCATCTTTACTACTGGCCAAAGATATTCAATAATATCATCATTTAAGGTCGAGGATGATGAAAAATATTTTAAAGAAACGAATCCAAAGGAAACAAAATGACAAGGATTAAGGATTAAGGATTCGTATTTTGTTTTATCCATGTCCAAAAATACCTCAAAAATAATTATAGTGGTGTAAAATTCAAGAATGATCAAAACATGGATACAATCAAAGCTAGTATCCACAATAGATATTTTAGACGAAAAGGAAAATTTTCATTTTCTATGAATAGTCTTTGTATTCAGTAAATAGTGTCGATATCGTGAATAAAGTCAGATATCGTGAATAAGAATCTCAGACACCAAAAGTTCCAATTTGATAAAAACTTCAGATCAATATTTCAAAGATAATAATATTGAAGAAATAATATCATTACGAAAAAAATAATATCCCTTACCTCACAAAGACAAGATTTCTAGTTTGAAACACCTTGATATAAAGCATGACTTGAACTTGACCGTATAACAATACTCAAAGTATACTCAAAATACTCACAAGAATACGCCGATAATATAGAGAGAAAACTTCATTTACGGTGTGATTTTAATTCTAACCTAAGCACCCTATTTATAGAAATTTCTTAGAACACCAAAAGCAGAAAATTTAATAAATTAATAATATATATATATATTTTTCCAACACACACTTAATTTGCCCAACATCAGCCACCAACCAGCCCACTACACAAGACTAACAACAAAAAACATTTTCTAATTTTAAATATTTTAAACTTCCGTAAATCAATTATTTTGAGCTTGAACTTCAATAATTCATAATAAATAGCCCTTTTGCCGGAAAATTCGAATCTCGCAAATTTTTATAGGAAATTCAATTCTCTACAACTTTTCGTAAGAAAGTTTTTCCAAATTCCAAACAAAATTGATCAAAATCCACAAACCAAGCGATTTTACGGTGCTATAATCAAATTCGATCGAATAAATGGGGTCCATCGACATGTTTAACATGTTTTAAACATTTATTGCAACAAAAATACTCTTCCTCCTCAGATACTCATATATCCCACATTCGTTGTAAAAATATCACCATTATTATATTATTAAAATATAATAATATATTTAAATGAATTATTTTATCGTAAAAGATAAAATTTCAATTTTCAACAATTGTCACATTAAAATTTTCTCCATCTATATCCACATAAAATCAATATTTTTCTTATCATATGAATCAATAATTAATTATTCACAAATAATATTACGTAATCACAATATTGACAACCGTATGCCTCCTGTGAAAGAGGGGCTTTCCAATAAAGATTTCTCCTTCTTGCCGCAAGCGCAATTAGTGACCAAACCTCTCCTTAGATGTAACTTTCTAGACATTGTCAATAATAATGTTATCCAATAATATTATTCAGATAATATGAATTATTGCTCGATAATGAAAAATACCGTAGTAATGACAATTTATCAAATAACAATAATATAAAATATCAATCGCAAAGAATTATTGAATCAATAAAATAAAATACTTTGAATAATAATTATCGTAACCATTATTAAGTAGTGCCTTCACGTAAGAATCAATAATTGGTGCAATACCGTTTCTTCGTGTTTTAACCAATTTAGTATTTTAACAAGATAACTGTAATAACTACTGTTATTTTTTAAACAACTTATATTTGTCGTTTTCTTTATCCAATCGCTTTCCGTTATGGGGCCCACACATGGTCGCTACTGTCATTCGCATTTAATATTCCCCGACAAGATGCGCGACGCCCCAAAATAGGTATACATCACCCATTCTGAGTTATCAATATATGGCATGTAAACAACTACAACTTTATTATTACAACAAGAAACGTGAGAGTTTGAATACAAATATTATCTTCTGACAATATCTATACTCAAATAAATCCTCATCACATTTATTGATACATTATTTTACAAAAATGGTGAGGACTACTAAACAATTCTTTCTAAAACCTTCATTCCATACCCAGACTCGTCTTTCGCTATATTCTCGCCTCCCGAGAAGAAAAATGGAACAAAAAGGAAAAGGGTGAGCTCAACTAGCCCAAGAAAGAATATTATGACTAAGATAATATACAACAAATTACCGTTAGTCTTCAACAGAGAAAAAATCTAATAGAATACAATAGACAACAAATTTTAAATCAATATTTGCGTGAAATAATAATTCATTAGAAGAGTTAAGTAGAGAATGCAAACTACTATCTTCTATGTATGAATTTAAAAGTTTATCGCTCTATCTTTTATCCTCAGAACATCAAAAGCACTGCTCATCTTTGTACTACTACCAAAGATATTCTTCAGAATCATTCATCTTTTTACTACAAAGCCAAAGATATTCAATAATATCATCATTTAAGACCGAGGATGATGAAAAATATTTTTAAAGAAACGAATCCAAAGAAACAAAATGACAAGGATTAAGGATTAAGGATTCGTACTTTTTATTTTATCCATGTTCAAAAATACCTCAAAAATGATCATAGTGGTGTAAAATTCAAGAATGATCAAAACACGATACAATCAAAGCTAGTATCCGAATAGATATTTTGACAAAAGAAGAAATTTTATTTTTCTATGAATAGTCAGATATCGTGAATAGTGTCGATATACGTGAATAGTAACTCAAACACCAAAAGATAGAAATTTCCCAAAAAAATATCTTCACGCTTCATAAATAAGTACTACTAATGAATAAGAACTCGTGAATAAGAATCATAAATAGAACTCGTGAATAGTAACTCATGAATAGTAACTCATGAATAGTAACCCCGACATGGAAAAGTTCCAAATTTGATAAAAGTTTCAACCAATATTTCAAAGATAATGATATTGAAGAAATAATATCATTTGAGAAGAAAATAACATCCCTTACCTCGAAAAGATTAAGACTTCTAATTTGGAATAATGGGTATAGTCTTTGAAGGAACTTGCACCGCCTAACAATACTCAAAGTATACTCACAAGAATACGCTCAATATAGAGAGAGAAATAGAGAGAAACTTCATTTACATTGTGATTTTCAATTCTAACCCAAGACCCTATTTATAGGAAAATGCTTAGAACACCAAAGCGTAAAATTGAATATAATATTAATATATTTTTCACATTTTCTTTAGCCCACCTTAGACAACTGATCTCAGCCCATTTGAATCACATGTGAGGCCAACTTAGTTGCAAAACAACGTTTTCTCAAAATAATTAACTAAAACTCCCAAAATTAATTATTTGAACTTGAAACTTCAATAATTCATAATAAATAGCCCTTTTATCAGAAAAAATCAAATCTCACGAGTTTTTATAGGAAATTCAATTCTCTACAACTTTGCGGAAGAAAGTTTTTCAAATTCCAAATGTAAATTGACCAAAAATCCACAAAGCAGAAGCGATTTTACGTGCTATAATCAAATTTCTATCAATAATTGTGTCCACCAACACACAAAACATGTGTTAAACATTTAATGCCACAAAATACTCTTCCTCCTCATATACTCATATATCCCACATTCATTGTAAAAATATCACCGTTAATATATTATTAAAATAATATATTTAAATAAATTATTTTATCGAAAAAGATAAAATATTAATTTTTAACAATTGTCACATTAAAATTTTCTCCATCTATATCCTCATAAAATCAATATTTTCCTCATCATATAAATCAATAATTAATTATTCATAAATAATATTACGTAATCACATTATTGACAACCAGTGCGCTTCCCAGATAGAGGGGCTTTCCAATAAGGATCTCTCCTTACTTGGCGCAAGAATTAGATGACCAAACCTCTCCTTAGATGTAACTTTCTAGACATTTTCAATAATGTTATCTAATAATATTATTCGGATAATATGAATTATTGTCTCGATAATGGAAAATACTTGTTGTAATGACAATTATCAAACAACAAAAATATAAAATGTCAACGTAGCAATTATTGAATCAATAAAATAAAATACTCGAATAAGAATTATCGTAACCATTATTGAGTAGTGCCTTCAATAATTGGTGCAATACTGTAATGCTTCTTCTGCAACAACGCCAGACATCGTGTTTTAACCAACGCATTCCAACAATGTTAACTTGTAACAACTACGCCGTTATTTTTAAACAACTTATATTTGTCGCTTTTCTTCATCCAATCGCTTCATTATGGGGCCCACATGCATTTTACCGTCGCATTTAATATTCCCCGACAAGATTTAATATTCTCCGACAACAATGAATATTTTATAACCACTTGCTTATTTTGAAATATTTGCGTATTTTACCCCTAACTATCCACATTAATCAAATCAACCCTTACTATTTCAAAATAATAAATAGAAAAATTAAATTTCATTAATAATAAGTTGGGGTCTTACAACCTCTCCTCCTTATGAAATTTCGTCCTCGAAATTGACGTACGTACCTGGTGTTTTGAAAAGGTGAGGATACCTCGCTTTTATTTCCGCTTCTAATTCCCGGTCATTTCCTCTATAGCATGATTCCTCCACAAAACTTTAACTTGTGGTATGACCTTTCATGGCGTGCAGAACATGCTCCTTCCTATCCAAGATCTTGACAGTACCTCCTCATACGTTAAGTCTTGGCTATCTCGTCCTGTTCTAACTCTATAACGTGGTTCGGGTCTTTCACATATTTACGTAGTGAGATATGTGAAACACATTATGAACACGAGACATACTTTGAGGTAACGCGAGTCTATAAAGCTATTTCCTACTCGGTCAAGAATTTGAAATGGACCAATAAATCGTGGATTGAGCTTTCCTCTTCCCAAATCTTGTAACTCCCTTCCATGGAGCAACTCATGATAATACATCATTATAACGACCCCAAAATAGGCCCATTCCATCCAACCCATTCTCGAGTCGCCAAATACATGGTACGTAAAAAACAACTACAACTTTATTACAACAATTGTCATGCAAAATACAACAACACATATCTTTGTGAGTTTGGATACAAATATATACCAATCAGAAGACGTTACAATGACACCTTACATAAAGGTATAGTCAAAAACCTGCTTTAGAAATTAGAATCTTTGGGAAGTGCTCAAGAAACCTTCGTATACGGGGAGGCCATGCTTTTAGGTTATGGTAGATATCATATGGCCACGTAATTATCCTTGGTTGACCTAATAAACCCCAAAAGAAAAACGAGAAGATTACTATCATATTCTTCCCAATGGTGAGTCTTCTCTTGACATATCATTATCTCCACTGTCTCTAATTGGGTATTATACTCCAAACAAACACCAAGATTATATAGGTAGTGCTTGTAAATATACTCGAAAGTGTGGATGAAGACAACCATGTCTTATGATAACACAAGTTTGTATGTCATTAGACATCTTGTATGATAGTGACAAAACACCCTTCCAAAGTTGGGTTCGCTTTCACCCTATTTAATTCACCAAAATAACTATTAAATGATGTATAAAATACAACACACTAAAGCCCTCAATAAAATTATTTTCATACTCTTTTGTGGAGAACCTCAACAACCATAGACCACCGCTTCTATTCCTTGTTATCCCCGGGCCAACCCAAATACACTTTTATTACTTCGAAAGGAATTGTGAAACAAAAGGGTGAGCACAACTAGCTCAAGAAAGAATATTATGGCTAAAGATAAATAAATTATCAATAGTCTTCATCAAGAATAAATCGTAGATTTAGAAACATATGGTAGATGATAAAACTTTTCAACCATAGTTGCAGTGGAATGAGAAATCCATTAGAAGAGTCAAATAGACTATAAAGTCTATTATCTTCTCCACGTTAAAAGTCCACCAACAATATTTTATCCTCGTAACATCAATCAACAGCCCTTTCCACAATCATATGAATAACTCATAATCATAATTGTGATTCTAAATTCCTCTTCTCATCCGGACGAAGATAATTTTCATCACCGTTTTTTACCTCAAACATCAAATATCATGGTTATACCAAATCACGCCTCTGCTCATAATCATATTAATAAATTCATCTTTGCACCACGGGCAAAGATATTCAACAACAAAGTCATCTTTGCATTACAAGCCAAAGATATTCATCAATAATTCATCTTTGCACTACAAAAGCAAAGATATTCAACAACAGTCATCTTTGCATTACGAGCCAAAGATATTCATCAATAATTCATCTTTGCACTACAAAGCAAAAGATATTCAACAACAGTCATCTTTTTAGACAACGAGCCAAAGATATTCATATATCAAAGAAATACATAATCATTTCAGAAGTTATATAACAATAATTATAACCATGTTGATCAATCCACCTTTGCACTTAAGCTAAAAATATTCAATTGTAAATTCAATGGTCATGATCATACCAACAACAATTCAACTTTTGCACCATCGGCCAAAGAGAACCTATGGTCACGATCATACCAATAATCTACCCATCTTTACACTCAAGTCAAAGAGAAATATCATCATTAGGGTTATAAGAATGTTATATAAAAATAATATAATCAAAACATGGTTTTAATTTCAAGAGTAAGATTCATAAATCAACGATAATTTGGTCAGAGAAGAAACCAATTTGTTGTGAATAGTACCCGTATTCGTATACATAGTCCCGTATATACGCATGCAAAGAACTCGACACCTAAAAAGATAAAGTTTCATAATAAAATTCATATCCATATTTATAACACCTTAATCCAAATGTTATAAATCACTTAGAAATCTCATAATCTAATATTATAATAATATTTTAATCATTTCTCAAACTTATAAATAATTTAATCCAATTATTTACACTTTAATAATTAATGCATTTAATCATCTAAAATGCCAAACTCATAAGATTTCATCATCATTAACCAAAACCCTCATAAAAATCAGCGATATATCTCATATATGATTCTCAAGCCAATAAATCATATTTTCCAATTTTCTTACTTCACATAACATATTTAATTCATTTACTCATAACTAGAACATTTTCATGAAAAATACCAAATCAGTTCTAAAAATATTTTTTTTCTGGGATTTAGTATAAAATAGTCCCATATTGAACATATATTTTTCTCGAAATTTTAAAAATTCATTTACTATTTTTCATATAGCCAAAACCACCGAATATTTAAACATTTATCATAAATTGTACTTTTATCCAAAAATTCCAAAATTCACAGAGTACACTGATATTATATAGATGTATTCTCAATAAAAATTTCATCAATTTTGGAGTTAACCGCAAGGAGTTATAAATAGTTACTTTTAAAATAGTCTTTTCTCATAAAATCCATAACTCCTAATCTATACATCCAAAAATACCTCAAAATAATCATAGTGGTGTAAAATTCAAGAATGATCAAAACATGGATACAATCAAAGCTAGTATCCAGAATAGATATTTTAGACGAAAAGAAAAATTTTCATTTTTCTATTGAATAGTCAGATATATCGTAAATAGTAACTCACACAAAAAGATAGAAATTCCACAAAAAAACATCTTCACGCTTCATGAATAGTACTCGTGAATAAGAATCTCGTGAATAGTAACTCATGAATAGTAACTCGTGAATAAGAACTCATGAATAAAGAACCCCGACATGAAAAAGTTCTAAATTTGATAAAAAGTTCCAACCAATATTTCAAAGATAATGATATTGAAGAAATAATATCATCCGAGAAGAAAATAACATCCCTTACCTCGAAAGACAAGATTTAGTTGAAACACCTGATATAGTCTTTGAAGGGAACTTGCACCGCCTAACAATACTCAAAGTATACTCAAAATACTCACAAGAATACGCTTCGATAATATAGAGAGAGAAGAGAAAAACTTGTTTACGGTGTGATTTTCAATTCTAACTTAGCCTCTATTTATAGGAAAATGTTAAGACGCAGCAAGCGCACTTAACTTTAGCAACCCGATGGCTTTTTACTCGCTACTATTCCCACCCACCACATTTGAAAATTCAATTGAGCACATTTCTCACCAACCAAAAGTGGGGCCCACCAATTCTAGAATTTTCCACCAAAATCATTTATAACCTAATTTCTAATCAACCACCTCTTAAAATTCATAAAAATTATACGCTCATTTTTAACGGTTCAAAATTTGTGAACATATACTCAACTTATATATGTATAACATATCCAAAAATCCCAACGATCCAACTTTGATTAAAAATTATAACTCACATAATAAAGTTTGTAAGTAACGATTTGATCTTTTAATACCTCCAATCCGGCAAAATACCGATAAAATACCTCAACATTAATTCCTTCATTTATAACCACATAAATAAATCCATCATTTATATCCACATCAAATAAATATTTTCTTATCATATGAATCAATAATTAATTATTCACAAATAATATTACGAATCACATTTATGACAACCAAAGCCGCTCCTGTGAAAGAGGGCTTTCCAATAAGGATTTCTCCTCATCGACGTGCAATTAGGTGACCAAACCTCTCCTCGATGTAACTTTCTAGACATTGCCAATAATGTTATCTAATAATATTATTCAAATAATATGAATTATTGATCCGATAATGGGAAATATCGTGCGTTGATAATTATCAACAACAATAATATAAAATATCAACACAACAATTATTGAATCAATAAAATAAAATATTGAACAAGAATTCTCGTAATAATTATTGAGTAAGTGCCTTCTCAATGTAAGAATCAATAATTGAAAAAATACTATGCAATACTGGTAGTGTCTACTTGCAAACAACGCCAGACACTTTACTTTACCAACCGTATTATTCCACGGTGTTAATTGAGAACGATTACGCCGTTATTTATAAAAACTTAATTTTGTCGCTTTCTTCATCCGACAGCGCTTATTCTCATATGGGGCCCACAAATGATCAAGGTCGTCGTATTTAATATTCCCAACGTAAAAGAATATTCCACGACTAAGTGAATATTCCCAACAACAATGAATATTTTATAACCACTTGCGTATTTTGAAAAAAAATCATATATCACCCTTAACTTTAACCTTTTATCAATTTAACCATTTACTTGAATAGAAAAATTGAATACTTTTATTTCATAAAATTCGGGTCTTACAATCTCCCTCCTTATGAAATTTCGTCCCCAAATTTACGTGCACTCGTATCGAAAGAGTTGAGAATACCTTGTTTTCATTTCGATTCTATCTCCCCGTCATCATGATTTCTCCATTGCTTCATCTCCACGTATTTCGAGATATCATTCTAGAATACGACTTCAAAACAAAGGTTAATTGAGCAAATTAACATATCACATAATATCTCGATATTATGACCGACCAACAAATAAGCTTAGGTAGGACACACTAAGCGAAGGATTTACTCATCTCTCCCTCCTAGTTCTATTCCCCGATCTCCGCCAGAGATCATATCCCTAAGCTCGATACCAAATGTAACTCGGACACCAACTTGTGGTCAAGACCTCACATTGATACTATCAGGTTTGACACCGCAGAATCAAGGCGTCCCCTACGAGCGTCCGCTTTGCATCCCCCATCAACGAAGTCACCAAATGAGAGGCTCGGGGCTCTTTTACTTATAGCTCGATACCAAAATGTAACGACCCCAAAATAGGTCCATTCCATCCAACCCATTCTCGAGTCGCCAAATACATGGTACGTAAAAACAACTACAACTTTATTACAACAATTGTCGTGCAAAATACAACAACACATATCTTGTGAGTTTGGATACAAATATATACCAACTCAGAAGCACGTTACAATGACACCTTACATAAAGGTATAGTCAAAAACTGCTTTTAGAAATTAGAATCTTTGGGAAGTGCTCAAGAAACCTTCGTATATGGGAGGCCATGCTTTTAGGTTATGGTAGATATCATATGGCCACGTAATTATCCTTGGTTGATCCAATAAACCCCAAAGAAAAAACGAGAAGATTACTATCATATTCTTCCCAATGGTGAGTCTTCTCTTGACATATCATTATCTCCACTGCCTCTAATTGGGTATTATACTCCAAACAAACACCAAGATTATATAGGTAGTGCTTGTAAATATACTCAAAGAAGTGGATGAAAGACAACCATGTCTTATGATAACACGAGTTTGTATGTCATTAGACATCTTGTATGATAGTGACAAAACACCCTTCCAAAGTTGGGTTCGCCTCACCCTATTTAATTCACCAAAATAACTATTAAATGATGTATAAAATACAACACACTAAAGCCCTCAATAAAATTATTTTCATACTCTTTAGGGAGAACCTCAACAACTATAGACCACCGCTTCTATTCCTTGTTATCCCCATTTCCAACCCAAATACACTTTTATTACACGAAAGGAATTGTGAAACAAAAGGGTGAGCACAACTAGCTCAATAAAGAATATTATGGCTAAAGATAAATAAATTATCAATAGTCTTCATCAAGAATAAATCAGAGATTTAGAACATATGGTAGATGATAAAACTTTTCAACCATAGTTGCGGTGAATGAGAAATCCATTAGAAGAGTCAAATAGACTATAAAGTCTATTATCTTCTCCACGTTAAAAGTCCACCAACAATATTTTATCCTCGTAACATCAATCAACAGCCCTTTCCACAATCATATGAATAACTCATAATCATAATTGTGATTCTAAATTCCTCTTCTCATCCGGGACGAAGATAATTTTCATCACTGCTTTTACGAAACATCAAATATCATGGTTATACCAAATCACAGCCTGCTCATAATCATACTAATAAATTCATCTTTGCACCACGGGCCAAAGATATTCAACAACAGTCATCTTTGCATTATGAAGCGAAGATATTCATCAATAATTCATCTTTGCACTACAAAAATTTAAAGATATTCAACAACAGTCATCTTTGCATTACGAGCCAAAGATATTCATCAATAATTCATCTTTGCACTACAAAGCAAAGATATTCAACAACAAAAGTCATCTTTGCACAACGAGCCAAAGATATTCATATATCAAAGAAATACATAATCATTTCAGAAGTTATATAACAATAATTATAACCATGTTGATCAATCCACCTTTGCACTTAAGCTAAAAATATTCAATTGTAAATTCAATGGTCATGATCATACCACTCAACAATTCAACTTTTGCACTACTGGCCAAAGAGAACCTATGGTCACGATCATACCAATAATCTACCCATCTTTACACTCAAGTCAAAGAGAAATATCATCATTAGGGTTATAAGAATGTTATATAAAAATAATATAATCAAAACATGGTTTTAATTTCAAGAGTAAGATTCATAAATCAACGATAATTTGGTCGGGAGAAGAAACCAATTTGTTGTGAATAGTACCCGTGATTCGTGACATAGTCCCGTATACGTGCATAAGAAACCTCGACACGAAAAGATAAAGTTTCATAATAAAATTCATATCCATATTTATAACACCTTAATCCAAATGTTATAAATCACTTAGAAATCTCATAATCTAATATTATAATAATATTTTAATCATTTCTCAAACTTATAAATAATTTAATCCAATTATTTACACTTTAATAATTAATGCATTTAATCATCTAAAATGCCAAACTCATAAGATTTCATCATCATTAACCAAAACCCTCATAAAAATCAGCATATATCTCATATATGATTCTCAAGCCAATAAATCATATTTTCCAATTTTCTTACTTCACATAACATATTTAATTCATTTACTCATAACTAGAACATTTTCATGAAAAATACCAAATCGATTCTAAAAATATTTTTTTTCCGGGATTTAGTATAAAATAGTCCCATATTGAACATATATTTTTCTCGAAATTTTAAAATTCATTTACTATTTTTCATATAACCAAAACCAATTTAATATTTAAACATTTATCATAAATTGTACTTTTATCCAAAAATTCCAAAATTCACAGAAAGTACAATCGATATTATATAGATGTACTCTCAATAAAATTTCATCAATTTTGGAGTTAACCGCAAGGAGTTATAAATAGTTACTTTTAAAATAGTATTTTCTCATAAAATCCATAACTCCTAATCTATACATCCAAAATACCTCAAAATAATCATAGTGGTGTAAAATTCAAGAATGATCAAAACATGGATACAATCAAAGCTAGTATCCGAATAGATATTTTAGACGAAAAGAAAAATTTTCATTTTTCTATTGAATAGGCCGTATTCGTGAATAGTGGTTGAGAGTATCGTGAATAGTCTTGTATCGTGAATAAGTAACTCACACCAAAAGATAGAAATTTCACAAAAAAACATCTTCACGCTTCATGAATAGTACTCGTGAATAAGAATTCGTGAATAGTAACTCATGAATAAGAACTCGTGAATAAGAACTCGTGAATAAGTAACCCCCATACATGAAAAAGTTCCAAATTTGATAAAAAGTTCCAACCAATATTTCAACATAATGATATTGAAGAAATAATATCATCCGAGAAGAAAATAACATCCCTTACCTCGAAAGACAAAGATTTCTAGTTGAAACACCTGATATAGTCTTTGAGGGAACTTGCACCGCCTAACAATACTCAAAGTATACTCAAAATACTCACAAGAATACGCTCGATAATATAGAGAGAAAGAGAAAACTTGTTTCGGTGTGATTTTCAATTCTAACTTAGCCTCTATTTATAGGAAAATGTTAAGACGTCAAGCGCACTTAACTCATGACCTCGATGGCTTTACTCGCTACTATTCCCACCCACCACATTTGAAAATTCAATTGAGCACATTTCTCACCAACCAAAAGTGGGGCCCACCAATTCTAGAATTTTCCACCAAAATCATTTATAACCTAATTTCAAGCGATCACCTCTTAAAATTCATAACAAATTATCGTTCATTTTAACGGTTCAAAATTTGTGAACATATACTCAACTTATATATGTATAACATATCCAAAAATCCCAACGATCCAACGGTCACGATTAAAAATTATAACTCACATAATAAAGTCAGTAAGAACCGATTTGATCTTTTAATACCTCCAATCCGGCAAAATCGATAAAATACCTCAACATTAATTCCTTCATTTATAACCACATAAATAAATCCATCATTTATATCCACATCAAATAAATATTTTCTTATCATATGAATCAATAATTAATTATTCACAAATAATATTACGTAATCACATTTATGACAACCAGGTAGTTCGAGAAAGAGGGGCTTTCCAATAAGGATTTCTCCTCATCTTGTGCCATGAATTAGGTGACCAAACCTCTCCTCGACAGAACTTTCTAGACATTGCCAATAATGTTATCTAATAATATTATTCAAATAATATGAATTATTGATCCGATAATGGGAAATATCAGTCGGTGATAATTATTGAACAACAATAATATAAAATACCAACATACGAAATTATTGAATCAATAAAATAAAATATTGAATAAGAATTCTCGTAACAATTATTGAGTAGTGCTTTCTCACGTAAGAATCAATAATTGAAAAAATACTATCTGCAATACCGTGTAATGCTACTATGCAACAACGCCAGACACTTTACTTTACCAACCGGGTATTCCAACAAAGTGTTAATTGTAACGATTATGCCGTTATTTATAAAACTTAATTTTGTCGTTTTCTTCATCCGCGCTTATTCTCATTATGGGGCCCATAAAATGACCAAGGCGTCGTCAAATTTAATATTCCCCGACAAAAAGAATATTCCACCACTAAGCGAATATTCCCCAACAACAATGAATATTTTATAACCACTTCATGTATTTTGAAAAAAAATCATATATCACCCTTAACTTTAACCTTTTATCAATTTAACCATTTACTGAATAGAAAAATTGAATACTTTTATTTCATAAAATTCGGGGTCTTACATACATGATCCCCTACACTAAATTCCACGTCCTTTCGATGAAGATCCGCATAACTCTTTTGTCGATCTTGTGCCGTTTGTATACGTTTTCGAATCATTTGGATCTTTTCCGTAGTCATACGTACTCTTCTCGGGTCCCAACAAAGGTTGCTTCACCCACCTCATCCCAACATACCGAGAGCGACACTTTCGCCCATATAATGCTTCAAATGGAGCCACACCTATACTTGTCTGATAACTGTTGTTGTAGGAGAATTCCACCAATGGTAAATACTTATCCCAACTGCCCTTGAAGTCTAGGACACAGAGTCTTAATAAATCTTCAAGAGTTTGAATAGTCCTTTCGATTGTCCGTCTGCTTTGAGGATGGTATCTTTAATCAATCGTAGAACTGTGCCCATAGCTTTTTGCAAGCTAACCCAAAATCTTGAAGTGAATCTTGGGTCACGATCCGAACCTATGGATACAGTATGTCATGCAACCTCACAATCTCATTCACGTATATACTAGCAAGACGTTCAAGTGAATAAGTCTCCGTGACGGCAAGAAATGAGCGGACTTGGTTAATCTATCAACAATAACCCAAATAAGATTGATGCCCGAGAAACCGTAGGAAGACCAGTGAACGAAATCCATGGTAATGTGTTCCCACTTCCATTTCGAATCTCAAGTGGTTGCAACGGACCCTTAGGTACCGGATGCTCTGCCTTTACACGTTGACAAGTTAAACACATTGAGATAAACTTTGCAATCTCTCTCTTCATATTATTCCACCAAAATGTATGTCAAGATCACGATACATTTTAGTACTTCCACGATGGATTGCAAATGGTGTATTGTGTGCCTCCATCATAATCTTGTACTTCAAATCGAGTCGTTAGGAACACAAAGTCTAGAGTGGACTCAAGTATTCCTTCTTCATCAATTCTCGCTTAATAGCTCCTTCTTGTACTTTTCTTCTTCATACGCATCGACTCCGGCCCGATTGGCTTGAGCAACCTTAACTTTTTCTATTAAAGTTGGCTCTATCGTATACTTGACATCATCGCACTCGTTCCTCGCATATGATCTTCTTCTACTCAACGCCACCACTACGTTCGCTTTTCCAGGATGGTATTGAATAGTGTGGTCGTAGTCTTTCAATAGCTCGAGCCAACGTCATTGCCAGATGTTGAGTTCTTTTTTCGAGTGAAGAAATATTTAAGGCTTTTATGGTCCGAATATATCTCCACTTTCTCCCCATATAGATAGTGCCTCCATATCTTTAATACAAAACGATCACTTTACTAACTCTAGATCATGAGTAGGATAATTCCTCTCATACTCTTTAAGTTGTCGCTGAGGCATAAAGCTATGACTTTCCCACGTTGCATGAGAACACATCCTAACCCTTTGCTCAAGCATCATTGTAGATAACAAATCCATCCGAACCGGATGGTATTGTTAGAACAGTCTTGAAATAAGTCTCCTCTTAAGCTCTTGGAAACTCTTCTCGCATTCTTCGCTTCCAAACGAATTTTGTATCCTTCCGAAAGTTAATGAAGTTAATGGAGTAGCGATTCGAGAAAACCCTTCCACGAATCTCCGATAATAACCAATTAAGCCCAAAAAGCTACGACTTGATCCACCGACTTCGTTTGCTCCCTAACTTTGTATTTCTTCAATCTTCACGGATCAACGAGATACTCCATGTTTCAACACCACGTGCCCAAGGAATGCTACTTCCTCAAGCCGTAACTCGCATTTCTTCAATTTGGCATATAGTTTGTTTTTACGAAGCCTTTGGAGTACCAAATTTCAAATGGTGCTCATGATCTTCCCGACTTTTGGAATATATAAGGATGTCATCAATAAAGACAACAACGAATCGATCCAAATATTTCTTGAATACTTGGTTCATCATATCCATGAAAGTCATGCAGGAGCATTAGTCAATCCGAAAGACATGACTAAGAATTCATAATGCCCGCATCGAGTTCTAAAGGCGGTCTTTGAATATCCTCGCCTCTAATCTTCAAATTGATGATATCCGAATCGAAGATCTATTTTTGAAAAGAATTGTGCCCTTGCAGAATCGGTCAAACAAGTCATCAATACGAGGTAGAGGATACCTATTCTTGATGGTGACATGGTTCAATTCCCCGATAGTCAATACAAAGTCGCATACTCCGCTTCTTCTTCTTCTTTACTTAATAAAACAGAGAGACCCCAAGGAGATGTACTAGGATCGAATGAAACCGATGTCCAACAATTCTCGTAGTTGGACCTTTAACTCTGAAGTTCAATAGGAGCCATTCGATATGGGGTTTTAGAAATGGGCTTTGTACCGTGTTCAAGATCAATAAAGAATTCAACTTCACGCTACGGGG
This sequence comes from Panax quinquefolius, assembly GCA_020205615.1. Lineage (NCBI taxonomy): Eukaryota > Viridiplantae > Streptophyta > Magnoliopsida > Apiales > Araliaceae > Panax > Panax quinquefolius. The sequence goes on along the minus strand of CM035155.1, from coordinate 8,985,854 downwards.
TAGACCGGGAAGTTCTTCTAAAATACGTCGGAAAATCAATATAACAGAATATTATTCAAATTTGACGTGTCTTTATTCAAATCCATAACATGGGCTAAGAAAGCTTGACATCCGCTTTTCAATAAACGAATAGCTTTATGATTAGATATGACAATGATTGATTTTAATGGTTTAGTTGCTTGAATTGCATAACAGTTGGTTAGGAATATGAAAACTAACAACCTTACGAAAACAATCAATTTTGGCATGATGAGTAGTTAACCAATCAATCCTAAAATCACATCAAAAGCAAGTATCTTTAAAGAGATAAGGTCAATGTAAGTAAGGTAATGGTGCCATCTTGAATCAAACAAGATTTATAAACATGTGGATGTGATGAAAGTTTCTCCTAACGGAGTTTCCACAGATAGGTCAAAGTCTAATTTCTCCTGAGTCAAGTTTAAACGTTGAGCACAAGCAGGAGAGATAAATGAATGGGTAAAGACCGGTATCAAGTAAGGTATAAACTTCGCAAAGAATTTATAAATAGCTTACCCGTGATCACCTCGTTTGGGTTCCTCGCATTATGACCATCCACAAAAACGCTTCTTCCCTAATCGCTTGACTTTGACTTTTCTCGGGATGATCTTTTGAGTCACCGTCCTCATTGAACTAGGTTTCGCTATCGCATACATCTCGAGCGATATGTCCTTCCTTTCCACAATTATAGCATACCTTGAACTGCTAGTGGACAATTTGGACCGATATGTCCCTCTTTCTCGATTTATAAGATATGACCGGTGGTCATTCTCCTCCTTAGAACCGATTCGCAAGACCGCTCGTCTTCATATGGTCATTGTTAAATCTCCTCTTTTAAAATCTCCCCGACTCGCTTTTCTATTTTCATGGCTATGATTACCACCAGAGTGGTTACCATTTTTGTCCGTCTGCTTTCTTTCTCCGCCGGTTATCATTATTACATTGATCGCTATCTCCGTACGATCCTGGTTGTGGTCCTCAGTTTGACCGTATCAAGTTATCTCGCTTTAATAATTGAGCCTGCTTACACATCCGAATAGAGAGAAAGTTTATGAGAAATGAGATATTGACGTATCGCCGGTTTCAAACCTCTAAGAAACATCCGTGTCATACGTTCCTCATTCTCCACCAAATGAGGTGCAAACTCGATAACTCTGCAAACTTTGCCTCGTCTTCGAGACAATTGCCATGTTGTTTTGCTCTAATCGATGAACTCCACTTCCTTCATACGACGAACACTTTCGTGAAAGTATTTGTCATTAAATAGTTCTCAAACGCTTCCCAAGACATCTTTGAAGCGGCCGATGGGTACTCTTCATGACTCCCACCAAGATGATCCGCCTCGCCACTAACATAAAGGTGGCAAATGGAACCTTCTATTCCTCCGTGCATCCCAAAACATCGAATATCTTGGTAATTTGTTTGACCCATGTTTCCGCCATGATAGGATCTCGGCTTTCCCTTAAATTCGTGGTCCCAACTCTTTGAATCGCTTGGTTGTGACAACCCGTGAATTGCTATCATTTCTCCTCAGATTTTGAACACGAGTCTCCTCGTCTCGATTTTGCATGAATCGCAAAAAGCTTCTAAACATCCCCTCGCTCATCATCTCCGCGATTGGTGTTGTTCATGGGAGGAACATTGCCACTTTGTTACGCTTCTCCTCGTTGGTGAGTACAAAAGCCTCCACTGGCCTCATTTCCATTGTTAATATTCTCGATCGACATTCTCAAATATCGCCATAAAACAACAATTAATTAAGGAAAATCAATATATCACATAATATCTCTATATACTAACCAACTAACAAATAAGCTTGGTAGGACACACTAACGAAGGATTTACTCGTCCTCTCCCTCCTAGTTCTATTCCCCGATCTCCGCCAGAGATCATATCCCTAAGCTCGATACCAACCGTGACGCCCCCCAAATAGGTATACATCACCCATTCCGAGTTGTCAATACATGGCATGTAAACAACTACAACTTTATTATTACAACAATAAAACTGTGAGTTTGAATACAAATATTATCTTCTAGACAATATCTATACTCGGATAAATCCTCATCATATTTATTGACACATTATTTTACAAAATGGTGAGGACTACTAAATAACTCTCTCTAGAACTTTCATTCCATACCCGACTTGCATCGCATATATTCTCGCCTCCCCGAGAAGAAAAATGGAACAAAAAGGAAAAGGGTGAGCTCAACTAGCCCAAGAAAGAATATTATGACTAAGATAATATACAACAAATTATCGTTAGTCTTCAACAGAGAAAAATCTAATAGAATACAATAGACAACAAATTTTAAATCAATATTCGCAATGAAATAATAATTCATTAGAAGAGTTAAGTAGAGAATGCAAACTACTATCTTCTATGTATGAATTTAAAAGTTCATCGCCTATTTTTTATCCCCTCGTAACATCAACCAATATATATCCGGGATCAAATATTCATCTTTGCACTACAGCCAAAGATATTCATCATTTGGTCATGTTCATCTAAACACTGCTCATCTTTTGCACTACGGCCAAAGATATTCTTCAGAAATCATTCATCTTTGCACTACAGCCAAAGATATTCAATAATATCATCATTTAAGATCGAGGATGATGAAAATATTTTTAAAGAAACGAATCCAAAGAAACAAAATGACAAGGATTAAGGATTAATGATTCGTACTTTTGTTTTATCCATGTTCAAAAATACCTCAAAAATGATCATAGTGGTGTAAAATTCAAGAATGATCAAAACATGGATACAATCAAAGCTAGTATCCGAATAGATATTTTGACAAAAAGAAGAAATTTTTTTTTCGAATTGAATAAAGGTCAGATATCGTGAATAAAGGCCGTGATACGTGAATAAGTAACTCCACACCAAAAGATAGAAATTTCCCAAAAAAACATCTTCACGCTTCATTTGAATAGTACTTTCGTGAATAAGAACTCGTGAATAAGAACTCTTGAATAGTAACTCGTGAATAAGAACTCATGAATAAGTAACCCCACATGGAAAAGTTCCAAATTTGATAAAACGTTTCAACCAATATTTCAAAGATAATGATATCAAGAAATAATATCATTTGAGAAGAAAATAACATCCTTACCTCGAAAGATTAAGATTTAAAGTTGGAATAATTAGGGTATATAGTCTTTGAGGGAACTTGCACCGCCTAACAATACTCAAAGTATACTCACAAGAATACGATCAATATATCGAGAGAAAATAGAGAGAAACTTCATTTACATTTGTGATTTTCAATTCTAACCCAAGACCCTATTTATAGAAAAATGCTTAACACCAAAAGCGTAAAATTGAATATAATATTAATATATTTTCCACATTTTCTTTAGCCCACCTTAGACAACTGATCTCAGCCCATTTGAATCACATGTGAGGCCAACTTAGTTGCAAAACAACGTTTTTCTCAAAATAATTAACTAAAACTCCCAAAAATTAATTATTTTAACTTCTAACTTCAATAATTCATAATAAATAGCCCTTTTATCAGAAAATTCAAATCTCGCGTGTTTCTATAGGAAATTCAATTCTCTACAACTTTGCAGAAGAAAGTTTTTCAAATTCCAAATGAAATTGACCAAAAATCCACAAACGAAGCGATTTTACTGTGCTATAATCAAATTTCTCATTAATAATTGTGTCCACCAACACACAAAAACATGTGTTAAACATTTAATGCCACAAAAATACTCTTCCTCCTCATATACTCATATATCCCACATTCATTGTAAAATATCATCGTTAATATATTATTAAAATAATATATTTAAATGAATTATTTTATCGTAAAAAAGATAAAATATTAATTTTCAACAATTGTCACATTAAAAATTTTCTCCATCTATATCCTCAATATTTTCCTCATCATATAAATCAATAATTAATTATTTATAAATAATATTACAGTAATCACATTATTGACAACCAGCAGCGCCTCCTGTGATAGAGGGGCTTTCCAATAAGGATCTCTCTCATCTTGTGTAGCGCAATTAAATATGACCAAACCTCTCCTTAGATGTAACTTTCTAGACATTGTCAATAATGTTATCTTATAATATTATTCGGATAATATGAATTATTGCTCTGATAATGGAAAATACGATTGTAATGACAATTATCAAACAACAAAGAATATAAAATGTCAACGTAGCAATTATTGAATCAATAAAATAAAATAATGAATAAGAATTATCGTAACCATTATTGAGTAGTGCCTTCAATAATTGGTGCAATACCGCAGCTATCTTGTGCAACAACGCCAGACATTCGTGTTTTAACCAACGTATTCCAACAATTGTTAATTGTGAACAACTACGCCAAGTTATTTTTAAACAACTTATATTTGTCGCTTTCTTCATCCAATCGCTTTTCCGTTATGGGGCCCACATTATTGTCGCTACTGTCGTATTTAATATTCCCCGACTGCATTTAATATTCTCCGAATGACAATGAATATTTTATAACCACTGCTTATTTTGAAATATTTATGATTTTACCCCTAACTATCCACATTAATCAAATCAACCCTTACTATTTCAAAATAATAAATAGAGAAAATTAAATTTCATTAATAATAAGTTGGGGTCTTACAGTACGAATATTCCACGACCAAACGAATATTCCCCGACAACAATGAATATTTTATAACCACTTGCTTATTTTGAAATATTTGTGTATTTTTCCCCTAACTATCCACATTAATCAAATCAACCCTTACTATTTCCAAATAATAAGTAGAGAAAATTAAATTTCATTAATAATATTTGGGGTCTTACAACCTCCCCTCCTTATGAAATTTTGTCCTCGAAATTGACGACGTGCGCACTGGTGTTTTCAAAAGGTGAGGATACCTCGCTTTCATTTCCGCTTTCCAATTCCTGTGTCATTTCCTCTATAAAGACGATTCCTCCACGTAACTTTAACTTGTGGTATGACCTTTCAAGTAGGACATGCTCCTTCCTATACAAGATCTTGACAGTACCTCCTCACACGTTAAGTCTTCTGGCTATCTCGTCCGGTTCTAACTCTATAACGTGGTTCGGGTCTTTCACATATTTACTGAGTACGATATGTGAAACACATTATGAACACGAGACATACTTGAGGTAACGCGAGTCTATAGGCTACATTTCCTACTCGGTCAAGAATTTGAAATGGACCAATAAATCGTGGATTGAGCTTTCCTCTCTTCCCAAATCTTGTAACTCCTTTCCATGGAGCAACTCACAACAATACATGATCCCCTATACTAAATTCCACGTCCTTTCGATGAAGATCCGCATAACTCTTTTGTCGATCTTGTGTCGTTTGTATATGTTGTCGAATTATTTGGATCTTTTCCGTAGTCATACGTACCAACTCGGGTCCCAACAATGTTGCTTCACCCACCTCGTCCCAACATACTAGAGAGCGACACTTTCGTCCATATAATGCTTCAAATGGAGCCACACCTATACTTGCCTGATAACTGTTGTTGTAGGAGAATTCCACCAATGGTAAATACTTATCCTAACCGCCTTGAAGTCTAGGACACGAGTCTTAATAAATCTTCAAGAGTTTGAATAGTCCTTTCGATTGTCCGTCTGCTTTGAGGATGGTATGCCGAATCAATCGTAAATCTGCGCCCATAGCTTTTTGCAAGCTAACCCAAAATCTTGAAGTGAATCTTGGGTCACGATCCGAAACTATGGATACAGCATGCCATGCAACCTCACAATCTCATTCACGTATATACTAGCAAGACGCTCAAGGAATAAGTCTCCAGATCGGCAAGAAATGAGCGTACTTGGTTAATTTATCAACAATAACCCAAATAGCATTGATGCCTTGAGAAACCGTAGGAAGACCCAGAACGAAATCCATGGTAATATGTTCCCACTTCCATTTTGGAATCTCAAGTGGTTGCAACGGACCCTTAGGTACTAGATGCTCCGCCTTTACACGCCGACAAGTTAAACACATCGAGATAAACTTTGCAATCTCTCTTTCATATTGTTCCACCAAAATGTATGTCAAGATCACGATACATTTTGGTACTTCCAGATGGATTGCAAATGGTGTATTGTGTGCCTCCATCATAATCTTGTACTTCAAATCGAGTCGTTAGGGACACAAAGTTCAGAGTGGACTCAAGTATTCCTTCTTCATCAATTCTCGCTCCTAATAGCTCCTTCTTGTACTTTCTTCTTCATACGATCGCTCCCGGTCGCTGGCTTGAGCAACCTTAACTTTTTCTATTAAAGTTGGATCTATGTCGATACTTGACATCATCGCACTCATTCCGTATATGATCTTCTACTCAACGCGTCACCTACCACGCTCACTTTTCGTGATGGTATTGAATAGTGGGTCGTAGTCTTTCAATAGCTCGAGCCAACGTCACGCCGCGATGTTGAGTTCTTTTTTTAAGTGAAGAAATATTTAAGGCTTTTATGGTCCAATATATCTCCACTTTCTCCCCATATAGATAGTGCCTCCATATCTTTAAGCGCGAAAAATGATCACGCTAACTCTAGATCATGAGTAGGATAATTCCTCTCATACTCTTTAAATTGTCACGAGGCATAGGCTATGACTTTCCCACGCTGCATGAGAACACATCCTAACCCTTTGCTCAAGCATCATCAGAGATAACAAATCCATCCGAACCGGATGGTATTGTTAGAACAGTGCCAAAATAAGTCTCCTCTTAAGCTCTTGGAAACTCTTCTCGCATTCTTCGCTCCAAACGAATTTTGTATCCTTCCGAAGTTAGTGAAGAATGGAGTAGCGATTCGAGAAAACCCTTCCACGAATCTCCGATAATAACCAAATAAGCCCAAAAAGCTACGTACTTCACCACCAACTTCGGTTGCTCCCAACTTTGTATTGCTTCAATCTTCACGGGTCCACTTGGATACTCCATGTTCGACACCACGTGCCCAAGAAATGCTACTTCCTCGCCGAACTCGTATTTCTTCAATTTGGCACATAGTTTGTTTTCACAAAGCCTTTGAGTACCAAAATTTTAAATGGTGCTCATGATCTTCACGACTTTTGGAATATATGAGGATGTCATCAATAAAGACAACAACAAACTGATCCAAATATTCCTTGAATACTTGGTTCATTATATCCATGAAAGCCGCAGGAGCATTAGTCAGTCCGAAAGACATGACTAAGAATTCATAATGCCCATACCGAGTTCAAGGCGCTTTTGAATATCCTCGCCTCTAATCTTCACCGATGATATCCGAATCTAAGATCGATTTTTGAAAAGAATTGTGCCCTCTTGAATCGGGTCAAACAAGTCATCAATACGAGGTAGAGGATACCTATTCTTGATGGTGACATGGTTCAATTCCAGATAGTCAATACAAAGTCGCATACTCCCGCCTTTCTTCTTTACTTAATAAAACAGAGCACCCCAAGGAGATGTACTAGATTTAATGAAACCGATGTCCAACAATTCCTCAGAGTTGGACCTTTAACTCTGAAGTTCAATAGAGCCATTCGATATGGGGTTTTAGAAATTGGCTTTGTACCGTGTTCAAGATCAATAAAGAATTCAACTTCACGCTCGGGTGTAGGCCGGAAGTTCTTCAGAAATACGTCGGAAAGTCAATAACAACAGAATATTATTCAAATTTGACGTGTCTTTATTCAAATCCATAACATGGGCTAAGAAAGCTTGACATTTGTTTTTCAATAAACGAATAGCTTTATGATTAGATATGACAAATGATTGATTTTAATGGTTTAGTTGCTTGAATTGCATAACAAAGTCAAGTTAGGAATATGAAAACTAACAACCTTACTTAAAACAATCAATTTTGGCATGATGAGTAGTTAACCAATCAATCCCTAAAATCACATCAAAAGCAAGTATTTTTAAAGAGATAAGGTTAATGTAAGGTGATGGTGCCAACTTGAATCAAACAAGATTTATAAACAAAGGGATGTGATGAAAGTTTCTCCCAACTGAGTTTCCACAGATAGTCAAAGTCTAATTTCTCCTGAGTCAAGTTTAAATGTTGAGAACATGCAGAGAGATAAATGAATGGGTAGACAGTATCAAGTAAGGTATAAACTTCGCAAGAATTTATAAATAAATTACCACCCGTGATCACCTCGCTTTGAGTTCCTCGTATTTTGACTAGTCACAACAAACGCTTCTTCCCTAATCGCTGACTTTGACTTTTCTCGGGACAGTCTTTTTGAGTCACCGTCCCATTGAACTAGGTTTCGCCATCTAGTAAAATCTTGAGCGATATGTCCTTCCTTTCCACAATTATAGCATACCTTGAATCATTGGGCGCTTTTGATCGATATGTCCCTCTTTCCGCATTTGTAGCATATAATGGGTGGTCGTTTCTCCTCCTTAGAACCGCTTCTTCTTGCGCCAAGACCGCTGCCTTCACATGGTCGTTGTTAAATCTCCTCTTTTAAAATCTGCTCCCGACTCGCTTCTTCCATTTTCACGGCTATGATTACCACCGTAGTGGTTACCATTTTTTGTCCGTCTGCTTTCTTTCTCTCAAGGTTATCATTATTCTGCCGATCGCTATCTCTCGGTACGATCCTCGGTTATGGTCCCCTGTTGAACATACTCGTTATCTCGCTTCTAACAATTGAGCCCTCCCATTAACAACATCCTAATAGAGAGAAAATTTATGAGAAATGAGATATCATCGTATCTGGGTTTCAAACCTCTCGTAAATATCCGCGTCATACGCTCCTCATTCTCCACCAAATTAGGTGCAAACCCGGATAACTCGCAAACTTTGCCTCGTCTTCGAGACACCGCCATGTTGTTTTATTCTAATCGATGAACTCCACTTCCTTCATATAACGAACACTTTCGTGAAAGTATTTGTCATTAAATAATTTCAAAATGTCTCCCAAGACATGTTGAGTGCAAATGGATGAGAACGCTTCACGACTCCCACCAAGAGAGATCACCGCCTCGCCACTTTAACATAAAGGTGGCGAATGAAACCTTCTGTTCTCCCATGCATCCCAAGACATCGAATATCTTGGTAATTTGCTTGACCTATGTTTCCGCCATGATCGGATCCGCTTTCCTTAAATTCGTGGTCCCAACTCTTTGAATCTTGTCATTCAGACAACCCGTGAATTGCTATCATTTCCTCCTCAGATTTTGAACACGAGTCTCCCTCATCCGATTTTGCATGAACCGCAAAAAGCTTCTAAATATCCCATCGCTCATCATCTCGCCAAGTGGTGTTATTCACAGAGGTACATTGCCACTGCTGTGACGCTTCTCCTCGTTGGTAAAGTATGCGATCTCCACTAGGTCTCATTTACTCCATCATTAATATTCTCAAATGACATTCTCAACATCATTATAAAACAAGGGTTAGTTAAGGAAATCAATATATCACATAATATCCCTATATACTAACCAACTAACACATAAGCTTAGTAGGACACACACTAAATAAGGATTTACTCGCCTCTCCTCCTAGTTCTATTCCCCATCTCCGCCAGAGATCATATCCCTAAGCTCGATACCAACCGTGACGCCCCCAAAATAGGTATACATCACCCATTCTCGAAATGTCAATACATGGTACGTAAACAACTACAACTTTATTATTACAACAATAAAACTGTGAGTTTGAATACAAATATTATCTTCTGCACAATATCTATACTCGATAAATCCTCATCACATTTATCGACACATTATTTTACAAAAATGGTGAGGACTACTAAATAACTCTCTCTAGAACTTTCATTCCATACCCCACTGCATTTCGCTTATATTCTCGCCTCCCGAGAAGAAAAATGGAACAAAAAGGAAAAGTGGTGAGCTCAACTAGCCCAAGAAAGAATATTATGACTAAGATAATATACAACAAATTATCGTTAGTCTTCAACAGAGAAAAATCTAATAGAATACAATAGACAACAAATTTTAAATCAATATTCGCAATGAAATAATAATTCATTAGAAGAGTTAAGTAGAGAATGCAAACTACTATCATCTATGTATGAATTTAAAAGTTCATCGTCTATTTTTATCCCCTCAGTAACATCAACCAATATATATCCGAATCAAATATTCATCTTTGCACTACTGTGCCAAAGATATTCATCATTCGTCATGTTCATCTAAACACTGCTCATCTTTGCACTACGGGCCAAAGATATTCTTCGAAATCATTCATCTTTGCACTACAGTGCCAAAGATATTCAATAATATCATCATTTAAGACTGAGGATGATGAAAAATATTTTTAAAGAAACGAATCCAGTGAAACAAAATGACAAGGATTAAGGATTAAGGATTCGTACTTTATTTTATCCATGTCCAAAAATACCTCAAAAATAATTATAGTGGTGTAAAATTCAAGAATGATTAAAACATGGATACAATCAAAGCTTCAGATCCACAATAGATATTTTAGATTTAAAAGGAAAATTTTCATTTTTCTATGAATAAGGTCAGATTGTGAAATAAGGTCGATACGTGAATAAGTAATCTCACACCAAAAGATAGAAATTTCCCAAAAAAACATCTTCACGCTTCATGAATAAGACTTGTGAATAAGAACTCGTGAATAAGAACTCGTGAATAGTAATTCTTGAATAAGAACTCGTGAATAAGAAACTCATAATAAGAATCTCCCGATTTTAACCAAAGTCCTGTAAAACACATGCATGTGATGTTCCAATGTAATAATAGAAGAATGTCACCAAGTATAGGTAAATCACATGATACAAAGTGTTATTCCAATGTAACAAATAAGAATGGAATAACATAAGGATTTCACCAAGTATAGGGTATGCCGCGTGATCAAAGTTATGTATAGGGTATGCCACTTTTACGTGTTATTCCAATAGAATAATAATGAATGGAATAATGTAAGTTCTCTTCAAGAAGAAAGAATAACACCCTTACCGTAAAAAGAACCTAATATAGAAGTAAATGAAGTAGCGGAATACTCTTCTTCTTTTCTATAATTTTCTCTCTATAGCTTCTCTCTATAATTTCTCGCCTAGAGTTTCAATGAATTCGTAAGAAAATAATGAAGGAATGAGCTTCTATTTATAGGAAAATGGAATGATAAGAATTAATCCATGAATGTATTCAGATTGATTTACTTTTAATCTGACTATCCATATTTAAAGAAATTTTTTTAAATAAAATATAATATATTCTGCTTTATATAAAAACATTTTACTATGCAAACACTATGCCATACTATGCAAAACACTATGCAAAATACTATGCATAATAAAATATAATATATTCTATTTATGTAATAACTTTAATAAAGTATTCTATTTTATATGAAAAGATGTTTCGCTTTTATTACGTTAATAATACGAATAAAACAAAACGTCACTATCGCTATAATAATTCATATTATTAATCGACAATAATGGAATCAAACCGAAAGTGACTTCTCACATAAGCATCAATAATCAATACCGCAATGCTACTTATGCAACCACACGTGACATCGCATTTTTCTACCGAGTAGTTCAACAAGAACCACGGTAAAACTTCCGCCGTTATTTCAATAAAATATTTTTGTCGCTTTTCAATCCGACAATAATTTACATTAGGGTCCACCAATGATTGAGCCGTTGTATTTAATATTCCCCGCTAAACCTAATATTCCCCCACCAATCGAATATAATATAAACCACTGCGCATACTTTGCAAAATTTATAAATACTACCCACAACTATAATATTATCTCAAATTCACACCATAATATTAAAAAATTATTTCGACAAAATTTAAATCTTTATTGATAAAATCTGGGTCTCACAATAAGTGTGTTTTCACCACGTAATCACAAAGTGTAGCCAATTCAGTAAACACAAATTTGTGATATGCATTTGACGATCTTATTATTTGAAAAATCACTATAATATACAACATCAATTAGCATATATTAAAGCAATTTACATTTAAGTTATAATACTTATGAACATTTTTTAAACTTATACTTATAATACTTAAAAAAAATTCAGCGAGTCTCCCCCTACAATATAGACTAGCCATTATACGATGACATGTATATGGACATTTCTAGGCACCTAAGACACAAACCAAGAGAAATATACAAATTTTCAATACAATAAGACCAAAACAATAACGATTGAATGCAAATTAAAGAAGTAAAAATTCGACCCATAAACATTACCAATATAATATCAATCAAAACATTACCAATATACAATAAATGGAATCTTAAATGCTTATATATAAATGATATATGTGGATGTACGTCTATTCGTAGGGAGGGCAAATCAATAAGAATCGATCATCCAGATTGTAGGGGCCTTGGGCACACGATTAGCCCCCTACCTGAGCCGCTGCTATCTTCTTCATACCGCTTGGCCATTTGTATATTACAAATTTCAAGATGTTATTATGAGTCATATTTGATTACATTTATATATGACAATAAACATGATAGTGATATAAACATGTATATATATAAATATAAAATGACAATAAACAAAAGTTGCATTTAAATCGTTTAGTACATAAACATGACAGTGATATAAAAAACATGTAATGCTAAACATACATTTCATTTTTTCAAGTGTTAATGTCTGATTCAGAATCATCTTGTAAACGTGTTGCAGATTCATAACCATCATCTGCTTCAGATTCAGTGTCAGATTCAGTCAATAACCCTTCATCCTTAGTATCAATGTCATCTGACACAAGTATTGACTCAGGATCTAATTCATGTGGTTCATCTCCACCATCTAACTGGATTACTTCATTGTCGTCCTCCACATTTATTATAGTTTGACTATGAAGCATCTCGCTTCTCAGAAATCTCCCCATCAACTAATTCTACACGACTATGCCATGGAGTATGAATTACAACTTGCCAATCAGAAGCGATCTATCCCTTTTCCTAACAGGACTAGGGAGTGTAGTATACTTGTCTTGTTTGAGTTGGTAAAACAAATGGTTCGTTGGAGTACGCAGACCTATGGAGGTCAATATCGACGATTCCATGTCTGTCAACACGTATCCCTTTTTCTGAATCAAACCAACGGCACTTGAACAAGTGAATATGACCCCCGTATGTGCCCTTGTACGACAACTCTACTATATCCTCCAACTCCCCATAAAAGGCACGACCAAACTCATTATAACAATCTCATTGGACACACACTCCAGAGTTCGTTGTTCTTTTACCGCGCCCATATGCCTTTGTGTGAAATTCACAACCATTTATTTTTTAACCATTGCGGCTTACTTGGTCCCTGTCTGGTCCCGTAGCTAGGACTTGTACATTAGCCAGAATCGTTGATCCCTCAGTCAAAGCCTACAAAAACTCCATCTTATTAAATGAAGTCATAGTTAACACACACATATATATATATATATATATATATATATATACTACGTGCTTAAAAATTGAACTTACTTTGTCCTTTAGCCAAAGTGTAAATTTTTATCCCGATTGATTTGAATATCTTTATCGCTTATGCTAGGATGCTTCACTTTTTAACTCGTCATCGTATAATCTATACCATGTTATAAACATTAACATATTGGAATAAATTTTTAACTTAAAAGATAAATTATCAAGTTTACATGTGTACCTCACAAATTCGTCAATCTCCTCGCAATTGAGAAGAATGTAAGTATGTGCAGCATGTAATTCTTGCTCGAGAGAGAATATGCGCTTCTTTTCCATAAGCGCGAATTCGATAGACCAAATACAGAGAGCCACCATTTAGTTCAACGCTTCCCCATCATCATGTCTCGATACTCGATTGGCCTTTGTCAAGACTTCGTCTGGAAAATAGTATGAGACAAACGTAGATATCTCATCGAAACTGTATGCCTCACATATCGACCCCTCGACATAAGCTCTATTCTTCACCTTCCTCTTAAGGTTTCCCATCACCCTCTCGAAAGGGTCATCCATCTATATTGAATCGGACCCCAACACAAGCTTCATAGGGAAGATGGATTTGCAAATGCTCCATGGAGTCAAAAAAACCAGTGGGAATATTTTTCCAGGCTTTACACGTGATCTCTATGATGTTCTTCTCAAGTACGTATATGTCCTTCTCATTTAATGATTTTGAACATAAGCCTTTGAAGAAACGACTAAGATCCGCCAAAGCATCCCATATTGGTTTATCAAGCGATCCCGAAATGCTATAGGCATGAGTCTCTCCATGAACACACGATACCATGACTCTTCATCCCTTGCAATTTCCCACCCGTAACACACCTTGCAATGTTTGACGATATCCATCCGGTAGTTTCAGACTTAACCCATATGCACACATCTTCAACTTGCTTTTTGGACAATGTACCCTTGCGATGCGGTTTGACATTCTTACCATTAGGAGATTCATAAAGTTCTAATCCGGACGCTTATAAATATCTTTCATGTCCAAACGTGCCTTTATCGTTATCTTTTGTCTTCCCCATAACATTCATCACAAAGCAGTTAAACACATTGTCAAACACATTTTCTCAATATGCATCACATCTAGATTATGATTTAATCAAATTTGTAGACCAATAAGGCGGCTTCCCAAAAGGTGCTTCTCCGAACCCAGTAATGAGATTCGCCAAACCTATTGATTATGTTTGTGGCATCAACCTTACCAAATGGGATAACCGGCAATCTCATCACACGATCTAGCATCTCCGTTCCCGACAATCGCGGTGCAGGCATATCATTGTCTACTTTCCTTTCCTCAAGTGTTCTCTATTTCTTCAAACGGGTGATCTAACGGTAAAGAATCCCATTTATGGCAAATAAACCAACAAGGCTTTCGACCTTTTGATAGATTAAATGACTTTGTATGCTTTATACAATACGTACAAGCCAACTTCCCGTGTGTACTCCATCCAGCTAACATACTATAAGCTTGGAAGTCACTTATAGTCCACATAACAAATTTCCTCTAAGGTTGAAATTTGTTTTCGTTTTGCAACATCCCAAGTCTATACTCCATCCTCCCACAATACCTTCAACTCGCTCATAAGAGGTCTCAAGTAAACATCTAAGTTCTTTCCGGACTCTTAGGACCGTGAACCACGAGTGAAAGAAATAAGTATGGTCGTTTATACACATCCAAGGAGGCAAGTTAGACGGAGTAACAATCACAAATTTCAAACATGAGTATTTTAATAAATTTGAGTGGCCAAACGGATTGAAACCATCAATGGACAATCCAGCCTCACATTTCTAGGTTCCAATGCAAATCCAGATGTGCTAAGTTGAAATCTTTCCAAGCCCCGCCCATCTCATGGATGATTTAGTTCTCCATCTTTAGTTGGAGATTTCGCATGCCAACTTATATGTTCAGTTGTTCTTGAAGACATGTACAATATTTTTAGCCGATGTGTTATTGGAAAATACCTTAGAATCTTAAACGGTATACTTGATTTTTTTGTAGTCACACCCTCTTTATTAGGCCTAAACCGATCATGACTGCAAAACGTGCACCTTGTCATCCTGCTCATTTTCCTTATAAAACAACATGCAATCGCTTGGGACACGATCGATCTTTTGGTATCCAAGACCCAACTTCTTCACCATTTTCTTACAAAAGTAATAGTTACTGTGTAATTTCTCATCGTCAGCAACATACTCTTAATGGCCTTCAAGAAGCGACTCAAAACACTCATGGCTCATGTTGTGATCAAAGATTGATGTTAAGTAATGTCGCCATCGTAGAGACAATGTAGTGTGTTTGGTGCAACCATGCCACAATGGCTCGCTACCCTCGTCTAACAACTTAAAGAAGTCTTTGGCATCAGAATTCATAGGTTGCTCTATGCCTTGCTCCCAATCAAAATCTGGCCCTGCAATATCATGAACCATTTCATTCATACGATGAGTACTACTGCCCGAATTGTGTACTTGTATGATGCCATCATCTCTTCTCTGCCTATGTGCCCACCAGCATTCTTCGTAATTTCTCATGAACCCAGAAATAAGTAAATGATAGTTTACCATGTCTCTGTCCATATAATTTATATTCTTACACTTCAAATATGGACATCGATTCTGCGACTTACTATTCATACATTCTGGGTGACTATATCGCGATACTCCAAAAACACTTGGCAACCAAATTTCTAAATTCATGCAGATTTATCCGGGCACTTGACTTTCGTCGTGCCATCCAACTACTGATGCAATAGAGGTCCATGATTCCACTAGCACCTACTACGAGATAACATGAGCTTATTAATCATATGACTTGAGCATACTTGTAACCATATGACTTGAGCATACTTGTAAGCATATGAATAACATTTCAAAGATACTTGTATACGACTTGACTTGAGCATACTTGTAACCATATGACTTGAGCATACTTGTAAGCATATGATTAACATTTAAGCATACTTGTAAGCATATGACTTGAGCATACTTGTAAACATATGATTATAACATTTAAGCATACTTATAAGCATATGACTAGAGCATACTAGCCAGTAAGCATATGACTTGAGCATACTAGTAAGCACATAAAGAGCTCATTAATATTATAAATGTTCGACTACTCAATTCCGATTAATAAAAAATTTCGCCAGAGTCTCCCTATAATATGGACTAGCCACATGCACGACGGCATGTATATAAGGTCATTTCTAGGCACCCAAGACACAAACCAAGAGAAATATACAAATTCCCAATATAATAAGACCAAAACAATAACGATTGAATGTAAATTAAAGCAGTAAAAAGTTTAGGAGTATACTACAAATTTAGAGTTCCAAAAACTCGCACTTTCATTTTTGCAGCCTTCTATCTTTACTTTACACATGAGCGCAATAATTAACTTACTTCTGATTAGGGCACTTATCTCTTAGTTCTTTATTCCATTGAAATGTGTGGTTGTTTATTTTCTGAAATGATCACCAAATACATTGAAGATCATTTCATTCCTTCCTCAATTAAATTTATTCAATCTAAACGGAATAGAGATGCCATCTTTTGGGGATACTGATTTTAAGCTATTCAAAATGGGCAGGTGGTCTAATTGAGCAGTTTATAGAAATTAGTTGTATTTTTATAGTTTGTATTCCAGATAACTTTTGTTATACAAAAAAAACTCTTCTGTACAATGCAACCAATTTATACAACTGTCCAAATGAATGTTTCGATCAGTTTGGATCAGTTTTCTCTTTACAATTGTCTAACTGTCCAAATCTCAATCTTGATAGCCTAGCGATTAGCATAAACTATCAAATCTCAATCCTTGATTTGTTACGCTTGCAACTGCCATTTTACAGGATGAAATAAAGTAGTTCATTCAGAAATAATATTAAGAAGCCTAGTAAATCAATAAACCAACACCATTTTGGGTAAGGAGGAACAACAGTTGATAAGACTACTAAAATTACCCAGCTGGTATTCTTCAAAATCCTACAAACCATAAAAGGGTCTCTTCCCAAAATCCCTATCTCATGTACAAATCTACCCAACTTTACATGTAATCCGACTTCAACAAAATTAACATTTGCATCAAAGATTCAATATTTCAATCACACATTACAAATTAGATACTAAACTCAATCCTCTCGTAATACATACCATATAATTTATGTCCAATGTAGGTATTTATGCCTTCATCTATGCGCATATAGCAAATACATAATTCCATGCCAAGCAGTATGCAAGCAAAAAGCAATGACGATACACATATGTAAAAAATCAGTGCAGTTAAGAAAATTAGACCCGAAGAAAAGAAAAAAAGTCAACATTCAAACTAAAAGTTAACGCCATTGTCAATTTAAACCAAAATAAAAATTAACAAAACACAAAATTCACATTTAAGTAAATTTAGCCCTAAACTGAAGAAACAAAAGGGTTTGTTTTCATCTTCCTTACTTGTCCCTTGTTTATATTAGAACTGAAATTCAATCCACACCCAAATACTTAGAACTGAAATTCAATCTACACCCAAATACAAGTAAATGCCTAATGTTTGAGAGACATTATACAGATGAGCATAACTCAAATCCCATTTGGAAATACATATATGAATTGTAAGTAGAGAATTATCAGTATGTATGAGAGGAGAGAGAGAAAATATGTGGATGAGATCTACTATGAAGAAGAAAACCCACCGGTCACAGGAGAGAGAGTAATGAACACCAATCAAAGGAGTAGCAAGAACCAATCAAGGAGTAAGCGAGCTCTTCTTCTTCTTCTTTCTTTTCTCCCCTTCTCCTCTTCTCCCTCTTCCGTCAGTCCTCTTTTTTTTTTTTTTTCTTCACGAGTTGATAGAACGCCTTTGAGCCTCAATCATTTAAGAAGATCGGCTGACACCTTCGATGATCACGATTTTTAATGACGTGGACGATTTTAGCGACCGCATGCGGTCGCTGATAAAGATTAGTCGCAACAAAAAACCGCGCCAGGGTTTCGCACCAAATTTTTGGGGGGGAAATTCATATCAGCTACCGATCACTGATATCTACTAGCGATTAGAATTTATCCCGGTCGCAGATAGCGGTCGCTAACACTATTATCAGCGACCGGATATGCGATCGCTGATATTATTGGTCGCAGATAGGTCTTTTTTTTGTAGTGTATATTTATATATTCCCAAAGCAAAATCTATCATTAAAGAAAAACTTTAATTTGTTTGTATACTCATTGGTAGGATCGATTGTTCTAAATTGATAGCAAATTTACCGTTGTTCCATTTTCAAAGACAAACGAATTTAGGATATTTTTATACATAAACTATAAGATTTAACTTACACACATACAACTATATGTTATAACAATAATAATAATAATAATATATTTTTATGTTATTTCCTATATATATATATATATGTTATGTCTTGAAAAATAGTCATTTTTTTCATTATAGTTTCTGAACAAATTAAGGAGGTTTAATTTATCTATAAAATATACTTTAAGGTTTTTACATGTCCTAATATTGTGTAAAAAAATATTCAAATATTTTGGCAGGTATCTAGAGTGGGAGGAGCATGATGCAACTTGACTTCATACTTTTTAAGCTTAAAGAGAGGGAGAGGGAGAGGGAGAGGGAGAGGGAGAGGGACTGACTCACTGTGTGTCATTAATTTGGATCCAATTTTACAGAACAAACTTAATTTTAACAAGGGACCCTCTCAACACTTAGTTAAACATATCAGCTCAGCTTGGCTCATTTACATTTAGCCACCACACGTGACGGTTATTCTTTATAATTTGATTCTTCTCCTCATCCCGTTCCCCTCTCCCTCTCTCTCTCTCTCTGCAGAATCTAATAAAGCTAGCTAGCTAAAGTCACTCCATGAGCAAAAAAGGTTATTAGCCAGAAGTGAACCTAAACTTTTACTTTCAATAAAAATTATCCTACAAATTAATACACATATTGAAAAAGATAGTAGTAAAAAATAATATACTTCGCTAGCTAGCTAGTTTTTTAACACTTGAAAAACACTTAAATAACGACTTGTAATATAGTCGTCGAGTAGACACACGATAAATTAAATACCCACACAGTTAAAAATATTCACACTATACTATTTAAATTGGTATGTCTTTTTTTTTTTTTTTTTGGTCCTTCTTAGCGCACTATTAATCATGCATGTTCTAAAAAGAGAGATATATCGACCAGTTGAAAATCTAAATGCACTGAAATATGATTAACCATGCATATATATAAAATTATATATGGCAAATAAACAAGTATTTTATGATGCATGAAATGAATTTATGGACTTTAATTGGGATAGATGGAATATCTTTGTTGTTTGAAATTTATTATTCTAAGTTATCTCAAATGTCATAAAGTGTATGGTACTCTACTACTCTTTTTTGTATGATATAATTAGAATTAGAATAATATGTTACCAATTGTATTAAAACTAGCCAGCCAACAAGTACTGATAGAGAAATATTATATAATATTGTACAATAATATTGGTTTAGGTGTTCCTTCCTTCATCAACATATATATTGTTAACGTCAAGATCTTCTGTCACGTTCTAATCACGTAAGACGTTCTGATCCTGCACACTAAACACAGTCAACACCAAAAGCTTGACGGATTCGACCGTCGGGGGATAGCTCAGACGTGAGAGTCAGTATAGACGATCACAAGGTTAATAATGGAGGATAAAAATATCTAATGTCTTGAGAGAGATAAAATTATCAGTTACCTTTTGCTTGAAGACTTCCTTGCTATGTTATACCCTTTTGCCCGGTTTACCGTGCCACCCACTACTGTCAGACACAACCCCCCAATCCTCCATGATCTCTGCCGACTGCATGCATGTTGTCACCTTTTTTCTGCACTGTTTATACCGCCGGCCGACTATAATCCCATCCACATTAATGATCTGCAGACTACTCGGTCAACATCCTTACTTTTTCATCATTACAAGTCAAAGATGGAGATATTAAAATATTCAATGGGTCAATCCACTGACCCGACCCGATTTTATAAGGGCCTAACAAGAATAAGATGGTGACCAAGCCCGATAACTTTAGGACCCAATAGAGAAGATCCAACGGACTAACCAAATAAGTAGGCCCAATCCATTCGGCCCAATATATGAGATATTATGACCCAACATTGCCCCCTAGTTTTTTATTAAACAGAATGTTTAATAAGAAACTATAAGTGGTGCATGACATGATAGGACTGTTAGGTTTGTAATATTCTTGAACGCAATCAAATTGCATAAAAGTGCGGAAGCGTGTAAAATCAGAGTTTAAAAAAAATTTTACAAACCATATACCCGGATCACCCTTTATGCACAATTATTAATTAAACGAAAAGATAAAGAATAAAATCATACCTTGAAGATCGAGCTTCCTCGTACAAGTTCACCTCCAATCCTTTTCGCTTCAACTTGAATCCACCGGGTTTGGTTCCTTCCTTTGATCAACGTTAGCCACCCATGTGTTTCGGCCTCAGAGGTGATCCACCAGGAAGAATAAAATTCAAGAAGATGGGTGTTATATGGCTAACCCTAGTTTTCTATCTCTATAGAAAAGGCATACTCCCAACAACTTGGAATTATTACGTCTTTGTTAAAGTCAACAACCCATACCACCCATAATAAGACTCCTCTTATTTATAGATGTGGGCAACCCACCTTAACAATTAAGGAATTGGGTTTTAATTAATTAATTCTTTTAATTAATTAAGCTCCCTAATCTTATTAGGGATAATTAATTAAACTCCTTTAATTAATTTTCCTTCCTAATCCAATTAGGAATAAATGAGAGTACTTATATTAAATTAATTCCTAAACTCTTTTAGAAATTAAAATAATAATAATTGTAATAATATTAATAAGACTCCTCTTATTAATTTATATTTAATATTTCTAAAATATTAAATAATAAATATTAAGCTATTTAATTTATTCTATCACCATAGATTAAATTAAATATACTTAACATATTATTACGATTATGCCATTAACTTCTTAAATAATTATTCTTCCTTTTATGGTGTGACCCTTTAGGTTCTCCATATTAAACCTATTGTGAATAAATCAATTAGAACAATTCTAATCTTATTTAAATAAATAAATTAAACAATTAATTTATTTAAATAATATTTATTCTACAATAGGGATAAGCCTCCCTAGCGATCAACGACTTTCCGTATAATATAGATTTCAACATTAATCATTAAAGAACCTTTGAGTAAATAGTTACCGTGCAATTCAATCCTTCCACCATACAATGTCCCAATTAAATATAAGACATGGAATTCTTCATCAAGTCTTATTTTATTTAATTATATGTATTTCGACTTTTAAATGCATGACTCAAATAATGCAAATTAGAAACTCCTTTCTAATTTCATTCTGCCAACCAAGGACTACTGGGTTGTCATTTATCGAATCACATAGGACATTTCTCTTCTTTATTAGAAGTGGTAGATTCTTTATTGATCATACATTATCTCCATGTACAACTTATTATACCCAAGCATACCCTTTGATATACCCTAAGGGTCTTAAGGAATAAGTCAAAGTATAACTCATCATACACAAGATACTATGATGATCTCAAGTCCAAGGATTACTTGACTACTATCACTACAGAATTCTTATTGACAGCAAATAAAACTCCATTAGGTATTCCTTAGCGAGCCAATGCTCGGTGGAACTTATTCTCTAATAAGCACCTACATACTTGCTTTAGTGTCTCCACACAAATGATCATGAGATCAATCATCCTCATCCAATGAAGCAAGAACGATGTACCAATCTATCCGGATTCACTAATCCCCAATTTAGTAATCCAATGATTGGGAACTATTTTAGTTTTAAGCTTTCTAAGAATTTAGATCTCATTAGAATGATCATCATCATTATTCTAAAAGCATTGCTTAAAACTATGGGTTTATCACATATTATAAAACAGCATCATGTAGATAATTAAAAGCCTTTAATAAATTAATACTTTTTATTAATAAATGAATAAGATTGTTACAAAGTATATGCTTTATCATCAAACATGATTGGCTTGTGTGCATACTACTTTCAAGGACTTACTAAAGGCCCATAGTGAGGATAACTGAACCAAAGCCCAACCGGTATGATACATAAAACAAAATAGAAAGAGACCGGAGGTCCAATATGAAAGGCCCAATTTGGAAAATGCTTGAGACTTAATCCGGACGCCACCCATTCGAATTCTCCATCATAACCAGCATTTAATGTGCCGTCTTCGTGCTCCGTGCAACCGTCAGTATAAAAGTTAATTTCCCCCAGATTTGACAATTTTACCCGTCAATTCAAATTTCGGACCTTTGAGCTCTCTTCTTCTCTCCAGAACCTTTATTCTCTTCTCTGCAAAACCTCAATCAAGATCTCAACAATGGTGGTCCTCAATTCAAACGAAAAACCCTCCTCTTCGTGTGACCCCAATTAACACCGTCCCACCGAACCCAAGCCCCAACAAAGAGACATCAAGCTCAAACCCTAAGGCTGCAACCCCAAGTAAGAATCCAACAACGAAGCCCCTTCCCAACCCTTCTGTATTTTTTAAGAGTAAGTAACGATACTCCCATGCCAACACTCCATCGATAGTTACTGAGATTGACTTGAAGAGAATCCGAGCTCGTTGCCATATCCCGGACACCCACTTGGTGAGGGCTCCCAGGTCAGAGGAGCGAATGTATCAATGACCAGAGGGTTGGACGACTGTCCCGGTAACTATCCTTGAGAAGGAAATCTGATTCCCTCTCCATGCTTTTATAATAACCCTCATAGGGTTTATTGGCGTCGAATTTGCCCAACTGGTGCCGAATTCCTACATACACATCCTAGCATTTATCGCCTTTTGCCATGAACTGGGCGTCTAACCCACACTCGACTTCTTTTTCACTGTCTACAAAATCGGTCAGTCCCGAGATAAGGGTTTCAAGGCCTTAAGCAAACAACCACCGAAGACAAGTGAAAAATTTGAGAGACGCTCTTTGGTTTCTACTCCTTCCAGTAACAGGGGATGACACGAAAAGTGGTTTTTCGTAAAGGGACCAGAGATCACTTCCCTGCCGAACTGGGTTACTGATGAGAAGATATTTGCTGACTTTGGAGACATTCCTAAGGAGCGTGAGGCCGAAATGATAGAGCTCTTTGACAACTTCCCGAAGGAGGAATGGAACTATGGACTTCTCTCCAAGCAGACATGGTTATATGACCACAAATGTAAGTATTAGTCTGTCTTATATATACATAAATTTGGAAATTTATGTAATGTGAATTCTGACATAGGACTGTTTACTTTATGCAGTGTCTTTGATCAGACCGAACTCCTTAGAAATAAAGGAATTAGAAGATTTTTTATCTGGAAAATCTTCTAAGTCAGCTGAAATTCCACTAGAAATGCTTCAAGATGATCCAACTCCTGAAGCACATACCACTGAACTCCGGGTAGACGAGCCAGAAGCTGACGATCTTTTTCCACCCGAAGAAAACCTTCAGCCTCGCCGAAAAAAGAGAGCTGTTCACAAACCCCGATTAGTCCCCACTCCAACTTTTCCTGAGCCCACCCCAGAAATTGAGACCATCCCAAAGCCTGAAACTATCCCAGAATCTGCACCAACTACCAACCCAACTTCTGGCCGAGGGAGTCTACTCGATCTACCCGTAGGTGATCAAAAATTACTCATTCGAGTCAAAAAATTAAGAACCAAAATTACCCCTCTGACAACCGAAGAGCTCAGAGTGCCTCCTCCTTCATCTGATCTTCCCCCATAGTTCTCATTGAGATTCAAGTATCCGATGAAGACGAACATGCCGAACCTGTCCCTTCTCTATCCCGAAAAAGGAAACACCCATCTGACAGTCATCCAAGTTCAGCATCCGTGTGACGCCCCCAAAATTAGGTATACGTCACCCATCTTGGGTCGCCACTTACATGGTACATAAATTCAAATACAAACTTAATTATACATCTGTCGTGTAACATACGACAATACATAAACCGAGAGTTCTAATAGGAATATTGTCATTTAGACAATATCCATACTAAAGGAGTCCTCATTACATTTATTGTCACACTATTTAATGTAATAGTGAGGACTACTAATGCTATCTTCGGACCATCACTCTTTTCCCAGCACTCGTCTCCAAATTATATTTTCATTTCAAGAAGAGAACGGAAAGAAAGGGTGAGCTCAACTAGCCCAAGAAGAAATATTATAACTAAGATAATGCGAATAAATTATCAATACTCTTCAACAATGTTAAACCGATAAAATACAATAGACAACCGGTTTAATCATAGTGAATATGCAATCCATTAAAAGAGTCAAGTAGAAAATAAAGTCTACTATCTTTTAGGTTTTAAAAGTTTTCATCAATTTTTATCACTAAGACTCAGTTTAATGAATAAACCACAATATCTAATCATCCTCGCATCACTGGTCCAAGGATTTTCATCAAATTATCAATGGTCATGACTATACCGAATCACCCCCGGTCATAATCATACCAAAACTATCCATCAACGCATTACAAATACCGAGGACTTTTTGTCACATCATTTATATCAAGCCATGATTATACCGAATGATCCTCCGTCATAATCATACTAAGTTCATCTATGCACGTAAGCCAAAAGATAACATAATATAACATGAGGATGATGACAATGACATAATAATTCAATAAAACAAGTTCACGAATTAATTTATTCAGAAACTAATAACGTCCAAATTGTCAACATGATCTTGCTTTGTAAAGTAAAATTCAAGAATGCTCGGAAAAATATTTTCATTAAAAATCTTCGGATGAAGCCTTGAATATCAAGGATATTCCACTAAATTCATGGAGTATAAAGTCAAAATTTTAACTTAACCGAGTATAATAAATAATGAAATAACAAAAGAAATCACCATGCATGCGGTATTGCATGACAGTTATTCCAAATGTAATAATAAATAGTAATAATAAAATCGGACCGGTCCTAAGTAAAATACATGCATGTGGATATTCCAATAGAATAATAAAGATGTAATAATAAAGATTTTAACCAGTCCTGCGTAAAAGCCTGCATGCGAGGATGTTCCAATGTAATAATAAAATAATAAAAGAATGTCACCAAGTATAGGGATTCGCATATCTGAAGTTATTCCAATGAATAAATAAGAATGGAATAATATAAGGATTTCACCAAGTATAGGGTATTCCATATATACAGGTCATGTATAGGGTATGCCACTTTTACAGGTTATTCCAACAGAATAATAAAGAATGGAATAACAGAAGTTCTCTTCATGAATAAAAAAAAATAACACCCCTTACGAGTACAACAAATAATATTCCCTACCTTAGAAGAGTTGAATATTGGAAGTGAAGTAGCAAAATACT
This sequence comes from Panax quinquefolius, assembly GCA_020205615.1. Classification (NCBI taxonomy): domain Eukaryota; kingdom Viridiplantae; phylum Streptophyta; class Magnoliopsida; order Apiales; family Araliaceae; genus Panax; species Panax quinquefolius. The sequence goes on along the minus strand of CM035155.1, from coordinate 8,959,968 downwards.
TTTCTTCTTTCTCTATATAGTTTCTCTCTAGTTTCAAAGGAATTCTAAGAAATAATGAAGGAATGAAACTTTCTATTTATAGAAAAAGCGAGGGTGGCTCTTGATCTTAACGAAGGGTCAAAATGACTTCGGTAATATCAAGAGACAACTACTATTTCATGAAGGGGTAATTAACCTCGAACAATCAAGAGGCGCTTAACTCTTGGTAATATCAAGGGACAACTACTATTTGTGTGAAGGGTAATTACTATCGACGAAGGTAATTACTATCGACGAAGGTAATTACTATTGAAGAAGGTAATTACTATCGACGAAGGTAAATACTATCGATGAAGGTAATTACTATTCATAAAGGTAATTACTATTCACAAAGGTAATTACTATCGACGAAAGGTAAATACTATCGACGAAGGTAATTACTATTCACAAAGATAATTACTATTCACAAAGGTAATTACTATTGACGAAGGACTCTTAGATGATGACATATGGGCCCCCATAAAATAATCAAACTTACCACAAACGTCTCATAATGAGACTCTTTATATACATCAAGGATTGAAAAAATATTACCACAAATCATTTTATTTTAATCAACACATTTTAATCTTTCAACAATTATTAATCATTTATAACTTGTCGCCTCAATTAATAATTTAATACTATAACATATTATACGATGATATCTTTGTGACAATAATTGAATCAATAATATAAGAGATATGATGTAAGACCCCTAAATTTTTTTAAATAAAAAGAATTTCCTTTATTTATTATTTTGAAATAGTAAGGGTTGATTTGATTAATGTGGATAGTTAGGGTAAAATACGCAAATATTTCAAAATAAGCAAGTGGTTATAAAATATTCATTTTTGTCGGGGAATATTCGTTTGGTCGTGGAATATTCGTATCTATCTAGAATATTCGCATTTACGGCAGCCAGCCCCATAATGTGGGCCCCATAACTAAAAGCGATTGATGAGAAAAATGACAAATATAAGTTGTTTAAAATAACTGCGTAATTGTTACCGTAATTTGGAATACCGGTTAATATCGTTGAATACCCGCCGGTTAAAACACACTAATATGCTGGCGTTGTTGACAAGAAGACACTTGTATTGCATCAATTATTGATCCTTACGTAGAAAGGCACTATTCAATAATTATTACGAGAATTACTGCTCAAGATTTTATTTTATCGATTCAATAATTGTTGCGTTGGTATTTTATATTATCACTGTTTCAATAATTGTCATCGCACACATATTTCCCATTATCGCATCAATAATTCATATTATTTGAATAATATTATTAGATAACATTATTGGCAATGTCTAGAAAGTTCTGCTCTAAGGAGAGGTTTGTCACCTAATCAAGGCGCCAAGAAGTGAGAGATCCTTATTGAAAGCCCTCTTCCTCGAAACCACCGTCATCATAATTGTGATTCTGTAATATTATTTGGGAATAATTAATTATTGATTTATATGATAAGAAAATATTTATTTGATATGGATATAAATGATGGATTTATTTATTATATGTGGTTATAATTGAAGGATTTAATGTTGAGGTGTTTTATCAAGATTTTTGTTTGAATGGAGGTATTAAAAATCAAATCAAGATTTTTACGATATATCATGTGAGTTATAATTTTAATCTGACCGCTGGATCGCTATGTATTTTTAGATATGTTATACATATATAAGTTGAGTATATGTCTCACAAATTTTGAACCGTTAAAATGAAATCGAATGATTTGTTATAAATTTTAAGAGGTGTTTGATTCTTAAAGTAGGGTTATAATTGATTTTGGTGGAAAATTCTAGAATTGAGTGGGCCCCACTTGTGGTTGGTGAAAAAAAATGTGCTGAATTTTATTTCAAATGTGGTGGGTGGCAATAGTAGCAGTAAAGCCATCGTGTAGCAGTGTCAAGTCTCGCTTTCTACGGCCATAACATTTTCCTATAAATAGAGGGCTAAGTTAGAATTGAAAATCACACCGTAAACAAAGTTTTCTCTTTCTCTATTTATCGAGCGATTTTGTGAGTATTTAGATACTTTGAGAGTCATTGCTCAAGACAAGTTTCATTCAAAGATCACTTCCGATCTTTCCTTCCAAGTAATCGATTCTTTGAGGTAAGGGATGTTATTTTCTTCCCAAATGATATTATTTCTTCAATATCATTACGTCAAATATCGGTTGGAACTTTTATCAAATTTGGAACTTTTTCATGCTTCTGGGGTTACTATTCACGAGTTACTATTCACGAAGTTACTATTCATGAGTTACTATTCACGAAGTTACTATTCACGAGTAGTACTATTCATGAAGCGTGAAAATGTTTTTTTTTTGGAATTTCTATCTTTTGGTGTCTGAGTTACTATTCACGATACTATGACTATTCACGATATACTGAAGACTATTCACGATACTACCACTATTCATCGAAAAATAAAATTTCTTCTTTTCATTCCAAAATATCTATTCTCGATACTAGCTTTGATTGTATCCATGTTTTGATCATTCTCAAATTTTACACCACTACGATTATTTTGAGGTATTTTTGAACATGGATAAAATAAAGTACTAATCCTTAATCCTTAATCCTTGTCATTTTGCTTTCACCGGATTCGCTTTCTTTAAAATATTTTCATCATCCTCGCCTTAAAATGATGATATTATTGAATATCTTCGGCCCGTAGTGCAAAGATGAATGATTTCAAGAATATCTTTGGCCCAGAAGTAAAGATGAACAAGTGTTGAGATGAACATGATCGATCGATTAATATCTTTGGCGCTGTAGTGCAAAGATGAACAGTGTTTAAATGAATACGACTAATCGATGAATATCTTTGGCCTCAGAGTGCAAAGATGAATATTTGATTCCGATATGTTTATGGATTGTTGTTACAGGATAAAAGATAGACGATGAACTTTAAATTCATACATGTAAGATAGTAGTTTGCATTCTCTACTTAACTCTTCTAATGAATTATTATTTCACCATGGCGAATATTGATTTAAAATTTGTTGTCTATCAGATTCTATTAAATTTTTCCCCGTTGAAGACTAACGATAATTTGTCAGATATTATCTTAGTCATAATATTCTTTATCGAAGCTAGTTGAGCTCACCCTTTTCCTTTTTGTTCCATTCTTCTCGTGAGGCGCTAGAATATAAATGAGTACGAAGCCTCGGGTATGGAATGAAGGTTTTAGAAAGGATTGTTTAGTAGTCCTCACCATTTTTGTAAAATAATGTATCAATAAATGTGATGAGGATTTATTTGAGTATAGATATTGTCTAGAAGATAATATTTGTATTTAAACTCACGCTTTACTATTGTAATAATAAAGTTGTAATTGCTTCGCACTCATGTATTGACAACCTGTAATGGGTGATGTATACCTATTTTGGGGCGCGCACAATTGGTATCGTAGCTTAGGATATGATCTCCATGCGAGATCGGGAATAGAACTAGAGGGGAGAGACGAGTAAATCCTTCGCTAAAGGTGTCCTACCTAAGCTTATTTGTTAGTTGGTCAAGATATAGGATATTATGTGATATATTGATTTCCTTAATTAACCCTTGCTTTTACGACAAGATTTGAGAATGTCGATCGAGAATATTAACAATGGAAATGAGACCGTGGAGACGCTCAGACTCACCAACGAGGAGAACGTGCAACAGTCGGGCAATGTTCCTCCCGTGAACAACACCATCGAAAGCGATGATGAACGAGGGATGTTTAGAAGTTTTTGCGGTAGCTCATGCAAAATCGCATTTGGAGAGACTCGTGTTCAAAATATAGGAGGAAATGATAAATTCACGGTTGTTCACAATGCAAGCAAACAAAGAGTTGGGACCACTGCAATTTAAGGAAAGCCGATCCGATCACGGCGAAACATGGGTCAAGCAAATTACCAAGATATTCGATGTCTTGGGATGCACGGAGAAACGAAGGTTCCATTCGCCACCTTTATGTTCCGTGGCGAGGCAGACTAATCGGTGGGAGTCTCGTGAAGCGCACTCCATCCAAATTTCGCACTCAAAGATGTCTTGGGAGACGCTTCAGAGACTATTTAATGACAAATACTTTCCGAAAAGTGTTCATTATATGAAGGAAGTGGAGTTCATCGATTAGAGCAAAACAACACGACGGTGTCTCAAAGACGAGGCAAAGTTTGCAGAGTTATCCAGTGTTCAGACCTCATTCGGTGGAGAATGAGGAACGATGACGCGGATGTTTCTTAGAGGTTTGAAACCCGCATACGCCAAGATCTCATTTCTCATAAACTTTCTCTCTATTCAGATGTTGTAAATGTGGCTCAATTATTAGAGCGAGATAACGAGTACTGCCAACCGAGGGACCACAACCAGGATCGCACTGTAGATAAGCAAATAATGTAATAATGATAACCAAATGGAGAAAGAAACAGACGGACAAAAATGGTTACCACTCGGTGGTAATCATGGCCATGAAAATGAAGAAGCGAGTCGAGGAGATTTTAAAAGAGGAGATTTAACAACGACTATGTGAAGACGACAAAGGTCTTTAAGAAAGAATCGGTTCTAAGGGAGGAGAACGACCACCCATTATATGCTATAAATGCGAAAAGAGGGACATATCACCAAACCGCCCACAACAAATCAAGGTATGCTATAATTGTGGAAAGGAAGGACATATCGCCGAGATCAGACGCAGAATAAACCTAGTTCAATGGGACGGTGACTCAAAAGATCGTCCCCGTAAAAGTCAAAGTCAACGATTCCGGAAGAGCGCTTTGTTGTGATCGGTCATAATGCGAGGAACCCAAACGAGGTGATCACGGTAAAATTTATTTATAAATTCTCACGTTTATACCTTACTTGATACCGGTGCTACCCATTCATTTATCTCTCCCGCATGTGCTCAACGCTTAAACTCGACCGAGAAATTAGACTTTGATCTATCTGTGAAAACTCCGTTAGAGAAACTTTCATCACATCCACCGCTTATAAATCTTGTTTGATTCAAGTCGCACCATCACCTTACCGCTGACCTTATATCTCTTTAAAGATACTTGCTTTTGATGTGATTTTAGGAATTGATTGGTTAACTACTCATCATGCCAAAATTGATTATTTTCGTAAGGTCATTAGTTTTCATATTCCTAACCAACCTGTTGTATTTAATTCAAGCAACTAAACCATTAAAATCAATCACTATCATATCTAATCATAAAGCTATTCGCTTATTGAAAAACTGATGTCAAGCTTTCTTAGCCCATGTTATGGATTTGAATAAAGACACGCCAAATTTGAATAATATTCCCGCTTGTTATCGACTTTCCCGACGATTTCCCCAAGAACTTCCTTGGCCTACCCCGTAACGTGAAGTCAATTCTTTATCGATCTTGAACCCGGCACAAAGCCCATTTCTAAAACCCCATATCGAATGGCTCCTATCGAACTTCGTGAGTTAAAGGTCCAACTACAGTGAATTGTTGGACATCTGTTTCATTCGTCCCCAAGACATCTCCTCGGGGTGCTCTGCTTTTATTCAGAAAGAAGAAAGAAGCGGAGTATGCGACTTTGTATTGACTATCGGAATCAACCATGTCACCATCAAGAATAGGTATCCTCACCTCAGATTGATGACTTGTTTGACCAACAGCCGTAAGGGGCACAATTCTTTTCAAAAATCGATCTTCGCTCGATATCATCACCAAGATTAAAATCGAGGATATTCCAAAGACCGCCTTTAACTCCAGATGGGCATTATGAATTCTTAGTCATGTCTTTCGACTAACTAATGCTCCTCGCGGCTTTCATGGATATGATGAACCGAGTATTCAAGGAATATTTAGATCATTTGTTGTTGTCTTTATTGATGACATCCTTATATATTCCAAAAGTCGTGAAGATCATGAGCACCATTTGAAGTCGGTACTCCAAAGGCTTCGTGAAAATAAACTATATGCCAAATTGAAGAAATGCGAGTTCGCTCGAGGAAGTAGCATTCCTTGGGCACGTGGTGTCGAAACATGGAGTATCCGTGGACCCGGCCAAGATTGAATCAATACAAAGTCGAGCAACCAAGTCGCATGATCAAGTACGTAGCTTTTGGGCTTAGTGGGTTATTATCTGAGATTCGTGGAAGGGTTTTCTCGAATCGCTACTCCATTAACTCAAATTAACTCCTAAGGATACAAAATTGCTTGGAGTGAAGAATGCGAGAAAAGTTTCCAAGAGCTTAAGAGGAGACTTATTTCAAGACTGTTTCTAACAATACCATCCGGTTCGGATGGATTTGTTATCTACAAATGATGCTTCGTGCAAAGGGTTAGATGTGTTCTCACGCAACGTGGGAAAGTCATAGCTATGCCTCATGACAACTTAAAGAGTATGAGAGGAATTATCCTACTCATGATCTAGAGTCAAATGTAGCAATGCTTTTCATTAAAAATATGGAGGCACTATCTATATGGGGAGAAAGTGGAGATATATTCGCACCATAAAAAGCCTTAAATATTTCTTCACTCAAAAGAACTCAACACGCTGGCAAATGACGCTGGCTCGAACTATTGAAAGACTACGACCACACTATTCAATACCATCCCGGAAAAGTTTAACGGGTAGCTGACGCGATTGAGTAGAAGATCATATGCGGAACGAAAAGCGATGATGTCAAGATACGACAGAGCCAACTTTAATAGAAAAAGTTAAGGTCAGCTTTCAAGCCACCGACCCGTGAAATGATGCGTATGAAGAAGAAAGTACAAGAAGGAGCTATTCCTAAGCGAGAATCGATGAAGAAGGAATACTTTGAGTCCACTCTAGACTTTGTGGTCCCTAACGACTCGATTTGAAGTACAAGATTATGATGGAGGCACACAATACACCATTTGCAATCCATCCTCGAAGTACTAAAATGTATCGTGATCTTCTACATACATTTTGGTGGAACAATACGAAGAGAGATTGCAAAGTTTATCTCGAATGTGTTTAACTTGTCAACGTAAAGGCGAGCATCTAGTACCTAAGGGTCCGTTGCAAACCACTTGAGATTCCTAATGGAAGTGGGAACACATTACCATGGATTTCAAGCACGGGTCTTCCTACGGCTTCTCAAGGCATCAATGCTATTTGGGTTATTGTTGATAGATTAACCAAGTCTGCTTTCATTTAAGACCTCAAATTTTTTTTTAAATAAAAAGGAATTTCCTTTATTTATTATTTTGAAATAGTAAGGGTTGATTTGATTAATGTGGATAGTTAGGGTAAAATACGCAAATATTTCAAAATAAGCAAGTGGTTATAAAATATTCATTGTGTTTGGGAATATTCGTTGGTCGTGGAATATTCAGATCGCTTTGAATATTCGCATTTACTTTGCCAAGCAAATGCATGTGTGGGCCCCATAACTAAAAAGCGATTGATGAGGAAAACGACAAATATAAGTTGTTTAAAAATAACTACAGAATTGTTACCAAGTATCATCGTTGAAATACCCTATGGTTAAAACACACTAATACGCTGCTTGTCAACAAGAAGACACCAGATTGCATCAATTATCGATCCTTACGTAAGAGCACTACTCAATAATTGTTACAAAGAATTACCGCTCAAAGATTTTATTTTATCGATTCAATAATTGTCATATTGGTATTTTATATTATCATTGCTTTCAATAATTGTCACCGCACAAGATTTCCCATTATCGATCATCAATAATTCATATTATTTGAATAATATTATTAGATAACATTATCGGCAATGTCTAGAAAGTTCTCGCCTAAGGAGAGGTTTGTCACCTAATCATGCGCCACCAAGAAGAGAGATCCTTATCGAAAGCCCCTCTTCCCTGAACCGCCTCGTCATTATAATCAGATTCTCGTAATATTATTTGGGAATAATTAATTATTGATTTATATGATAAGAAAATATTTATTTGATATGGATATAAATGATGGATTTATTTATTATATGTGGTTATAATCAAGGATTTAATGTTGAGGTGTTTTATCAAGATTTTTGTTTGAATGGAGGTATTAAAAATCAAATCAAGATTTTTACGATATATATCATGTGAGTTATAATTTTTAATCCGACCGCTGATCGCTATGTATTTTTGGATATGTTATACATATATAAGTTGAGTATATGTCTACAAATTTTGAACCGTTAAAATGAACGAATGATTTGTTATAAATTTTAAGAGGTGTTTGATTCTGAAAGTAGGTTATAATTGATTTTGGTGGAAAATTTAGAATTGAGTGGGCCCCACTTGTGGTTGGTGAAAAAATGTGCTGAATTTTATTTCAAATGTGGTGGTGGCAATAGTAGTAGTAAAGCCATCGTGTAGCAGTGTCAAGTCTCGCTTCTACGGCTAACATTTTCCTATAAATAGAGGGCTGTTAGAATTGAAAATCACACCGTAAACAAAGTTTTCTCTTTCTCTCTATATTATCGAGCGATTTTGTGAGTATTTAGATACTTTGAGAGTTGTTGCTCAAGATAAGTTTCATTCAAAGATCACTCCGATCTTTCCTTCCGGCAATCGATTCTTTGAGGTAAGGGATGTTATTTTCTTCTCAAATGATATTATTTCTTCAATATCATTACGTCAAATATCGGTTGAACTTTTTATCAAATTTGAACTTTTTCATGCTCTGGGTTACTATTCATGAGTTACTATTCACGAAGTTACTATTCATGAGTTACTATTCACGAAGTTACTATTCACGAGTACTATTCATGAAGCGCGAAAATGTTTTTTTTTGGAATTTCTATCTTTTGGTGCTCTGAGTTACTATTCACGATACTATATTCACGATACTAAGACTATTCACGATACTAAACTATTATTCATCGAAAAATAAAATTTCTTCTTTTCGTCTAAAATATCTATTCTCGATACTAGCTTTGATCAGATCCATGTTTTGATCATTCTCAATTTTACACCACTACGATTATTTTGAGGTATTTTTGAACATGGATAAAACAAAGTACTAATCCTTAATCCTTAATCCTCATATTTTTGTTTCACCGATTCGCTTTTTTAAAAATATTTTTCATCATCCTCGCCTTAAATGATGATATTATTGAATATCTTCGCCCAGAAGTAAAAAGATGAATGATTTCAAGAATATCTTTCGCCCGAGAGTGCAAAGATGAACAAGTGTCGAATGAATACGACCGATCGATTAATATCTTTCGCCCAGAGTAAAGATGAACAGTGTTTAAATGAATACGACTAATCGATGAATATCTTCGGCCCAGAGTAAAAGATGAATATTTGATTCCGTATGTTTATGGATTGTTGTTACAGGATAAAAGATAGATTTATGAACTTTTAAATTCATACATGTAAGATAGTAGTTTGCATTCTCTACTTAACTCTTCTAATGAATTATTATTTCACGCGCTAATATTGATTTAAAATTTGTTGTCTATCAGATTCTATTAAATTTTTCCCCGTCAAGAAGACTAACGATAATTTGTCAGATATTATCTTAGTCATAATATTCTTTATCGAGCTAGTTGAGCTCACCCTTTTCCTTTTTTTTTTTCCATTCTTCTCGTGAGGCTAGAATATAATGAGTACGAGCCTGGGTAATGGAATGAAGGTTTTAGAAAGGATTGTTTAGTAGTCCTCACCATTTTTTTTGTAAAATAATGTATCAATAAATGTGATGAGGATTTATTTGAGTATAGATATTGTCTGTAAGATAATATTTGTATTTAAACTCACGCTTTTATCGTCAGTAATAATAAAGTTGTAGTTGCTTCGCGCATCACGTATCGACAACCTCGTAATGGGTGATGTATACCTATTTTGGGGCGCCACACTGGGTATCGTAGCTTAGGATACGATCTCCCATGAGATCGGGAATGTAACTAGAGGGGAGAGACGAGTAAATCCTTCGCTAAAGGTGTCCTACCTAAGCTTATTTGTTAGTTGGTCAAGATATAGGATATTATGTGATATATTGATTTCTTAATTAACCTTTGTTTTACGACAAGATTTGAGAATGTCGAATCGAGAATATTAACAATGGAAATGAGACCGGAGACGCTCAGACTTCACCAACGAGGAGAACGTGCAACAGTCGGGCAATGTTCCTCCCGCGAACAACACCATCGAAAGTATGATGAAACGAGGGATGTTTAGAAGCTTTTTGCAGCTCATGCAAAAATCGCATTTAGGAGACTCTCGTTCAAAATACAGAGGAAATGATAGCAATTCACAAGTTGTCACAAACCAAACAACTTCAAAGAGTCGGGACCACCGTAATTTAAGGGAAAGCCGATCCGATCACGGCGAAAAACACGGGTCAAGCAAATTACCAAGATATTCGATGTCTCGGGATGCACGGAGAACACAGAGGTTCCATTCGCCACCTTTATGTTCCGTGGCGAGGCAGATCATCGGTGGGAGTCTCAGTGAAGCGCACTCCATCCACCGCACTCAAAGATGTCTTCGGGAGACGCTTTCAGAGATTATTTAATGACAAATACTTTCCGAAAGTGTTCGCTATACGAAGGAAGTGGAGTTCATCGACAGAGAGCAAAACAACACGACGGTGTCTCAAAGACGAGGCAAAGTTTGCAGAGTTATCCGTGTTTGCACCTCATTTGGTGGAGAATGAGGAACGATGACGCGATGTTTCTTAGAGGTTTGAAACCCAAGATACGCCAAGATCTCATTTCTCATAAACTTTCTTTATTCAGATGTGTTGTAAATGTGGCTCAATTATTAGAGCGAGATAACGAGTACTACCAACCGAGGGACCACAACCAGATCGCATCTGTAGATATAAAACAATGTAATAATGATAACCAAATGAGAAAGAAACAGACGGACAAAAATGGTTACCACTCCGTGGTAATCATGGTCATGAAAATGTGTAAGAAGCGAAGTCAGAGGAGATTTTAAAAAGAGGAGATTTAACAACGACTATGTGAAGACGACAAAGGCTTTAAAAGAATCGGTTCTAAGGGAGGAGAACGACCACCCCATTATATGCTACAAATGCGAAAAGAGGGACATATCACCAAACCGCCCACAACAGCTCAAGGTATGCTATAGTTGTGGAAAGGAAGGACATATCGCCGAGATCAGACGAAATAAACCTAGTTCAATGGGGATTATGACTCAAAAGATCGTCTCCGTAAAAGTCAAAGTCAACGATTCCGGAAGAGCGCTTTGTCAGACCGGTCATAATGCGAGGAACCCAAACGAGGTGATCACGGTAAGCTATTTATAAATTCTCGCAAGTTTATACCTTACTTGATACCGGCATACCCATTCATTTATCTCTCCCGCATGTGCTCAACGCTTAAACTCGACCGAGAAATTAGACTTTTTGACTCTATCTCGAAACTCCGCTAGAGAAACTTTCATCACATCCACCGCTTATAAATCTTGTTTGATTCAAGTCGGCACCATTACCTTACCCGCGACCTTATCTCTTTAAAGATACTTGCTTTTGATGTGATTTTAGGAATTGATCGTTAACTACTCATCATGCCAAAATTGATTGTTTTCGTAAGGTCATATAGTTTTCATATTCCTAACCAACCCGTCAGACGAATTCAAGCAACTAAACCATTAAAATCAATCACTATCATATCTAATCATAAAGCTATTCGCTTATCAAAAACTGATGTCAAGCTTTCTTAGCCCATGTTATGGATTTGAATAAAGACACGCCAAATTTGAATAATATTCCCGTTGTTATCGACTTTCCCGACGATTTCAAGAACTTCCTGCCCTACCCCCGTAACGTGAAGTCAATTCTTTATCGATCTCAACCCGCACAAAGCCCATTTCTAAAACCCCATATCGAATGGCTCCTATCAAACAGAGTTAAAGGTCCAACTACAGTGAATTGTTGGACATCTGCTTTCATTCTGGCCCCAAGACATCTCCTCGGGGTGCTCCTGCTTTATTCAGAAAGAAGAAAGACGGAGTATGCGATTTTGTATCGACTATCTGAATCGAACCATGTCACCATCAAGAATAGGTATCCTCACCTCGTATTGATGACTTGTTTGACCAAACTAGTAAGGGGCACAATTCTTTTCAAAAATCGATCTTCGCTCGATATCATCACCAAGATTAAAATCGAGGATATTCCAAAGACCGCCTTCGTAACTCCCAGATGGGCATTATGAATTTTAGTCATGTCTTTCTGACTAACTAATGCTCCCGCGCTTTTCATGGATATGATGAACCGAGTATTCAAGGAATATTTGATCATTTTGTTGTTGTTTTTATTGATGACATCCTTATATATTCCAAAAGTCGTGAAGATCATGAGCACCATTTGAAGTCGGTACTCCAAAGGCTTCGTGAAAACCAACTATATGCCAAATTGAAGAAATGCGAGTTCGCTTGAGGAAGTAGCATTTCTTGGGCACGTGTGTCAAAACACGGAGTATCCGCTGATCCGCCAAGATCAAGCAATACAAAGTCGGGAGCAACCAAGCTCTGCGATCAAGTACGAGCTTTTTGGCTTAGCCGGTTATTATCTGAGATTCGTGGAAGGGTTTTCTAATCGCTACTCCATTAACTCAAATAACTCTAAGGATACAAAATTGCTTGGAAAAGAAGAATGCGAGAAGAGTTTCCAAGAGCTTAAGAGGAGACTTATTTCTAAGACTGCTTTAACAATACCATCCGTTCTCTGATGGATTTGTTATCTACAAATGATGCTTCGTGCAAAGGGTTAGATGTGTTCTCATGCAACGGGGAAAGTCATAGCCTATGCCTCATGACAAACTTAAAGAGTATGAGAGGAATTATCCTACTCATGATCTAGAGTCATGCAATGCTTTTCGCTTAAAGATACGGAGGCACTATCTATATGGGAGAAAGTGGAGATATATTCGCACCATAAAAGCCTTAAATATTTCTTCACTCAAAAAAAACTCAACACGCTAAGCAAATGACGCTGGGTTCGAACTATCGAAAGACTACGACCACACTATTCAATACCATCCCGGTAAAGTTTAACGTGGTAAATGACGCATCGAGTAGAAGATCATATGCGGAACGAAAAGATGATGATGTCAAGTATACGACAGAGCCAACTTTAATAGAAAAAGTTAAGGTCGCTCAAGCCACCGAATCTTGAAATGCGTGCGCGCATGAAGAAGAAAGTACAAGAAGGAGCTATTCCTAAGCGAGAATCGATGAAGAAGGAATACTTCGAGTCCACTCTAGACTTTCAGGTTCCTAACGACTGATTTAAGAACAAGATTATGATGGAGGCACACAATACACCATTTGCAATCCATCCTCGAAGTACTAAAATGTATCGTGATCTTCTACATACATTTTGGTGGAACAATACGAAGAGAGAGATTGCAAAGTTTATCTCAATGTGTTTAACTTGTCAACGGTAAAGGCGAGCATCTAGTACCTAAGGGTCCGCTGCAACCACTTGAGATTCCTAAATGGAAGTGGGAACACATTACCATGGATTTCAAGCACGGGTCTTCCTACTTGCTTTCAAGGCATCAATGCTATTTGGGTTATTGTTGATAGATTAACCAAATCGCTTTCATTTCTTGCCGACACGGAGACTTATTCCTCGAACGCCTTGCTAGTACGTGACGTAAAATGATTGTGAGGTCAGTATGGCATGCCAGATCCATAGTTTCGATCGCGACCCAAGATTCACTTCAAGATTTTGGGTTAGCTTGCAAAAAGCTACGGGCACGGATTTATGATTTAGTTCGCATATACCATCCCCAAACCAGACGGACAATCGAGAGGACTATTCAAACTCTTGAAGATTTATTAAGACTCGTGGTCCTGTACTTCAAGGGCGCTTGATAAGTATTTACCATCGGTGGAATTCTCCTACAACAACAAAGCTTATCGTGCAAGTATAGTGTGGCTCCATTCAAGCATTATATGGACGAAAATGTCGCTTCTCCAATATGTTGGGATGAGGTGGGTGAAGCAACATTGTTGGGACCCGAAAGTTAGACGTATGACTCACCGAAAAGATCCAAATGATTCGACAACGATACAAACCAAGACAAGATCGACAAAAGAGTTATGCGATCTTCATCGAAAGGACGGAATTTAGTGTAGGGGATCATGATTATCATGAAGTCGCTTCCACGGAAGGGAGTTACAAGATTTGGGAAGAGAGGAAAGCTCAATCCACGATTTATCGTCCATTTCAAATTCTCGACCGAGTAGGAAATGTAGCCTATGACTCATAAGCATTCTCCAAGTATGTCTCGTGTTCATAATGTGTTTCATATATCCGTATTTCAGAATATGTGAAAGACCCGAACCACGCTATAGAAGTTAGAACCCCATTTAGATAGCCAAGACTTAACGTATGAGGAGGTACCGCCAAGATTTTGATAGAAGGAGCATGTCCCACGCCAAGAAAGGTCATACCACAAGTTAAAGTTTTGTGGAGGAATCATGCTATAGAGGAAATGACCGAATTGAAACTAAAATGAAAGCGAGGTATCCTCACCTTTCAAAACACTGTATACGTGACAATTTCCTTCGAGGACGAAATTTCATAAGAGGGAGGTCAGAAGACCCCAAATTTTTTTTAAATAAAAGGAATTTCCTTTATTTATTATTTTGAAATAGTAAGGGTTGATTTGATTAATGTGGATAGTTAGGGTAAAATACGCAAATATTTCAAAATAAGCAAGTGGTTATAAAATATTCATTGTTGTTTGGGAATATTCGTTTTGTCGTGGAATATTCAGATCGCTTGGGAATATTCGTATTTACGGCAAGCAAATGTGTGGGGCCCCATAACTAAAAGCGATTGATGAGGAAAACGACAAATATAAGTTGTTTAAAAATAACTACAGAATTGTTACCAAGTATCATCGCTTGAATACCCTATGTTAAAACACACTAATACGCTGCTGTCAACAAGAAGACACCAGATTGCATCAATTATCGATCCTTACGTAAGAAGGCACTACTCAATAATTGTTACAAAGAATTACCGCTCAAAGATTTTATTTTATCGATTCAATAATTGTCATAGGGTATTTTATTATTATCATTGCTTCAATAATTGTCACCGCACAAAGATTTCCCATTATCGATCAATAATTCATATTATTTGAATAATATTATTAGATAACATTATTGGCAATGTCTAGAAAGTTCTCGCTTAAGGAGAGGTTTGGTCACCTAATCATGCCCAAGAAGAGAGAGATCCTTATCGAAAGCCCCTCTTCCCGAACCGCCTCATTATTATAATTGTGGATTCTCGTAATATTATTTGGGAATAATTAATTATTGATTTATATGATAAGAAAATATTTATTTGATATGGATATAAATGATGGATTTATTTATTATATGTGGTTATAATCAAGGATTTAATGTTGAGGTGTTTTATCAAGATTTTTGCTTTGAATGGAGGTATTAAAAATCAAATCAAGATTTTTACGATATATCATGTGAGTTATAATTTTTAATCCGACCGCTGATCGCTATGATTTTTGGATATGTTATACATATATAAGTTGAGTATATGTCTACAAATTTTGAACCGTTAAAATGAACGAATGATTTGTTATAAATTTTAAGAGGTGTTTGATTCTTGAAAGTAGGGTTATAATTGATTTTGGTGGAAAATTCTAGAATTGAGGGGGCCCCACTTGTGGTTGGTGAAAAATGTGTGAATTTTATTTCAAATGTGGTGGGTGGCAATAGTAGTAGTGTAAAGCCATCGTAAAGCAGTCAAGTCAAGTCCGCTTTTTTTACGGCTAACATTTTCCTATAAATAGAGGGCTGTTAGAATTGAAAATCACACCGTAAACAAAGTTTTCTCTTTCTATATTATCGAGCGATTTTGTGAGTATTTAGATACTTTGAGAGTTGTTGCTCAAGATAAGTTTCATTCAAAGATCACTTCCGATCTTTCCTTCCGGTAATCGATTCTTTTTCGAGGTAAGTGGATGTTATTTTCTTCAAAAATGATATTATTTCTTCAATATCATTACGTCAAATATCGGTTGAACTTTTTATCAAATTTGAACTTTTTCATGCTTTGGGTTACTATTCATGAGTTACTATTCACGAAGTTACTATTCATGAGTTACTATTCACGAAGTTACTATTCACGAGTACTATTCATGAAGCGTGAAAATGTTTTTTTTTTGTGGAATTTCTATCTTTTGGTGCTTGAGTTACTATTCACGATACTTGACACTATTCACGATACTTCAAGACTATTCACGATACTCAGCATTCACTATTCATTCATCGAAAAAAAAATTCTTCTTTTCGTCTAAAATATCTATTCTCGATACTAGCTTTGATCAGATCCATGTTTTGATCATTCTCAATTTTACACCACTACGATTATTTTGAGGTATTTTTGAACATGGATAAAACAAAGTACTAATCCTTAATCCTTAATCCTCACATTTTGTTTCACCGATTCGCTTTTTTAAAAATATTTTTCATCATCCTCGCCTTAAATGATGATATTATTGAATATCTTCGGCCCAGAAGTGCAAAGATGAATGATTTCAAGAATATCTTTCGCCCAGAAGTAAAAGATGAACAAGTGTTTAGATGAATACGATCGATCGATTAATATCTTTCGCCCAGAGTGCAAAAGATGATGAACAGTGTTTAAATGAATACGACTAATCGATGAATATCTTCGCCCTCAGAGTAAAAAAGATGAATATTTGATTCCGTATGTTTATGGATTGTTGTTACAGGATAAAAGATAGACGATGAACTTTTAAATTCATACATGTAAGATAGTAGTTTGCATTCTCTACTTAACTCTTCTAATGAATTATTATTTCACCGCGTAATATTGATTTAAAATTTGTTGTCTATCAGATTCTATTAAATTTTTCCCTCGTCAAGACTAACGATAATTTGTCAGATATTATCTTAGTCATAATATTCTTTATCGAGCTAGTTGAGCTCACCCTTTTCCTTTTTTGTTCCATTCTTCTCGTGAGGCTAGAATATAAATGAGTACGAAGCCTGGGTAATGGAATGAAGGTTTTAGAAAGGATTGTTTAGTAGTCCTCACCATTTTTAAAATAATGTATCAATAAATGTGATGAGGATTTATTTGAGTATAGATATTGTCTAGAAGATAATATTTGTATTTAAACTCACGCTTTATCGTTGTAATAATAAAGTTGTAGTTGCTTCGCATCATGTATCGACAACCCGTAATGGGTGATGTATACCTATTTTGGGGGCGACAACTATCGTAGCTAGGATATGATCTCCATGAGATCTATTTTGGGGGCGCTAATGTTGTTTCTAGAGGTTTGAAACCCAAGATACGCCAAGATCTCATTTCTCATAAACTTTCTTTATTCAGATGTTGTAAAATGTGGCTCAATTATTGAGAGCGAGATAACGAGTACTTGGCCAACCGAGGGACCACAACCAGATCGCACTCAGAGATAAAGCAACAATGTAATAATGATAACCAAATGAGAAAGAAACAGACGGACAAAAATGGTTACCACTCCGTGGTAATCATGGTCATGAAAATGTAAGAAGCGAGTCAGAGGAGATTTTAAAAGAGGAGATTTAACAACGACTATGTGAAGACGACAAAGGTTTTAAGAAGAATCGGTTCTAAGGGAGGAGAACGACCACCCATTATATGCTACAAATGCGAAAAGAGGGACATATCACCAAACCGCCCACAACAAAGCTCAAGGTATGCTATAATTGTGGAAAGGAAGGACATATCGCCGAGATCAGACGCAGAATAAACCCTAGTTCAATGGGGATTTGACTCAAAAGATCGTCCCCGTAAAAGTCAAAGTCAACGATTCCGGAAGAGCGCTTTGTCAGGATCGGTCATAATGCGAGAACCCAAACGAGGTGATCACGGTAAGCTATTTATAAATTCTTGTAAGTTTATACCTTACTTGATACCGGCATACCCATTCATTTATCTCTCCGCATGTGCTCAACGCTTAAACTTCGACCGAGAAATTAGACTTTCGATCTATCTCGTGGAAACTCCGCTAGAGAAACTTTCATCACATCCACCGCTTATAAATCTTGTTTGATTCAAGTCAGCACCATTACCTTACCGTCGATTTTATCTCTTTAAAGATACTTGCTTTTGATGTGATTTTAGGAATTGATCGTTAACTACTCATCATGCCAAAATTGATTGTTTTCGTAAGGTCATTAGTTTTCATATTCCTAACCAACCCGTTGTAATTTAATTCAAGCAACTAAACCATTAAAATCAATCACTATCATATCTAATCATAAAGCTATTCGCTTATCGAAAACTGATGTCAAGCTTTCTTAGCCCATGTTATGGATTTGAATAAAGACACGCCAAATTTGAATAATATTCCCGTTGTTATCGATTTTCCCGACGATTTCAAAGAACTTCCTTGCCTACCCCGTAACGTGAAGTCAATTTTTATCGATCTTGAACCCGCACAAAGCCCATTTCTAAAACCCCATATCGAATGGCTCCTATCAAACTCAGAGTTAAAGGTCCAACTACAGAATTGTTGGACATCGCTTTCATTCGGCCCCAAGACATCTCCTCGGGGTGCTCCTGCTTTATTCAGAAAGAAGAAAGACGGAGTATGCGATTTTGTATCGACTATCTGAATCGAACCATGTCACCATCAAGAATAGGTATCCTCACCTCGTATTGATGACTTGTTCGACCAAATGTAAGGGGCACAATTCTTTTCAAAATCGATCTTCGCTCGATATCATCAAATCAAGATTAAAATCGAGGATATTCCAAAGACCGCCTTCGTAACTCCTGTGATGGGCATTATGAATTTTAGTCATGTCTTTCTGACTAACTAATGCTCCTCGCGGCTTTCATGGATATGATGAACCGAGTATTCAAGGAATATTTGATCATTTTGTTGTTGTCTTTTTATCATGACATCCTTATATATTCCAAAAGTCGTGAAGATCATGAGCACCATTTGAAGTCGGTACTCCAAAGGCTTCGTGAAAACCAACTATATGCCAAATTGAAGAAATGCGAGTTCGCTTGAGGAAGTAGCATTTCTCGGGCACGTGGTGTCAAAACACGGAGTATCCGCTGATCCCACCAAGATCAAAGCAATACAAAGTTGGGAGCAACCAAGTTTGGATCAAGCACGAGCTTTTTGGGCTTAATCGGTTTATTATCGAGATTCGTGGAAGGGTTTTCTCAATCGCTACTCCATTAACTCATTTAACTCTAAGGATACAAAATTGCGCTTGAATGAAGAATGCGAGAAGAGTTTCCAAGAGCTTAAGAGGAGACTTATTTCTAAGACTGTTTCTAACAATACCATCCGGTTCTTGATGGATTTGTTATCTACAAATGATGCTTCGTGCAAAGGGTTAGGATGTGTTCTCATGCAACGGGGAAAGTCATAGCCTATGCCTCATGACAAACTTAAAGAGTATGAGAGGAATTATCCTACTCATGATCTAGAGTCAAGCAATAAGCCAAGCGCTAAAGATATGGAGGCACTATCTATACGGGGAGAAAGTGGAGATATATTCGCACCATAAAAGCCTTAAATATTTCTTCACTCAAAAGAACTCAACACGCTAAGCAAATGACGCTGGCTCGAACTATCGAAAGACTACGACCACACTATTCAATACCATCCCGGTAAAGTTTAACGTGGTAGAATGACGATCGAGTAGAAGATCATATGCGGAACGAAAAGCGATGATGTCAAGTATACGACAGAGCCAACTTTAATAGAAAAGTTAAGGTCGCTTCAAGCCACCGAATCTTGAAATCGATGCGTATGATGAAGAAGAAAGTACAAGAAGGAGCTATTCCTAAGCGAGAATCGATGAAGAAGGAATACTTCGAGTCCACTCTAGACTTTGTGTTCCTAACGACTGATTTGAAGAACAAGATTATGATGGAGGCACACAATACACCATTTGCAATCCATCCGAAGTACTAAAATGTATCGTGATCTTCGACATACATTTTGGTGGAACAATACGAAGAGAGAGATTGCAAAGTTTATCTCAATGTGTTTAACTTGTCAACGGTAAAGGCGAGCATCTAGTACCTAAGGGTCCGCAGCAACCACTTGAGATTCCTAATGGAAGTGGAACACATTACCATGGATTTCAAGCATGGTCTTCCTACTTCGCTTTCAAGGCATCAATGCTATTTGGGTTATTGTTGATAGATTAACCAAATCCGCTTCATTTCTTGCCGATACGGAGACTTATTCCTCGAACGCCTTTGCTAGTATGTACGTAAATGAGATTGTGAGGTCGCATGGCATGCCCCAGATCCATAGTTTTGATCGCGACCCAAGATTCACTTCAAGATTTTGGGTTAGCTTGCAAAAAGCTATGGGCACGGATTTGCGATTTAGTTCTAAGATACCATCCCCAAACCAGACGGACAATCGAGAGGACTATTCAAACTCTCAAGATTTATTAAGACTCGTGGTCCTAGACTTCAAGGGCAAATGGATAAGTATTTACCATCGGTGGAATTCTCCAACAACAACAGCTTATCGTGCAAGTATAGTGTGGCTCCATTCAAGCATTATATGGACGAAAAATGTCGCTTCCAATATGTTGGGATGAGGTGGGTGAAGCAACATTGTTGGGACCCGAAAGTTAAGTACGTATGACTCACCGAAAAAGATCCAAATGATTCGACAACGATACAAACCAAGACAAGATCGACAAAAGAGTTATGCGATCTTCATCGAAAGGACGGAATTTAGTGTAGGGATCATGTATTATCATGAAGTCGCTTCCATGGAAGGGAGTTACAAGATTTGGGAAGAGAGGAAAGCTCAATCCACGATTTATCGGGTCCATTTCAAATTCTCGACCGAGTAGGAAATGTAGCCTATGTACTTTGCATTACTCCAAGTATGTCTCGTGTTCATAATGTGTTTCATATATCTCGCATTTCAGAATATGTGAAAGACCCAAACCACGCTATAGAAGTTAGAACCGATTTAGATAGCCAAGACTTAACGTATGAGGAGGTACCGCCAAGATTTTGGATAGAAGGAGCATGTCCCACGCCAAGAAAGGTCATACCACAAGTTAAAGTTTTGTGGAGGAATCATGCTATAGAGGAAATGACCGAATTGAAACGAAATGAAAGCGAGGTATCCTCACCTTTTCAAACACTGTGTACGTACGCCAATTTCGAGGACTAAATTTCATAAGGAGGGAGGTCAGAAGACCCCAAATTTTTTTTTAAATAAAAAGAATTTCCTTTATTTATTATTTTGAAATAGTAAGGGTTGATTTGATTAATGTGGATAGTTAGGGTAAAATACGCAAATATTTCAAAATAAGCAAGTGGTTATAAAATATTCATTTTGCTTGGGAATATTCGTTTGGTCGTGGAATATTCAGACCGCTTCTGGGAATATTCGTACGACGCAAGCAAATGCATGTGTGGGCCCCATAACTAAAAGCGATTGATGAGGAAAACGACAAATATAAGTTGTTTAAAAATAACTACAGAATTGTTACCAAGTATCACCGCTGAATACCCGCCGGTTAAAACACACTAATACGCCATTGTCAACAAGAAGACACTCAGATTGCATCAATTATCGATCCTTACGTAAGAAGGCACTACTCAATAATTGTTACAAAGAATTATCGCTCAAAGATTTTATTTTATCGATTCAATAATTGTCATATTGGTATTTTATATTATCATTGCTTCAATAATTGTCACCGCACAAAGATTTCCCATTATCGATCAATAATTCATATTATTTGAATAATATTATTAGATAACATTATTATGGCAAATGTCTAGAAAGTTCTGCTCAAGGAGAGGTTTGGTCACCTAATCATGCGCCACCAAGAAGGAGAGATCCTTATCGAAAGCCCCTCTTCCTCGAACCGCCTCGTCATTATAATCAGTGATTCTCGTAATATTATTTGGGAATAATTAATTATTGATTTATATGATAAGAAAATATTTATTTGATATGGATATAAATGATGGATTTATTTATTATATGTGGTTATAATCAAGGATTTAATGTTGAGGTGTTTTATCAAGATTTTGCTTTGAATGGAGGTATTAAAATCAAATCAAGATTTTTACGATATATCATGTGAGTTATAATTTTTAATCCGACCGCTGATCGCTATGTATTTTTTGGATATGTTATACATATATAAGTTGAGTATATGTCTACAAATTTTGAACCGTTAAAATGAACGAATGATTTGTTATAAATTTTAAGAGGTGTTTGATTCTTGAAAGTAGGGTTATAATTGATTTTGGTGGAAAATTTAGAATTGAGGGGCCCCACTTGTGGTTGGTGAAAAATGTGCTGAATTTTATTTCAAATGTGGTGGGTGGCAATAGTAGTAGTGTAAAGCCATCGTAAAAGCAGTCAAGTCTCGCTTTACGGCTAACATTTTCCTATAAATAGAGGGCTGTTAGAATTGAAAATCACACCGTAAACAAAGTTTTCTCTTTCTCTCTATATTATCGAGCGATTTTGTGAGTATTTAGATACTTTGAGAGTTGTCTCTCAAGATAAGTTTCATTCAAAGATCACTTCCGATCTTTCCTTCCGGCATCGATTCTTTGAGGTAAGGGATGTTATTTTCTTCAAATGATATTATTTCTTCAATATCATTATGTCAAATATCGGTTGAACTTTTTATCAAATTTGAACTTTTTCATGCTCTGGGTTACTATTCATGAGTTACTATTCACGAAGTTACTATTCATGAGTTACTATTCACGAAGTTACTATTCACGAAGTACTATTCATGAAGCGCGAAAAATGTTTTTTTGTGGAATTTCTATCTTTTGTGTCTGAGTTACTATTCACGATATACTAAGACTATTCACGATACTAAGACTATTCACGATACTAAGACTATTCATCGAAAAATAAAATTTCTTCTTTTCATCCAAAATATCTATTCTCGATACTAGCTTTGATCAGATCCATGTTTTGATCATTCTCAATTTTACACCACTACGATTATTTTGAGGTATTTTTGAACATGGATAAAACAAAGTACTAATCCTTAATCCTTAATCCTCACATTTTGTTTCACCGATTCGCTTTTTTAAAAAATATTTTTCATCATCCTCGCCTTAAATGATGATATTATTGAATATCTTCGCCCAGAGGCAAAGATGATGAATGATTTCTCAAGAATATCTTTGGCCCCAGAAAGTAAAAGATGAACAATGATTTCGATCGATTAATATCTTTCGCCCAGAGTGCAAAGATGAACAGTGTTTAAATGAATACGACTAATCGATGAATATCTTCGGCCCGTAGAGTGCAAAGATGAATATTTGATTCCGTATGTTTATGGATTGTTGTTACAGGATAAAAGATAGACGATGAACTTTTAAATTCATACATAGAAGATAGTAGTTTTGCATTCTCTACTTAACTCTTCTAATGAATTATTATTTCACCATAATATTGATTTAAAATTTGTTGCCTATCAGATTCTATTAAATTTTTCCCTCGTCAAGACTAACGATAATTTGTCAGATATTATCTTAGTCATAATATTCTTTATCGAGCTAGTGAGCTCACCCTTTTCCTTTTTGTTCCATTCTTCTCGTGAGGCGAGAATATAAATGAAAGCACGTAGCCTGGGGTAATGGAATGAAGGTTTTAGAAAGGATTGTTTAGTAGTCCTCACCATTTTTGTAAAATAATGTATCAATAAATGTGATGAGGATTTATTTGAGTATAGATATTGTCTAAAGATAATATTTGTATTTAAACTCACGCTTTACCGTTGTAATAATAAAGTTGTAGTTGTTTCGCATCATGTATCGACAACTCGTAATGGGTGATGTATACCTATTTTGGGGGCGCCACAAATTGTATCGTAGCTAGGATATGATCTCCAAGAGAGATCTGTGAATGAACTAGGGGGAGAGACGAGTAAATCCTTCGCTAAAGTGTGTCCTACCTAAGCTTATTTGTTAGTTGGTCAAGATATAGGATATTATGTGATATATTGATTTCTTAATTAACCCTTGTTTTATGACAATATTTGAGAATGTCGATCGAGAATATTAACAATGGAAATGAGACCGTGGAGACGCTCAGACTCACCAACGAGGAGAACGTGCAACAGTCGGGCAATGTTCCTCCCGCGAACAACACCATCGAAAGCGTATGATGAACGAGGGATGTTTAGAAGCTTTTTGCAGCTCATGCAAAATCGCATTTGAGGAGACTCGTGTTCAAAATACAGAGGAAATGATAGCAATTCACTGTTGTCACAAACCAAACAGCTTCAAAGAGTCAGGACCACCGTAATTTAAGGGAAAGCCGATCCGATCACGGCGGAAACACGGGTCAAGCAAATTACCAAGATATTCGATGTCTTGGGATGCACGGAGGAACAGAAGGTTCCATTCGCCACCTTTTATGTTCCGTGGCGAGGCAGACCATCGGTGGGAGTCTCGAAGCGCACTCCATCCAAATTTCGCACTCAAAGATGTCTGGGAGACGCTTTCAGAGATTATTTAATGACAAATACTTTCCGAAAGTGTTCGCTATACGAAGGAAGTGGAGTTCATCGATTAGAGCAAAACAACACGACGGTTGTCTCAAAGACGAGGCAAAGTTTGCAGAGTTATCCGTGTTCAGACCTCATTTGGTGGAGAATGAGGAACGATGACGCGATGTTTCTTAGAGGTTTGAAACCCTAAGATACGCCAAGATCTCATTTCTCATAAACTTTCTCTTATTCGAGATGTTGTAAAAAATGTGGCTCAATTATTAGAGCGAGATAACGAGTACTACCAACCGAGGACCACAACCAGATCGCATCGTAGATAAAGCAAATCAATGTAATAATGATAACCAAATGAGAAAGAAACAGACGGACAAAAATGGTTACCACTCCGTGGTAATCATGGTCATGAAAAATGTAAGAAGCGAAGTCAGAGGAGATTTTAAAAAGAGGAGATTTAACAACGACTATGTGAAGACGATAAAGCGCTTAAAAGAATCGGTTCTAAGGGAGGAGAACGACCACCCCATATATGCTACAAAATGCGAAAAGAGGGACATATCACCAAACCGCCCACAACAGCTCAAGGTATGCTATAGTTGTGGAAAGGAAGGACATATCGCCGAGATTGTACTTTACAGAGAATAAACCTAGTTCAATGGGGACTCGCGACTCAAAAGATCGTCCCTGTAAAAGTCAAAGTCAACGATTCCGGAAGAGCGCTTTGTCAGATCGGTCATAATGCGAGAACCCAAACGAGGTGATCACGGTAAGCTATTTATAAATTCTCAAAGTTTATACCTTACTTGATACCTGTATACCCATTCATTTATCTCTCCCGCATGTGCTCAACGCTTAAACTCGACCGAGAAATTAGACTTTGATCTATCTCGTGGAAACTCCGCTAGAGAAACTTTCATCACATCCACCGCTTATAAATCTTGTTTGATTCAAGTCAGCACCATCACCTTACCCGCCGACCTTATCTCTTTAAAGATACTTGCTTTTGATGTGATTTTAGGAATTGATCGGTTAACTACTCATCATGCCAAAATTGATTATTTTCGTAAGGTCATTAGTTTTCATATTCCTAACCAACCCGTTGTATGCATTTAATTCAAGCAACTAAACCATTAAAATCAATCACTATCATATCTAATCATAAAGCTATTCGCTTATCGAAAAACTGATGTCAAGCTTTCTTAGCCCATGTTATGGATTTGAATAAAGACACGCCAAATTTGAATAATATTCCTGTTGTTATCGACTTTCCCGACGATTTCAAGAACTTCCCTTGCCTACCCCCGTAACGTGAAGTCAATTTTTATCGATCTTGAACCCGCACAAAGCCCATTTCTAAAACCCCATATCGAATGGCTCCTATCAACTTCAGAGTTAAAGGTCCAACTACGTGAATTGTTGGACATCGGCTTCATTCTGCCCCAAGACATCTCCTCGGGGTGCTCCTGCTTTATTCAGAAAAGAAGAAAGACGGAGTATGCGACTTTCAGTATCGACTATCTGAATCGAACCATGTCACCATCAAGAATAGGTATCCTCACCTCGTATTGATGACTTGTTCGACCAAATGCAAGGGGCACAATTCTTTTCAAAATCGATCTTCGCTCGATATCATCACCAAGATTAAAATCGAGGATATTCCAAAGACCGCCTTCGTAACTCTTGAGATGGGCATTATGAATTCTTAGTCATGTCTTTCTGACTAACTAATGCTCCTCGCGGCTTTCATGGATATGATGAACCGAGTATTCAAGGAATATTTGATCATTTTGTTGTCAGTTTTTATTGATGACATCCTTATATATTCCAAAAGTCGTGAAGATCATGAGCACCATTTGAAGTCGGTACTCCAAAGGCTTCGTGAAAACCAAACTATATGCCAAATTGAAGAAATGCGAGTTCGCTTGAGGAAGTAGCATTCCTCGGGCACGTGGTGTCAAAACATGGAGTATCCGCTGATCCGGCCAAGATCAAAGCAATACAAAGTCAGAGCAACCAAGTCATGATCAAGTACGAGCTTTTTGGGCTTAGTCGGTTATTATTATCTGAGATTCGTGGAAGGGGTTTTCTAATCGCTACTCCATTAACTCAAATTAACTCTAAGGATACAAAATTGCTTTGAGCGAAGAATGCGAGAAAAGTTTCCAAGAGCTTAAGAGGAGACTTATTTCTAAGACTGTTTCTAACAATACCATCCGGTTCGATGGATTTGTTATCTACAAATGATGCTTCGTGCAAAGGGTTAGGATGTGTCTCTCATGCAACGGGGAAAGTCATAGCCTATGCCTCATGACAACTTAAAGAGTATGAGAGGAATTATCCTACTCATGATCTAGAGTCAAGCAAAGCAAGCTGCTAAAAAAGATATGGAGGCACTATCTATACGGGGAGAAAGTGAGATATATTCGCACCATAAAAGCCTTAAATATTTCTTCACTCAAAAGAACTCAACACGCGGCAATGACGCTGGCTCGAACTATCGAAGACTACGACCACACTATTCAATACCATCCCGTAAAGTTTAACGTAGTAATGACGATCGAGTAGAAGATCATATGCGGAACGAAAAGCGATGATGTCAAGTATACGACAGAGCCAACTTTAATAGAAAAGTTAAGGTCGCTTTCAGCCACCGAATTTGAAATCGATGCGTATGAAGAAGAAAGTACAAGAAGGAGCTATTCCTAAGCGAGAATTGATGAAGAAGGAATACTTCGAGTCCACTCTAGACTTTGTGTTCCTAACGACTGATTTGAAGTACAAGATTATGATGGAGGCACACAATACACCATTTGCAATCCATCCTCGAAGTACTAAAATGTATCGTGATCTTCGACATACATTTTGGTGGAACAATACGAAGAGAGAGATTGCAAAGTTTATCTCAATGTGTTTAACTTGTCAACGTAGTAAAGGCGAGCATCTAGTACCTAAGGGTCCGCTGCAAACCACTTGAGATTCCTAATGGAAGTGGGAACACATTACCATGGATTTCACACGGGTCTTCCTACGCTTTCAAGGCATCAATGCTATTTGGGTTATTGTTGATAGATTAACCAAATCGCGCCATTTCTTGCCGATACGGAGACTTATTCCCTCGAACGCCTTGCTAGTATGTACGTAAATGAGATTGTGAGGTTGCATGGCATGCCCAGTATCCATAGTTTCGATCGTGACCCAAGATTCACTTCAAGATTTTGGGTTAGCTTGCAAAAAGCTATGGGCACGGATTTGGCGATTTAGTTCGCATACCATCCCCAAACCACGGACAATCGAGAGGACTATTCAAACTCTCAAGATTTATTAAGACTCGTGGTCCTGTACTTCAAGGGCGCTTGGGATAAGTATTTACCATCGGTGGAATTCTCCTACAACAACAACAGCTTATCGTGCAAGTATAGTGTGGCTCCATTCAAGCATTATATGGACGAAAATGTCGCTTCCCAATATGTTGGGATGAGGTGGGTGAAGCAACATTGTTGGGACCCGAAAGTTAAGACGTATGACTCACCGAAAAGATCCAAATGATTCGACAACGATACAAACCAAGACAAGATCGACAAAAGAGTTATGCGATCTTCATCGAAAGGACGGGAATTTAGTGTAGGGATCATGATTATCATGAAGTTGCTCCATGGAAGGGAGTTACAAGATTTGGGAAGAGAGGAAAGCTCAATCCACGATTTATCGTCCATTTCAAATTCTCGACCGAGTAGGAAATGTAGCCTATGTAGACTTCAAGCACCTCCAAGTATGTCTCGTGTTCATAATGTGTTTCACATATCCAGATTTCAGAATATGTGAAAGACCCAAACCACGCTATAGAAGTTAGAACCGGATTTGAGATAGCCAAGACTTAACGTATGAGGAGGTACCGCACAAGATTTTGGATAGAAGGAGCATGTCCCACGCCAAGAAAGGTCATACCACAAGTTAAAGTTTTGTGGAGGAATCATGCTATAGAGGAAATGACCGAAATTGAAACGGAAATGAAAGCGAGGTATCCTCACCTTTTCAAACACTGTGTACGTACGCCAATTTCGAGGACGAAATTTCATAAGGAGGGGAGGTCAGAAGACCCCAAATTTTTTTAAATAAAAAGGAATTTCCTTTATTTATTATTTTGAAATAGTAAGGGTTGATTTGATTAATGTGGATAGTTAGGGTAAAATACGCAAATATTTCAAAATAAGCAAGTGGTTATAAAATATTCATTTTGCTTGGAATATTCGTTTGGTCGTGGAATATTCGTATCGCTTGAATATTCGCACGACGCACAAAGCCATGTGTGGGGCCCATAACTAAAAAGCGATTGGATGAGGAAAACGACAAATATAAGTTGTTTAAAAATAACTACAGAATTGTTACCAAGTATCTGTTGAATACCCGCGGTTAAAACACACTAATACGCTGCTTGTTGAACAAGAAAGACACCAGATTGCATCAATTATCGATCCTTACGTAAAAGGCAGGCACTACTCAATAATTGTTACAAAGAATTACCGCTCAAGATTTTATTTTATCGAT
Organism: Panax quinquefolius; assembly: GCA_020205615.1. Lineage (NCBI taxonomy): Eukaryota > Viridiplantae > Streptophyta > Magnoliopsida > Apiales > Araliaceae > Panax > Panax quinquefolius. Next base: position 8,930,925 of record CM035155.1, on the reverse strand, counting down.
TCAATAATTGTCGCTGGTATTTTTTTATATTATCATTGCTTCAATAATTGTCACCGCACAAGATTTCCCATTATCGATCAATAATTCATATTATTTGAATAATATTATTAGATAACATTATTGGCAAATGTCTAGAAAGTTCTGCTCTAGGAGAGGTTTGGTCACCTAATCATGCGCCACCAAGAAGGAGAGATCCTTATCGAAAGCCCCTCTTCCTCGAACCGCCTCGTCATTATAATCAGGATTCTCGTAATATTATTTGGGAATAATTAATTATTGATTTATATGATAAGAAAATATTTATTTGATATGGATATAAATGATGGATTTATTTATTATATGTGGTTATAATTGAAGGATTTAATGTTGAGGTGTTTTATCAAGATTTTTGCTCTGAATGGAGGTATTAAAAATCAAATCAAGATTTTTACGATATATCATGTGAGTTATAATTTTTAATCCGACCGCTGATCGCTATGATTTTTGGATATGTTATACATATATAAGTTGAGTATATGTCTACAAATTTTGAACCGTTAAAAATGAACGAATGATTTGTTATAAATTTTAAGAGGTGTTTGATTCTTAAAAGTAGGGTTTATAATTGATTTTGGTGGAAAATTTAGAATTGAGGGGCCCCACTTGTGGTTGGTGAAAAAATGTGCTGAATTTTATTTCAAATGTGGTGGTGGCAATAGTAGCAGTAAAGCCATCATGTAGCAGTGTCAAGTCTCGCTTTTGCCAAGCTAACATTTTCCTATAAATAGAGGGCTAAGTTAGAATTGAAAATCACACCGTAAACAAAGTTTTCTCTCTCTCTCTATATTATCGAGCGATTTTGTGAGTATTTAGATACTTTGAGAGTTGTTGCTCAAGATAAGTTTCATTCAAAGATCACTTCCGATCTTTCCTTCCGGCAATCGATTCTTTCGAGGTAAGGGATGTTATTTTCTTCCCAAATGATATTATTTCTTCAATATCATTACGTCAAAATATCGGTTGAACTTTTTATCAAATTTGGAACTTTTTCATGCTCTGGGTTACTATTCATGAGTTACTATTCACGAAGTTACTATTCATGAGTTACTATTCACGAAGTTACTATTCACGAAGTACTATTCATGAAGCGTGAAAATGTTTTTTTGTGGAATTTCTATCTTTTGGTGTTTGAGTTACTATTCACGATACTAAGACTATTCACGATACTAAGACTATTCACGATACTACCACACTATTCATCGAAAAATAAAATTTCTTCTTTTCATCCAAAATATCTATTCGATACTAGCTTTGATCAGATCCATGTTTTGATCATTCTTGAATTTTACACCACTATGATTATTTTGAGGTATTTTTGAACATGGATAAAACAAAGTACTCTTATCCTTAATCCTTAATCCTTGTCATTTTGTTTCACCGGATTCGCTTTTTTAAAATATTTTTCATCATCCTCACCCTTAAATGATGATATTATTGAATATCTTTGGCCCGTAGTGCAAAGATGAATGATTTCTCAAGAATATCTTTGGCCCAGAAGTGCAAAGATGAACAAGTGTTGAGATGAAATACGACCGATCGATTAATATCTTTAGCCCAGAAGTAAAGAAAGATGAATGTGTGTTTAAATGAATACGACTAATCGATGAATATCTTCGGCCCAGTAGTGCAAAAGATGAATATTTGATTCCGTATGTTTATGGATTGTTGTTACAGGATAAAAGATAGACGATGAACTTTTAAATTCATACATGTAAGATAGTAGTTTGCATTCTCTACTTAACTCTTCTAATGAATTATTATTTCACCATGAATATTGATTTAAAATTTGTTGTCTATCAGATTCTATTAAATTTTTCCCTCGTTGAAGACTAACGATAATTTGTCAGATATTATCTTAGTCATAATATTCTTTATCGAGCTAGTTGAGCTCACCCTTTTCTTTTTTGTTCCATTCTTCTCGTGGAGGCGAGAATATAATGAGTACGTAGCCTGGGTATGGAATGAAGGTTTTAGAAAGGATTGTTTAGTAGTCCTCACCATTTTTGTAAAATAATGTATCAATAAATGTGATGAGGATTTATTTGAGTATAGATATTGTCTGAAGATAATATTTGTATTTAAACTCACGCTTTACTATTGTAATAATAAAGTTGTAGTTGTTTCTTTGCACTCATGTATTGACAACTCGTAATGGGTGATGTATACCTATTTTTAGGGGATCGCCACCAGATCCGATCACGGGCGAAACATAGGTCAAGCAAATTACCAAGATATTCGATGTCTTGGGATGCACGAGAGAACAGAAGGTTCCATTCGCCACCTTTATGTTCCGTGGCGAAAGCAGACTATCGGTGGGAGTCTCGTGAAGCGTACCCATCCAAATTTGACTCAAAGATGTCTTGGGAGACGTTTGAGATTATTTAATGACAAATACTTCCCCGAAAGTGTTCGCTATATGAAGGAAGTGGAGTTCATCGATTAGAGCAAAACAACACGACGGGTGTCTCAAAGACGAGGCAAAGTTTGCAGAGTTATCCATTTTTGTAAATATAATGCGAATGCAAGACGTAGGAATTATGGAATGAAGGTTTTAGAAAGGATTGTTTAGTAGTCCTCACCATTTTGTAAAATAATGTATCAATAAATGTGATGAGGATTTATTTGAGTATAGATATTATCTGTAAGATAATATTTGTATTTAAACTCACAGCTTTTCTTGTTGTAATAATAAAGTTGTAGTTGTTTCGTACTCATGTATCGATTGACAACTCGTAATGGGTGATGTATACCTATTTTGGGGGCGTCACATATGATGCAAAGAATTATCAGTAGCAATAATTGAGCATAAATTGAGTGACATCTCACGTAAACATCAATAATCAATATCGTGTCTTTACTATACAACTACGCCAGACATCGCATTTTTTTACTAACCGAGTAGTTCAACAGTTTTGATTTAGAATACCTCTGCGCCGTTATTTTTATAGAAAAATAATTTTGTCGCTTTCTAACTACGACAATACTTCCGTTAGGGGTCCACTTAATGATTGAGTCGTCGCATTTAATATTCCCCCCAAAAAAAGAATATTCCCCACCAAACGAATATTTTATAACAACTTTCTTACTTTGCAAAATTTATAAATATTACCCACAACTATAACATTATATCAAATTTATTCCATAATATTCAAAATAATATTTATAAAAAAATTCATCTTTATTTCTAAAAGTCGGGGTCTTACAACCTCCCTTCTTATGAAATTTCTCACCTCGAAATTAGGGTACGTGCACGATATGATAAAGAGGTGAGGATATCTTGAATACCTTTTATCGTTAAAAATATTAAATTCATCTTCTCAATCCTACTAAAGATATTCATTAACAATTCATCTTTTGCACTACAGTGCCAAAGATATACAAATCAGAAACCAATAATGCCGAGACGCAGCTTTATAAGATCACGACCACGAATTATCCATGCACCATCTTGGCCAAGGATATTCGTGTTTTCAATTACTGACCATGATTATACCGAATAATCTTTGGTCATAATCATACCAAGTCTATCAATGCACTACTACCAAAAGATGACTTTTACCACATCCATGAATTAATATTTCATTCTTTGAGACTCAAATTTCAATAATTAATCCATATCATCGAATCATCCCCGCACTACAAAAGCCAAGGATATTCATTAAGATCACGACCACAAATTATCCATGCACTACTACCAAAGATAATCGTGTTTTCAATTACTAAGGTTATGATTATCACCAACAATCTCTCATCATAATCATACCAAGTCCATCTATTTACGTAAGCCACGTATGACTTTCAACACAATATAAGCATGAGGATAATGATATAAAGAATCAATCAAATGAGATAAAGGATAAATATTAAACATTTATAATATAATTTATCCAGATTCAAGAATATCCCCATGTTATCAATCACTTAATAATCTCATAATCTAATATCATTAATATTATAACAATATTTTAATCACTTCTTAAATTTATAAACAATTTATCTCAATTGTTTACGCTTTTACCATATAATGCATTTAATCATTCAAAATGCCATACTCATAAGATATCATCACCAATTATCAAATCCTCATCAAAAATATGCATATACTCTATATAGGATTCTCTAGCCATAAAATCCTATTTTCAACTTTGTTACTTCACATAACATATTTAACTCATATGTTCATAATTAAACTATTTTCATGAAAATACCAAATCAGTCCCAAAAATATTTCTTTTCTCATGATTTAGCATAATATAGTCCCAAGATGAAAATATATTTTTCTCGAATTTTTAAAATTCATTTACTATTTTTCAAAAATCAATTTCTAATTAATTCCTTAAGAAATTAGCTACCTCAAGTTTAACTCCAAAATTCCCAAATCTTGGCAGGACCTTACACATGTTAATGTGAGCCTCGAGTTTAAATTTCATGGTCATCGGAGTTATAGAACTCCGCTTATAGCATTTTTCGTCAAAAAAACCTAAATATTGAAATGGTCATAACTTGTTCATTTTAAGTCAGAATGAGCTCATTTTTGGACAGGAGGTACTTTATAACATATATTTTCATGTCCCAAAAGGCCAGAAATTTTCACATAAATTTAGTGGCCAAAACAGCCCCTTAAAGTTTCTGGGCGATAGCGTTTTTTGTAATTTGCAGCTTTGGACTTTTTTGCTAAATTCACCACACGAAAATCTACATCACCTTTTCCAAAGGATTCCACTTGGATAAGCTACAAAACTCATAGATCTAACTCTAGGACTTGACCACACTCAAAAATTCAAAATATAATAGGAGATATGGTCAATTGAATTTCATGTTACGTTTTTACCAAAATCTGATTTTTCAACCCTTTGTGATTTCTAAGAAACTTTCATGTTTTCACATAATAACCACATAACTCATCATAATACTTACTAATACTTCATATACCCATGATTTTCATTAGTCCAATGCTTTTATTATGACTTTCATCATAATCCTCGTAAACAGATCCTTTTAGTTGAAGAAATATTTGAGGGTTTAAGAAATGGGTTTTTATCTTTGGGTCAATACAAAATTCGATTTCACGCCTAGGGTAGGCTAGGAAATCTTCAAGAATACGTCAAGAAATTTATTAATGATAGAAATATCATTCAAAATCGCTACTCTTATCCAAGACTTGGATAAGACGTTACATTGATACCAACTGTGACTTCTATCCTTTAACCTAGATAAAGACCTCACAATGATACCTATCAACTTGTCATCGCCATTCACGACGCCGCCCACGTAGAAAATCCGGCTTTTGCATTCCTCACAAGGAAGTCAACAACGAAAGGATCGGGGCTCTTTACTTATGGCTTGATATAACATTGATTAACTTTAGGGTTTGGTTACTTTGAATTCGTATAACAGGTTGGTTAGGAATATGAAAGCTAACAACCTTACAAAAAGAATAATAAGTAGTTAATCAATCATTTTCAAAAATTACATCAAAGGCAGGTATTTTCAAAGATATAAGATTGTGAAAGTGTTTATTTGAAACAACAAGATTAATAAACAGTGGAGGTAACGAAGGTTTCTCCCAATGAAGTTTCAATAGATAAATCAAAGTCTAATTTTTCCGGAGTCAAATTTAAACATTGAACACAACAAGGTAGAATAAAAGAGTGGGTAGAACTTGTATTGAATAAAGTATAGACTTTGCAAAAATTTATAATTAATTTACCCGTAATAACTTCGTTCGGGTTTCTCGACAAATGCTCTCGCTTAAATTACCGAGGTTTGACTTTACTATAGGTACATTCCACCCTTAAGTGCTTCTTCACATTCCCGATCCATGATTTGAATCATTATTCTCCGATCCATATCGAATTCGGGTTGACCGCTATGCATGTGGTAATTAGAATTCAATGTTGGTTCTCCCAATTCATTCCCAAAAAGCAAAGTCCATTTCATCTATTTTGGCTTTATTGGATCGGACGCCTTTTTCTACACTATCAACGCGTTATGCGACTTTTAACCATGCATCGCCTATTCTCCTTCGTTCGGTTGTTTTTCTTCTTTCAAATTGATCTTTGATTTTTAAACTCTCAGATTCCAACTTTAATATCTTACACCCTGTCAAAGCGTGATTTTGTTCGAGCATCACATATTGGGTAACCCAATTTTAAATTGTTGTATCCCTTTGTTCCATGACCGTTTGTCATTCTTCAACCTGCTCTTCTAGCTCACGAACACGATTTTGTAATTCTAAGTTTTGATCATAAATTTCTTCTAACCAATTCTCCTCGTGTTCCTCTTCTTCCTCACTCTCACCGCTACCTCTACTACTAGCTCAAAGTGCAACAATTAGTTCTTCATTCACTACGTGGATATCTCTAATTTGTTCCTCGTCTCGACACTACATTAACCCCGATTAGTGATTAAAGGTGTCACAACTACCACATTCACTCCATTGTGAATATTTTCAACCGCCATTTCCAAACACTTTGCCAAACACGAGGGTTAATTAATATATCAAATATTATCCCTATACTCGTGATTTCCACCAATTAAATAACAAATAAACTTAGGTAGGTCATACTAGCGAAGGAATTCCCGTCTCTCCCTCCTAGTTCTTATCTCAAGATCTTAGCCGTGGATCATATCCTAAGCTCGATACCAACCGTGACGCCCCAAAATTAGGTATCGTCACCCATCTTGGGTCGCCACATACATACATGGTACATAAATTCTAATACAAACTTAATTATACATCTTTCACGTAATATACATACGACAATACATAAACGAGAGTTCTAATAGAATATTGTCATTTAGACAATATCCATACTCAAGAGTCCTCATTACATTTATTGTCACACTATTTAATGTAATAGTGAGGACTACTAATGCTATCTTCGGGACCATCACTCTTTTCCCGCACTCGTCCCAACTATATTCTCATTTCACGAAGAGAACGGTGAAAGAAAGGTGAGCTCAACTAGCCCAAAGAAGAAATATTATAACTAAGATAATGCGAGAATAAATTATCAATACTCTTCAACAATGTTAAACCGATAAAATATAATAGACAACCAGTTTAATCTGCGTGAATATGCAATCCATTAAAAAGAGTCAAGTAGAAAATAAAGTCTACTATCTTTTAGGTTTTAAAAGTTTTCATCAATTTTTATCACTAAGACTCGCTTTAATGAATAAACCACAATATCTAATCATCCTCGCACCACTTGGCCAAGGATTTTCATCAAATTATCAATGGTCACGACTATACCGAATCACCCCGGTCATAATCATACCAAAAACCATCCATCAACGCATTACATGAATACACCGAGGACTTTTGTCACATCATTTATGTCGAAGCCATGATTATACCGAGATGATCCTCGGTCATAATCATACTAAGTTCATCTATGCACGTAAGCCAAAGATAACATAATATAACATGAGGATGATGACAATGACATAATAATTCAATAAAACAAGTTCACGAATTAATTTATTCAGAACTAATAAAGTCCAAATTGTCAACATGATCATTTGCTTTGTAGAGTAAAAATTCAAGAATGCTCGGAAAAATAATTTCATTAAAAATCTTTGGATGAAGCGCAAATATCGAGGATATTCCACTAAATTCATGGAGTATAGAAGTCAAAATTTTAACCAACCGAGTATAATAAATAATGAAATAACAAAAGAAATCACCATGCATGCGCAGATTAGCATGTACAAAAGTTATTCCAATAGAATAATAAATAAAGAATAATAAAAAAGCGGACCCCGGTCCTGTGTAAAACACACATGTGATATTCCAATAGAATAATAAAAGACAGAATAATAAAGATTTTAAACCAGTCCGCCAGCGTAAAAGCATGATGCATGTGATGTTCCAATGGAATAATAAAATAATAAAAGAATGTCACCAAGTATAGGGGATTCCGTGACATACTGAGTTATTCCAATGAATAAATAAGAATGGAATAATATAAGGATTTCACCAAGTATAAGGTCCGCATATATACAAGTCATGTATAGGGTATGCCACTTTTACGAAGTTATTCCAATGAATAATAAAGAATGGAATAATGTAAGTTCTCTTCATGAATAAAAAAATATACACCCTTATACGAGTACAAAAATAATATTCCTTACCTTAGAAGAAATTTGAATATTGGAAAAGTGAAGTAGCAAAATACTTTTCTTCTTTCTCTCTATAGTTTCTCTCTGGAGTTTCAAAGAATTCCTAAGAAATAATGAATGAATGAGCTTTCTATTTATAGAAAAACCGAGGGTGGCTCTTGGTCTTAACGAAGGGTCAAAATGACTCTTGGTAATATCAAGAGACAACTACTATATTTCATGAAGGGGTAATTAACCCTTGGAACATTTGAAGAAGCGATTAACTCTTGGTAATATTGAAGGGACAACTACTATTTGTGAAGGGGTAATTACTATTGACGAAGGTAATTACTATTGACGAAGGTAATTACTATTGAAGAAGGTAATTACTATTGACGAAGGTAAATACTATTGACGAAGGTAATTACTATTCACAAAGGTAATTACTATTCACAAAGATAATTACTATTGACGAAGGTAAATACTATTGACGAAGGTAATTACTATTCACAAAGGTAATTACTTATTCACAAAGGTAATTACTATTGATTGAAGGGACTCTTAGATGATGACATATGCCCCCCCATAAAATTATCAAACTTACCACAAACGCCTCTATAATGACTCTTTATATACATCAAGGATTGAATAAATATTACAACAAATCATTTTATTTTTAAACAACACATATTTAATCTTTCAACAATTATTAATCATTTATAACTTGTCATCTCAATTAATAATTTAATACTTTAACATATTATACAGATGATGTGACGCCCCCAAAATTTGGTATACATCACCCATCTTGGGTCGCCACTTACATGGTACATAAATTCAAATACAAACTTAATTATACATCATCCGTAGTAACATACGACAATACATAAACTGAGAGTTCTAATAGGAATATTGTCATTTAGACAATATCTATACTCAAGGAGTCCTCATTACATTTATTGTCACACTATTTAACAGAATAGTGAGGACTACTAATGCTATCTTCGGGACCATCACTCTTTTCCCTGACTCGTCCCAGCTATATTCTCATTTCCTGAAGAGAACAGTGAAAAAAAGGGTGAGCTCAACTAGCCCAATGAAATATTATAACTAAGATAATGCGTAATAAATTATCAATAGTCGTCAACAATGTTAAACCGATAAAATACAATAGACAACCAGGTTTAATCTGCAATGAATATCTGATCCATTAAAAGAGTCAAGTAGAAAATAAAGTCTACTATCTTTTAGGTTTTAAAAGGTTTTCATAAATTTTATCACTAAGACTTAGTTTAATGAATAAACCACAATATCTAATCATCCCCATACCACGGTCCAAGTATTTTCATCAAATTATCAATGGTCAAGACTATACCGAATCACCCCCGGTCATAATCATACCAAAAACTATCCATCATTTGCATTACAGGCCACTGAGGACTTTTATCACATCATTTATAACAAGCCATGATTATACCGAATAATCCCTGGTCATAATCATACTAAATTCATCTATGCACGTAAGCCAAAGATAACATAATATAACATGAGGATGATGACAATGACATAATAATTCAATAAAACAAGTTCAAGAATTAATTTATCCAGGAATTATTAACGTCCAAATTGTCAACATGATCTCTGCTACAGCAGAGTAAAATTCAAGAATGATCGGAAGAATATTTCCATGAAAAGATACTTAGATGAAACGCAAATATCAAAGATATTCTACTAATTTCATGGAGTATAGAAGTCAAAGTTTTTACCAACTGGGTATAATAAAGAATGGAATAATAAAAGAAATCACCATGCATGCGGTACTTAGATGATGCGTTTATTCCAATGTAATAATAATAACGGAACCAATTCGGGTGAAATTCACAAGCGATGGATGATCCAACGTAATAATAAATGTTTGAATAATAAACAATGGAACCCGGTCCTGTAAAACACATGCATGTGATATTCCAACGTAATAATAAATGCGAGAATAATAAACAATGGAACCGAATCCTGTAAAACACATAGACAGGATATTCCAACGAATAATAATAAAAAGACGGAACCAGTCCAATGTAAAAAACACACGAGACGGATGTGGCGCCCCAAAATAGGTATACATCACTCATTACGAGTTGTCAATACACATGTACTGCGGAAACAACTACAACTTTATTATTACAATAGTAAAAGCTGTGAGTTTGAATACAAATATTATCTTCTAGACAATATCTATACTCAAATAAATCCTCATCACATTTATTGATACATTATTTTACAAAAATAGTGAGGACTACTAAACAATTCTTTCTAAAACCTTCATTCCATACCCCACTAGCATCGCTATATATTCTCGCCTCCCGAGAAGAAAAATGGAACAAAAAGGAAAAGGGTGAGCTCAACTAGCCCAAAGAAAGAATATTATGACTAAGATAATATACAACAAATTACCGTTAGTCTTCAACAGGAAAAATCTAATAGAATACAATAGACAACAAATTTTAAATCAATATTCGCAATGAAATAATAATTCATTAGAAGAGTTAAGTAGAGAATGCAAACTACTATCTTCTATGTATGAATTTAAAAGTTCATCGCTCTATCTTTTATCCTGTAACATCAATCAATATACATCTCGAATCAAATATTCATCTTTGCACTACTGTGCCAAAGATATTCATCACCGTCATGTTCATCTAAACACTGCTCATCTTTGCACTACTGACCAAAGATATTCTTCGAAATCATTCATCTTTCTTTCACTACAAAAGCCAAAGATATTCAATAATATCATCATTTAAGACCGAGGATGATGAAAAATATTTTTAAAGAAACGAATCCAAAGGAAACAAAATGACAAGGATTAAGGATTAAGGATTCGTACTTTATTTTATCCATGTTCAAAAAATACCTCAAAAAATAATCATAGTGGTGTAAAATTCAAGAATGATCAAAACATGGATACAATCAAAGCTAGTATCCGAATAGATATTTTGGACAAAAGAAGAAATTTTATTTTTCTATGAATAATAGTCAGATATCGTGAATAAAGTCTTAGTACTGCGTGAATAAGAACTCTCACACCAAAAGATAGAAATTCCACAAAAAACATCTTCACGCTTCATAAATAGTACTCGTGAATAAGAACTCGTGAATAAGAACTCGTGAATAGTAACTCATGAATAGTAACTCATGAATATAGTAACTTGGACATGAAAAAGTTCCAAATTTTAATCAACACATTTTAATCTTTCAACAATTATTAATCATTTATAACTTGTCGTCTCAATTAATAATATAACATATTATACGAGATGATCTTTGTGACAATAATTGAATCAATAATATAAGAGATATGATGCAAAGAATTATCGTAGTAATAATTGAGTATAGCTAGCGACTTCTCACGTAAGATCAATAATCAATACCGTGTACAACTATGCAACCACGCCAGACATCTTTGTACTTTACTACTACCGGGTAGTTCAACGCTTTTAACGGTAACACCTCCGTAGTTATTTTTATAGAAAGATAATTTTGTCGCTTTCTAACTACGACAATACTTCCGTTAGGGGTCCACCAATGATTGAGTCGTCGTCATTTAATATTCCCCAACAAAATGAATATTCCCACCAAACGAATATTTTATAACAACTTCGCTTACTTTGCAAAATTTATAAATATTACCTACAACTATAACATTATATCAAATTTATTCCATAATATTCAAAAATAATATTTATAGAAAATTCATCTTTATTTATAAAAGTCAGGGGTCTTACAACCTCCCTTCTTATGAAATTTACGCCCTCGAAATTAGGGTACGTACTGATATGATAAAGAGGTGAGGATACCTTGAATACCTTTATCGTTAAAATATTAAATTCATCTTCTAATCCTACCAAAGATATTCATTAACAATTCATCTTTTGCACTACAAGCCAAAGATATACAATCAGAAAACCAATAATCTTTGACGCAACTTTGAAATAGTATCACGACCACAAATTATCTATGCACTACTGGCCAAGGATATTCGTGTTTTCAATTACGGTCATGATTATACCGAATAATCCTTGGTCATAATCATACCAAGTTTATCAATGCACTACGGCCAAAGATGACTTTTACCACATCCATGAATTAATATTTCATTGCTGAGACTCAGCTCAATAATTAATTCATATCATCGAATCATCCCTACACTACAGGCCAAGGATATTCATTAGTATCACGACCACGAATTATCCATGCACTACTACCAAAGATAATCGTGTATTCATTAAGTATCACGACCACAAATTATCCATGCACTACTACCAAAGATAATCGTGGTATTCATTAGTATCACGACCACAAATTATCCATGCACTACGGCCAAAGATAATCGTGTATTCATTAGTATCACGACCACAAATTATCCATGCACTAAGGCCAAAGATAATCGTGTATTCATTAGTATCACGACCACAAATTATCCATGCACTACGGCCAAAGATAATCGTGTATTCATTAATATCACGACAACAAATTATCCATGCATTACGGCCAAAGATAATCGTGTTTTCAATTACGATTATGATTATACCGAACAATCCCTGGTCATAATCATACCAAGTTCATCTATGCTTACTACAGCCACGCGATTATGACTTTCAACATAATATAAGCATGAGGATAATGATATAAAGAATCAACCAAATGAGATAAAGGATAAATATTAAACATTTATAATATAATTTATCCAGGATTCAAGAATATCCCCATGTTATCAATCACTTAATAATCTCATAATCTAATATCATTAATATTATAACAATATTTTAATCACTTCTTAAATTTATAAACAATTTATCTCAATTGTTTACGTTTTTACATATAATGCATTTAATCATTCAAAATGCCATACTCATAAGATATCATCACCAATTATCAAATCCTCATCAAAAAATATGCATATTGTGACGCCCCAAAATAGGTATACATCACCTATTACGAGTTGTCAATACATGGTACGTAAACAACTACAACTTTATTATTACAAAGTAAAAAAGCTGTGAGTTTGAATACAAATATTATCTTCTAGACAATATCTATACTCAAATAAATCCTCATCACATTTATTGATACATTATTTTACAAAAATGGTGAGGACTACTAAACAATTCTTTCTAAAACCTTCATTCCATACCCCAGACTGCACTTGCTATATTTCTCGCCTCACGAGAAGAAAAATGGAACAAAAAGGAAAAGGGTGAGCTCAACTAGCCCAAGAAAGAATATTATGACTAAGATAATATACAACAAATTATCGTTAGTCTTCAACAGGAAAAATCTAATAGAATACAATAGACAACAAATTTTAAATCAATATTCGCAGTTGAAATAATAATTCATTAGAAGAGTTAAGTAGAAATGCAAACTACTATCTTCTACGTATGAATTTAAAAGTTCATCGCTCATCTTTTATCCCCGTAACATCAATCAATATACATCTGGAATCAAATATTCATCTTTTACACTACTGAGCCAAAGATATTCATCACCGGTCATGTTCATCTAAACACTGCTCATCTTTGCACTACTACCAAAGATATTCTTCAGAAATCATTCATCTTTGCACTGAGGCCAAAGATATTCAATAATATCATCATTTAAGACGAGGATGATGAAAAATATTTTAAAGAAACGAATCCAAAGAAACAAAATGACAAGGATTAAGGATTAAGGATTCGTACTTTGTTTTATCCATGTTCAAAAATACCTCAAAAATGATCATAGTGGTGTAAAATTCAAGAATGATCAAAACATGGATACAATCAAAGCTAGTATCCGAGAATAGATATTTTGGACAAAAAGAAGAAATTTCATTTTTCTAGATGAATAGTCAAGATATCGTGAATAAGTCTTAGTATATCGTGAATAAGAACTCTCGACACCAAAAGATAGAAATTCCACAAAACATCTTCATGCTTCATGAATAGTACTTTCGTGAATAGTAACTTCGTGAATAGTAACTCATGAATAGTAACTTCGTGAATAAGAACTCATGAATAGTAACCCCAGACGAAAAAAGTTCCAAATTTGATAAAAAGTTCCAACCAAATAGCATTGATGCCTCGAGAAACCGTAGGAAGACCCGTAGAATGAAATCCATGGTAATGTGTTCCCACTTCCATTTCTAATCTCAAGTGGTTGCAACGAACCCTTAGGTACCGGATGCTCACTTTTACACGTTGACAAGTTAAACACATTGAGATAAACTTTGCAATCTCTCTCTTCATATTGTTCCACCAAAATGTATGTCAAGATCACGATACATTTTAGTACTTCCAGGATGGATTGCAAATGGTGTATTGTGTGCCTCCATCATAATCTTGTACTTCAAATCGAGTCGTTAGAACACAAAGTCTAGAGTGGACTCAAGTATTCCTTCTTCATCAATTCTCACTTCCGAATAGCTCCTTCTTGTACTTTCTTCTTCATATGCATCATTTCAAGCCGGTGGCTTGAGCAACCTTAACTTTTTCTATTAATGTTGGCTCTATCATTATATACTGACATCATCGCACTCGTTCCGCATATGATCTTCTACTCAACGCGTCAGCTACCACGTTCGTCTTTCCAGGATGGTATTGAATAGTGTGGTCGTAGTCTTTCAATAGCTCGAGCCAACGTCGCTGCCGCATGTTGAGTTCTTTTTGAGTGAAGAAATATTTAAGGCTTTTATGGTCCGAATATATCTCCACTTTCTCCCCATATATAGATAGTGCCTCCATATTTTTAAGCATTAAAACGATCGGCTAACTAACTCTAGATCATGAGTAGGATAATTCCTCTCATACTCTTTAAGTTGTCGCGAGGCATAGGCTATGACTTTCCCACGTTGCATGAGAACACATCCTAACCCTTTGCACGAAGCATCACCAGAGATAATAAATCCATTCAACCAGATGAAATTGTTAGAACAGTCTTAAAATAAGTCTCCTCTTAAGCTCTTGGAAACTTTTCTCGCGTTCTTCGCTCCAAACGAATTTTGTATCCTTCCGAAGTTAGCGAAGAATGGAGTAGCGATTCGAGAAAACCCTTCCACGAATCTCCGATAATAACCACTTAAGCCCAAAAAGCTACGTACTTGATCCACCGACTTGGTTTGCTTCCAACTTTGTATTGTTTCAATCTTCACGGATCAACAGATACTCCATGTTTCGACACCACGTGCCCAAGGAATGCTACTTCCTCAAGCCGAACTCGCATTTCTTCAATTTGGCTTATAGTTTGTTTTCACGAAGCCTTTGGAGTACCAAATTCAAATCTCGCTCATGATCTTCACGACTTTTGGAATATATAAGGATGTCATCAATAAAGACAACAACGAATCGATCCAAATATTCCTTGAATACTCGGTTCATCATATCCATGAAAGCCAGCAGGAGCATTAGTTAGTCCGAAAGACATGACTAAGAATTTATAATGCCCATACCGAAGTTCAAGGCGGTCTTTGGAATATCCTCGCCTAATCTTCACCGATGATATCCGAATCTAAGATCGATTTTTGAAAAGAATTGTGCCCTTGCAATCGGTCAAACAAGTCATCAATACGAGGTGAGGATACCTATTCTCGATGGTGACATGGTTCAATTCCGATAGTCGATACAAAGTCGCATACTCCCGTCTTTCTTCTTTACAAATAAAACAGAGCACCCCAAGGAGATGTACTAGGGCGAATGAAACCGATGTCCAACAATTCCTCGTAGTTGGACCTTTAACTCCCGAAGTTCAATAGAGCCATTCGATATGGGGTTTTAGAAATGGGCTTTGTACCAGGTTCAAGATCAATAAAGAATTCAACTTCACGCTCGGGGTGAGACCGGAAGTTCTTCGAAATCGTCGGAAAGTCAATAACAACAGGAATATTATTCAAATTTGACGTGTCTTTATTCAAATCCATAACATGGGCTAAGAAAGCTTGACATCCGCTTTTTCAATAAACGAATAGCTTTATGATTAGATATGACGGTGATTGAATTAAATAACAGTCAAGTTAGGAATATGAAAACTAACAACCTTACGAAAATAATCAATTTTGGCATGATGAGTAGTTAACCAATCAATCCCTAAAATCACATCAAAAGCAAGTATCTTTAAAGAGATAAGGTCAATGGGTAAGGTAATGGTGCCAACTTGAATCAAACAAGATTTATAAACAAAGGATGTGATGAAAGTTTCTCTAACGGAGTTTCCACAGATAGTCAAAGTCTAATTTCTCCTGAGTCAAGTTTAAACGTTGAGCACATGCAGAGAGATAAATGAATGGGTAGCACCGGTATCAAGTAAGGTATAAACTTCGCAAGAATTTATAAATAGCTTACCCGTGATCACCTCGTTTGGGTTCCTCGATTTTGACCAAATACAACAAACGCTCATCCGGAATTGTTGACTTTGACTTTTACGGGACGATCTTTTGAGTCACCGTCCTCATTGAACTAGGTTTCGCTCACTGCATAATCTCGAAAGCGATATGTCCTTCCTTTCCACAATTATAGCATACCTTGAATTGTTGTGGGTAGTTTGGGTGATATGTCCCTCTTTCCCCGCATTTGTAACATACGAATCGATGGTCTTTCTCCTCCTTGAACTAGTTACTACTTGGCGCCGACGCCTTCACATGGTCGTTGTTAAATCTCCTCTTTTTAAAATCTCCTCCCGACTCGCTTCTTCTATTTTCATGGCCATGATTACCACCAGTGAGTGGTTACCATTTTTGTCCGTCTGCTTTTCTCCGCCGTTATCATTATTCATTGACCGCTATCTACGGTACAATCTCGGTTGTGGTCCTCGGTTGTCCGTATTCGTTATCTCGCTTTCAAATAATTGAGCCTTTGCTTACAACATCCGAATAGAGAGAAGTTTATGAGAAATGAGATACTTGGCGTATCTTGGGTTTCAAACCTCTAAGAAACATCCGCGTCATCGTTCCTCATTCTCCACCAAATGAGGTGCAAACTCGATAACTCTATGCAAACTTTGCCTCGCATCTTTGAGACACCGCCATGTTGTTTTGCTCTAATCTGATGAACTCCACTTCCTTCATATAACCGAACACTTTCGTGAAAGTATTTGTCATTAAATAATTCTCAAACATTTCCCAAGACATCTTTGAGTCTTGAGGTGGATGGGTACGCTTCACGAGACTCCCACTAGTAGTCCGCCTCGCCACTTTAACATAAAGGTGGCGAGTGGAACCTTCTGTTCCTCCGTGCATCCCAAGACATCGAATATCTTGGTAATTTGTTTGACCCATGTTTCCGCCATGATCGGATCCGGCTTTCCCTTAAATTCGGTGGTCCCAACTCTTTGAATCGCTTGCTATGACAACCCGTGAATTGCTATCATTTCCTCCTATATTTTGAACACGAGTCTCCTCATGCGATTTTGCATGAATCGCAAAAACTTCTAAACATCCCCTCGTTCATCATCTCGCCAAGGTGTTGTTCACGGGAGAACATTGCCACCACTGTTGCACGTTCTCCCTTGTTGGTGAGTACAGAGCGTCTCACTCTGTCCTCATTTCCATTGTGAATATTCTCACGACATTCTCAAATCTTTGTCATAAAACAAGCGGGTTAATTAAGGAAATCAATATATCACATAATATCCTTATATACTAACCAACTAAAAAATAAGCTTAGGTAGGACACATTAGCGAAGGATTTACTTGTCTCTCCCTCCTAGTTCTATTCCCCGATCTCCGCCAGAGATCATATCCTAAGCTCGATACCAACTGCGACGCCCCCAAAATAGGTATACATCACCTATTCGAGGTTGTCAATACATGGTATGTAAACAACTACAACTTTATTATTACAATCAGAAAAAGCTGAGTTTGAATACAAATATTATCTTCTGACAATATCTATCTATACTCAAATAAATCCTCATCACATTTATTGATACATTATTTTACAAAATGGTGAGGACTACTAAACAATTCTTTCTAAAACCTTTATTCCATACCCCAGACTGCATTATTTTCATTATATTCTCGCCTCCCGAGAAGAAAAATGGAACAAAAAGGAAAAGGGTGAGCTCAACTAGCCCAAAGAAAGAATATTATGACTAAGATAATATACAACAAATTACCGTTAGTCTTCAACAGGAAAATCTAATAGAATACAATAGACAACAAATTTTAAATCAATATTCGCAGCGGAAATAATAATTCATTAGAAGAGTTAAGTAGAGAATGCAAACTACTATCTTCTATGTATGAATTTAAAAGTTCATCGCTCTATCTTTTATCCCCTCAGAACATCAATCAATATACATCTGAATCAAATATTCATCTTTGCACTACATGTGCCAAAGATATTCATCACTAGGTCATGTTCATCTAAACACTGCTCATCTTTGCACTACTACCAAAGATATTCTTCGTAAATCATTCATCTTTGCACTACAGTGCCAAATATATTCAATAATATCATCATTTAAGACCGAGGATGATGAAAAATATTTTTAAAGAAACGAATCCAAAGAAACAAAATGACAAGGATTAAGGATTAAGGATTCAGTACTTTGTTTTATCCATGTTCAAAATACCTCAAAATGATCATAGTGGTGTAAAATTCAAGAATGATCAAAACATGGATACAATCAAAGTTAGTATCCGTAATAGATATTTTGGACAAAAGAAGAAATTTCATTTTTCGATGAATAAGTGTCAGATATCGTGAATAGTCTCAGATATCGTGAATAAGAAACTCACACACCAAAAGATAGAAATTCCACAAAAACATCTTCACACTTCATGAATAGTACTCGTGAATAAGAACTCGTGAATAAGAACTCATGAATAAGAACTCGTGAATAAGAACTCATGAATAAGTAACCCCGACATGAAAAAGTTCCAAATTTGATAAAAAGTTCCAACCAATATTTCAAAGATAATGATATTGAAGAAATAATATCATTTGAGAAGAAATTAACATCCCTTACCTCGAAAGATTAAGATTTAAATTTTAATACTAGGGTATATAGTCTTTGAAGGAAACTTGCACCGCCTAACAATACTCAAAGTATACTCAAAATACTCACAAGAATACTTTCGATAATATAGAGAGAAAACTTCAGCTTACGGTGTGATTTTCAATTCTAACCCAAGACCCTATTTATAGGAAAATGCTTAGAACACCAAAGCGTAAAATTTAATAAAATATTAATATATATTATAAATTTCCTTAGCCCATCTTTGAAGATCTGATTTTAGCAATTAATATCACATGTTAGCCCACTTAAATGCAAAAAAACGTTTTTCTTTAAAATAATAATTAAAACTTCCAAAATCAATTATTTCGGAGCTTCTGAACTTCAATAATTCACAATAAATAGCCCTTTTATCAGAAAATTTGAATCTTGCGTGTTTTTATAGGAAATTCAATTCTCTACAACTTTGCGTAAGAAAGTTTTTTCGATTTCAAATGTAAATTGACCAAATCCATAAACGGGCAATTTTACGGTGCTATTATCAAATTTCACCAATAAATGGGGTCCACCGACATGTTTAACATGTTTTAAATATTTATTGCAACAAAAATACTCTTCCTCCTCGTATACTCATATATATCCCACATTCATTGTAAAATATCACCATTATTATATTATTAAAATATAATAATACATTATCTTATCGTAAAAGATAAAATTTCAATTTTCAACAATTGTCACATTAAAATTTTTCTCCATCTATATCTACATAAAATCAATATTTTCCTCATCATATGAATCAATAATTAATTATTCACAAATAATATTACGTAATCACAATATTGACAACCGTGCGCCCAGCGAAAGAGGGGCTTTCCAATAAGAATTTCTCCTTATCTTGCGCCAGCGCAATTAGGTGACCAAACCTCTCCTTAGATGAACTTTCTAGACATTGCCAATAATGTTATCTAATAATATTATTCAGATAATATGAATTATTGCTTCGATAATGAAAAATATTGTAATGACAATTATCAAAACAACAAAGAATATAAAATATCAACGCAAAGAATTATCAATCAATAAAATAAAATACCGAATGATGAATTATCAGTAACCATTATTGAGTAGTGCCTTCTTACGTAAGAATTAATAATTGGTGCAATATGCAGTGCTACTTGTGTTTTAACCACCAATTATTTTAACAAGATAATCTGTAATAACTACGCTCATATTTTTAAACCACTTATATTTGTCGCTTTTCTTCATCCAATCGCTTTCAAGTTATGGGGCCCACACATGATCGCTGTCATTGTCGTTAATATTCCCCGACAAAGATTTAATATTCCACGACCAAACGAATATTCCCCACAACAATGAATATTTTATAACCACTTGCTTATTTTGAAATATTTGCGTATTTTACCCCTAACTATCCACATTAATCACATCAACCCTTACTATTTCAAAATAATAAATAGAGAAAATTAAATTTTATTAATAATAAGTTGGGGTCTTACACATATACTCTATATAGGATTCTCTAGCCATAAAATCCTATTTTCAACATTGTTACTTCACATAACATATTTAACTCATATGTTCGTAACTAAACTATTTTTATGAAAAATACCAAATCAGTCCCAAAAATATTTCTTTTCTGGGATTTAGCATAATATAGTACCATAATGAAAATATATTTTTCTCGGAATTTTTAAAATTCATTTACTATTTTTCAAAAATCAATTTCTAATTAATTCCTTAAGAAATTAGCTACCTCAAGTTTAACTCCAAAAATTCCCAAATCTTGGCAGGACCTTACACATGTTAATGTGAGCCTCTAGTTTAAATTTCATGGTCATCGGAGTTATAGAACTCCAGTTATAGCATTTTTCGTCAAAAAAACCTAAATATTGAAATGGTCATAACTTGCTCATTTTAAGTCAGAATGAACTCATTTTTGGACACGATGTTCTTTATACCATATACTTTTATGTCCCAAAAGGCCTAAATTTTTCTTACTAATTAAGTGGCCGAAACAGCCCTTACAAAAACGTGGCAGCAGCTTTTTGGACATTTTGAAGTTTTGACTCCTTTGCTAAAATTAGTCCACACGAAAATCTACAACACTTTTTTCATTGATTCCACTTGGATTAGTTAGGTAACTCATAGATCTAACTCTAGGACTTAACCACACTCAAAAATTCAAAATATAATAAGAAATTTGGTCAATTGAATTTCATGTTACGTTTTTACCAAAATCTGATTTTTTTAACTCCTTGTGATTTTTAAGAAACTTTCATGTTTTCACATACTAACCAACATAACTCATCATAACACTTAGTAATACCACGTATACCCATAATTTTCATTAGTCCAATGCTTTTATTATGACTTTCATCATAAACCACGTAAACTGTTCATTTTAGTTGAAGAAATATTTGAGGGTTTAAGAAATGGGTTTTGTACTGGGGTCAATACAAAATTCGATTTCACGCTCTAGGGTAGGCTAGAAAATCTTCAAGAATACGTCAAGAAATTTAATAATGATAGAAATATCATTCAAAACTGCTACTCTTTTCCAAGACTTGGATAGTACGTTACATTGATACCAACTGTGACTTTCATCCCAACTTTGGATAACACGTCACAATGACACCTTACATAAATGTATAGTCAAAACTGCTTTTAGAAATTAGAATCTTTGGGAAGTGCTCAAGGAAACCTTCGTGCATGGGAGGCCATGCTTCTAGGTTATGATAGATATCATATGGCCACGAAATTATCCTTGGTTTACCCAATAGACCCCAAAGAAAAATGAGAAGATTACTATCATATTCTTCCCAATGGTGAGTCTTCTCTTGATTTATCATTATCTCCACTGTCTCAAATTGAGAATTATACTTCAAACAAACACCAAGATCATATATGTAGTGCTCGTAAATATACTCAAGCAGAAGTGGATGAGCACAACCCCATCTTATGATGACACGAGGTTGTATGTCATTAGACATCTTGTATGATAGTGGCAAAACACTCTTCCAACGTTGGGTTCGCCACCCTAGTTGATTTACCAAATATAACTACTAAATGATGACCACCGCTCTATTCCATCGCTTGTTACCCATTTCGACCTAGCTACACTCTTATTACACGAAGGAATTGTGAAGCAAAAGGGTTAATTAATATATCAAATATTATCCCTATACTTTGACCGACCAATTAAATAACAAATAAACTTAGGTAGGTCATACTAGCGAAGGAATTCCCTATCTCTCCCCTCCTAGTTCTAGTCTCACATCTTAGCCAGGGATCATATTCCTAAGCTCTGATACCAACTGTGACGCCCCCAAAATTTGGTATACGTCACCCATCTTGGGTCGCCACTTACATGGTACATAAATTCAAATAACAACCTTAATTAACATCCGTCGTGGTAACATACGACAATACATAAACGGAGAGTTCTAATAGGAATATTGTCATTTAGACAATATCCATACTCAAGGAGTCCTCATTACATTTATTGTCACACTATTTAACAGAATAGTGAGGACTACTAATGCTATCTTCGGGACCATCACTCTTTTCCCCGACTCGTCCCAGCTATATTCTCATTTCCTGAAGAGAACAGTGAAAGAAAGGGTGAGCTCAACTAGCCCAGTAAGAAATATTATAACTAAGATAATGCAAAATAAATTATCAATAGTCGTCAACAATGTAAAACTGATAAAATACAATAGACAACCAGTTTAACTGCAGCGGAATATGCAATCCATTAAAAGAGTCAAGTAGAAAATAAAGTCTACTATCTTTTAGGTTTTAAAAGGTTTTCATAAATTTTTATCACTAAGACTCAGTTTAATGAATAAACCACAATATCTAATCATCCATGTTCCACGGCTAAGGATTTTCATCAAATTATCAATGGTCATGACTATACCGAATCACCCCTGGTCATAATTGTAAGACCCCAACTTATTATTAATGAAATTTAATTTTCTCTATTTATTATTTTGAAATAGTAAGGGTTGATTTGATTAATGTGGATAGTTAGGGGTAAAATACGCAAATATTTCAAAATAAGCAAGTGGTTATAAAATATTCATTATTGTTTTTAGAATATTCGTCATCATGTCGGAGAATATTAAATGCATTTACGGTGAAGCACCATGTAATGGGCCCCATAACTGAAAGCGATTGGATGAAGAAAATGACAAATATAAGTATAACTTGGCGTAGTTGTTCTGCCGTTAACATCATTGGTTGGAATACCGTTGGTTAAAACACGATGTCTACGCGTTGTTGCCGCGATGCTTGAAGACACTTATTGCACCAATTATTGAAGGCACTACTCAATAATGGTTACAATAATTCTTCGCTCGATTATTTTATTTTATTGATTCAATAATTGCTACGTTGACATTTTATATTCTTGTTGTTTCAATAATTGTCATTACAATCGTATTTTCCATTATCGGAGCAATAATTCATATTATCCTAATAATATTATTAGATAACATTATTGACAATGTCTAGAAAGTTCTGCCTAAGGAGAGGTTTGGTCATCTAATTGCGCCGCCAAGTAGGAGAGATCCTTATTGGAAAGCCCCTCTATCCCGGGAACCTCGGTTTATCACAATAATGTGATTCGTAATATTATTTATGAATAATTAATTATTGATTTATATGATGAGGAAAATATTGATTTTATGAGGATATAGATGGAGAAAATTTTTAATGTGACAATTGTTGAAAATTAATATTTTATCTTTTTCTGATAAAATAATTCATTTAAATATATTATTTTAATAATATATTAACGATGATATTTTTACAATGAATGTGGGATATATGAGTATATGAGGAGGAAGAGTATTTTTGTGGCATTAAATGTTTAACACATGTTTTGTGTGTTGGTGGACACAATTATTGACCAAAATTTGATTATAGCACAAAAATCGCCTGCTTTGTGGATTTCTATCAATTTCATTTGGAATTTGAAAAAAATTCTTCTGCAAAGTTGTAGAGAATTGAATTTTCTATAAAAACACGTGAGATTTGAATTTTCTGATAAAAGGGCTATTTATTATGAATTATTGAAGTTCCGAAGTTCTGAAATAATTAATTTTTGGGAGTTTTAGTTAATTATTTTGAGAAAAACGTTTTTTGAACCTAAGTTGGCCTCACATGTGATTCAAATGGGCTGAGATCAGTTGTCTAAGGTGGGCTAAAGAAAATGTAAAAATATATTAATATTATATTCAATTTTCGCTTTGGTGTTCTTAAGCATTTTCCTATAAATAGGGTGCTTAGGTTAGAATTGAAAATCACAATGTAAAAATGAAGTTTCTCTCTATTTCTCTCGATATATTGAAGCGTATTCTTGTGAGTATACTTTGAGTATTGTTAGGCGGTGCAAGTTCCTTCAAAGACTATACCCTTGTATTCCAAATTTAGAAGTACTAATCTTTCGAGGTAAGGGATGTTATTTTCTTCTCAAATGATATTATTTCTTCAATATCATTATCTTTGAAATATTGGTTGAAACTTTTTATCAAATTTGAAACTTTTCCATGCTAAGTTACTTATTCATGAGTTCTTATTCACGAGTTACTATTCATGAGTTACTATTCACGAGTTCTTATTCACGAGTACTATTCATGAAGCGTGAAGATGTTTTTTGGGAAATTTCTATCTTTTGGTGTCGGAGTTACTATTCACGATACTTTGGCACTATTCACGATACTACTGACACTATTCACCAAAAATAAAATTTCTTCTTTTGTCCAAAATATCTATTCGGATACTAGCTTTGATTGTATCCATGTTTTGATCATTCTTGAATTTTACCACCACTATGATCATTTTGAGGTATTTTGAACATGGATAAAACAAAGTACTGAATCCTTAATCCTTAATCCTTAATCCTTGTCATTTTGTTTCATTGGTTCGCTTTTTAAAATATATTTTCATCATCCTCGCCTTAAATGATGATATTATTGAATATCTTTGGCCCGTAGTGCAAAGATGAATGATTTCTGAAGAATATCTTTGGTAGTAGTACAAAGATGAGCAGTGTTTAGATGAACATGACTAACTCGATGAATATCTTTGGCCTCAGAGTGCAAAGATGAATATTTGATTCCGATGTATATTGATTGATGTTACAGAATAAAAGATAGACGATAAACTTTTAAATTCATACATAGAAGATAGTAGTTTGCATTCTCTACTTAACTCTTCTAATGAATTATTATTTCATTGCGAATATTGATTTAAAATTTGTTGTCTATTGTATTCTATTAGATTTTTCCTCGTTGAAGACTAACGGTAATTTGTTGTATATTATCTTAGTCATAATATTCTTTACCGGGCTAGTTGAGCTCACCCTTTCCTTTTTGTTCCATTTTTCTTCTCGGGAGGCGAGAATATACGAAAACGAGTCGGGGTATGGAATGAAGGTTTTAGAAAGAATTGTTTAGTAGTCCTCACCATTTTGTAAAATAATGTATCAATAAATGTGATGAGAATTTATTTGAGTATAGATATTGTCTAGAAGATAATATTTGTATTCAAACTCACGCTTTACTTGTTGTAATAATAAAGTTGTAGTAGTTTACATACCATGTATTGACAACTCGTAATGGGTGATGTATACCTATTTTGGGGGCGCACAAATTAGTATCGAGCTTAGGGATATGATCTCCGGCGGAGATCGGGGAATAGAACTAGGAGGGAGAGACGAGTAAATCCTTCGCTAAAGGTGTCCTACCTAATTTTTTTTTTTAGTTGGTCAAGATATAAGGATATTATGTGATATATTGATTTCCTTAATTAACCCTTTGTTTTATGATGATTTGAGAATGTCGATGAGAATATTAACAATGGAAATGAGACCGTGGAGACGCTCAGTACTCACCAACGAGGAGAACGTGCAATAGTCGGCAATGTTCTCCCACATGAACAACACCACCGAAAGCAGATGATGAACGAGGATGTTTAGAAGCTTTTTGCAGCTTCATGCAAAATCGCACGAGGAGACTCGTGTTCAAAATACAGAGAAATGATAGCAATTCCGGTTGTCACAAACAAGCGCTTCAAAGAGTTGGGACCACCAGAATTTAAGGAAAGCCGATCCGATCACGGCGGAAACACGGGTCAAACAAATTACCAAGATATTCGATGTTTTGGGATGCACGGAGAACAGAAGGTTCCATTCGCCACCTTTATGTTCTCGTGGGCGAGGCGCATCATCGGTGGGAGTCTCTGAGCGTTGCACCCATCCAAATTACAAAGCACTCAAAGATGTCTTGGGAAACGTTTGAAACTATTTAATGACAAATACTTTCCGAAAGTGTTCAATCGTATACGAAGGAAGTGGAGTTCATCGATTAGAGCAAAACAACACGACGATGTCTCAAAGACGAGGCAAAGTTTGCAGAGTTATCCGTGCTCACACCTCATTTGGTGGAGAATGAGGAATGTATGACACGGATGTTTCTTAGAGGTTTGAAACCCTATGATACGTCAAGATCTCATTTCTCATAAACTTTCTCTATTCAGAGATGTTATAAATGTGGCTCAATTATTAGAGCGAGATTACGAGTACGGCCAACCGAGGACCACAACCAGGATCGTATCGTAGATATAGCGAAAATGTAATAATGATAACCAAATGGAGAAAGAAACAGACGGACAAAATGGTAACCACTTTGGTGGTAATCATGGCCATGAAAATAGAAGAAGCGAAGTCGGAGGAGATTTTAAAAAGAGGAGATTTAACAATGACCATGTGAAGACGACAAAGGTTTAAGAAAAATCGGTTCTAAGGGAGAGAACGACCACCGGCCATATGCTATAAATGCGGAAAGAGGGACATATCAATCCAAACCGTCCACAATTCAAGGTATGCTATAATTGTGGAAAGGAAGGACATATCGCTCGAGATTGACGATAAATAAACCTAGTTCAATGGGGACGGTGACTCAAAAGATCGTCCCGTAAAAAGTCAAAGTCAACGATTCCGGAAGAGCGTTTGTTGTGATCGGTCATAATGCGAGGAACCTAAACGATGTAACGCCCCCCCAAAATAGGTATACACCACACCCATTCCGAAATCGCCAAATACATGGTATAGAAACAACTACAACTTTATTATTACAACAAAGAAACTGTGAGTTTAAATACAAATATTATCTTCTGACAATATCTATACTCAAATAAATCCTCATCACATTTATTGATACATTATTTTACAAAATGGTGAGGACTACTAAACAATCCTTTCTAAAACCTTCATTCCATACCCGACTAGTACTCGCTACATTCTCGCCTCCCGAGAAGAAAAATGGAACAACAAGGAAAAGGGTGAGCTCAACTAGCCCAAGAAAGAATACTATGACTAAGATAATATACAACAAATTATCGTTAGTCTCCAACAGGAAAAATCGATGAATACAATAGACAACAAGTTTCGATCAATATTCGCAATGAAATAATAATTCATAGAAAGAGTTACGTAGAGAATGAAATCTACTATAATCTATGAATTTAACAATCCATCATCAATATTTTATCCTAACATCAATCAATATTCATCTCAAAATCAAATATTCATCTTTGCACTACAGCCAAAGATATTCATCAATCCACATCATATTCATCTCAACACTGCTCATCTTTGCACTAAAGGCCAAAGATATTCATCACCATTCATGTTCATTTAAACACTGCTCATCTTTGCATTACAGTGCCAAAGATATTCTTCAAATCATTCATCTTTGCACTACAAGCCAAAGATATTCAATAATATCATCATTTAAGATCGAGGATGATGAAAAATATTTTTAAAGAACTAATCCAAGGAAACAAAATGACAAGGATTAAGGATTAAGGATTCGTACTTTGTTTTATCCATGTCTAACAATACCTCAACAATAATCATAGTGGTGTAAAATTCAAGAATGATCAAAACATGGATACAATCAAAGCTAGTATCCGTAATAGATATTTTGGACGAAAAAGAAGAAATTTTATTTTTTAGATTGAATAAAGTGTCGATACGTGAATAAAGGTCAGATACGTGAATAAAGGCCAGATACGTGAATAAGAACTCCGACACCAAAAGATAGAAATTCCACAAAACATCTTCACGCTTAATTAATAGTACTCGTGAATAAGTAACTCGTGAATAGTAACTCATGAATAGTAACTCGTGAATAAGAACTCATGAATAAGAACTCTACATGAAAAAGTTCCAAATTTGATAAAAACTTCAGATCAACATTTCAAAGATAATGATATTGAAGAAATAATATCATTACGAAAAAAATAATATCCTTTACCTCGAAAGACAAGATTTCTAATTGAAACACCTGATATAGGCTATGACTTGAACTTGCACCGTATAGCAATACTCAAAGTATACTCAAAATACTCACAAGGATACGCTCGATAATATAGAGAGAGAGAGAAAAACTTTGTTTCGGTGTGATTTTCAATTCTAACTTAGCCTCTCTATTTATAGAAAATGTTAAAGACGCTGCAAGCGAGACTTAACTCCTGAACTCCGATGGCTTTACCTTCTACTATTCCCACCCACCACATTTGTAAATTCAATTGAGCACATTTCTTCACCAACCACAAGTGGGGCCACCAATTCTAGAATTTTCCACCAAAATCATTTATAACCTAATTTCAATCACCACCACTTCTTAAAATTCATAATAAATTATACGCTCATTTTTAACGGTTCAAAATTTGTGGACATATACTCAACTTATATATGTATAATATATCCAAAATTACAACGATCCAACTATTTGATTAAATATTATAACTCACACAATAAAGTTGTAATAACACCGATTTTGATCTTTTAATACCTCCAATCCGACAAAATAAAACATCTCAAAGATTAATTCCTTCATTAATAACCACATAAATAAATCCATCATTTATATTCATATAAAATAAATATTTCCTTATCATATGAATCAATAATTAATTATTCACAAATAATATTACGTAATCACATTTATGATAACCAGTCGTTCCCTGTGAAAGAGGGGCTTTCCGATAAGGATCTCTCCTTCTTGGCGCCGCAATTAGGTGACCAAACCTCTCCTTAGACATGTAACTTTCTAGACATTGCCAATAATGTTATCTAATAATATTATTCAAATAATATGAATTATTGATCCGATAATGGGAAATATCATGTGCGAAGGACAATTATTGAAACAAAGAATAATATAAAATACCAACGCAGAATTATTGAATCAATAAAATAAAATATCGAATAAGAATTCTTTATCGTAATAATTATTGAGTAGTGCCTTCTCTACGTAAGGATCAATAATTGATGCAATACTGCGTGCTACTATTCAACAACGCGTATTAGTGTGTTTTAACCACCGGTATTCCAACAAAGATTAATAAAGAATAATTACGCCGTTATTTTTAAACAACTTATATTTGTCGCTTTCCTCATCCAATCGCTTTCCGTTATGGGGCCTCACACATGGTCGCGCCATCGCATTTAATATTCCCTCGACAAAGATTTAATATTCCACGACCAAACGAATATTCCCCGACAATAATGAATATTTTATAACCACTTGCTTATTTTGAAATATTTGCGTATTTAACTCCTAACTATCCACATTAATCAAATCAACCCTTACTATTTCAAAATAATAAATAGAGAAAATTAAATTTCATTAATAATAAGTTGGGGTCTTACAAACGAGGTGATCACGGGTAAGCTATTTATAAATTCTTGCGAAGTTTATACCTTACTTGATACCGGTGCTACCCATTCATTTATCTCTCCTGCTTGTGCTCAACGTTTAAACCCGACTTCGAGAAATTAGACTTTGACCTTATCTCGTGGAAACTCAGTTAGAGAAAACTTTCATCACATCCATCGCTTATAAATCTTGTTTGATTCAAGTTGGCACCATTACCTTACCCGTTGACCTTATCTCTTTAAAGATACTTGCTTTTGATGTGATTTTAGGGATTGATTGGTTAACTACTCATCATGCCAAAATTGATTGTTTTTTCGTAAGGTTGTTAGTTTTCATATTCCTAACCAACTTTGTTGTATGCGAATTCAAGCAACTAAACCATTAAAATCAATCACTGTCATATCTAATCATAAAGCTATTCGCTTATTAAAAAACGGATGTCGCTTTTCTTAGCCCATGTTATGGATTTGAATAAAGACACGCCAAATTTGAATAATATTCCCGTTGTTATTAACTTTCCGACGTATTTCAAAGAACTTCCTGTCTACCCCGTAACGTGAAGTTGAATTCTTTATTGATCTTGAACTCGGTACAAAGCCCATTTCTAAAACCCCATATCGAATGGCTCCTATTGAACTTCTCGAGTTAAAGGTCCAACTACGAGAATTGTTGGACATCGGTTTCATTCGTCCTAGTACATCTCCTCGGGGTGCTCCCTGCTTTATTTGTAAAGAAGAAAGACGGAGTATGCGACTTTGTATTGACTATCGGAATTGAACCATGTCACCATCAAGAATAGGTATCCTCTACCTCGTATTGATGACTTGTTTGACCAATTCTGCAAGGGCACAATTCTTTTCAAAATCGATCTTCATTCGGATATCATCAAATGAAGATTAGAATCGAGGATATTCCAAAGACCGCCTTGTAACTCCTGTAGATGGGCATTATGAATTCTTAGTCATGTCTTTCGGATTGACTAATGCTCCTGCGCTTTCATGGATATGATGAACCGAGTATTCAAGGAATATTTGGATCGGCCGTTGTTGTCTTTATTGATGACATCCTTATATATTCCAAAAGTCGTGAAGATCATGAGCACCATTTGAAGTGGTACTCCAAAGGCTTCGTGAAAACAAACTATATGCCAAATTGAAGAAATGCGAGTTCGCTTGAGGAAGTAGCATTCCTTTGCACGTGGTGTTGAAACATGGAGTATCTGCTGATCCACCAAGATTGAAGCAATACAAAGTTGGAGCAACCAAGCTCATGATCAAGTACGTAGCTTTTGGGCTTAGTTGGTTATTATCGAGATTCGTGGAAGGGTTTTCTCGAATCGCTACTCCATTAACTCAAATTAACTCGGGAAGGATACAAAATTCGCTTGGAGCGAAGAATGCGAGAAGAGTTTCCAAGAGCTTAAGAGGAGACTTATTTCTAAGCACTGCTCTAACAATACCATCCGGTTCGGATGGATTTGTTATCTCACAATGATGCTTCGTGCAAAGGGTTAGGATGTGTTCCCATGCAACGTGGGAAAGTCATAGCCTATGCCTCGTGATAACTTAAAGAGTATGAGAGGAATTATCCTACTCATGATCTAGAGTTGGCGTGCATCGCTTTCGCTTAAAGATATGGAGGCACTATCTATATGGGGAGAAAGTGGAGATATATTCGCACCATAAAAGCCTTAAATATTTCTTCACTCAAAAGAACTCAACATGCGGCAAATGACGCTGGCTCGAGCTATTGAAAGACTACGACCACACTATTCAATACCATCCTCGAAAAGCGAACGTGGTAATCGACGCGTTGAGTAGAAGATCATATGCAGAACGAAAAGCGATGATGTCAAGTATACGCATAGAGCCAACTTTAATAGAAAAGTTAAGGTTGTTCAAGCCACCGACCCTTGATGATGCGTGAATTAAGAAAGAAAGTACAAAGAAGGAGCTATTCCTAAGCGAGAATTGATGAAGAAGGAATACTTGAGTCCACTCTAGACTTTGTGTTCCTAACGACTCGATTTGAAGTACAAGATTATGATGGAGGCACACAATACACCATTTGCAATCCATCCTCGAAGTACTAAAATGTATCGTGATCTTCGACATACATTTTGGTGGAACAATACGAAGAGAGAGATTGCAAAGTTTATCTCAATGTGTTTAACTTGTCAACGTGTAAAGGCGAGCATCCGGTACCTAAGGGTCCGCTTGCAACCACTTGAGATTCAAATGGAAGTGGGAACACATTACCATGGATTTCGTTACGGGTCTTCCTACTACGCTTTCTCGGCATCAATGTTATTTAGGTTATTGTTGATAGATTAACCAAGTCCGCTTCATTTCTTGCCGATACGGAGACTTATTCACTTGAACGCCTTACTAGTATGTACGTGAATGAGATTGTGAGGTTGCATGGCATGCCCAGTATCCATAGTTTTGGATCATGACCCAAGATTCACTTCAAGATTTTGGGTTAGCTTACAAAAAGCTATGGGCACGGATTTATTTATTCGGGCTTCGCATACCATCCTCAAACAGACGGACAATCGAAAGGACTATTCAAACTCTTGAAGATTTATTAAGACTCGTGTCCTAGACTTCAAGTGGCGCTTGGATAAGTATTTACCATTGGTGGAATTCTCCTACAACAACAATTATCGTGCAAGTATAGTGTGGCTCCATTTGAAGCATTATACGGGCGAAAGTGTCGCTTCTCAAGATATGTTGGGACGAGGTGGGTGAAGCAACACCGTTGGGACCCGAAAGTCAGGTACGTATGACTACTTAAAAAAGATCCAAATGATTCGACAACGATACAAACCAAGACAAGATCGACAAAAGAGTTATGCGGATCTTCATCGAAAGGACGTGGAATTTAGTGTAGGGGATCATGTATTGTTGCGAGTTGCTTCCATGGAAGGGGAGTTACAAGATTTGGGAAGAGAGGAAAGCTCAATCCACGATTTATCGGTCCATTTCAAATTCTTGACCGAGTAGGAATGTAGCCTATAGACTCGCGTTACCTCCGAGTATGTCTCGCTTTTCATAATGTGTTTTACATATCTCGTATTTCGTAAATATGTGAAAGACCCGAACCACGTTATAGAGTTAGAACCAGACGAGATAGCAAGACTTAACGATGATGAGGAGGTACCTATCAAGATCTTGGATAGAAAGGAGCATGTCCCTACGCTAAAGCGGTCATACCACAAGTTAAAGTTTTGTGGAGGAATCATGCTTATAGAGAAATGACCTTGAATTGGAAATGTAAATGAAAGCGAGGTATCCTCACCTTTTCAAACACTGTGTACGTCGTCAATTTCGAGGACGAAAATTTCATAAGGAGGGGAGGTCAGAAGACCCCAACTTATTATTAAAGAAATTTAATTTTCTATTTATTATTTTGAAATAGTAAGGGTTGATTTGATTAATGTGGATAGTTAGGGTAAAATACGCAAATATTTCAAAATAAGCAAGTGGTTATAAAATATTCATTGTTGTCGGAGAATATATTCGCATTTACGACGGTAGCAAATGCATGTGTGGGCCCCATAACTGGAAAGCGATTGGATGAAGAAAACGACAAATATAAGTTGTTTAAAAATAACGGCGTAGTTATTATATCATAACAATCGCTGGAATACCCGGTGGTTAAAACACGATGTCACGCGTTGTTGACAAGAAGACACTTGGATTGCACCACATTATTGAAGGCACTACTCAATAATGGTTACAGTAATTACTGCTCAAAGATTTTATTTTATTGATTCAATAATTGCTACGCCGACATTTTATATCATTGTTGTTTCAATAATTGTCATTACAATCGTATTTTCCATTATCTGAGCAATAATTCATATTATCCTCAATAATATTATTAGATAACATTATTGACAATGTCTAGAAAGTTCTCGCTCTAAGGAGAGGTTTGGTCATCTAATTGCGGCAAAGAAGTGAGAGATCCTTATTGAAAGCCCCTCTATCCCTGAACCGCCTGTTGTCAATAATGTGATTCTCAGTAATATTATTTATGAATAATTAATTTTGATTTATATGATGAGGAAAATATTGATTTTATGAGGATATAGATGGAGAAAATTTTAATGTGACAATTGTTGAAAATTAATATTTTATCTTTTTCTCGATAAAATAATTCATTTAAATATATTATTTTAATAATATATTAACGATGATATTTTTTACAATGAATGTGGGATATATGAGTATATGAGGAGGAAGAGTATTTTTGTGGCATTAAATGTTTAACACATGTTTTGTGTGTTGGTGGACACAATTATTGAATCAAATTTGATTATACCAGAAATCGCCTGCCAGTGGATTTCTACCAATTTCGTTTGGAATTTGAAAAAATTTCTTCTGCAAAGTTGTAGAGAATTGAATTTCCTATAAAAACACGCGAGATTTGAATTTTTTGATAAAAGGGCTATTTATTATGAATTATTGAAGTTCCGAAGTTCTGAAATAATTAATTTTTGGGAGTTTTAGTTAATTATTTTGGGAAAAACGTTTTTTGCAACTAAGTTGGCCACACATGTGATTCAAATGGGCTGAGATCAGTTGTCTAAGGTGGGCTAAAGAAAATGTGAAAAATATATTAATATTATATTCAATTTTCTGTTTTGGTGTTCTTAAGCATTTTCCTATAAATAGGTGCTTAGGTTAGAATTGAAAATCACAATGTAAACCAAGTTTCTCTCTATTTCTCTCGATATATTGAGCGTATTCTTGTGAGTATACTTTGAGTATTTTTTTAGACTAAGTAAGTTCCTTCAAAGACTATACCCTAGATTCCATTTGAAGTACTAATATTTCGAGGTAAGAGATGTTATTTTCTTCTCAAATGATATTATTTCTTCAATATCATTATCTTTGAAATATTGGTTGAAACTTTTTATCAAATTTGGAACTTTTCCATGTTTCAAGTTACTATTCATGAGTTACTATTCATGAGTTACTATTCACGAGTTACTATTCATGAGTTACTATTCACGAGTTACTATTCACGAGTACTATTCACGAAGCGTGAAGATGTTTTTTTAGGAAATTTCTACCTTTTGGTGTCTGAGTTACTATTCACGATACTAAGTACTATTCAATTAAAAAAATGAAATTTCTTCTTTTGTCTAAAATATCTATTCTGGATACTAGCTTTGATTGTATCCATGTTTTGATCATTCTTGAATTTTACACCACTATGATCATTTTTGAAGTATTTTTGAACATGGATAAAACAAAGTACGAATCCTTAATCCTTAATCCTTGTCATTTTGTTTCACCGGATTCGCTTTTTTTAAAATATTTTTCATCATCCTCATCTTAAATGATGATATTATTGAATATCTTTGGCCCAGTAGCAGTAAAAGATGAATGATTTCAAGAATATCTTTGGTCAGTAGTGCAAAGATGAACAGTGTTTAGATGAACATGACCAACTCGATGAATATCTTTGGCCTAGAGTGAAAAGATGAATATTTGATTCCGTATGTATATTGATTGTAGTAATTTGTTGTATATTATCTTAGTCATAATATTCTTTACCGGGCTAGTTGAGCTCACCCTTTTCCTTTTTGTTCCATTTTTCTTCTCGTGAGGCGAGAATATAAAAAGTACGAAGCCCGGGGTATGGAATGAAGGTTTTAGAAAGAATTGTTTAGTAGTCCTCACCATTTTTGTAAAATAATGTATCAATAAATGTGATGAGGATTTATTTGAGTATAGATATTATTTGTAAGATAATATTTGTATTCAAACTCACGCTTTTCTTGTTGTAATAATAAAGTTGTAGTAGTTTCGTATCATGTATTGACAACTCGTAATGGGTGATGTATACCTATTTTGGGGGCGCCACAATAATCATACCAAAAAACTATCCATCAACGCATTACTGTGCCACCGAGGACTTTTATCACATCATTTATAATAAGCCATGATTATACTTAGAATGATCCTCGGTCATAATCATACTAAATTCATCTATGCACGTAAGCCAAAGATAACATAATATAACATGGGGATGATGACAATGACATAATAATTCAATAAAACAAGTTCAAGAATTAATTTATCCAGAATTATTAACGTCCAAATTGTCAACATGATCTTCGCTTTTGTAGAGTAAAATTCAAGAATGATCGTAAGAATATTTCCATGAAAAGATACTAGATGAAACGCAAATATCAAAGGTATTCTACTAATTTCATGGAGTATAGAAGTCAAAGTTTTAACTAACCGGGTATAATAAAGAATGGAATAACAAAAGAAATCACCACGCACGCACTTGTGATGTATGAGTTATTCCAATGTAATAATAATAATCTTAACCAGTCGTGTGAAATTCACACCGGCTGTGATGATCCAACGTAATAATAAATGCTTAATAATAAACAATGGAACTGATTCTTTGTAAAACACACGCATGTGATATTCCAATGTAATAATAAATGCGGAATAATAAACAATGAAACGAGTCCTGTAAAACACACGAGCAGGATATTCCAAATGTAATAATAATAAAGATTTTAACCAGTCCTGTGTAAAACACACAGCATAAGATGTTCCAATGTATAATAGAAGAATGTCACCAAGTATAGGGTAAACCACGATACAGATTATGTATAGGGTATGTCACGTATCTGAGTTATTCCAACAGTAATAATAAAGAATGGAATAACAGAGGATTTCACCAAGTATAGGGTATCGCCATGACACAAAGTTATTCCAATGTAATAATAAAGAATGGAATAATGTAAGTTCTCTTCATGAATAAGAAAGAATAACACCCTTTACGGCACAACAAAAATAATATCCCTTACCTTAGAAGAACCTAATATTAGAAAAGTGAAATAGCGAGAATACTTTTCTTCTTTCTCTATAGTTTCTCTCTAGAGTTTCAATGAATTCGTAAGAAATAATGAAGGAATGAGCTTTCTATTTATAGAAAAAACCGAGGGTGGCTCTTGGTCTTAACGAAGGGTCAAAATGACTCTCGTAATATCAAGAGACAACTACTATTTCATGCGAAGGGGTAATTAACCCTTGGAACAATCAAGAGACAATTAACTCTTGTAATATCAAAGGACAATTACTATTTGCGAAGGGGTAATTACTATTGACGAAGGTAATTACTATCGACGAAGGTAATTACTATCAAGAAGGTAATTACTATTCACAAAGGTAATTACTATCGATTTAAGGTAAATCTTATTGACGAAGGTAATTACTATTCACAAAGGTAATTACTATCGATTTAAGAGACTCTTAGATGATGACATATGGGCCCCCCATAAAAATAATCAAACTTACCACAAACCTCTCATAATGTACTCTTTATATACATCAAGGATCAATAAATATTACCACAAATCATTTTATTTTTAATCAACACATTTTTAATCTTTCAACAATTATTAATCATTTATAACTTGTCGCCTCAATTAATAATATAACATATTATACAGATGATAATCTTGTGACAATAATTGAATCAATAATATAAGAGATATGATGCAACAATTCATCGAGTAATAATTGAGTATAGCTAATGACTTCTCACGTAAGATCAATAATCAATACCGTGCTGCTACTATGCAACCACGCCAGACATCGTACTTTTTACTACCGAGTAGTTCAATGTTTTAATGGTAACACCTCCGCCGTTATTTTTATAGAAAGATAATTTTGTCGCTTTCTAACTACGATAATACTTCCGTTGTGGGGTCCACTTAATGATTGAGCCATTGCATTTAATATTTCCCACAAAAAAGAATATTCCCGACCAAAACGAATATTTTATAACAACTTGCTTACTTTGCAAAATTTATAAATATTATCCACAACTATAACATTATATCAAATTTATTCCATAATATTCAAAAATAATATTTATAGAAAATTCATCTTTATTTATAAAAGTTTGGGTCTTACGATGATCTTGTGACAATAATTGAATCAATAATATAAGAGATATGATCGTGAAGAATTATCGTAGTAATAATTGAGCATAAATGAAGTGACTTCTCACGTAAACATTAATAATCAATATCGTGTGCTACTATACAACTACGCCAGACATCGTAGTTTTACTAACGTAGTTCAACAGCTTTTACGGTAACACCTCTCTGCCATTATTTTTATAGAAAAATAATTTTGTCGCGCTTCTAACTACGACAATACTTCCGCCAGGGGTCCACTAATGATTGAGCATTGTAAATTTAATATTCCCCAAACAAAAAGAATATTCCCCACCAAACGAATATTTTATAACAACTTGCTTACTTTTGCAAAATTTATAAATATTACCCACAACTATAACATTATATCAAATTTATTCCATAATATTCAAAAATAATATTTATAAAAAAATTCATCTTTATTTATAAAAGCTGGGGTCTTACAATCCGCTCCATCCCCACTTCGTGAACCTATTCCTGTCCGATCGCCATCTCCCGAAAACATATATACGAACCCAATACCATCTCCTGACCTGAAAGATCGAAGCCATCCCCACCTGGGCCTTCATCTTATGAATTCCAGAATGCGGCTATGGCATCACCAACCCTATGGCCTCGATACAATGCCAACTTCCCATTCCATCTCTTTAATGCCTTCGTGCGAGATACCGACGATCACAAGTTTGGCAACAGCACAATCGGGGATCTGCTCGATGAAGGCATGAGCTATATAGCACAGGTAAATTTACTTTCTCAATCTTTGCACTCCTCTTCATGCTTGGATCAGATATATTTGAAATTGATTGATTGATACTGAATATGTACTGGTGAATGCTGTTTTTGGGCGTTTACGCCCTAAATATATGGAATCCGAAGCTGCAGAAGAAGATGCTAGGAGAGAAAACGCCATGTTGCAGTCAGCTTTGGTGAAGGAGAGGCATGAGCGAGATATTGCAGAATTCAATAATGGTCATCTTCGGCGGGATCTGGATCAGACCAAAGAGGAGCTGAAGGCCC
Source organism: Panax quinquefolius (assembly GCA_020205615.1). Taxonomy (NCBI): domain Eukaryota; kingdom Viridiplantae; phylum Streptophyta; class Magnoliopsida; order Apiales; family Araliaceae; genus Panax; species Panax quinquefolius. The sequence goes on along the minus strand of CM035155.1, from coordinate 8,892,045 downwards.
TCAAAGAAGAGTTAAAGGCGACCAAGGCCAGCCAGCAAGATATGACCAATATAAACGCCGACCTCGTTGAAAAAAATGAAGTTCTGAAGACCAGGAATGAAGAATTCGCTATATCCAATCAAAGTCTGGCAATACAAGTTGATAACCTCCAGGAAAAGGCTTGTGAAGACAAGGAAAGGCATTTGGCTAGGCGTCGGAAGCTCCAGGATAAGCTAAAGGCTCTGAAGGAATTAGGTTATCCTCTAACTGATGACCTTCATAACCAAGTTCAAGAAGAATACTGAAAATCTGACGAATTGAATGCAGAAATCCTGAAGGTGTATTCTGAAGGTTACGACATTTGCAGAGGTCAGGACAAGGAGAAGTTGAGTGCAGCCCAGCTAGATCCGGCCTTGCTCGACTCTTCTGAATGCGAGGATAATGCCTGAATATATTTGTTCTACTTTACTCTGATTTTTAGGACTTTTGTTGAAAATTTTCTCACTTTCTATGTAATCTGGTTAACTATTAATGAAATTTCAGCTTTCTTTTTCATGACTTTTGTTAAATTAATTTTTTGTCAATAATTCAGTGTCAATCAACTTGAAAACTGTATAAGATTCTGTTGAACTTAGCTTGAATTGTGGATCAGAGAAGGCATATAACAGTTACGTTAAAAAATGATATGAACTGAATTCAATGAACTGAACTGTATGAACTGAACTCAACACTTGAACAAAATAAAGTAATGCATACTTATCATTTCCGAAGTGTGAGATAGATTAGACATAAGGTGAATTCGACTGATCCTCCTTGCACCATCGGGATCTTGTTTACCACTCGGGGTAAAACAAGTATATAAGGACATTTGTCTACCATGCGGGGTATAACAAAGATATAAGGATATTTGCCTACCATGCGAGGTATAGCAAAGATATAAGGACATTGGAATTTGTTTACCACACGGGGTGAAACAAATTCATAAGGACACTCCTGAAAAAAAGGCTACCATCGAATGGTCAACGAGTCCGACCATACCTCCTTACTTCGGTGCATATTGATTTACCACTCGCAGTAAAAACAATATTAAAAGGACCATGGAATTTGTTTACCACGCAGGGTATAACAAACCAATAAGGACACTCCTGTCGATAAGGCTACCATCAAATGGTCAGCGAGTCCACCCCATCCTCCTTACACCGATGAAGTTTGCTTTACCCCAAGGGCCCGAAAATTCATAAGGACCACCCGCCAAAAGGCTACCATCGAATGGTCACGAGTCCCCCATCCTCCTTACACCATTGTGAATTTAAGATCAACAGGAAGAAGATCAATTGTGAAAAAGTGAATCTTTTATTGATGATGAACCACCATTTACAGACTTCCGATAAATTGACTCGATCGCTACTGAAAATATTTCTGAAGTCTGCCAGCATGCTAAGTATTCTTGATCTCGGATCAGTCCAATGCCTTCAACCGATAAGTTCCTGGCTTTAGTACTTCAATTACTTCATACGGTCCTTCCCAGTTCGGCATCAACTTTCCCAAGTTCTGAGGCGTAGATGTTTCGACTTCCCTGAGGACGAAATCTCTCACTTCAAATCTCCGAAGCTTTACCCCCTTATTGTAATGCTTGGCTACTCTTCGTTGATAGGCTGCCAGTTTGATCAAAGCCACCTCTCTGACTTCTTCCAACAGATCCAAGTTGACCTTCAGCCCTTCTTCATTGTAGATCTCCTTGAACTGACTGACCCGAAGACTGGTGGATCCAATCTCAACAGGGACTAAGGCATCAGTGCCATAAGCCAATCTAAAAGGTGAGTCCCCCGTAGTAGTCCTCGGAGTAGTCCGATAAGCCCATAACACACTGAGAATCTCTTCGGGCCATCTCCTCTTAGCTTCATCCAGTCTGCGCTTGATCCCATTCAATGTTGCTTACATTGTCACCTCGACCGCCTGCTTGATCGTGGATGAGCCACTGAAGTCTTCTTGTGTTGAACCCCCAGCTCCTTCAGAAATTCTTCAAACTTCGATCCCACAAACTGGCGTCCGTTGTCTGATATCACAACCTTAGGAATTCCAAAACGAAACACTACTGACTCCTTCATAAACTTCAAGCATTTTTGTTCCGTTATCAACCTAAGTGGCTTTGCTTCTACCCATTTGGTCATATAATCAATAGCGACTATAACAAAACTGACCTGACACTTAGCTTTCGACAATGGACCCAGTATATCTACCCCCCAAACAGCAAAGGGTATAGGAGATAAGATCGAGTATAGCTCTTCTGATGGCTAATGTGGGATCGGACTGTTGAGCTGACACTTTTCACACTTCTTCACATACTCCGTAGCTTCCTTGAAGATCGTAGGCCAGTAGAACCCCTGTCGAAGCACTTTGTAAGCTAATGACTTAGCAGCCATATGGTCGCCATAAATACCCTCATGAACCTCCCGAAGAGCGTATTCCGCCTCAGATGGGACCAAACACTTTAACAATGGTGACGAAAATGCCCTTCGATAAAGATCCCCATTAATAAGAACGAAGTTGACACTCTTGTACTTGATCTTCTTTACCAGCATTTGATCCGAAAGAAGGACGCCATCTGCCAGATATTCAATGTAGGGAGTCATCCAACAGTTAGAACGTTCAATACACATCACCGCTTCATGCTGAATACTTGGCTACTGCAGAACCTTCAAATAGACTAACCCATTGAAAACGTTAGCATCCGTAATGGCCAGCTTTGACAATGCGTCGACAATAGAATTGTCGTTACGCTCTATTCCCTAAAACTCATAGGAGACGAAATATTGAAGCCGGTCTTTCAACTCTGCCAAATACTTGATCATTCTTGTTCCACGAGCTTCATAATCTCCGAACATTTGCTTGACGACCAGCTGAGAGTCACTATAAATGATTAACTTCTGAACCTCCAGACTCTTCGCTAATCGGACCCTCGCTAGCTTGCTCGCTTCATTTTCGGCCTCGTTGTTCGTTGCTCAAACCCAAATCGACTACCGTTGCACTTTGAATCCTCCGGACTTGTCAAGATAATCCTCACCTTGCCGACATCCGCAGAGAAGACCCATCTCGCATACAAAGTCCATGAACTCGGTTGTCTCAAGAATCTATGCTTTACGCCGATCGGACGTTTCAGCTCCTGGTAACTTGACATCTGCTTCGGAGAACGAACATTCCACCATGAAATCGGCCAAGGCTTGACCTTTGATAGCAGTTCGGGGATGATACTCAATAAAAAATTAAGATAATTCCATTGTCCATGCTGCTAATCTCCCCGAAACTTCTGGCTTGCTCATTACCTTCTTCAGCGGTTGATCTGTGTAGACGACCAAGAGTCGACCTTAAAAATATTGCCGAAGCTTTCGACTAGCAATTATCAAAGCAAAGGAAAATTTTTCAATATTTGGGTACCAGGTTTCAGCATCTCTTAGGACATGTGTGACGCCCCCAAAATAGGTATACATCACCCATTCTGAGTTGTCAATACATGGTACAAAAACTACTACAACTTTATTATTACAACAGTAAAACTGTGAGTTTGAATACAAATATTATCTTCTAGACAATATCTATACTCAAATAAATCCTCATCACATTTATTGATACATTATTTTACAAAAATGGTGAGGACTACTAAACAATTCTTTCTAAAACTTTCATTCCATACCCCGACTCTACATTTCGCTATATTCTCGCCTCCCGAGAAGAAAAATGGAACAAAAAGGAAAAGGGTGAGCTCAAACTAGCCCAAGAAAGAATATTATGACTAAGATAATATACAACAAATTACCGTTAGTCTTCAACGAGGAAAAATCTAATAGAATACAATAGACAACAAATTTTAAATCAATATTCGCAATGAAATAATAATTCATTAGAAGAGTTAAGTAGAGAATGCAAACTACTATCTTCTATGTATGAATTTAAAAGTTCATCGCTCATCTTTTATCCCCGTAACATCAATCAATATACATCCGGAATCAAATATTCATCTTTTCACTACAGTGCAAAGATATTCATCAGGTGGTCATGTTAATCTAAACACTGCTCATCTTTGCACTACTACCAAAGATATTCTTCAGAAATCATTCATCTTTGCACTACAGAGCCAAAGATATTCAATAATATCATCATTTAAGACCGAGGATGATGAAAAATATTTTTTTAAAGAAACGAATCCAAAGAAACAAAATGACAAGGATTAAGGATTAAGGATTAGTACTTTGTTTTATCCATGTTCAAAAATACCTCAAAAATAATCATAGTGGTGTAAAATTCAAGAATGATCAAAACATGGATACAATCAAAGCTAGTATCCGAATAGATATTTTGGACAAAAAGAAGAAATTTTATTTTTGGTGAATAAAGTCGATATCGTGAATAGTGTCGCATACACGTGAATAGTAACTCAGACACCAAAGATAGAAATTCCACAAAAACATCTTCACGCTTTCATGAATAGTACTCGTGAATAAGAATCGTGAATAAGAACTCATGAATAGTAACTCGTGAATAAGAATCTCATGAATAGTAACCCCATACGGAAAAGTTCCAAATTTGATAAAAAGTTTCAACCAATATTTCAAAGATAATGATATTGAAGAAATAATATCATTTGAGAAGAAAATAACATCCCTTACCTCGAAAGATTAAGACTTAAATTTGAAATAACTGTATAGTCTTTGAAGGAACTTGCACCGCCTAACAATACTCAAAGTATACTCACAAGAATACACTCAATATATCGAGAGAAATAGAGAGAAACTTCAGTTTACATTGTGATTTTCAATTCTAACCCAAGCACCCTATTTATAGAAATTGCTTAGAACACCAAAAGCAGAAAATTGAATATAATATTAATATATTTTTTATATTTTCTTTAGCCCACCTTAGACAACTGATCTCAGCCCATTTGAATCACATATGAGGCCAACTTAGTTGCAAAAAACGTTTTTCTCAAAATAATTAACTAAAACTCCCAAAATTAATTATTTCGAAACTTCGGAACTTCAATAATTCATAATAAATAGCCCTTTTATCAGAAATTTCAAATCTCGCGAGTTTTTATAGGAAATTCAATTCTCTACAACTTTGCGAAGAAAGTTTTTCCGAATTCCAAATGAAATTGATCAAAATCCACAAACCAAGCGATTTTACAGTGCTATAATCAAATTTCTATTAATAATTGTGTCCACCAACACACAAAACATGTATTAAACATTTAATGCCACAAAAATACTCTTCCTCCTCATATACTCGTATATCCCACATTCATTGTAAAAATATCATCGTTAATATATTATTAAAATAATATATTTAAATGAATTATTTTATCGTAAAAAGATAAAATATTAATTTTCAACAATTGTCACATTAAAAATTTTCTCCATCTATATCCTCAATATTTTTCTCATCATATAAATCAATAATTAATTATTCATAAATAATATTACGAGAATCACATTATTGACAACCAGTGCGGCTCCTGGGATAGAGGGGGCTTTCCAATAAGGATCTCTCCTTACCTGGCATGCAATTAGATGACTCAAACCTCTCCTTGCATGCGGAACTTTCTAGACATTGTCAATAATGTTATCTTATAATATTATTCGGATAATATGAATTATTGTCTGATAATAGAAAATACGGTTGTAATGACAATTATTGAAACAACAAAGAATATAAAATGTCAACGTAGCAATTATCAATCAATAAAATAAAATATCTGAATAAGAATTATCGTAACCATTATTGAGTAGTGCCTTCAATAATTGGTGCAATACTGCAGCGTATTTTCTTGTGCAACAACGCCAGATTCTCGTGTTTTAACCACCGGTATTCCAACAAAGGTTAATTAAGTAATAACTACGCTATATTTTTTAACAACTTATATTTGTGCGCTTTCTTCATCCAATCGCTTTCATTATGGGGCCCATACACGGTCATTACCGTCGTATTTAATATTCCCGACACTACTAATATTCCACGACCAAACGAATATTCCCGACAACAATGAATATTTTATAACCACTTGCTTATTTTGAAATATTTGCGTATTTTACCCTAACTATCCACATTAATCAAATCAACCCTTACTATTTCAAAATAATAAATAGAAAAATTAAATTTCATTAATAATAAGTTGGGGTCCTACAACATGGTCGACGTAATAAATCGGATGTCGCTTTCCCTTGTCTCCTAACCAAGACGGCTCCCCCACAAAACGAACTAGTCGCCAGTATAAATACAAAGTCTCGGTTGGGCGTGTTTCACCAATAAAGGGGCAAGACAAATCGTCTTTATTCCTTGAAGGCATCTTCACACCAAAGTCCACTGGAACGTCTTTGCGTTCTTGGTCCCCCTTCAACGTATCAAAGAATGACGGACATCTCTCTCGCCAATTTGGGCCGAACCTCCTCAAAGTCAATCATCCTACCAAATCCAGACGTTGAACGCCTTTGAATGACCTGAAGAGTCTTCATGTTTAGAATAGCCCGGATCTTCTCCTCCTGATTGGCCTCAATGCCCTTTCGTGACCGAGATAACCCGTGAACTTCTTCCCGCACCGAGGCCAAAGGTGCACTTAGTTGGATTGAGTCTCAACTTGTGATGATGGACCATCTGAAAGCATTCTTCAAGATCATCCAAGTGCATTTGAACGATCATGTTTTTCACTATCATGTCGTCCACATATACCTCCATGTTCCTTCCTAGCTGCTTTTGGAAGACAAAGTTCATCATTCTCTGGTATGTGGCTCCAGCATTTATCAGGCCAAAGGTCATCTTCTTATAGGCATACACTGAACGGTGTGTGATGAATGTTGTCTTCAGAATTTCTTCCTTGCACATTGATATTTGATGATAGCCTAAAAAAGCATCCATAAAGCTTAGTAGTGCATACCCTGAAGTCGCATCAATAAGTTAATCAATGTGGGGTAGAGGATAGAAGTCCTTCAGGAAAGCTTTGTTCAGGTCCATGTTGTAACAACCCCAAAATAGGTCCATTCCATCCAACCCATTCTGAGTCGCCAAATATATGGTACGAAAAATAACTACAACTTTATTACAACAATTGTCGTGCAAAATACAACAACACATATCTTTGTGAGTTTGGATACAAATATATACCAACCAGAAGCACGTCACAATGACACCTTACATAAAGGTATAGTCAAAACCTGCTTTTAGAAATTAGAATCTTTGGGAAGTGCTCAAGAAAACCTTCATACATGGGAGGCCATGCTTTTAGGTTATGGTAGATATCATATGGCCACGTAATTATCCTTGGTTGATTCTAATAAACCCCAAAGAAAAACGAGAAGATTACTATCATATTCTTCCCAATGGTGAGTCTTCTCTTGACATATCATTATCTCCACTGCCTCTAATTGGGTATTATACTCCAAACAAACACCAAGATTATATAGGTAGTGCTTGTAAATATACTCAAAGAAGTGGATGAGCACAACCATGTCTTATGATAACACGAGGTTGTATGTCATTAGACATCTTGTATGATAGTGACAAAACACCTTTCCAAGTTAAATTCACCTCACCCTCAACATCTATAGACCACCACTCTATTCCCTCGCTATCCCCGCCGACCCAAAATACACTTTTTATTACCCGAAAGGAATTGTGAAACAAAAGGGTGAGCACAACTAGCTCAAGAAAAAATATTATGACTAAAGATAAATAAATTATCAATAGTCTTCATCAAGAATGAATCGAGATTTAGAACATATGGTAGATGATAAAACTTTTCAACCATAGTTGCAAATGAACGAAGCGATCCATTAAAAGAGTCAAATAGACTATAAAGTCTATTGTCTTCTCCACGTTAAAAGTCCACCAACAATATTTTATCCTCAGAACATCAATCAACAGCCTCCTTTCCACAATCACGTGTATAACTTCATAATCGTAATTGTAGTTCTAAATTCCTTTCTTCATCCAAGACAAAGATAATTTTCATCACTTGTCTTTACCCTAAACATCAAAGATCATGGTTATACCAAATCACGCCTGCTCATAATCATACTAATAAATTCATCTTTGCACTACGGGCCAAAGATATTCATCAACAGTTCATCTTTACACTACAAAGCTAAAGATATTCAACAACAGTCATCTTTGCATTACGAGCCAAAGATATTCATCAATAATTCATCTTTGCACTACAAAGCAAAAGATATTCAATAACATGGTCATCTTGCATTACGAGCAAAAAGATATTCATCAATAATTCATCTTTGCACTACAAAGCAAAGATATTCAACAACAGTCATCTTTGCATTACGAGCAAAAGATATTCATCAATAATTCATCTTTGCACTACCAATTAAAGATATTCAACAACAGTCATCTTTGCATTACGAGCAAAAGATATTCATCAATAATTCATCTTTGCACTACCTGGCTAAGATATTCATCAACATGTCATCTTTGCACAACGAGCCAAAGATATTCATATATCAAAGAAATACATAATCATTTCGTGGTTATATAACAATAATTATAACCATGTTGATCAATTCACCTTTGCACTTAAGCTAAAAAATATTCAATTGTAAATTCAATGGTCATGATCATACCACCAATAATTCAACTTTTGCACTCATCGGCCAAAGAGAACCTATGGTCACGATCATACCAATAATCTACCCATCTTTACACTCAAGTCAAAGAGAAATATCATCATTAGGTTATAAGAATGTTATATAAAATAATATAATCAAAACATGGTTTTAATTTCAAGAGTAAGATTCATAAATCAACGATAATTTGGTCGTAGAAGAAACCAATTTGTTGTGAATAGTACCCGTGATTCGTGATATAGTCCCGTATACGCATAAGAAACCTCGACACGAAAAGATAAAGTTTCATAATAAAATTCATATCCATATTTATAACACCTTAATCCAAATGTTATAAATCACTTAGAAATCTCATAATCTAATAGTATTAATATTATAATAATATTTTAATCATTTCTCAAACTTATAAATAATTTAATCCAATTATTTACACTTTAATAATTAATGCATTTAATCATCTAAAATGCCAAACTCATAAGATTTCATCATCATTAACCAAAACCCTCATAAAAATCAGATATATCTCATATATGATTCTCAAGCCAATAAATCATATTTTCCAATTTTCTTACTTCACATAACATATTTAATTTATTTACTCATAACTAGAATATTTTCATGAAAAATACCAAATCAGTTCTAAAAATATTTTTTTTTCCGGGATTTAGTATAAAATAGTCCCATATTGAACATATATTTTTTTCAAATTTTAAAAATTCATTTACTATTTTTCATATGGCCAAAACCACCAAATATTTAAACATTTATCATAAATTGTACTTTTATCCAAAAATTCCGAAATTCACAGAGTACACTGATATTATATAGATGTACTCTCAATAAAAATTTTATCAATTTTGGAGTTAACCGCAAGGAGTTATAAATAGTTACTTTTAAAATAGTCTTTTCTCATAAAATCCATAACTCCTAATTTATACATCCAAAAATACCTCAAAATAATCATAGTGGTGTAAAATTCAAGAATGATCAAAACATGGATACAATCAAAGCTAGTATCCAGAATAGATATTTTAGACGAAAAGAAAAATTTTCATTTTTCTATTGAATAATCTTAAATGATTCGTGAATAAATCTTGTCAGATATCGTGAATAAAGTCTTGATATCGTGAATAGTAACTCAAACACCAAAAGATAGAAATTCCACAAAAAAACATCTTCACGCTTCATGAATAGTACTCGTGAATAGTAACTCGCTGAATAAGAACTCGTGAATAGTAACTCGTGAATAAGAACTCGTGAATAGTAACCCCGATATGAAAAAGTTCCAAATTTGATAAAAAATTCCAACCAATATTTCAAAGATAATGATATTGAAGAAATAATATCATTTGAGAAGAAAATAACATCCCTTACCTCGAAAGACAAGATTTCTAATGAAACACCTGGATATAGTCTTTGAAGAGAACCAGCAATCGCCTAACAATACTCAAAGTATACTCAAAATACTCGCAAGAATACGCTCGATAATATAGAGAGAAAGAGAGAAAACTTGTTTACGGTGTGATTTTCAATTCTAACTTAGCCTTCTATTTATAGAAAATGTTAAGACGTCAAGGCAGACTTAACTCGCAACCTCGATGGCTTTACCTCGCTACTATTCCCACCCACCACATTTGAAAATTCAATTGAACACATTTCTCACCAACCAAAAGTGGGGCCCACCAATTCTAGAATTTTCCACCAAAATCATTTATAACCTAATTTCGAATCACCACCTCTTAAAATTCATAACAAATTATACGCTCATTTTTAACGGTTCAAAATTTGTGAACATATACTCAACTTATATATGTATAACATATCCAAAAATCCCAACGATCTAACTACGATTAAAAATTATAACTCACATAATAAAGTCAGTAAACAATCGATTTGATCTTTTAATACCTCCAATCCGACAAAATACTGATAAAATACCTCAACATTAATTCCTTCATTTATAACCACATAAATAAATCCATCATTTATATCCACATCAAATAAATATTTCATTGTCATATAAATCAATAATTAATTATTCATAAATAACATTATAGAATCACAATAATGACAACTAGGCGCCTCCCAGAAAGAGGGGCTTCCAATAAGGATTTCTCCTTCTTCGCGCGCAATTAGGTGACCAAACCTCTCCTCGATGTAACTTTCTAGACATTGCCAATAATGTTATCTAATAATATTATTCAAATAATATGAATTATTGATCCGATAATGGAGATATCAGACAAATGACAATTATTGAACAACAATAATATAAAATATCAACGCATCAATTATTGAATCAATAAAATAAAATATTGAGCAAGAATTACCGTAACAATTATTGAGTAGTGCCTTCTTCACGTAAGAATCAATAATTCAAAATACCGTAATACCGGCGCTATCATGTCAACAACGCCAGACTTTTTATTTTACCAACCGGGTATTCCAACAAAGTTAATTGTAGCGATTACGTCGTTATTTATAAAAACTTAATTTTGTCGCTTTTCTTCATCCCATAGCTTATTCTCATTATGGGGCCCATAAATGGGCTGCTGTTGTCGTTTAATATTCCCGACGTAAAGAATATTCCACGACCAAACGAATATTCCCCACAACAATGAATATTTTATAACCACTTGTATTTTGAAAAAAATTCATATATCACCCTTAACTTTAACGTTTATCAATTTAACCATTTACTTGAATAGTAATTATAAGAAAAATTGAATACTTTTATTTCATAAAATTCGGGTCTTACAATCTCCCTCCTTATGAAATTTCATCCCCAAATTTACGTGCACTGGTATTTCAAAGAGTTGAGAATACCTTGCTTTCATTTCAGATTTCATCTTTCCCGCCATCATGATTTCTCCATTGCTCATCTCCTCAGATTTCGATATCATTCTAGAATACAACTTCAAAACAAGGGTTAATTGAATAAATTAACATATCACATAATATCCCGATATTACGATCGACCAACAAATAAGCTTAGGTAGGACACACTAAAGAAAGGATTTACTCATCTCTCCCTCCTAGTTCTAATCCCGATCTCCGCCAGAGATCATATCCCTAAGCTCGATACCAAATGTAACAACCCCAAAATAGGTCCATTCCATCCAACCCATTCTCGAAGTCGCCAAATATATGGTACGAAAAAAACAACTACAACTTTATTACAACAATTGTCGTGCAAAATACAACAACACATATATCTTTGTGAGTTTGGATACAAATATATACCAATCAGAAGACGTCACAATGACACCTTACATAAAGGTATAGTCAAAACTGCTTTTAGAAATTAGAATCTTTGGGAAGTGCTCAAGGAAACCTTCATACATGGGAGGCCATGCTTTTAGGTTATGGTAGATATCATATGGCCACGAAATTATCCTCGTTGATCTAATAAACCCCAAAGAAAAAAAGCGAGAAGATTACTATCATATTCTTCCCAATGGTGAGTCTTCTCTTGACATATCATTATCTCCACTGTCTCTAATTGGGTATTATACTCCAAACAAACACCAAGATTATATAGGTAGTGCTTGTAAATATACTCTCGAAGTGGATGAAACAACCATGTCTTATGATAACACGAGGTTGTATGTCATTAGACATCTTGTATGATAGTGACAAAACACCTTCCAAGTTAAATTCACCTCACCCTCAACATCTATAGACCACCACTCTATTCCTCGCTATCCCCGCTTCGACCCAAAATACACTTTTATTACACCGAAAGGAATTGTGAAACAAAGGGGTGAGCACAACTAGCTCAAGAAAAATATTATGACTAAAGATAAATAAATTATCAATAGTCTTCATCAAGAATGAATCGATTTAGAACATACGGTAGATGATAAAACTTTTCAACCATAGTTGCGTGAACGAAAGCAATCCATTAAAAGAGTCAAATAGACTATAAAGTCTATTGTCTTCCACGTTAAAAGTCCACCAACAATATTTTATCCTCAGAACATCAATCAACAGTTCCTTTCCACAATCACGTGTATAACTCATAATCGTAATTGTAGTTCTAAATTCCTTTCTTCATCCAAGACAAAGATAATTTTCATCACTTGTCTTTACACCAAACATCAAAGATCATGGTTATACCAAATCACGCTCTCTGCTCATAATCATACTAATAAATTCATCTTTGCACCACGGGCCAAAGATATTCATCAACAGTTCATCTTTACACTACAAAGCAAAGATATTCAACAACAGTCATCTTTGCATTACGAGCCAAAGATATTCATCAATAATTCATCTTTTACTACAAAGCAAAGATATTCAACAACAAAGTCATCTTTGCATTACGAGCAAAAAGATATTCATCAATAATTCATCTTTTGCACTACAAAGCTAAAGATATTCAACAACAATGTGTCATCTTTGCATTACGAGCAAAAGATATTCATCAATAATTCATCTTTGCCTTACCAAATAAAAGATATTCAACAACAGTCATCTTTGCATTACTGAGCAAAAGATATTCATCAATAATTCATCTTTGCACTACCGGCTAAGATATTCATCAACAAGTCATCTTTGCACAACAAGCCAAAGATATTCATATATCAAAGAAATACATAATCATTTCAGAAGTTATATAACAATAATTATAACCATGTTGATCAATTCACCTTTGCACTTAAGCTAAAAATATTCAATTGTAAATTCAATGGTCATGATCATACCAGTCAACAATTCAACTTTTGCACTACTGGCCAAAGAGAACCTATGGTCACGATCATACCAATAATCTACCCATCTTTACACTCAAGTCAAAGAGAAATATCATCATTAGGGTTATAAGAATGTTATATAAAAATAATATAATCAAAACATGGTTTTAATTTCAAGAGTAAGATTCATAAATCAACGATAATTTGGTCAGAGAAGAAACCAATTTGTTGTGAATAGTACCCTGTATTCGTACATAGTCCCAATTATATAATGCGCATAAGTAACCTCGACACGAAAAAGATAAAGTTTCATAATAAAATTCATATCCATATTTATAACACCTTAATCCAAATGTTATAAATCACTTAGAAATCTCATAATCTAATATTATTAATATTATAATAATATTTTAATCATTTCTCAAACTTATAAATAATTTAATCCAATTATTTACACTTTAATAATTAATGCATTTAATCATCTAAAAATACCAAACTCATAAGATTTCATCATCATTAACCAAAACCCTCATAAAAATCAGCATATATCTCATATATGATTCTCAAAACCAATAAATCATATTTTCCAATTTTCTTACTTCACATAACATATTTAATTCATTTACTCATAACTAGAACATTTTCATGAAAAATACCAAATCAGTTCTAAAAATATTTCTTTTCTGGGATTTAGTATAAAATAGTCCCATATTGAACATATATTTTTCTCGAAATTTTAAAAATTCATTTACTATTTTTCATATGGCCAAAACCACCAAATATTTAAACATTTATCATAAATTGTACTTTTATCCAAAAATTCCGAAATTCACAGAGTACACTGATATTATATAGATGTACTCTCAATAAAAATTTCATCAATTTTGGAGTTAACCGCAAGGAGTTATAAATAGTTACTTTTAAAATAGTCTTTTCTCATAAAATTCATAACTCCTAATCTATACATCCAAAAATACCTCAAAATAATCATAGTGGTGTAAAATTGAAGAATGATCAAAACATGGATACAATCAAAGCTAGTATCCGAATAGATATTTTAGACGAAAAGAAAATTTTCATTTTTCTATGAATAAAGTCTTAAATGATTCGTGAATAGTGTCAGTATACGTGAATAAAGTCCAGATATCGTGAATAGTAACTCAAACACCAAAAGATAGAAATTCCACAAAAAAAACATCTTCACGCTTCATGAATAGTACTCGTGAATAATAACTCATGAATAGTAACTCGTGAATAGTAACTCGTGAATAAGAACTCGTGAATAAGTAACTCCCGACATGAAAAAGTTCCAAATTTGATAAAAATTCCAACCAATATTTCAAAGATAATGATATTGAAGAAATAATATCATTTGAGAAGAAAATAACATCCCTTACCTCGAAAAAGACAAGATTTACAAATGAAACACCGATATAGTCTTTGAAGGAACTTTACCGCCTAACAATACTCAAAGTATACTCAAAATACTCATGAAGAATACGCTTCGATAATATAGAGAGAAAGAGAGAAACTTGTTTCGGTGTGATTTTCAATTCTAACTTAGCCTCTATTTATAGGAAAATGTTAGCACGCAGAAAGCGGACTTAAACTCGTGACCTGATGGCTTTTACTCGCTACTATTCCCACCCACCACATTTGAAAATTCAATTGAGCACATTTCTCACCAACCAAAAGTGGGGCCCACCAATTCTAGAATTTTCCACCAAAATCATTTATAACCTAATTTCGAATCACCACCTCTTAAAATTCATAACAAATTATACGCTCATTTTTTAACGGTTCAAAATTTGTGAACATATACTCAACTTATATATGTATAACATATCCAAAAATCCCAACGATCTAACTACGATTAAAAATTATAACTCACATAATAAAAAATTTGTAAGAACAATTTGATTTGATCTTTTAATACCTCCAATCCGACAAAATACTGATAAAATACCTCAACATTAATTCCTTCATTTATAACCACATAAATAAATCCATCATTTATATCCACATCAAATAAATATTTCATTGTCATATAAATCAATAATTAATTATTCATAAATAACATTATAGAATCACAATAATGACAACCAGGCAGTTCCCAGGAAAGAGGGGGCTTTCCAATAAGGATTTCTCCTTACTGGCGCGCAATTAGGTGACCAAACCTCTCCTTGACAGAACTTTCTAGACATTGCCAATAATGTTATCTAATAATATTATTCAAATAATATGAATTATTGATCTGATAATGGAGATACTGTACAGTGATAATTATTGAACAACAATAATATAAAATATCAACACAGCAATTATTGAATCAATAAAATAAAATATTGAATAAAGAATTACTCGTAACAATTATTGAGTAGTGCCTTCTTACGTAAGAATCAATAATTCAAAAATACCGTAATACCGTAAAGCCATCTTTCTTGTGCAACAACGCCAGATTACTTTATTTTACCAACCGGTATTCCAACGAAGGTTAATTGTAAACGATTACGTCGTTATTTATAAAAACTTAATTTTGTCGTTTTCTTCATCCCATAGCTTATTACATTATGAGGCCCATAAATAGTCATTACTGCGTAAATGCATTTAATATTCCCCGACAGAAAGAATATTCCACGACCAAACGAATATTCCCCGACAACAATGAATATTTTATAACCACTTGTGTATTTTGAAAAAAAATTCATATATCACCCTTAACTTTAACTTTTATCAATTTAACCATTTACTGAATAGTAATTATAAGAAAAATTGAATACTTTTATTTCATAAAATTCGGGGTCTTACACATGTAGTCGATGCAAACTCGTCATTTCCCGTTCTGCTTCTGTACCAACACTACATTTACCATCCACTCTGGATAGTCGATCTCAAAGATGAAGTCAGCAGCTATCAGCTTTGCGATCTCCTCATCAATGATCCTCTGTCGCTTAGGTGCAAAGATCTGTCTTTTCTGCCGAACTGACTTCTTTGATGAATCCACATCCAGTCGGTGCTCGGTAATCTTTCGGTTGATTTCAGGCATGTCTTGTGGCTCCCATGTAAAGATGTCCGTATAGCAGCGAAGAAGTTCCATAAGGTTTGTCCGGAGAGGTTCCGACAAACCCAAACCTATCTTCACTATTTTGTCTTTCTTCCCAGGAACGAGCTCGATCTCCCCTGTCTCTCCTGCAGGAATAACCAGTGGCTCCGAACTGCTTTCAGTAAAGGGCTCGATCTCAATCGCCATGGTTTGCTTCTTCTTGCTGACCCTTACTCCCGAGGCAATCACAGCATTCCTGTAGAATCGTCTGGCCAGATTCAAGTCCCCTGCTACCTCTCCAACTCTATGTGCTGTAGGGAACTTGATCTTGAAGTGAGGGATGGAAGTCACAACTTAGAGAGCTGTCAGAGTAGGTCTACCCAGAATGGCATTGTAGGCCGAATCTACATGCACAACATAAAATTTACATGTTATTTCTACCTGCTGAGGAGCTATGCCAAAGATTACTGGTAGTTCAATAGTGCCTGCAACTTTGACTGGATCGTTACTAAAACCATATAGGGGAGCCTCCGGCCCAACCTCCATCTTTCGCCCATTGAGATGCATCCTCTGATAAGCATGGGCATACAGAATATCCACAGAAGACCCGTTATCAATCATCATACGCTTCACATCCACCGAACCCACTTGTGCAGTGATTACCAGCGCTCCTTCATGGGGTTCGATGGGCTCCGAAGGATAGTCTGCATCGGTGAAGGATATAACAGTCCCTGGAAATGGTTTGTCGATCTTCGGGGGAGCACCCGCCACGGACATGACCGAATCCAGATACCCTCTCCTCTTCTTCCCTACTAATTTCCCTGCCATCCCACCGGTTATTACATCAACGACGTGCCTTGGTGGTTGATTTGGAGCAGGCAGCACGGGTGGAACCGTTTAAACTGTCTGAATAGTACGGTCAACATTCGGTTGCTCTTGTTGATGGTCCCTCCCGGCAACATACTGAACCAACATACCGCTCTGAACCTTTCTTTCTACGAAGTTCTTCAGATTGCAACATTCATTAGTGTCGTGACCTGTAGCTTGATGATAGCCACAAAATTTTTGAGAGTTGCCCTGTCCTGGCTTAAAATTATCACGAGGTGATTCAAAGAACAGCTAGTTCCTGATCTGATCCAAAATCACCGACCTATCCGTATTCTGTTTGGTGTAAACCTTATTCACCTTCAAGCGCGGGAAGCGGTGGGCGATTACTTCCACAATAAGCCATGTGTTGTTGTACTTCTTCGAGCTGCCCTCTGGCCGATCATTATACCCTCCCACCTTCTTCTGATCGCCTTTAGCCTTAGAAGTGTCTGCCTCCTTCATTCTGTCCGAAGAAGGACGTTTCAAGCTATTCATAGCCTCCTCCACCACAATGTAGCCCTCCGCTTTATCGAAAGCTTCGGCCAAGCTCTTTGGATGGTGAAACATCAGCTTCTTCACCAACTTTTCGAATTTCACTAGATCCAGCCCATTCTAAAATAACCCGACATCCTGAAGATCATTAAGGTCAGACACTTTGCCAACGACTTCCCTGAATCGCTTCATATACAGACCCAAAGATTCATTGGAGAACTGTCGGACCTGTGCCAAAGAACCAGTAGGCTTTTCCCTCCTTCGGTTACTCCCAAAACGAGCATGGAACTTGTCACACAACTCAGACCATGAAGATACTGAATCTGCAGGCAAAGTCCCCATCCATTGCCTCGCATCCTTCCTCAACGTTGTAATAAATGTGTGACACTTGGCAGCATCGGTGAAATCATAGTAATCCATCAGTCGATCGAACGTCTGACTATGGTCATAAGGGTCCCCGAACCCATCGTAACTCTCCATGTGAGGCAACTTCTTGGTGGTGTCTGCCTTCTTCTTAAGAATATCCGAGGAAAAGGGAGACGCCTTCTTTCCCGGAGTATCTTTCACCTGTTGAACCTCAGCTAATTGATTCCGGAGCTCCTTCAACTCCTTAACTAAGAAATCCACACCTTCTGGTTGCGAGGAGACTTCTTTCTCCTGAATAACCTTCTATCGACCTCCTCCATCCGACCCCACTGCCTTTGTTGGACTTCTGGATCTACTCCTGCGTGCAATTCTATTCTTATGATGAGAATATTCGCGTTGATGCTCTCTCCCTCGATTCTCAGGTGCATACTCTCTCGACCTATTTCTCGGTCTACCACCATCACGACCTTGAAAACCGATGACGATAAGTGCTTTCTTTGATATCTCGGGAGTTCTGCTTCTTGATCTCCTTCTCTCCTGAGGTCGACCCCGAGACTCATGCATGGAATGCTCCGGCTCCTTCCCCTCCCGATGTTGTACATCCTTATGCCTACTACGCCTTTCGGACTAAATATAGGTGGACGCCTCATCCTTTAGATCAGCCATCCGAAGCATCTGCACAGCTATATCCTCCTTCTGCTTTAGAAGAACCTCTAAAGCTTTATCTGCTTCTTCTGCCATCTTCGCCAACTTGGCAGCTTTGTCATCTCAACCACTTTGGTGATGAGTTCTAGGTGGTGAACCCTCCACCTGCCTTCGATCCTGGTCACGACCTTTATCATCAGCAAACACCAACCTCCGTCTAGCTCCACCATGAGCTCTCGAACGAGAACCCTTAGAAACACGATTGGAAGCAGTGTTCTCACTCTCATGAGCACTCTTTGAAGGACCTGCACGATTCTTAATGTAAATATGTTGGATGAGATGAGCTCACGACCTTGGTACATCCTTCCGATATCTGCTCTACTTCTCACCATCTTTTCCGACGTAGAACAAATGAAAGTTGTGATTGAAAATTACAAGACACTAGAACACACCCCTCCTTCTAGCGCCAATGTTAACGTCAAGATCTTTGGTCACGTCCCAATCATGTAAGACGCCTCGATCCTCGCACACTAAACATACAACACCAAAAGCTCGATCGCTTGGTATGATCGTCTGGAATAGCTCAAAGTGAGAGTCGAGACAAGCGATCACAAGGTTAACAATGGAGGATAAAAATATCTAATGTCTTGAGAGAGATAAAATTATCAGTTACCTTTTGCTTGAAGACTTCCTTGCTATGTTATACCCTTTTGCGGGTTCTCGTACCACCCACTTCTTGTCGATACGCCCCACTCTCCATGATCTCTGCCGATCGCATGCAGTTGTCACCTTTTCTCCTCAAGACTGCTTTATATCGCCGGTCGACTATAATCTCATCCACATTAATGATCTGCAGACTACTCGGTCAATAGCCTTACTTTTTCATCATTACAAGTCAAAGATGAAGATATTAAAATATCCAATGGGTCCAATCCAATCGGCCAATTCGATTTTATAAGGGCCTAACAGGAATAAGATAGTGACCAAACCCGATAACTTTAGGACCCAATAGAGAAGATCCAACGGATTAACCAAATAAATAGGCGTCAATCCATTCTACCCAATATATGAGATATTAAAATCCAACATATATATATATATATATATATATATATATATATATATATATATATATTCCAATCAATCAATGGAGTTTAAAGCCCCTCTTTCTTTTCCTTTTCTTTTGGAAAAATACGTACTCTATTGTAAAAGCAAAATTCCAAACTTTATTATGCATGGCTAGAGCGCCACATGCAGCAACTTTATGCTTCGGATGCTAGCTTAATTAATACTATATCTTAGTAAATAAAGTCAACCTTTTTCTCACCATATATAGTAAAACCTATATATATATATATAATGTTTATGTGGTAAATATATCTTTTTTTTCCTTTAATTCTACAAAAAAGTTATTGCTTTGGTTGAAGTGATTAATTGCAAAATTCATGAATAGTTTTAAGTGATTCATTTGTTTAAGTTTTAGGAACAACAATTTTTTTTACATAATAATAAATTTTTAATTGTTTATAATAATATTCATAATTATTATATTGACTAAAATCAAACTAATTTACATAAATTTTAATAAACTGTGGTTAAAATGTTAGTATATTGTGGAGAGTATAAATTAAGAAAAAATTGTTCAATTCTTGATGAATGCCTACTTTAAAAGGCTGAGCCACAAATACATGACTTTAGTATAATATACATCCTTAAAAATAATATTCGTTCTTTAAAAGTTTAAGAAATAATAATCAAAGGACTCATATTTTAGAAATTATTTTGGAAATTTGGAGGTGGAGGTGGAGGTGGGTTGATACTTGTGGTCAATATATCATAATATAAATGGGAATATGCTCTTTTTTAAAAAGGTAAAAAGATAAGCGGATAAGAAAATCCTTTTGATGGCAAATGTGGCGTTAAATTGGCATGGTTATGAGTTTTACTTTATAATGACCAAACGTGGCCTTAAGGGAATAAAACAGCACAAATCTTTTTTCATCACTTTATACGATATCATAAAGAAAAATAAGTTACTCCTAAGATTAAGGAGCTAAAGCTGTGCCGCCAAGCCAAGCCAAGCCGAGCCAAAAGGAGTACAGTGTCTTTTGCAATGGTGGTTAGGGTATCGTCCGCATGTGCGCAGTGCGCTTCATCCGTGGTCACAAACGCAGCTCACTACCCTACGTTCGTAGAGCAAATCCTCTGTCTTCGTCCTTTTATATTTTTTTATTTAAATTTTGACATAATTTTTTATTTAATTTTAAAATTAATTGATATTACGTAAAAAGTAAGTAAAAAATTAGGTATTAAAATTTAAGTGAGGAGATAAAAAAGAAATAGAGAAAATAGAGACAAGGAATCTGTTCTCCTACGCTCGTATGGGTGATGGATCATCACACGTGTAGAAAATCATGTAATAAAATGAAATTTTAAATATAATCAACTATAATTTTTATCATGAGATTGAGAGAATAATATATTTTAAGTAGTTTATAATATTAATTATGGCACAATATAGTCACATTTTAACTAAAGTTCACTAAAGATATGTAAATTAGTAACAACTTAGTTAGACAATATATATTATTATCTGCAACAAATTGTTGTTCCTAGCTAAAAGTTAGACAAATTAATATCAATTTAAGCTATTGAATTTTGCAATTGACTTCAACCAAATTAATTAAGACCTTTTTTTTGTAGAATTAAGGGAATAAAATATTTACTATATATATACACTATATATATATATATATGTATAACGTTTTTTATATTTTTAATTTTTAAATGAAGAGAATAATATAATAATATATTAGAAAGCCTAAATTCAACCTATATCATCATATAAAGAGCACAAGAGGTCCTTTAGGGGAATATAATATACTAGTAATAGATTGCCACCCATTTTGGCCATTGGGGGTCTCTTTTGGCTTGGCTTGGCTTCTTAATTAGAGAATGATCACATAATATAATTTCAATTGCCTTGGTCACGATTTCAATACTAATACTAGTAATCCCTCCGTCCCATAGTTATAGGCTGATTTTTTTTGGCATATAGTTTAAAAAAATCAATTTAAATTAATTTTTAACAGAAACTTTCCACATATACCCCTTAATATAGAATTAATGAATAAATTAATTACTCTTTACTTATCACATTAAAACTCTTAACTTCATTGATTGCTGGTACAATTGTTTTTTATACATAAAATATGTTAAACTAATAAAACCTAAAAAGTTAAATTTTTTTTTATTGAGAATGCAACAACATTAAATATGGTGATAAAAATAATGACATTGAAGGTTGTTTCTTCAAAAAAAGAGTAATGATTGAATATTTATGATAAGGGCATAAAAGTAAAATAATGAACTAAATTTTATGAATAGTAAGTAACTTATATATTGAGACATCTCAAAATAAAAAATCAGCCTATAACTATGGGACGGAGGGAGTAATATTTAGTAACATGCCTGCCAGGTGTGGATTGTTATGCTATTTTGTCTAAATTAACGAACCACCTAATAATGATGCGTATTTAAATATTAATGCTACTCTATTTTGAGAATTTTAAAACCTTTTGAGGACATATTTTCAAACTCATAATACACAAATGAATTTATTTACTTTTAAAATAGGTGGTCATTTTAAATATCATAAATTTTTTTTTTTAAAAAAAAGGGTCAATGATTCATTCCCAAATTTAGGTAGTGTTATTTATTTTTAGATTACATGTAACCCCAAAATACATGCTACTAGTATAAAATTTTAGAATAAAAATAACACAAAACCAATAATCTATGCAAGCAGGATTTAATTACAAGTACATTCACTGTCAATATTGAATCTGACTATATTATTGAAATTAAAAGCATTATTCATATATTGAATCTGACTATATTATTGAAATTAATTAATTTTAAGCTCATGTACAACTTAATTAATTATTTAGATCTATTAATTTGATAAGAGTATATTATCATTAATTTGTCCGGTCCTAATTCAACTGTCAATATTGTTTACTAGCTAAGTTAATGACATGCATGTTAATTACTCCCTACTAATTGACTAACAAATTGTTAGTTAATAATAAGTTACTAACTATTAAAATAGAGTAGATAGTAAGTAAATCATTACTAGTAGTAATATTTATTTATTGTAGCTCAACTATCCATCCATCCATCACTAATGTTAGTACGTAGTAATTTATGAACATTTATCTTGAGATCAGAAACATTATCGATCCGATGGTCAGCAACAATTAACTTATTTATGAAAACTTATAGAGTAATTAGCAGCTTTGTGGACTACAAGACTACTGTTATGGAGTAATTAAAATTAATACTCTAATTCATTTTAATTATGTATGTATGTATATAACAAAATTACTAAACCCTTTGTCTATTGTTAATTCTTTAATTTCTATTCTATTTTTGTCTATATTCCATAAAAGTCTCCGCCAAACAAATTAAAATGGTGCACGTGCTAGATTTATAATAATCAAGAAAAACAAACTCCCAACTATTTTGGTGCATCCAAAGGGGCCATAACCATTTACGTAGATTAGAGATAATTTCACCAGATTCTCTCTCTCAACTCTCCTAACCTTACTTTATAAAGCCAAACAAAGCCTTAGGCAACGGAATTTCATTTCAAATTTTCCACCTAATTTAATTTTCCACGTAGTAAATTATTTTCCTTTCCCACAAAATCACCACCTGGTCCCCCAAACGTACGGACACACCACCATTTTTTTTCCATTCTCCTCCTCCTCCTCCTATAAATCCACCAAAACCCTCCTAACCAAACCCTCGTTTTCATCCCTACCTTTTCTTCTTTCTTTCTCTATATATTGTGTTTGTGTGTGTATATATAGCTATCATTTCTATCTTAAAAAATTAAAAAAAAAAAATTTGAGAAAAAATTATACTGAAATTTCGGAACTTACTGATATACCAATTCAGAGGCGTTAATACCCGAGACAGAATTATATAAATGTCGCCGGCGGCCGGCGCTGTTTCACAGTCCGATCGAGTACCATTGGTGATACCGGCTACGGTGCAACCGGCTCCGGCGATGATGTCGGAGGCGTTTGCAAAGGACGCAATCATCGCTTGGTTTCGCGGCGAGTTTGCGGCTGCGAACGCCATAATAGACGCGCTCTGCAGCCACCTGACTCAGCTGGAAGGTGGCAGAGGATCGGAGTACGAGTCGGCGTTCGCGGTCATTCACCGGCGGCGGCTGAACTGGATCCCGATTCTCCAGATGCAGAAGTTCTACTCCATCGCCGATGTGTCGCTGGAGCTTAGAGCGGTGGCGGCGAAGAAGTTGAAAGACAGAGAAGAACGAGCGGTGATTGAAGAAATGAAAGTGAAAGAGAAGAAACGAGAGGTTTGTGAAGAAGAAGAAGAAGAAGGTGCCGAAAATGGCGGTTGTGAAGTGGTGGATGAAGATTCCGCTAGAGATGATTCACCCAATAGTGAAATTACTGATACAGGTAAGTTGTAAAAAAAATTAAACATTTTTCTGTGATTGTTCTCGTAAGTTGTTGTGGAGCAGATGAGATCCCTGGAAAGTCCTCTTCTTTCTTAATAGGATGCCCTGTGTTTTATTTATCATACTTAATTTACAAAATTAGTCTCATTAGATTTTTGATCAAGGTTAATTCATGTGATGGAATTTATATAATTTTATATTTAGTAGTAATATATTTTAAATACTTTACAATATTAATTATTATTATTATTATTATTAAAATTAAATAAATTCATGTTAAATTCTAAAATTTCTTAAATCAACAACAAACAAACTTAGCTTAGACCTTCTTTTTTTGGGGAACGGAAAGAGTATTACTTTAGAGCTCTATTTAAAAATATTAATTTTATATTTAATATTATTTTCACATTGTAGTTTAGGTGCACAGTTAAAGAAAGAGTAGTAATTTTGGTAAAAAGAAAATACTAATCCATATATGTGGGAGGAAGAGATTATTCAACTTGACCATATTTATTTTGTGGGTAACAATGTTTTTATGAAATGTTGAGCCGATATGATCGATCAGTACTTTATATATATATATATATATATATATATATATATATATATATATATATATATATATATATATATATATATATATATATTCAATACTAACATAATAATATTAAATAATTCGTTACTCAAATATTGTTTACTTTTCTCACCTATTGATTTCATCTAGTCTAGAAATAAATGGGTAAAATATTCGCATAACATTTTTCAAAATCGTTTTAAGAAAAGTGTGCAACTTCTTCTCGTAATTCATTAGTTATTTTATTTACTAAAGACATATAAAATTATTTCATTAGTTATTTTTTAGTATTTCATTTGGTAATTCCATAATTATATGGCGTAAAAAAGGAAGGTCATAAAATACAGTATATAAAAAATTTAATGCTTACAATCCACTTTTAAGTATAAAATTAAGTCATGCACATTACTCCCTCGCTCGGTCGGTCGGTTTCCTTTTAACCTGCTTTTTAGAAAGACAATCGGAATATATTTGTTTATAAGAATTATAATTTCGGAATTATAATTATAATTTAAAAATTATTAAATTATTTTATAATTCTTAAATTAATAATTTTAAGTATAAATTTGAAAATAAAGATGACATTTGTGATTAATAATCCTATTACAAGTACTACATAATTTTTATAAACAGACAACCTTGAAGTAGGTATCTTTTATAGATTTCATAAAAATTAATTACGTCTTATTTTTCATATTGTTCTTAAACATGAAATAAATATATAATTTATTTTCCTTCCATATTTTCAACTAATTTGCTCTAATATACAATATTTATATATATATATATATATATATATATATCTCTCTCATCTTTCTAATCAATTCTAACGAGCAGGGTGATAGGGATATATTTTTATATTCATATTTTGTTTTTATTATCAAGAGATAAAACTTTTGATTCATTGAATATTAATCTCATTCCAATAGTAAGGTGTAAGGATAGGATATATTGGTGTTGGGAATTTGAGAATTTCGAGGATGACATTGTTGTGTAAACAGTTAGTACTTTGGGAGGCTTCCTCGAGGTGCGTGTGAGATCAATAAATCTGGACTTGTAATTATTGTTTGGGCGGCGTCTGGTCTGGTTATCTCCATTCTCCTCTCCTTTTTAACGGACGTCACCGTTTACTTGTTTTACCTGTTTTGGACTCTAATACGGAGTTGGCTTATTCCTAAACCGGACTCGTTTGACCGGGACCGAGTCAAAATCCGAGAATGGATGGTGGTCACTGTTTGGACAATGGAATAAAATTATCCAAATATTGGATGGATTTGTTCTTTTCCTCTGCTTTAGTGTTTTGTCTCAGTGCTGTTGCTTTACTATTTGTTTGTCGTACCGTACTGCCTTAGTGGGGGAGAGTTTAGTGCTGTGGTTTGTGCGTCTTTCTTTGCTTTCCTTTTTTTCCAATAAAAAGCTGCAAAACGGTAATGAAAATGAAGGGAAGGGAAGGGAGGGGAGGGGAGGGGAGGGGAGGGGGGACGTCTTATTTTTAAGCAACAGATGGGTGAATGACGAAATCTGAAAAAGATGCATTTACTTGGAGTACTAAATTCTCTAGAAGAAGAAGAAACTTGGTTGGGATTTTGTGAGGAAAATGACAGGTATCAAGATTCTTGAATATGGGAAATGGGACTGCCAATTGTTTAAAGACCAAGTTGACAAGGTTAATCAATGGTGGTCCCTTTATTCTAGTGGAAAGAATTTTGGGTAATGTTTCATAGCTGTTCCATTTCTCCTCTGTTTTTTTTTTGAGGCAAAAAGGACATCAACAAAACAAAACAAAAAAGAAGAAGATACTATTGATTAGTAGTGAACGAATTAGATGCTTAATTATTATATCCGTTATCACAAATATTGAAACTTCCACCAAAATGTGTAGAGAGAAACTGAGCCTACCACTATAATACTTTTTTAGAAAAATATGAACTTAACTCTCCTTCTAGCAAGGAATGTTATATGTTAATTTCACTCAAAAATTAAATTTATCACTAGTGTTTTGAAGAGGGAAATGTGGTAGTTTTACTCGGAGGATCTATGGTATGAAAATTACTATATTCTAAATCTGGATTATATGAAACTTTTGCACGTAATGTTGCTAAAATTCCTATCAATAGCTGGCACATGTTCTGTGTTTGGCAGCAGCAGAACACATCCAGATCTTGATATTTTACATTTTGATATATAGAAATGTAGCTCGGATATTGAATCAAATGTTTGGTGCATGCATGCCTAAACTTTTTGTTCAACCTCTATATAGTCGTAGCTTTCTATTCAGAATTTATTAGGTCCTGTCTATGTTATTGTTATACTGGTATTAATCCATTTTATCCATGCTATTTTGGATGCAGGATCTCAAGAAGTGCAGCCCATGTTCCAGAACCTTGAGATATGCTCCAACCATGAGGAATGTGAAGCACGTCACGCTCAAATCAAGATGACAAAAGGGTTCGTAGCTAAGGAGCCAATGAAAGGGCATATGGCGAGTTCTATCTTTCACAAGTTGAACTTTGTTTTTTTTATAGGAAGATATAAGTCAGTTGATGAATACCCACATGATATTTCTCTAATTGGTATTTTGCTGATTGAAAGTCAATCATGATTCGCAGGTAAATGTTGTGAGAGGTCTGAAGTTGTATGACAACATATTCACTGATATCGAGCTCTCTAAGTTAACTCACTATATAAATGAGCTTCGGGTTGCTGGTCAGAATGGAGAACTATCAGGTGGATCCCCGTGATTCGTGATGCTTTTATAGTTAATCTTGTTGTTTCGTTTTGGGCCGAAGTTTTGAGAAATTAAAGGACACCTTCTGTAGTGTTCCTTGAACAGGTTTGGCCATTCATTATTTCTTTGAGATTAATTATAGTTGCACTCACAAACCCATAAACCCCGGGTACAGTAACATCATATTTTAGCCATTTATATCCTGGGGTCAACTCAACTGGTATGATTACACAAGACATTACCTGTATCTATAAATTATGGAGGCATATATAGAACACTATAAAAGAAAGTAGTCAGTGGACATAATTATTTATGTACTTAGTGGTACTCTGTTCGTCTCTATTAATATTTTTGGGGAATCCTATTTCCAGTTAAAGATTACATTATCTAATAGTAAATTGTC
Organism: Panax quinquefolius; assembly: GCA_020205615.1. NCBI lineage: Eukaryota > Viridiplantae > Streptophyta > Magnoliopsida > Apiales > Araliaceae > Panax > Panax quinquefolius. The sequence goes on along the minus strand of CM035155.1, from coordinate 8,864,139 downwards.
CTTGCAGTTTAATGGTTTTCTACTAAATTTCTCAGTCACCTGTTCTAGTTGATTTTTCGACTTAAGTTGCAGTGCGTTTCACCTATTTATTTTTATAACGTGTCATTTATCGTTTGACAACGAATAATTTCTGGAGGAGATGATAACAGATTGAAAATATTGATAGCATCTAATTGAGTCTTATGGAAATGGATATAGGTGAGACCTTTATTATGTACAACCAGCAATTGAAGGGTGGAAACAAGAGAGAGCTGATTCAGTTTGGAGCTCCAATTTTTGGACCAATAAAAGAGGAAGCTACAAGTCAATGTCCAAAGAGTAAGTGAGAGTTCTGTGTTTAAAAACGTAGTTGGTTTGCTTTCTTAAAGTTTACTATATTTCATGCTTATTATGCATATAATTTCTTACTGGGGAAAATCTGCAGGTCGTATTGAGACTATTCCAACAACTATCCAAGGTGTCATTGACCATCTGGCTCAGTGGCATTTGATTTCGGAAAATAGGAAACCAAACAGCTGCATTATCAACTTTTTCGATGAGGTAATCTTTTACTCCACCGCATTTTGATCAAGGAATTCTTTCTGTTTCCATTTTTTTATTAATTTCTATAACCAGTATCTTTGACAAATATGAGCTGAAATAAGTATTGTGCTTATGTAGGGGGAGTATTCGCAGCCTTTCCTGAAACCACCACATTTGGACCAACCTATCTCTATACTTCTCCTATCTGAATCAGAAATGGCTTTTGGACGCACTCTTGTATGTGATAATGATGGGAACTATAAAGGGTCACTTATGCTTTCACTGAAGGAAGGGTACGAACTAAAAATCCTTGAACTGTATTATTAATGAATGACTTGAACATTTGGCATCTTATTTCAGTGCATCTGTGGATTAGACTACTGTAGAATACAACTGTGTTAAAGAAACAACATTGTTAATACAATCATCCTGCTTAAACAAACATGAATAGCTAAATTTTTGAGGAGGTACTTTTGATGTGTCTTACTGTGTCTGATTTGTCTTGATTAAACCAAAATGCTCCTAAAGTGAGCCCGACTTCAAGCCTGGAAATTCAAATTTTAAGTTTTGCATTTAGCCCAAACATAACTGTAGAGCATATTGCCTTTTTGGGGATTTCATTTGCATTTGTCACTTCCTCCCTTTTAACCTCGAAGATGTATACTTAAAAATTTTCTCTAAAGATGGATAGCTCCTCACATTTCCTTCTGTAGAAATCTATGCGAATATGCATCTCCTACACTGCAGGTTGACATAGTTCAGTTGACTCTGCAGGTCTCTTTTAGTGATGAGGGGAAACAGTGCTGATATGGCAAGGCATGTTATGTGTCCATCTCTAAGTAAAAGAATCAGCATCACGTTTTTCAGAGTCCGAACAGATGCCAATGAGAGCAACTCAATAGCAATACCTCCATTGACTAGAGCCATGACGCTATGGCAGCCAGGGGTCCCTAATGCTTATGCAGTAGCAAATGGAACGCGCAATGGCTATGAGCCAATGGATGTGATTCCTAAATGGGGTGTCCTTCGAGCCCCAATGGTCATGTTATCCCCAGTGCGCCCAATGGTCCTAAGCCCTAAAAGGATCCCACGGGGTGGTACTGGGGTTTTCTTGCCCTGGACTGTTGGATACAGAAAACCTGCAAAACATCTACCTCCACGTGCTCAAAAGGGACGGTTTCTCGCATTGCCTTCTCCAGTTGAAACACACAAAGCAGAAGCCACTTCTGATGCAGACTCAAGTGTTGAAGGAAAAGTAATGTAAGTTACGAGACAGCAGGAATGTAGGCAGAGACGATGAGATATCATACTTGTTCAAAAGCTTCACCTAGTGTATGAGAGAGCCATGGTGTTGAGAGAAGATTCTGCCTTTGATATATATTTTCTCCTTTCAGAACAGGAATTAGTCTATATTACCGTTGGTTGTTATACCTTTGTCAGATGCCAATCACAGTAGGGTGTGGTGCTAGAGATAGTTGAGTTTTAAGTTTAAAAGTGTGGATTAGCCTAGTCCCTGGAGAGGGTGGAATTTTGTATTAAGCCTTTCTTTAAATTTTATATTAATCTTTTATAAAGACAGGTGTATGTGCGTTCAGTCTGGTCGAATGTGATTTCATGATTCTCGGCCAGCATAAGCATAGGTTGTAGTCACCTCTACTGTTCAATTGTATTAAATCCTTTTGTTATGCATAAATGTTTGACTTGTTCTAGTTTTGACATAAGCAAAGAAAATGACACAAATTTTGCCAGATTAAGGAGAGAAGGCATGGCAAACTGTTCTCTTGGTGAAACCACAGTACCACACCCTAGAATTATTAAATTAGCTTCCGGCTAATTTGCATGTAGAACCCTATATGATGCAGTATTCTTTCGTATAATTTGTAAGATTAGGTCAGTCTGTTGTCTGTGAACATACAAAGATGATGAAAGTTTTGTTTTGGCTTTCTTTTGTGGTTAAGGAAAGACTAAAAAGACTGCGCGATTTTCTAGTACCTTTTTATTTTGAAGGGAATATTCTTAATGTATCTCCTTTGGGTATTTCCAGTCTAGTTCACATCTGTTAGATCCGGAATCTCACAGATCTACTTACAAAAGCAGGCTACTGGTGTGAAAATTGGCAGAGAATGGATAAGGAAGCTTTACCAAGAAATAGAGCTTCGTAATAAAATAGGACATCATACCGGTATGGACCTATAAAGAAGGGGGCGTAGCTGTGTTAGACAGTGGAAATATGGCAGCCTCTTACCAGAAGTGGGAAAGGAAAAAGTTGACAATATGTGTGTTGGGCCATAATCCTTTTCTTTATTGGTAAGTAAAATTATTGAAATTCCCTCGATCATCGTATTATCTTCTAAATCGTGGTTGGATCTGGTCACATGGGTCATTCTTATTATTTGAGAACTTAGTCGTTATATTTGGCCATTATTATCTGAATTATCACTTAATCCCAATTTTGACCAAATAATCATTATGCCAAATGACGTTTGATTATTATGTCTGCTGCTTTTCTTTCGCGTGGCATTAATGAGGATGGGACTTCGGATGATGGCGGGTGGCAAATGAAGTGACGAGAGGGGTGAAGGTGATTATTTACTTTCTATTTGAAGTGAATAGGAAGTAAGGAAAAAAGGTGTCGGGGAGGTGGTGGGTGTACGATGCCGGATAGTGGAGTATCATGGGACTAAGATCACATAAGAGGTAAATGTATACATACATTTTTCATTAGAATTCTTATTTTATCTCTCTCGGACACTGACAATATTTTTCTCTCCATTGTTGACCTTGTGATCGCTCAGATTGACTCTCACGCCGAGCTATCCTCGACGGTCGGTAGTCCAAGCTTTTGTGTTGACTTGTTGAATGCGGGATATATTGGACGCCGTCTTGGTGATTGGGACGTGGAGAAAGATCCTGGCGTTAACATTGGCGCTGTTAGAAGGAGGGTGAGTTTTAGTGTCCTGAATATTTTCAATCACAAACCGTGTTTTGTTCTACGTCGATATTCATGGTGAAGGGTAGAACACCTACACAAGGAAGCAACCGAGGGTCGCCAAAGAATCGACACCCCGAAGTGTCATAGGATCGTTTGGGGCCGTGATAAGTGTTCAATGCGAGCACAGGCGTCAAACGATCCTCAAGATTTTCAATTGAAGAAGATGAGTAAGGTTAAACGTGGGTTAATCTACCCTCTCGATAAAGCATCGGCCACGATTCGGGAAGCGAGTAGAAGGCACTTCGCCTGAACTTCGATCTGAGAAGACCAAGATGAAAAAGCTTCACGACTAGCCAAAATGGCTGATGAAGCGGATAAAGCTATGGAGGTACTTATGAAGCAACGACAGGATATAGATGAACAGATGGCCCGAATGATGAGTTGAGAGATAAAGAACTTCGATTCTGAATCGGTCCAAGAGCGAGGACACCGGCGGAAAAGAACTCGTTTCATTCGGGACGAGAGTCTCGAGGTAAAATCGAGAAAGAAGAAGATCCCAAAACCTTACTCCTCAAAGATCGAGGAGGGTACATCACCTGTCGATTCTAAGGAGCGGGGATCGGAGGAACGAAGAGGTCGGTCCGAGGATCGTGATTCTGAAACCACAAAGAGAGCCCTTGTTGTTGCACATTCTCGCCTCGGTGCTTGAGCACAAAGAGCGAAGCATATCTAGAGATTGTACTCCAGAGTCTACTGAGGGTACATCCACTGTAGATACTACGTCCCGAAAAAGTCCTTCTAGAGTTGAAGGTTACATTGTAAAGCCGGTTACCTTTCATGGGAGAAAGGAATCATCGGAAAAGGAAGCATCGTCTCAACCGGAAGGAGTAGATTATTTGGTTAAAGAATTAAAAGAGCTTGAAGCGAACTTGGAATCGAAAAGACGAAGGACACTTGGAAAGAAAGAATCTCCTTTTTCCATGCGGAGATTCTTAGAGAAAAAGTGACCCCACCAAGAAGTCGCCCGTATGGAGAGTTATGATGGATCGGGGATCCTTATGACCCTGATCGGTGCTTCGATGGAATTGATGGATTATTATGATTTTAGCGATCTTTGCTAAGTGTCATACTTTTGTCACAACACTTAGAAAGGATGCCCGACGCGTGGATGGGAACTTTGCCATCAAATTCAATTTCATCTTGGGCGGGTATGCGATGAAATTTCATGCTCGCTTTGGCGTGAATAAAAGAAGGGGAAAACTAACTCGTTCATCGCTCAGTTCGACGGTTTTGAATGAGTCTTTGGGCGATATGTGAAGAGATTCCGTGAAGCGAGAGGGCGGTGTGATTTGAATGATCTGCAAGCCGTTGGACTGCTTTGAATGGATTAGATCTGGTCAAATCGTAAAAGTTAGTGAAGAAGTTGATGTTTCATCACCCGAAGAGTCTTCTTTGAGGCCTTTGACAAAGTCAAGGTTATATCGTGGTAGAGGAAGCTATGGATGACCTTAAACGTCCCGCTTGAATGGCCAAACTGAGAGACAGATCGGGACGAAATGACAAAGATCGGAGAGAAAGAATGAGGGTAATAAAGACCGCCATATGAGGCGGATCGAAAAAGTTTAATAATTGGAGACAGGGTGGAGGACGTTCGTCCGCTCCAGCACAACGAGTGAATAGAACGTACACAACACTTAATACAGACAGGGCTGTTATCTTGGATCAAATTAAGAACCAACCTATTTTCGAACCACCTCGAGATAACATTAAGCCTGGAAAAGGAAATTCTCGTAAGTATTGTGATTATCATCAAGCTTCGGGTCATGATACAAACGATTGTGCTAGTTTGAAAGACTTTATTGAAAGGAAGGTCTGGCGAGCTTTGATTCAAGATATGTGTTTGCCGAACCAATCAACGGCGGGGATAGAGGGCTGCTCCGTCGTAGCTCAACCAGTTCAACAAGTGTTACCCGCTCCCGAACAGCCTGCAAGACATGTGATAGATGTCATCACTGGGGGTACTTCTGGCAAACTTGTTGGAAAAAAGCGCCGAAGCTATTTGGATTCGGTCATGACAGTGGCGGGTACCCTCCCGAAGACTGACAGACCTTATCCGAGTTCGGTAATCTCTTTTACTGATGAAGATTACCCTTCGAAAATTATCGAACCGCACGAGGGATCATTGGTGTTGACTGCACAAGTGGGTTCGGTAGATATGAAACGGATGATGGTGGATAATGGGTCTTCTGTAGATATTCTCAGATGCCCACGCTTATCGGAGAATGCACTAGATGGTAGAAAGATGGAGTTGGGACAGAAGCTCCTTTATATGGTTTTAGTAATGACCGGTTAAGGTGGTTTGGAACTATTGAATCGCCAGATTATCTTCTAACGGCCCCAACAGGTAGAAATTATTTGCAAATTTTATGTTGTAAATGTAGATTCTGCTTATAATGCTTTTTTTGGAAGGCCTGCTTTAATTGCTTTACAAGCTGTGACCTCTATTCCTCATTTCAAAATTAAATTTCCTACGGCTCATGGGGTCGGCGAGGTGAAGGGGGATTTGGATCTCGCCAGAAGATGTTATAGAAATGCTGTGATCACTTCGGGAGTGGGAATATCAAAGCAGAAGCATGCTATGGCAATAGAGATCGAGCCTTTCACAGAAAGTAGTTCTCGAACCATTAGTCACAATTTGAAAAACGGAGGAGATAGAGCTCATCCCGGGCAAAGCAAACAAAACGGTGAAAATAGGTTCGCATCTGCCGGAACCTCTCCGGACGAACCTTATAGAACTCTTGCAAAGCTATGTTGATGTTTTCGCCTGGGAGCCTCAGGATATCTTAAGGAAGTAAGGGGATATTCTTGAGCATCACCGGAGGTGGACCCGTCGAAGAAGCCAATCAAACGAGAAGAGGAGGATTTTCGCTTTTTGAACGTCGTGAATAATAATTGATGAAGAGATTGCAAAATTATTGGCGTGAGACTTCATCTTGAGATTGACTACCATGATGGATGGCGAATGTGGTCTTTGATGCGAAGCAAAATGGTAAATGGCGAGTCTGCATCGACTATCTTGATTTAAATAAGGCTTGTCCGAAGGATTTCTACCTCTACCCCACATTGACCAACTAATCGATGCCACTTGGGTATGCTTTATTAAGTTTCATGGATGCATTCTCCGATTACCATCAAATTTCCATGTGTAAGAAGATATCTGAAGACGAGCGTTCATTACGCATCGTTAAATTATATGCTTATAAGAAAATGACCTTCTACCTCATTAATCGCCGAGCCACATATCAAAGAATGATGAACCATGTTTTCGGATATCACCGGGTAGGAATATGGAAGTGTATGTAGATGATATGATTGTCAAAAGTATGTTGGTACATAAACATATGGATGATTTGGAAGAATGTTTTGAACAATTCACAAGACAATTTGAGATTGAATCCCACTAAGTGCACCTTCTGGCCTAGGAGGTGGCAAATTTACGGGATATCTTGTCGATCGAGAGAGAATCGAAGCCAATCTCGAGAAGATTCAAGCGATCCCGAACATGAAGACTCCTCGGTCATTTAAAGATGTTCAACGTCATTCGGAAGGATTGCGACTTTAAGGAGGTTCATGTCCAAGTCGGCGGAAAGATGTCTCCGTTCTTTGATACATTGAAAGGGCCGAAGAATGCAAAGACGTTTTAATGGACTTCGGAGTGTGAGGACGCTTTTCAGAGCATCAAGTCCTATTTATCTTCGGCACCTTTATTGGTGAAGCCCGCCTCTTTGAACCTTTATATTTGTACTTAGCAACTAGTTCATTGGCGGTAGGAGCGCTTTTGGTGCGTGAAGTTGAAAGTAAGCGACACCGGTTTATTATGTAAGCCATGTCCTTCTGGATCTTTGAAACAAGGTACTCGAATATTGAAAAGTTTGCTTTTCGCTTTAATAACCGCTAGTCGAAAGCTTAGGCAATACTTCCGGGTAGATTGGTAATAGTATACTCTGAGATCGACCTTTAAAAGAAGATTATGGGCAAACCCGAGGTATCGGGAGATTAGTCTGCGTAGACGATGGAGTTGTCACAATTTTTCATTGAATATCATCCCCGAATCGCCATCAAAGGGCAAGCCTTGGCTGATTTTGTTGTTGAATGCTCGTTTTTTACGAAGTGATGAAGTTATAGCAGGTCAAGAATCAGACAGACGATTCGCGATTCTTCAATGAAAGCGAGTTAAGTGGACGCCAGATGCAGATGGCTTCTTCTACCACGACGTCGATGGAAGCGGTGTTATTACGACGAGTCCGGAGGGATTCAAGGTACAACAGCCATCGATTTGATTCAAAGCAACAAACAACGAAGCCGAGTATGAAGCGGTACTTGCGAGGATTACGGTTGGCAAAGAGTCTTGAAGTGCAAAAAGAATAATTATCTTTAGTGATTCTCGGTAATCGTTAAGCAAATTTAAGGGGAGTATGAAGCTCGAGGCCCAAAAATGATCAAATATCTAATGATTGAAGGAGCAACTTGATATTTCCAATCCTATGAGTTTCAAGGATCGGCGTAATAACAATTCAATAGCCGATGCATTCTCCAAATTAGCCACTCTGATGTTAACGTTTTTGATGGGTCGGTTTATTTACAAACTTTGCAACATCTTAGTGTCTATTATGAATCGGTAATGTGCATTAATTCGAACATTTCTTTGGTTAACTCAGATATAGAGTATCTGGCGAGATGGCGTCTTACCTTCCGGATCGGATGCTCGCTAAAAAGTTAAGTATAAAAATGCTAATTTTGTTCTAATTGATGGAGATTTGTTCCGAAGAGCTTTCTCATCTCCACTATTGAAATGCTTGACTCCATCGAAAGTCGACTATGCTCTTCGGGAAGTACATGAAGGTATTTGTGGTGACCATATAAGCGGCTAAGTCATTAGCCTATAAAGTACTCCGTCGGGGATACTTATTGGCCTACCATCTTTAAAGAAGCATCGAGTACGTCGAAGTGCGAGAAATGTCAACTAAATGGTCCGATCCCATATCACCACCGGAAGAGTTATACTCGATCTTATCTCCTATACCCTTCATTTGTCTGGGGGTTGATATCTCGGTCCATTCACCGAAAGCTAAAGGTTAGGTCACTTTTAATTATAGTTCTTATTGATTATATGACTAAGTGGGTGGAGGCAAAACCACTTGGTCGATAACGAACGAGTGCCTAAAGTTTATAAAGGAGTGCATGGTGTTTCGCTTGGATTCCTAAGGTGTTGGTATCGGACAACGGACGCCGATTTAAGGGATCGAAATTTGAAGCATTCTTGAAAGAACTAGGGATTCAACACGAAAAGACTTGATGGCTCATCCACGGTCGAATGGACAAGTTGAAGTGACCAATGAACGGCATGAATGGGATCAAGCTTGAATTGAATGAAGCGAGGCGGCGGATGGCGGGAGGAGCTACTTAGCGTGTTGTGGGCTTATCGAACTACTCCAAGGACTACAACAGGGGATTCACCCTTTAGACTGGCTTATGGTACTGATGCCTTAGTTCCAGTTGAAATTGGATCTCCCAGTCTTCGGGTCAGCCAATTCAGAGAAATTTACAATGAGGAAGGGCTTAAGACCAACCTTGATTTACTTGAAGAAGAAAGAGAAATGGCCTTAACCAGGTTGGCAGCTTATCAGCGAAGAGTGGCTAAGCACTATAATAAGGGAGTAAAATGTCGAAGGTTCGAAGTTAGGAGGTTCGGGTGGACTCGCTGGCCATTCGATGGCAGCCTTTTCGGCAGGTGGTCCTTATGAGTTTGTCAGGCCCTTCGTGGTAGGCAAACGTCATTGGTGTTAGGAGGTTCGGGTGGACTCATTTGGCCATTCGATGGCGACCTTTTTCGGCGGTGGTCCTTATGAGTTTGTCGGGCCCTTCGTGGTAGGCAAACGTCATTGATGTTAGGAGGTTCGGTGGACTCGTTTGGCCATTCGATGGCGACCTTTTCGGCCAGGTGGTCCTTATGAGTTTGTCGTCCCCTTTCGTGGTAGTAAACGTCATTGATGTTAGGAGGTTCGGGTGGACTCACGCCGGCCATTCGATGGCGACCTCTTCGATAGTGGTCACTTAGACCTTGTCGAGCCCTTCGTGGTAGGCAAGTGTCATCTTTAAGACGTTATCGGAGCCTACGTGGTAGGCAATTGTCGACACTTAGACCTTGTCGAATCTTCGGTAGGCAAGTGTCATCCTTCAGACTTTATCGAGCCCTTCTTGGTAGGCTAATGTCATCTTTTGGTTTTGTTAGGCCTTTAGGGTAAACAAATGCCTAATGAAGCGATATATGTCTCACACTTGATAACTAATAAGTATTCCTTTATTTTATTACTTAAAATTTTTCTAAGTGTTGAGTTCGAAAGCTTCATTCTTATACTTCATCTGTTATATGGCATGTTTAGTTGTTATCTAACAGATTCAGTTCAAAGATACATGAAGGGGTTGGTGCATTTTTCACTTAATGAAATGTTGGAGTATTGGCGGATAATAAACCAAGTCATAAGGAATGAAACTATTTTCATTAAATATTTAACTTAATTACACTATTGACAATTTTTACGAGATATTGTAAATTAAAGACGAAAAAACATAAACAAAGAACATCGACTTCGGACTCCATCTTCGTCCGAAGAATCGAGTAAGATGGATCCAGATTGGTCTGCAGACAAATTTCTCCTTGTCACGACTTCTAAGAAAGCTCATAACTCTCGGAGTATATCTTCATTATTTCTCCATTAATCTCGTCCGAAGTTCCTTGTACTCTTAGCATATTTGTTTACGAAGGTCGTCCGGTTAATGGAGGCCCAAGGTCCCAAGAGCCTTGGGCTCTGGATTCTCCTCAAGTTTGAGCCGCTTACGTGTGACGATTTTCTGCGCCTCCAACTTATGGATGGTCTTGGTCAAGATTTTTGCATCGACCTTTTAGCTCCTCGATCTTTTCCATCCTTATCTCGCTCCTCCGAACCAAGTCAACGTTCATTTTCACGATCTCCTCGTCTTTGAGCTTTAGTCGACTTCAATTCTTCCTTGAGGCCTTCACATCTCCTTTGGCTTGGGCTAACTCTCTTTGAAGACCTTCGTTTGTATGGAGAAGGCATTCACGTTGAGTTTTCTCCTTCGCCAAAGCAGACTTCAGCATGGCATTCTCCTTCCTCAAGATCTCTTCTTCTGCTTGACTTGAGAGACCTTGGGCGAAGACGTCCGAACAACGCATTGGCACATGTATTTTCAATACTATTTGATCGGTTTTCAAATATACGAGTATGCGAGATAAATTGGAAATAAAAGAAGATACTCGTTTACCTTCGCCAAGTAGCTCATGCCTTCACTAAAGTAGATCTCCATTCGAACTATTCTCGAACCGATGATCGCTTGGTTTCACGAACAAAGGTGTTGAATAGTTGGAATGGAAAGTGAGCATTGAGTCGGGGCCACATTGTTGGAGAAGCCATGGCTTCCGATCAATCTCGGTGGTTTGTTCTCTTGGTGGGAAGGTGGAGGTTCTTCGAAGAAGAGGTGAGGGTCTACGTGTATGGTTTCGGAGAGAGGAGATCGGGCGGTGTGCGTTCGGGGAGTTGGCGAGGGAACAGGAGATGCACCGTGATGAATGTCGATAGTTTTGCTTTTCTTTTTTTCGAAGGCGTGTGGGTTGGTTCATTATCAGGAACAGGTGTTTCTGTGGATATGATTGGAAGAGTTTCGTCTGTTTTAGACCTAAATATCTTCACTTTCGTGGGCTTGCATCTGTTGGGTTTCTCACTTTTGTACCTGATGACAATTTGGGCTTTGGCAAGTTTCACTCTGGATCTCTTATGATTTTTTACAGATGGTTACATCCTGGGCCTATATTGTTTATAGTCTTTCATTAAACACCCTGTTTAATATAAGACTAGGGGTAATGTTGGTATAATCCTTTTCTTTATTGGTAAAAATTATTGGGCTCCTCCCTTGGATCATGTTATGCTAAATCATGGTTGGATCTGGTCACTTGGGTCATTCTTATTATTTGGGCTTAGTCATTATATTGGCCCATTATACAAATTATCACTTAATCCCAATTTTGACCAGTAATCATTATGCCAAATGACGTTTGACTATTGTGTCTGCCACTTTGCTGCATGGCATTAATGAGGATGGGACTCAGATGATTGTGCGGGCAAAAAAGGACAAAGGGGTGAAGAAGGTAGATTTACTTTCTTTGAAGTGTAATGAAGTAAGGGAAAAAAAGGTGTCGGGAGGTGGTGGGTGTACGATGCAGAACCGGATAGTGGAGTATGCATGGGACTAAGATCACATAAGAGGGTAAATAACACATACATTTTTTCATTAGAATTCTTATTCTATCTCTCTCGAACACTAGACAATATTTTTCTCTCATTGTTGACCTTGTGATCGCTTTGTCTTGACTCTCACGTCGGAGCTATCCCCGATTGGTCGGTAGTCATTGCTTTTGGTATTGACTTGTTGAACTGTGCAGGATATTGGACGCGTCTTGGTGATTGGGACGTGGAGAAAGATCCTGGCGTTAACAATGTGTGTGCAGGAAACTTGACAATATAAGCAACCTCAAGCTGGAAAAAGGAAATAATGGCAAATGAATCTGTGTAATGCAGATTTAGCCAGCTCGATGAAGACTTCTCAAATACCTTTGCCCCTAGCTATATCTGCAAAAGGATTTTAGGGCTTCAAGCATTTACATTTTCTATTTGCCATTGTAGTCACAAAAGTTAGTTTACATGATTGAATAAAAATTTGGTAGTTCTGGACTAACAACCAGTTGTTTAAAGAGAGAGAACATAAGAAAGCTGAATGTCCTAATATACAATCGAAAGAAAGAACCAGTTTGAGGTTCATCTACATGAATAGCCTAATATACATTTTGGTAATAGACCCAAAGAACAAGTGGAGCTGTGGATATTAGACGGTCTTCAAAGATAGGCATATACATGCACATGTTTAAAGTTAATCTTTGTACAGAAATAGACGTATACTGTTAGGGGGGAGGGCGAGTGAGGGTTGAGCAAAGTGGGAGTGTATACATAATAAATAAATATTATTTTTTGGATGGATGGATGGAGGGAGGGTGGGTGGGTGGGTGGGTGGGTGTGGGAGGGGGGGGAGGCATAGGTGAGAGTGGTTTAATTACCCTAGATAAAATGTTGATGAAACTATGTCCATAATGAAAGTATATATACTAAATTCACAAGTGTACTGTACCTACACAATATAGGTCAAAATTAGTTAAACTAGTTCTAACCCATAATCCAAAACTCAACCAATCTATAACCTAAAAACTAATTAAGAAGTATACCTTATTCCTTCACTGACCCAGTCGCACAACATGCATCCACAAAATCATCAAAAAAATAATTGAATATTACCATTACAATTAACATAAAGAAGGGGTACATACGAAGATAAACTTTATTATAAACAGTTGCTTGAATTTCCAATATTTAAGAAACACATACAAATTTGTCTTTTAACAAATGAGAAGGAATTGTAATCATTCCCAACCTATAAAGAAGCACTTACATGAATTCAGAGAATAAATAGAACAAATTTCAAAACAATTTAGATGCCACTAGTCTTGCAATTTACTTAACATCAGCTTTAACAGGCTCATCATCATCTTCAATATCCCAACTTAAATCCTCATCTTCTTCTGCAGCACTCAGTCTCTTCCGCAAATAAGCTTTATCTGGACTCTCACCATGAGAAACTTTCTTCTCATCATTGCTTCCAAGATCCTCAATCTCATCCCACTCAAGCTCTTCCTCTCGCGACGAGGTCTGAGTGGACACAACTGAGATATCACTCTCTTTACAAGATTCACCATGATCAGCCTTGCCCTCTGAATCAACTGTATCATCAGATTTCAATCCTGATCCCTCATTGCTCACGCCAGTACTTGTCCCTTCAGATTTCACTTTCTCATTCGACACCTTCTCAGCACTCTGTTCCACTACATTGTCCTCATCAACAGTCGTTGGATTAGACTTCTCCTTGTTGCCTTCACCAACAGCCCTAGAACTCTCTTCCTTCACAATTCGGAGTGAATCTTTGTTACTCAATTCATCATCTTCATTTCCTGATAATACCACATTTTTCTTTTTAATATCTTCCTCCTCCTCATCATCATCAACATCCCAACTTAATTCTTCCTCGTCGTCAATAGCTATTGCCCTTTTCACAATATTAGCTCTCATATCTTCCTGCTGCTTAAGCTTATGCACCCTATAAAAATACCGACACCAAAATGTTTCCTGATCAACGTCATTCGGCACAACCCTTTTGTATATTCTCTCCAAATCACCATTTTCTTCAACCAAGTTTTCAATCTCCTCATTCTTCTCATCCAACATAAACCCCACTTTCCACTTAGTATAATCATCCAAATCCTCAGGTTCTTCACCAAAAGTATTGACATCACTCTGAATTGACCGTAATTGCGCATCAAAACGACTATATCGCCTCGAATCCAGACTCCTACTACTGCTATTATTTATATCAGAAGCATCCAAATCAGAATCTGATTGAGCAAGAAGAGTTTCCTTACCCTGAGAAATGATATCGGCCGTTGATTTAATCATTCCTTGAGCCACCGACGCGCCGACTTCGATCGAAGCCGGGAGCTCCTTCACTGCCCGGCTCGCAGCTTCCTTGAACAGCTCAGTTTCTTTCTTTAATCCGGAGCGGAATTCCTCCAGATCCCGGCGGTAGGTTTCGATGACGGATTCGGACCGGGTCGCGAAGGTCTTCATGAAACCTCCGAAGCTCCAGGTGCTATCGGTATTTGATGAAGAATCAGGTTCATCCTGTGATGGAGCACTCGGATCTGAGTTCGTGGGGGAATTGGGTTCGGATCCTTGGGATTCCTCGGGTTCGGGATCTTCAGATAATATGGACTTGAAGAAATCCATTATGTGAATGAATAATCGAGGACCTAGGGTTAGGGTTCCGGCTAAATGGCTCGAGAACTGAGATACTACTTTGGATATACTTTAGGATTGATATTGTGATTAGAAGCTTGCAGCGGTGGTGACGCTGTGACGGTGACTTGGATACGCACTATGCGTATTGCACCACTTGCATCTTGGGCTCATAATCTTTAATATGACTTCCCCAACTCACAGACCATAAAATAAAATAGACTAGCCCGCCCACCTCTCAGCCGGCCCAAATAAAAAGAAAAAGGGATAATAATGTTGTCATTTAATTTCATTACATTATATGATTGATAATAATATTTTCAGCATTCGAGTTGTTATTAATTATATGAGGAGGAACTTTTTGCCATGGAGTAATTAATTTAATTGTAGTAGTAGTAGTAGTCAACGGAGTATTTGGCATGGAGAAATTAAGTAGTTTTCATTCATTAAGAAATGTTCAACTTATTCCTAATAATGCAATTAATCGAACGAACTAAATTTAACTTTATATTTAATTTTGAAAAGTAGTTAACTTTTATTCTTGACTTTTTCAAGTAGTTAAACAAGATGGAACAGTAAATGGATGGAGTACGTGCACATTCATGTGAAAATAAGGGAGCTCATGAGCTTATAGAAATATGATATCAATTCTCTTAATAAGTAAGTTTATTCTTAATATTAGATAGAGCAGCAATTAATATTATCTAAATCAAGTTATGAAGAAAATTAATTATAGTAATTTATATATATGTAGTTCGAAACTTGATGATGAGTGTAAGAGGGACTAATTCTTCGATAATGAGATTGATCCAGCCGTCATCATTCAATACTAATTCTAAATGCCTGCATGCCGAATAATAATTAAAGAATTAAAAACAAGCAAGCATGCAAACAAACAAAACTCAAAAATCTTAGAGTAATGCTACAGACACAAACTATTTTATAAATATTTTATAAACTGCTGATGTGGCATACTCCACCTCAGCATATTGATTTATAAATTATTTCAATGTAATATTCGACCATTGATGATATCTTTGATGTGAGTATATCCACATCGATCATTTATAAAATGTTTGTAGAATAGTTTGTGTCTCCAGCATTATTCAAAATCTTATACCTTTTTTTTTCTTTTTCATTTTCTTTTTTTTACAACACTCGATCTCTCCAATTAATTCTTCGTTTAATTATTTCCATGATCACTCACTCTTCAAAAACATGCTTTGATGAATGATAAAGATCATAAGGAGCCCATAAAAGATCAACG
The DNA here is from genome assembly GCA_020205615.1 of Panax quinquefolius. Lineage (NCBI taxonomy): Eukaryota > Viridiplantae > Streptophyta > Magnoliopsida > Apiales > Araliaceae > Panax > Panax quinquefolius. The sequence continues at coordinate 8,848,445 of CM035155.1, read as the reverse complement.
GTGCATGGTTTCTTAGAATCCAATCTCAACCATGGCTTACCCTTCCCACTCCAATGGAGCAAACTAATTGGCCCCGGATGCAAATTCCTACATTTTCCTTCTAAATTATCGCCCCCTAACCCATGTTGATTCCATCTGTGATCAATCCCTTTTATGTTTCCCGCCAAAACCAGCAAAAATGGCGGCAACGAACCCAAATGGTATATTCTTTTCTGCTTCTGGACTGCCATCCATTCTTCCACTTTTTGTGTGTAACCTCCTTGTCTCCATTTTCCCACTTCCACAACCATCACCCCTGTGTTAAAGTAACATGGCTTCCGACCATCAAATACGTTGCCGAATTCCGGGTCCGACCAAAACCCCTCCGTAAAATATTGGCTGAAATTTGCCTGGCAATATTCCGGGGCGGCCAATACCTTCTCCTCCAAGTTTACTTCCCACAGCTTTGTAATATCATCAACCATAACAAGATCCGAATCCAGATAAATAAACCGGTCAACTTGGGTTGGTATTATGTCGGCCAGGTAAATTCTGGCGTAATTTAGCGGCTGGTCAAGTGCTTGGCGGATGGATTTCGAGATTTTGCCACGAACCCGGTTTGTTTCGAAGCGATATAGGTTGAATTTGAGGTAAGGGAAGGTGGAATTTATGCTGGAATAAATATCAGGGTCGGATTTGGCCCAGAGGAACTGGAAGACAATGTTTTCGGGACAGGTGGAGAGTTGCAGGACGGAAAAGACTGCGGCCATGGTTCCCCTGAGGTAATTGGCGTCGAGGGTCATGGCCACGTGGATTTGGGAGCCGCCGCATGTTTCCCCGTTGACGAAGGCGGGCGCTTCGCGGAAGGCGGTACTGACGTTTGGGGCGGGGGAGCCCGGGGAGGTGGTAGTTGGGTGGGTGGAGGCGGTGGCGGAGGAGTGAATGAGGAAGAGAGACTGGAGGCCGAGGAGTGGGCGATGAGGAGAGGCCATCCTGTCTTTTTAAGTTTAAAGATGTTTTGTGGAATGGGAAATTAGTTGAAGGGTAGGGGGGGGGGGGGGAGGTGGAGCAGCCATTGAAGGCTGGATAAGAAGAGAGATAGGTAATAAGAGGTTAAAAATGAGTAATATTTCATTGATACAAAAAGATGCAAGGCCAGGAGAGAGAATTAAGAGATCAGAGGTTAATAGGATTATGAGGAAGAGAAGAATCCGATCGAGGAGGCCGATGTTTTGTTTTATTTTATTTTTGATATGCATGCATGCATGCATACTCCTCTTAATTAATTCTTCTCTAGCTACCGGAAGTGGTTAGTACGAAGTTTATTTTGGTGTAAGTTGGTCAATTAACCAATAGAATACTGACACGCAGGCGAGATTGTATGTGTGTCAGTATTCTATTGACCAATTGATCAACTTACTAAAAAAATAACTTCATACTAACCGGATCCCTAGCTACCTACGTCGGGCTACGTGTATATATATATATATATATATATATATATATATATATATATATATATATATATATATAAATTTACTAAATGCATTGTGTTATTAATTAAACATCACATGCCAATATAGATATATGAGCATTTGGTAAACTTTATTTTTTGGACATGTATCTTTTAAATAAATAAAAACAATTATTCAAATAATAAAATTTGAAACTCATAATGTAGATGCATGATCGAGGATATAAATTTCATTCCCATAATTCCATAAAGAGTAAAATACATACAAACTCATAATTGAATGCGAAACCTAATATTCATAATACCTTATCTTTTTAAATTCTTAATTTTGTTTTGAATGCCTACGTATGTAGGCTATTTATCTACATAATAGAATCCAATATTGTTTTCATTATTATTAAAATTTATGTATGACTATCCTTAATTGAATTAATTTCTATGACATGAATATTAAGACGTGTATGGATCTAGATTAAATGGATATAATTAATTTTACAATATTTACAAGTGGCGTGCTCTTATTATTTTCCCTTCACTTTCACTTGCACATTCTTTTGTTATTGTCCAAGGTTAGAGTAGCTATGTCACTTTTTTTTCTATATGAAACTACCAAAATTATGTTCCATTTTTTAATTACATGAATATTGGGTTCGTTCGTTAACAAAGAAAAGTAGCCATAGTCTCCATTTTTGAAACTAACCATATATATTTTTAATTCGTGGTACCCGGGGATTTCAGGGTTTTATAGGGGGTACTTGGGTTTATATGCTACTGAAAATTTGAAATTTCAAAGTTTAGGGTTTTTTATATTTTCCCGATAGTGTGCGTGCATGTGACATAAATGAGAGAGATTCAGCTGCTGCGCAGCCTGCCATTGGTATTAATTGTGCTAGAATAATTAACCTGGATTTTGATCACCACCATAACAATTAAGTACTATAAGACTAGTTTAAATTAAACAATTAAGTAAACTTTCTTCATCATGAGCGGGGAATTTGTAGTCTCTGTTTTCTACCGAGTGGAGACAACAATCTATGGCATCCTGGAGGAGGAGAGAAGCCTCAAGTAAGTAAAGGCCCGCTGGTCTTGAAAAGAGTCCAATCTGATCTTTCTCTCAATAGTATAGAGGCATCAGTCCCTTTCTTCCGAATCTCTTGGCCACTAAACCATGCACTCGCTCGCCGGCCTTTCAAGTTGGTTATCCTAACCGTATCCTCTGCTCCACCGACAGCCTCGCCCCTTCTTCTATCTTATCTACTGCCTTGCTCCTCGGCTCCATACTGCTCCATGTCTTCTCACAAAAGTCTTTCCATCAGTTTTGCAATATATGTGGGCCTGCTTCAAAGCTCCAGAAAAGCGCCTTACTCTCTCTCTCTCTCTCTCTCTCTCTCTCTCTCTCTCTCTCTCTATATATATATATATATATATAGAAGAAGAAAAAAAAGCCCTTTTTGGATCTCTAGAGAAAAGGGTGGTTTATGATCATTTGATTTTCATGGACTGACTGATGCTTACAAATTAATAACTGTGTTTTATATCAATTCTAGAACCCTTACCTGATTCCCATACTCGATCCATAGCAATTCAATTAACTTAATCATTTATGTCAATACTATTCTTATCGTTCCTCCATACTTAGTGAAGAAGACCTAGAGCAATTTGGAATTGACTTAATAGTTGGGTGTAATGGATTTATTTGGGATGGTGTACACGTTGAATTTGTTTGTTTAAGATGTGTTTTATATCCTCAATAAATAGCATTATTATCCTTTATTAAATTTTGAAATCTCAGTCACTCCATAGACATAGTAACGTAAGAACAAGCCCAATCCTCTTCCAAAATGCCCGCCAGGTGCTAAATTCACATGGAACAAATCCCTGCAAGCCAGCCAGCCAGCCACAAAATCTTACTTCTAAGTTCTAACTTCATATGAGATCATGCTATTTAAGAAGTATAATATTATACAAACTCCTGCAAATTTCTGCTTTCCATTTCCAAACATATAATAGAAAACTAACTTCTTTTAATAGAAAACACTAGATAACTCTAATATTTGCCATAGTCTACACTCGATAAAGGACTTGATATACAGCTAATTGACAACAGCGTGGCTTCAAAGTCAAAGCTCATCTTTTGAAGGTGTCTGATAACAACTTTCATCCCAATAGAAGGGAAACTTCAACGTCGCTGCTGTGTGTGGCATGGACCAGTCCTCGTACATGAACCTTCAAAACCAATTGTTGAATTGAAATATATACTCAGCAACCAATACATCTTGGCTGTTAACGAAATGTTAAACATGAAAATTCAAATCTAGCCAACTTCATTTTATTAAAAATAAATAAGTTTGCACACACAAAAATTGGTTAACTTTTTCTATATGTTCCGAAAACTTGATAAAAAAGCAAGTCATTTAATAATAGTATTCCACTAATGAAAAACAGAACAGAATGAATAGATTTTGAACAAAAACAGCAAAAGAAAAAGAAGGGAAGGAAAAGGAGATAAATCAGTAGAAATTTGTGGGACAAAAGTAGGAGGAAAATATGAAGGCCTGGAAAAGAAAAGGGAGAATACCACGTGACATCATTCTAGGCTGCTAAGCTGTTATGCCATAGGAATTCAGAATAATAACAAAAATTTGGTAAAAACTGCATTTGGGTTGGAGCTGGCATCTGCAATCCTCTGCATTTGGGCTACGTATCATAATTGGCAGACACGTCATGGATTACCTTCTGGGGCTCAAACATATCCTACACTAACCAATTAAGAAATAAACGAGGCGCAACGCCCAAGAATCCAGGAAATGGAGTTTTTTTTTATAGATCTAATAGGCATATACGACTGACAATAACTGGATACTGAGCATCATAAAATATCCATATTGCCGTAAACAAGATATCAGGTTTCACAATACCACAAGCTAACTGATAACTAAGAATCTATTCAAATTGCTGACTATTACTTTCCTTCAACTACATACATCTTTGGAAGATAATAAAACTTGAAATAACACATTTTATGGTGAATCTGGACCGAGCCAAATGATGCAGAGCTTATTTACTTACAATTTGACTGGTGGGCGTGATATAATGACCAAAACTTGCAAATCCTCATGTTCATATGTATTCCAGACCTGTGATGAGAATAGCAGAAGCAAACCATCAAAAAACACAAAATGCAATCATTAACCGCTTCAGGAAACATGCATATATGGCAAGGTAAACATGTATATGTAGGGTATCAATATATGATTATCTGTTTAACAATATTTACTTATAAACACCTCAAACTGAGCCAAAACGTGTTGGTTAGGAGATATTTTAATGGTGCATTGAGATTCATATGTTAATGTAACAATAACGCCAACAAAACCAATGGTAATGGGATTGAAACCTATAATATCATTATTCAGAAACTTACCAAAAAATATCCTTATTTGGAATCGAAACCAAAAATTTAATAAATTTATATAAACATAATAACATACTCATAGATCAAGCCCTAAAGCATATCTAAAAGCATATATTTATTAAAATTACACCTGGTGAACATCGTTAATGGGGATATGAAATGTGCTATTTGAAAAGATAGGATGCTCTTGTGGCTTTCCAGGGAACTTTGAATGCGAATTTGAGGCAATATAGAGGGTGCCACTTCCCTTCAGAACAACAAACACTTCTTCACAGGAGTGCCTGTGGATTGGCGTCTGTGTGCCAGGAGCAAATGTTTGAAGCCAGACCTCTACCTGACGAGAGTAAATATGGAAAATAAAGATGAGTATTTGTGCACGGATTTAAAGAGGAATTCATCTTTTCATAATGATAATATTGTATTCTCCTTTGCATTGATGTTCCTAAATTAGGTAATAGGCATTGAGAGCAATTTTTGGAAAGAATCACACACTCTACTTTCTAAGGGCTCTGTAAAAAATTTCTTCAACTAAATCTTGCTCGCAATTATAATTAAATATAAATATCAATAACGGACAAGTTATCAGAAGGAAAGAATGCTTGATGGTCAATGGATGCTTAAATCATAATCTCATTAGAGTCCAAGCCTCTAATATGAGTTTCAAATTTAAGGAAAAAAGGATGGACTTGAGATAGCATAACTGGGAATAGAATTTTACAAGACAGGAGATAGCATTTACACCTCTTTCATGCCGTGCAAACCTGAACCTGCAACAGTAGTATGAGAGAAACCAGGCCTGCCATAGTTATCCTGTGGAAGCTCACTAATATTCCTCACTAGTGGTATACCTGCATCAAAAGGAGATTCAATTTTCATAACAAGCTCTCTCTCTCTCTCTCATATAGTAACCAATTCCAGTTCACAAAACTTGAAAAGACAACTAGAACCAGTGTGTATAGTTTACAATTCATTTCTTGCTGCACATACGATCTAGAAACAAATATGCAGCTATAAGAAGCCATTACTAATCATACTAAGATTTGGCCAATCCTAGCCTAGTTGTTTTAGGGCGTAATGGAAATAACAGCGGAATGTTTCAAGAACTAGCTTTGGATGTAACTTATTAGAAACCCTTAAAATAGCAAGTAACCCAAATAAAATCCATACCCGTGATTTAAAGAGAAGAAGAAAAGGACGGAGTTAAGAAAATGGAAGTGAGAATACTGACCGTTCATTGAACAGTAAGAAGCTTCGACAGTCACAACCACTGAGATTAGAGTGACCATAACTATAAAGGATATGAGCAAAGGCTGATTCATCTCCCCCAATTTCTTCTATATAAATATTTACCCACACTGCTGTAATCTCTCAATCTATTTAGATACGGACTACTATTTGTTTATACCAAAATAAAATACTACTCCCTCCCTTATTACTATTTTATTTTTTTTGGATAGTCCACGTTAAATGTACATTTTATTTTAATAATCAAATTTTATACATTTTTTTTTATTATGTTCATAATATTAAATATTTCATATTTTTTTTATTCTAATTATATATATTTAATAAGTATGGAGAGATAATATTTGAATTGAATAAATTGAAAAGTCACTCTCTTTACCTACATTGAAAATAATTAATGACATATTATTATTGTAAGAATCTCAACTTTTATAAATAAAGATGAATTTTCTATAAATATTATTTTGAATATTATGGAATAAATTTGATATAATGTTATAGTTGTGGGTAATATTTATAAATTTTACAGCAAAGTAAGCAGTTGTTATAAAATATTCGTTTGGTGGGGAATATTCTTTTGTTTAATATTCGTATGCGATTATTTCAATCGTTAATTGAATTCATGAACGGAAGTATTGTCGTAGTTAGAAAGCGACAAAATTATCTTTCTATAAAAATAACGGCGGAGTATTCTGATTAAAAGCTGTTGACTACTATTGGTAAAAAATGCGATGTCTGGCATGGTTGCGTAAGTAGTACACCAGTATTGATTATTGATCTTTACGTGAAAGTCGACTAATATACTCAATTATTCTTCTGATAATTCTTGCCATATCTCTTATATTATTGATTCAATTATTGTCACAAAGATCATCCTCAGTATAATATGTTATATTATTAATTGGTATTTACAGTTTATAAATGATTAATAATTGTTGAAAGATTAAAAATGTGTTGATTAAAAATAAAATGATTTGTGGTAATATTTATTCAATCGCTTGATGTATATAAAAAATGCATTATGAGGCGTTTGTGGTAAGTTTGATTATTTTATGGGGGCCCCATATGTCATCATCTAAGAGTCTCTTCGTCGATAGTAATTACTCTTTGTGAATAGTAATTACCTTTGTGAATAAGTAATTACCTTCGTCGATAGTATTTACCTTCGTCGATAGTATTTATCTTCTTGATAGTATTTACCTTCGTCGATAGTAATTACCTTCGTCGATAGTAATTACCCTTCGCAAATAAGTAGTTGTCCCTTCATATTACCAAGAGTTAAGCTGCTTCTTCTGATTGTTCCAAATATTAATTAAGCCCATGAATAGTAGTTATCTTCAATATTATCAAGAGTCATTTTGATAGCCCGTTAAGGCCAAAAAAGCCCACCCCGCTTTTTATAAATAAAAATTTCATTCCTTCATTATTTCTTACGAATTCATTTAAACTACAGAGAGAAAACTATAGAGAGAAAGAAGAAAGTATTCTTACTTCACTTTTCCAATATTGATTCTTCTAGGTAGGGAATATTATTTGTTGTCTTTCGTAAGGGGTGTTATTCTTTCTTATTCACGAAGAGAACTTTTGTTATTCCATTCTTTATTATTACATTGGAATAACATAAAAAAAATGGCATCTACTATACATAACCTCATATATATCTGTGATACCCTATATCTTGGTGAAATCTTATGTTATTCCATTCTTATTTATTACATTGGAATAACTCAGATATCTGTGAAATCCCTATCTTGGTGATCTTCTTCTTATTATTCCATTCTTTATTATTACATTTAATAACCTATATATCGTAGTTTACCTTATATCTTGGTGACATTCTTCTATTATTCTCATTGGAACATCCTGCATGCATGTGTTTTACACCTAACCCTGGTTCCGTCTTTTATTATTATTCATTGAAACATCCTGCATCGTGTGTTTTTACATCTGACTGGTTCCATCTTTATTATTATTACATTGGAACATCCTGTCATGCATGTGTTTTACGCCTGGGACTGGTTCCATTCTTTATTATACCCAAGTTGGTTAAAACTTTGACTTATACTCCGGAAATTAGTAGAATATCCTCGATATTTGCGTTTCATCCAAAGTATCTTTCATGAAAATATTATTCTCGGTTATTCTTGAATTTTACTCTACAAAAGCGATGTCGTGTTGACAGTTTGGATGTTATTGGTTCCTAGATAAATTAATTCTTGAACTTGTTTTATTGAATTCTTATATCATCATCATCATCCTCATTTTATATTATGTTGAAAATTAATCTACATGAGAAATGTATGCGTAGATGGACTTGGTATGATTATGACCGAGAGGCTATTCGATGTAATCATGGTAGTAATGTTACAAATGATGTGGTAAAAATCCTCGATGGTAGTAGTGCATTGATGGACGATTGTTGGCATGATCATGACCATTAATGAATACACAACTATTCTTGGCCGTAAATAGTATGAATAATTGTGGTAAATAATCTTAAAGAATATCATTGGTAGTAGTCTGCGGGGGTGATTCAATGATGTGGAATATTTATTAAAAATTCGAGTCTCAATATAACAAATGATGAAAAAACCTTTTAAATCATAAAAGATAGTAGATTTTATTTCTACTTGACTCTTTTTTATGGATTCTTTGGTTACCAGTAGTTAAAACTTGATGTTCATTATATTTTATCGGTTTAACACTATTGTGAAATTTAATGATAATTTATTCTGCATTATCTTAGTCATAATATTTCTTCTTGAAAATAGTTGAGCTCACCCTTTCTTTCACCGCTTTCTTCTCTTGAGAATATAGAATATAAATTTTAAATCCGAAAGCGGAGTAATGGTCAGGAGGATAAGATTAGTAGTCCTCACTATTCTACGTGAAATAGTGTGATAATAATTATAATGAGGACTCCTTTTGAGTTTGTATAATATCTAAGTAGACAATATTTGTATTCAAACTCACAGCTTTATGTCGTATTGTATACCTACAGATTATATTAGTAAGTTGTATTTAAATTACGTATATACGTATCCGATTACCCAAGATGGGTGATGTATACCTAATTTTGGGGCGTCCACAATTATAAACAATTTTGTCATTTCATTCTTCTTCTTAATATGCGTAAAAAGTCCACCAAAATTTTTATCCTGGGACGGAGAGAGTAGTATACTACTCCCTCCATCCCATTTTAATAGACGTTCTAGAGAATTTCACATAAATTAAGAATAGATAATGTTTTACTATTTTACCCTTAATTAAGTACTTTGATCTCATTTAATTCTCCATTAACATCAGAATTAATTTCACACTTTCTCTCCTAATTAATTAAGGACGTTTCACATCTTGATAAAAAAAATTCTCTCTCCACCAAAAAAAAATGCCGCCAAATTTTTTTCTAGCTAAATGTAAGTAAAAGAGCAGCATAATGGATCTTATTCTCAATAGACTTCAAACGAGATTGCAATTTTGAATTTCTAAGGATTATTTTGATCGTTACTTTGACATGGCTGCACGACAAAGAAATCGAGCTCCTTTATCTGAAATCGATCTCAATGTCGATTTCGTTGATCATAGAGAGAAAGAAGATAAAGAAGATGAAGAAGAAATTCAATCGTTTGATTTTAACAATGAAACAGAGGAATCAATTTTTCATTCGTTTGATCTTAACAATGAAGCAGAGGAATCAGTTTTACATTCGTTTGATCTTAACAATGAACTGGATATGGAAGATGATGAACACATGGAAGTAGGATCACAATTGGAACAAACAAACTTCAATCCGGGTATTGTATTTTCTTCTTTTAATCTGAATAGAGCCAACATTTTTTCAATCCGGTTTGGTTTGATTCTGTGATTGTATTGTCTTAAAGTTTTCAACTTGCAAGTACGCTAATAAAGTTATCACTTTATCAAAATCTGTTGCTTCTGCTTTGCCATGAGTGTGTTTGTAGCAAATAAAATTGAGGGCAGATTTATAAACAGGGTTGTTGCTTTGGCGCACTATATTTTACTGTAGGTGTGGGATTAACACTAGTCTTAAAACTTATACAAATAAAGATAAATAATAATAATAATAATAATAATAATAATAATAATAATAACAAAATAAGATGAATAATGTTAGATACACAAACTATTCCTTCTTTTATGTATTCTGATCCTCAACTGTAATTTGTTGTTTTTAACACACTTAAGTTTACTGCAGATGTTGAATCGTCATCAAGTCGAAGATACTGGCCCGAGAAATTAAGGAATGATGAACGCCGAGCTATATATTATATACTACCACAGAAAAGTGTTGATGGAAAATTGAAAAAAGGGACGACTAAATTGGTGGCATCATTATTTTCAATTGGTATTCGTACCGTTCAGCGGATTTGAAAAAAAGCAAAAGCTAATGACGCATATGTTGATGTTTCTCATAATAGGACAAAAAATTGTGGTCGTAAGAGAATTCAGATTGACTTCGATCGATTTCGTGAGGTTCCTTTGCATCAACGAACAACTATTTACTCTTTAGCTTATGCCATGAATATAAAAAAGAGCACTTTGTTTAGGCGTGTACAAGACGGAGAAATACGGCGTCATACAAATGCTCTAAAGCCTTTTTTGAAGGAAGAAAATAAAATATCGAGATTACGATTCTGCATATCAATGCTTGAGCAAAGTAGCATACCACATGATCCTATATTCAATGGAATGTTTAATGTTATTCATATTGATGAGAAGTGGTTCAACATGACCAAGAAAACTGAAAATTTCTACTTGCTAGCAGATGAAGAAGATCCGATGCGATCGTGTAAAAACAAAAACTTCATTGGGAAAGTCATGTTTTTAGCTGCTATAGCGCGTCTAAGGTTTGATGATCAAGGAAATGAATTATTTTCAGGAAAAATTGGTATTTTCCCCTTTGTTACCCAAGAACCGGCTAGAAGAAGTAGCATTAACAGAGTTGCCGGGACAATTGAAACAAAGCCTATAACTTCAGTAACAAGAGAAGTTATAAGGTCTTGTATGATAGAGAAGGTTCTACCTGCAATTAAAGAGAAATGGCCAAGAGAAGATTTTGGATATCCGATATATATTCAACAAGACAATGCAAAAACACATATTAATTTGACCGATATTGATTTTTGTCGAGTCATTTGCTATACAGAGATGGGTTTGATATTCGCTTTGACATATCAACCTACTGAATTCTCCAGATTTAAATGTTTTAGATCTTGGCTTTTTTATGCCATTCAAAATTACACGAGACAAAGAGGCTCCAAGAAGTGTTGATGAGCTATTACAAGCTGTGGTGAAGTCATTCGATGAGTATCCTACACGGAAGTCTAACCGCATATTTCTATCATTGCAATCGTGTATGATAGAAATCATGAAAGGCAAAGGTCACAACAAATACAAAATTCCGCATATTAGAAAAGAAGTGTTGGAGAGACGAGGTGAACTTCCAACTCAGATGAAATGTGATCTTGAATTAGTACAAGAAGTTCAAAATTATTTGAACCAATTGGATGAAGGTATTTGTGATGAATTTTCTTTTACAATATCATTAATATGGTATATGCTAAATTTGATGTGAATATACTTTGGTTGTGCAGATTAGCTGTTGATTGAGTTTATGGGGCTTGAGTTGAGGATTTTTTTGTTTTTGCATGAATCTGAGCCTACTGATGAAGAAGTAGTTTTTGTGTTTATGGGGCTTGAGTTGAGGATTTTTCTGTTTTGAGTTTTCTGTTTTCTGTGTTGAGTAGATTAGCTGAGCCTACTGATAGCTGTTTTCTGTGTTGAGTAGATTAACTGAGCCTACTGATGAAGGCAGATTACCATAAACATTAGCATCTTTCACTTTGAACAGAAGGAAAAACATTTGTATTCTCTGTGTTTCCATCTCTACATTCCGGGCGGGCCTATGTATTCCAAGTGAGGATCATAATGTATAATCTTCCAAGTAATTTTGTTTATGTTTTCATGTTGGTTAAAGAGCTTAAGATTAATACACAGATAATTGTTGCTTGAAATGGCTGTCCAAAAGCTACCTGGATTGAATAATCCTTATACTCTTTTTTATCTCTATTCTGCTGAAGGTAAAAAAAGAAAACTAAAAGTTGTCCTGAACTATCAAAAACTTAGTTTGAAGAATAAACTTTCTCAAAAAGCAGCTGCAGATGACAGACACCTAAACCGCAATGGGAACCAACAAATATTATTGCAGAAGTTCACTGTTAGCCAGTGGTTGCTAGTGGCAGACTTACATAAATGATGAACTATAAAATAGTTGCAATAATATATATATATATATATATATATATATATATATAATGAAAATGGTTGCTGAAAATTTTTATGCCACGTCATGTTTGTTTCATGTAAACCTTTGCAGGTTTCTTTGAGTATTAACTAAACAGTAGAATTCTCAAATATATATGCATGTAATCAAAAAAATTGGCAAAAGTTTGATTCAAGTAGAATTTAGGAAGCATTGTACAACAAAAACATCATACAAGATTCTCTCAACACAATTGTTTGCTTCCCCAAAAGCATGGCAAGGACCAAACAGAAAGTAATTCTATGAGTCGAACGAGATGCACAGCTAGCAGAATCCTAAAAGAAAACTTGCACCTATACAGAAAGTAGTTCATTTTGGTCATTGCAGCCGTCTTGCTTGCCCGTTGGGAACGGGTGCTCATCACGGCAGGATTAGTAGGCACAACAGAAGTGGGTGAAGTTTCATATTCAGAGGAAGATTCTTCTTCATTCCTCGCTCTTCTTCTCACTCGGGTTGGCCTGGTTGATCGTGGTGCTGGTGTTGGTGGAATATCCGTGCACTCATCCTTGTTAAGGTTAATTTCTAGCTCCAACCGCCCTAGAATACACATGAAATATATTAGAGCGAAACAAAATCAGCCGTCTTTAGCCTGATCAAGCTGTAATTCTTCCTCTGGATGTTCATATCCTGTAGCATTGCCATTTATGCCTGGCCACATTGAACGCATGACTGGAATGAAAGACTTAGATATACAATTCTGCATATACAAAAGATGGCATTACAAGGACAGCTTGCACCGACTCACACTCATCAGCTTCTACAGATTTGCACCTATTGAATCTCTCAAGCCCAATAGATAACAGACCAAGCAAAAGACATTGTCTCGTGAAGTTCCAATAAGAGATCTTGGCTTATGGCTTTGTCAACTTCCTGGGGACCATGCCATGTCAAAAGATCAATCAAACTACTGAGTTCATATTCTACTGTTAAGCAAACTATATCATCCCACATTATTATAAAATCAAAAGTATACAATTGAATATATGTCTTCAGACTTCAGATTCTAGAAGAAATCAACAAGTAAAATAATTCAAGGAGAAGAGAATGAATTTTTAAGAATTTCGTTGTTGAGTAATTCCAAAGCTTCTGGAAACAAGAGAATGAATTTTCTCCAATAAAATTGCATTTTTCTTCTATTAAAAGCCAATCTAAGCCTCAAATTCAATTTCTGTTTCAGGAGTGACTTTTAGTAAGCATAGGATATGAAGTTGAATGTGAAAATTATAATTTAACTTCCCCTGTAGAGATTTTTTTGATCATGTCCAGCATAGGATTTTTTTGATTCCATTTTTCTGGTCCAAAAAAGGGAAGTTCTTACTTCTCTAAACAAAATGCAGAAATAATATGAATTACAGGCTTTGAAGAAAAAATATGAATTTGTTTTATTTGGATTAAACCAAAATAACCCATAAAATCCTAATTTTAAAAAAAAAGTGATAGAGAAGGCAAAACTATCATCCACTAAATGATGATTTTCAACAAACATATAGTTCATTCAAAAATTTAACATTACAACTGACATGGTTAATAAAATTTTGAAAGATACACTTTCAACATAATCCTTACTACTTTTTGCAATTCTTCTTCTTCAAAAGCTTCATCCCCTTCATCTGGAAATTTGTTCAAATCAAATCCTCCACGTTCATTCAAATCAACGAGCAAAGCTTCGAACTCAGACTTCATGAAATCTCCATCATTCTTCTTCTTCAACGGCAATTTCTCATTTTCAGATTCCGACTCCATAAAATCTTCATCCTTCATCTTCAATGCAACCTAGGGTTTGCTTTGAAACTACTATAGTTTTGTGGTAACAGAAATTCTCGCCTGATAAATTTATCTTTGCAGTAGAGTTTTGAAGGCTTCTTAAAAATGCATCCTTGGAAATCAAAGAATAGAATTTGAATAGTCTTTTGAAAATAGGGAAAATAGTCATTAATGGTGTTGAAGAAGGAAGGGTAGAGAAGAAAAATAAAATGGCAAAATGTTATTGGTATTGTAGAACGTTAAATATTTTGGGAAAAAAAAATGGTCTAGAACGTCTATTAAAATGGGATGGAGGGAGTATTAAGCACTCGGTCGGTAGTCTAGTCTCCAAATACCATCCTTCTTCAACAACGATAGTAGTAAAAAAATTCTTCAAAATGAATTTAGGTGACCGTTTGAAGAGTATTAATATTTGTTATTTTCATATTTTAAATGTGTCTTATCAATCTCTTCAATTTAATAAGTTGTACATCAAATACATCAAGTAAAATAAATGTTTTTAGCCTTTTTTCGTATCATTTTGATTCTCTCAAAAACAATGTTTTGAAGAAAAAAAATGAAGTTGCAGATTTGATGACTAAGATTAAAGAAGGTGTTGGGGATAATTTGGCTCACTTATTTGGCTAGATATTTTTAATGAATTATGTACACGATATTAATTTCACTCTAACAAATTTAATATTTTAAAATATTAATAAGAAAATGTTATTTTTGCTGATTTTTTTTATAAAAAAAAACATTATCTTCTTTTTTTCATTCTCCTCTCATCCCAATTTAATTGTGTCCTAATTTCGTGATCTGGTCGAGTGGAAATAGCAACCTGTAATCGGAGGGACAAACAATTTCTTTGATAAGTTTTATCTGTGCTAAATTCCAGCAAAAGTGGGGTACTAATTTGTTATTATTTCATTGCACCAGTTCAGAAAAAAGAGCTTAGTTATCCTGTAAATTTTTCAATTTATAAGAACGTCTTTCCATATATACCATACCCCAAAATTTATTAGTAGTATTAATGATATATAATATCACAATGGAATATTATAAACAACCACCTATAATTTGGAACGGAAGAGTATTATTATTATTATCATAATTTATAAAGAAAGAACCTATTTTATCTTATCTTATCTGACAGTACGTGCCTTTTCAACTGTTATTAATACGGATAATTTTCTCAACATATTACCCAAAAAAAAGTCGAAAATCAATTTTTAAGTAAATTTGTAGATTTCTTTTTCTATCATATATTCACAATTTCGAAGAAAACACTAGCGAAAACTGTAATGAACTAGCTTACTTAATTAGTTCAGTACCTTAGCAGCTGAAAATGGGACAAGTCTCAGTAATTGGACTTATTCAATGGAATTTGACAGAGAAATAACAGAAAATAGAGTAAGGAAGAGGGAGAAAGAGAGAATAATAGAGAGAGAGAAGAGAGAATTGGAGAAGAAGTAATTGACAGATTTTCATTCATTCATTAGCTCTTAATAGCTGAATTCAGTACATATATGATGACCCATGTGAATCTAGATTGAAAATTAAGCAAGGCACCAACCATGTGACTATGTAACCGACTACCAGCTGGACCAACATGCTGAAAATGAAAATAAAAATGAAAAGACTACTCTATCCTTGTTTAATACTTTTGAGTACTCAATTACCCTTATCTAACATGTTTAACTTCCTTACAATCCACCTCCCATAAAAAGGACCTTGTCATCAAGGTAGCAGGTAAGGAAACTTCTTATGGAACTCTTCTCAATCCTCCCAAGTGGCTTCCTCAGGCAAAGTGTTGGACCATTGCACAAGCACTTCAACTGCTGTTGCATTATTTTTCTTAACTAACTTCCTATCTAGGAAAGCTGTTGGCTCTACCAGAAACTGTCCATTTTTCATCCAACTGAGGCAAAACTGCAGAGCTAGTGCATTTAGAACCAATTTTCTTCTTTAAATGTGACACATGAAACACAGGATGGACCCTAGCATGTGATGGTAACTGATATGGTCCAAAATACTTGGGAAGCAGTTTGCCAAATTTAGTTTGAGTAATAGTTAATTGCTTATAAGGTTTAACCCTTAAATATACCCATTCGTCCACCTGAAAAATCCTTTCACTTCTGAATTTGTCAGCATAAGTTTTCATCCTAGATTATGCTTTTGTCATATTTTGCTCGAGTAATTGCAACTGCAGAGTTCTGTCCTTACAGAAAGCCTTAACAGTTTGATCCTTCACTTGACCATACTGATGAAAATTAAGATGGGGAAGTTTATACCCATACAAAGCTTAAAAAGGAGTCACTTTTAGTCCACTGTGGTAATGAGAATTGTACCAAAATTCTGCCAAGGGTAACCAAGTAGACCAGTTGTTAGGTCTGTTAGCAGTCATGCATCTCAAGTAACATTCTAGCACCTGGTTTAACCTTTCAGTTTGGCCATCTGATTGGGGGTGATAAGAAGTGCTCAGATGGAGTTTAGTCCCTACTAATCTGAAAAGGGATTGCCAAAACATGCTTATAAAAATCTTGTCTCTGTCTGACACAATGGAAGAAGGAAATCCATGTAATTTATAGACTTGCTCCATGTAAACCTGAGCCAAATCTGAGGCAGAAAAAGGGTGATGAAGGGGTATGAAATGCCCAAATTTAGTTAGTCTATCCACCACTACCCATATAACCGTATACCCTTTTGATTTAGGTAATCCTTCTATGAAATCCATTGAAATATCCTCCCATGACTTATTAGGAATTGGAAGGGGCTGTAACAAACCTGGAGAAGCAATGGTCTCATGCTTGTTTTGTTGGCAAATATCACACACCTTAACAAACTGCATCACATCCTTTTTCATTAATGGCTAATAAAAGTATTTACTTATTCTTTCATAAGTTCCTGTAATTCCAGAATGCCCCCCAATAGGAGACTCATGAAATTCTGCTAACAATTTAGCCCTTAGAGTAGCATTAGATCCCACCACTAATTTGTTATCAAACTTTAGTCTGCCATTACAGAAAGAATACCAGGAACTGAGTGAGGGTCCAACTGAAGTTGAGCAATTAAATCCTTTAGCCCTTGATCTACTTCCCAAGTGTGAGCTAATTCCATAATCCACTGGGGAGTACAAGTAGAGAGGGCTAAGCAACTAAACTCTTGTTCAGTGATCTACAGTTGTCTGGATAAGGAATCTGCTGCCTTGTTCTCTTTTCCTTTCTTGTATACAATCTCATAATCTAAACCCATCAACTTAGTGATCCATTTCTGCTGATTGGTGGTTGTAATTCTTTAGTTAAGAAGATATTTTAGGCTGTGATGATCAGTCTTGATTAACACTTTGTTTCCTAAAAGGAAATGCCTCCATTTGTTAACAGCATAAACAACAGCCATGAACTCTTTCTCATAAGTAGACCACCCTAAATGTTTTGGTGAAATAGTTTTGCTCAAGAAGGCAATAGGTTGTCCCTGATGCATTAAAACTGCTCCCAAGCCAAAATAAGATGCATCAATTTCCAAAATAAATGGTAGACTGAAATTGGGCATGACTAAGACTGGTGCTTTGGTCATGGCATCCTTCAAAGCTAGAAATGCAGCAGTAGTCTCTTCATTCCATAGGAAATTATTCTTCTTCAATAATTCAGTAAGAGGTTTGATAATGAGGCCATAATTTCTGACAAACTTCCTGTAGTATCCCGTTAACCCCAAAAAACCTCTTAGGCTTTTAATATTCTGTGGTAAGGGTCAATCCTTCATACAACTAATCTTGTCTGGATCAGTAGAAACTCCACTAGCATTGATAACATGTCCAAGATAGTGAACTTGTTCAGTGCCAAACAAATATTTACTTTTTTTGGCATATAGAGTATGATCTTTAAGGAGCTGTAATGTCAGTTGTAGGTGTTTAAGGTGTTCCTCATAACTGGGGCTATACACTAATATGTCATCAAAGAAGACTAGGATGAACTTTCTGAGATAAGGTTTGAAAATGTGGTTCATAAGAGACTGAAAAGTAGCAGGGGCATTAGTAAGCCCAAAGGGCATTACTAAAAACTCAAAATGCCCTGTGTGTGTTTTAAATGCAGTTTTAGGAACATCATATGGGTGTACCTTAATCTGGTGATAGCCAGACCTCGGGTCTAATTTTGAATACCACCTCGAACCATGCAATTCATCCAAGAGTTCATCAATAGCTGGTATTGAAAACTTATCTTTGACTGTCATCTCATTTAGGGATTTATAGTCTACACACATCCTCCATGTGCCATCTTGTTTCTTCACCAACAAAACTGGAAATACATAGGGACTATTGTTGGGTTGTATTAAACCAGAAGATAACATATCATTCACAATTTTTTTCTATTTCTTCTTTCTATACATGGGGGTACCTATAAGGCCTGAGGTTGACAGGTTGACTTCCCTCCTTTAAATTAATGTGATGTTTTTGAACTCTATCTGGGGGCAGTTCATGTGGTTCCAAAAAAACCTCAGAGTACTTTTGTAGCAGATTGTCCAGCTGTGGACAAGAACTATCCGCTTTCTCAATTACTTCCTCTTTGTGTCTGTCAGTTTTGCCATTTGATGGGTATGATGGACTGGGACTTACTCCAAAAAGATAGCCAAAATAACCATGAGTTGTTGTGTTTAGGGCTTGTTGGAACTCCCCAGAAGTCATCAACTGCACTGTAGGGTTAGCTAAATTTGTCTCCCCCCTGAGTACAATAGTCTTGTTATCCTTAACAAAAGTTAATTGAAGCATGTTGAAATCTAGAGTGACTGGGTTGAAATTCTTGAGCCATTGCACTCCCAGGACTGCATCTATCCCACCTAGAGGAAGAACTCAAAATCGGTGAAAATTCTTCCCCGAGTCATCCAAGAAAGGTTGTTACATTCTTGTAGGCTAGTTACTTTAAAACCATCAGCCACTAATACAGACAATGGTTTGGTGTTCTGTGTAATTGCTCGGATCCTCTTAGCAGCTTGAGGGTCTAAGAAATTGTTGGTACTCCCACTGTCAATAAGTATTCTGAGTTGTTTCCCATTAGCCAGTCCCAAAATTCTGATGGTGTTATTCACTTGGTGTCCTGATAGAGCATGTAAAGTTATATGAGTCTCGTGAATCTTGCAGTCCTGATCTCCTTCTAAGGTCTTCCAACTCTTCTTCCATGTCATAATCCCCATCAGAGGGTATCATCAAAAATAAGTGGGGCTTCTTGCACTGATGACCTATAGTGTAAGGTTCATCACAGAAATAACACAGTTTTTTCCTTCTCTTTTCTGCAATTTGCTCCCTAGTCAAGCTCCTGATTGGCAGATTTTTGTCCATCTCCAAGTTTGTTGTTCTAGTGAGGCCAGCCACAGCATTATCAGTCATTACAGCTCTACTATTTAAGGATGATCCAGCTTTTGTCTGATGACTGGGGATTCCAGGTCTGAATCCCATTCGGCTTCTCCTTACCTATGCCTCCAATTTGGCCTCCTCCACTCTAGCCATTCTAATAAGTTCTTTAAGGGTGAAAATTTTTAACTCCTGAATTCCCAACCTTATTTCCTCCTTCAATTCCCCCCCAAAAAATAATCTATGAAGAAAGCTTCATTCAAAGAAGGATTTCTGAGTAAGGTCCAACCCTTTAGTTCCTCGAATCTCTTTTATAGTCATCCACTGAGCCACACTGCTGTAAATTTTTCAGTTCACCTATGGGGTTTATATGATTTTCAGAGCTGAACCTAGCCACTACCTCTTCTATGAACCCATTCCAAGTTACTTCAGATCCACCATGAACAAAACCTGCATACCACTCTTCAGCCTCTCCTTCCAAATTAATACTGGCTAAATGAAGTTTATGATTATCAACCACTGAATGATAAGAAAAGAGTTTATTGCATTTTCTAATCCAATTTCTATGATTACTTCCATCAAATTTGAGAAATTCAAATTTGATGGATTTGAATATTCCTCCAGTACCTTTATTGTGACGCCCCCAAAATAGGTCCATTCCATCCAACCCATTCTGAGTCGCCAAATACATGGTACAGAAACAACTACAACTTTATTATTACAACAGTAAAACTGTGAGTTTGAATACAAATATTATCTTCTAGACAATATCTATACTCAAATAAATCCTCATCACATTTATTGATACATTATTTTACAAAAATGGTGAGGACTACTAAATAACTTTCTCTAGAACCTTCATTCCATACCCCGACTCGTACTCGCTACATTATCGCATCCTGAGAAGAAAAATGGAACAACAAGGAAAAGGGTGAGCTCAACTAGCCCAGTAAAGAATATTATGACTAAGATAATATACAACAAATTATCATTAGTCTTCAACAGGGAAAAAAAACTAATAGAATACAATAGACAACAAGTTTTTAAACCAATATTCGCAGCGGAAATAATAATTCATTAGAAGAGTTAAGTAGAGAATGCAAACTACTATCTTCTATATATGAATTTAAAAGTTCATCGTCGATATTTTATCCCTGTAACATCAATCAATATATATCTGGAATCAAATATTCATCTTTGCACTACAGGCCAAAGATATTCATCAGTTGGTCATGTTCATCTAAACACCTGTTCATCTTTGCACTACGGCCAAAGATATTAATCAGTCGGTCATGTTCATCTCAACACCTGTTCATCTTTGCACTACGGCCAAAGATATTCATCAAGAAATCATTCATCTTTGCACTACAGGCCAAAGATATTCATCAGAAATCATTCATCTTTACACTACAGGCCAAAGATATTCAATAATATCATCATTTAAGACTGAGGATGATGAAAAATATTTTTAAAGAAACGAATCCAAAGGAAACAAAATGACAAGGATTAAGGATTAAGATTCGTACTTTGTTTTATCCATGTCCAAAAATACCTCAAAAATAATCACAAAGTGGTGTAAAATTCAAGAATGATCAAAACATGGATACAATCAAAGCTAGTCTCCGTAATAGATATTTTGGACTTAAAAGAAAATTTTTCATTTTTCGATGAATAGTCCGATTCGTGAATAAAGGTCAGATATCGTGAATAATGTCGATCGTGAATAGTAACTCACACCAAAAGTTCCAAATTTGATAAAAACTTCAGATCAATATTTCAAAGATAATGATATTGAAGAAATAATATCATTACTGAAAAAAATAATATCCCTTACCTTGAAAGACAAGATTTCTAATTGAAACACCTGGATATAAAGCATGACTTGAACTTGCAATCAGATAGCAATACTCAAAGTATACTCAAAATACTCACAAGAATACGCCGATAATATAGAGAGAAAACTTCAGCTTTACGTGTGATTTTCAATTCTAACCCAAGCACTTCTATTTATAGAAATCGCTTTAAACACCAAAGCGTAAAATTGAATATAATAATATTATATATAAACAAAATTCATACGCCCACATCTTGAATCTGAATTCAGCCACCATGCACATGTTAAATATGCCCACAACATATAAAAACGTTTTTATTAATAAAAATAAATAAAACTTCCAAAAATCAATTATTTCTGAACTTTAGAACTTCAATAATTCATAATAAATAGCCATTTTATCAGAAAATTCGAATCTCATGAGTTTTTATAGAAAATTCAATTCTCTACAACTTTGCGTAAGAAAGTTTTTCCAAATTCCAAACAAAAATTGACCAAAATCCACATACGGACAATTTTACAAAAGCTATAATCAAATTTCAACAAGAAATGGGGTCCAATTTACATGTTTAACATGTTTTAAACATTTATTGCAACAAAAATACTCTTCCTCCTCAGATACTCATATATCCCACATTCGTTGTAAAAATATCACCGTTAATATATTATTAAAATAATATATTTAAATGAATTATTTTATCGTAAAAGATTAAAATATTAATTTTCAACAATTGTCATTTTAAAAATTTTCTCCATCTATATCCACATAAAATCAATATTTTCCTCATCATATAAATTAATAATTAATTATTCACAAATAATATTACGAATCACATTATTGACAACCAGTGCGCTTCCTGTGAAGCAGAGGGCTTTCCAATAAGAATTTTTCCTTATCATGCAATTAGGTGACCAAACCTCTCCTTAGATGTAACTTTCTAGACATTGCCAATAATGTTATCTAATAATATTATTCAGATAATATGAATTATTGCTTCGATAATGGAAAATACTTGTGTAATGACAATTTATCAAAACAACAAAGAATATAAAATATCAATACGCAAGAATTATTGAATCAATAAAATAAAATATCGAATAAGAATTATCGTAACAATTATTGAGTAGTGCCTTCACGTACGTAAGAATCAATAATTGTGCAATACCGTGCTACTTGTTCAACAACGTGTATTAGTGTGTTTTAACCAATCGGTATTCCAACAAGATTAACGATAACAACTACGCCAAGTATTTAAAAACAACTTATATTTGTCATTTTCTTCATCCAATCGCTTTCCAAGTTATAGGGCCCACAAAAGATCAAGCCCATCGCATTTAATATTCCCAAGCAATGAGAATATTCCACGACTAAAAAGAATATTCTCCACAACAATGAGTATTTTATAACCACTTGCTTATTTGAAATATTTATGTATTTTACCCATAACTATCCACATTAATCAAATCAACCCTTACTATTTCAAAATAATAAATAGAAAAATAAATTTCATTTATTAATATTTTAGGGTCTTACAACCTCCCTCCTTATGAAATTTCTCCTCTAAATCGGCGTGACGCACTCGGTGTTTCAAAAGATGAGAATACCTCGCTTTCATTTCCGCTTCCAACTCCTAGGTCATTTCCTCAATAAAGATGGTTTCTCCACAAAATTTTAACTTGTGGTATAACCCCGGTACATAGGACATGTTCTTTCCTATCCAAGATCTTGACAGGTACCTCCTCGTATGTTAAGTCTTCTGCTATCTCGTTCGATTCTAACTCAATGATGTGGTTCGGGTCGTCCACATATTTACGTAACATCGATACATGAACACGCGTCATACTTGGCGGTAAAACGAGTCTATAGGCCACAATTCCTATTCGATCGAGAATTTCAAATGGATTAATAAATCGAAGGTTTGAGCTTTCCTCCAATTCTTACTTTTGAAATAACAACTTCTTGCACCTCCTTCTTCAAATTCATCATCTCCGGTGTGTAGCTTGAACAGCTTTAACTTTATCGATTAAAGTCGTTTATACTCGTATACCATCACGTGGGTACCTAAAGTTTTCATCTCCATCTCTATTATTTGTAAATTATACGAAATGAGTCTTTGACAATATCATACTCAGAATCAGATACGATCTTCCACTCAACACGCCGCCTACCACGTTCGCTTTTTCCAGGATGGCATGGTCGAACATGTGTTGAAATGAGTCTCCTCTCGAGTTCTTCAAGCTCTTCCCACATTCTTTGCTCCATTCGAATTTTGTATCTCTACGAGTCACCATAAGAATGGAATAGCGATTCGAGAATATCCTTCAACGAATCTCCGATAATAACCAACTAAGCCTGAAAAGCTACGTATTTCGATTATTCGATGAAGCTTAGGTTGTTCTCAATCGCGACTCATATCCCAACCTTCGATAAGACGTTACAATGACACCTCCATCGCTTTACTATCGCATC
The DNA here is from genome assembly GCA_020205615.1 of Panax quinquefolius. NCBI lineage: Eukaryota > Viridiplantae > Streptophyta > Magnoliopsida > Apiales > Araliaceae > Panax > Panax quinquefolius. The sequence goes on along the minus strand of CM035155.1, from coordinate 8,824,598 downwards.
GAATATGGTGTCCCTACGAGAGAGTCCGGCTTTGGTACATTCCACAAAGGAAGTCACCAGATAAAGGCTCAGTGTACCAAATTTATAGTTGAATTTTTAACTCCGAAGTTCAATAGAGCCATTCGATATGAGATTTTAGAAATGAGTTTTGTACCGGGTTCAAATTCGATACAAAATTTAATAACAGGCTTTGGGAGTAAGCCAAGAAATTCTTCAGGAAATACGTCAGGAAAAATAAATATTAACAGGAATATTATTCAAATCTGACGTGTCTTTATTCAGATCCATAACATGGACTAAGAAACTTAACATTCGTAATAAACGAATGACTTCATGGCTTGATATGAAAATGTTTGACTACAATGGTTTTGTGAGACCCCAGATTTTATCAATAAAGATTTAAATTTTGTCAAAATAATTTTTTATATTATGGTGTGAATTTGAGATAATATTATAGTTGTGGGTAGTATTTATAAATTTTGCAAAGTATGCAAGTGGTTATATTATATTCGATTGGCTCTGGGAATATTTGATTTAGCAGGAATATTCGTATAAACTACCAATCATCAGTGGACCTCATAATGTAATTATTGTCGGATCGAGAAAACGACAAAAATATTTTATCGAAATAACTATGGAAGTTTTACCGTGGTTACCGTTGAACTACTCTTGGTAGTAAAAGTACAAAGAATACGCGTGGGTCGCATAAGAAGATTACCAGATTGATTATCGATGCTTATGGAGAAGTCACTCATTTGATTCCATTATCATCGATTAATAATATGAATTATTATAACGATAATGACGCTTTTATTTTATTCAGATTATTAACGTAATAAAATGTAAACATCTTTTATATAAAATAGAATACTTTATTAAAGTTATTCTATAAATAAATATATTATATTTTATTACGCATAGTGTTGCATAGTGTTTTGCATAAAGTGTTTTGATAGTATTGCATAAAGGTTTGCATAGTAAAATGTTTTTATATAAATAGAATATATTATATTTTATTTAAAAGATTTTTCTTTAAATATGGACCGCCGATTAAAGTAAATCAATCTGACCGCTCATGGATTAGTTACTATGCATTCCATTTTCCTATAAATAAAGCTCATTCCTTCATTATTTTCTTACGAATTCATCAAACTCTAGAGAGAGAAATTATAGAGAGAAGCTATAGAGAGAAAAGTATAGAGAAGAAGAAGAGATTCTCTTACTTCACTACTTCTATATTCAGCCTTTTTACTAGTAGTGGTGTTATTCTTTCTTCGAAGAGAACTTCATATTCCATTCACTATTATTATTCGGCTGGAATAACCTTGTAAAAGTGGTATACCCTATACATAACCTCAGATACGCGCATATACCCTATACTTGGTGAAATCTTTATGTTATTCCATTGCTTATTATTCGCTGGAATAACTCAGATACGCCTTTTACCCTATACTTGGTGACATTCTTCTATTATTCTCATTGAACATCCTCGTCTGTGTTTTTTTACACCGACCGGTTCCGCTTTTTATTATTCTCGCTGAACATCCTCGCTCACAGTTTTTACACCTACCGGGTTCCGCCTTTTTATCATTCTCGTGAATATCCTATCTCGTGTGTTTTACACCGGATCCGGTTCCATCTTTATTATTCTCGTTGAACATCCCGCTTGCGGTGAATTTCACCGACCCCGTTCCGTTATTATTATTCTCGTTGAATAACTCCGTCCATGCGTAATCGCATGCACGGTGATTTCTTTTGTTATTCCATTCTTTATTATACCCAAATTGGTTAAAACTTTGACTTCTATACTCCATGAAATTAGTAGAATATCCTCGATATTTGCATTTCATCCAAAGATCTTTCATGGAAATATTCTTCCGATCATTCTTGAATTTTACTCATTTAAACAAAGATCATGTTGACAATTTGACGTTAATAATTCATGGATTAAATAATTCTTGAACTTGTTTTATTGAATTATTATGTCATTGTCATCATCCTCATGTTATATTATGTTATCTTCGCTTACGCATGAGATGAACTTAGTATGATTATGACCGTGGATCATTCTAAGATAATCACGACTTGATATAAATGATGTGACAAAAGTCCTCAAAGGGCCCAGTAATGCAAATGATGGATAGTTTTTGGTATGATTATGACCAAGGGGTGATTCGGTATAGTCATGACCATCGATAATTTGATGAAAATCCTCGACCGTAGTACAGTGGATGATTAGATGTGGTGGTTTATTTATTGTCGAGTCTCAAATGATAAAAATTGATGAAAACCTTTAAAACCTAAAGATAGTAGACTTTATTCTCTACTTGACTTTTTAATGGATCATTATTCACCGCAGCTTAAACCGGTTGTTCATTGTATTTTATCGCTTTAACATCGTTGAAGGCTAATGATAATTTATTCTCGCATTATCTTAGTCATAATATTTCTTCTCGGGCTAGTTGAGCTCACCTTTTTTTTCACCGTTTCTTCGTGAAATGAGAACATAATTTTGGACGAAGCCTGGAACGTAAGTAATGGTCCGAGGATAATAGATTAGTAGTCCTCACTATTCTGTGAAATAAAGTGATAATAGTTGTAATGAGGACTCCTTTTGAGTTTGTATAATATCTAGTAGACAATATTTGTATTCAAACTCAAAGTTTATGTCAGATTGCATACTACGCTTATATTAGTAAGTTGTATTTGAATTAATGTACCATGTAAGTGGAGACCCAAGATGGGTGACGATACCTAATTTTGGGGGCGCCACAACAGGTATCGAGCTTAGGGATATGATCCCTGCTAAGATGTGAGAATAGTACTAGAGGGGAGAGACGGGAATACCTTCGCTAGTATGACCTACCTAAGTTTATTTGGTATTTGATTGGCTCACGTAGTATAGTGATAATATGTCATATGTGTCATTAACCCTTATTTTGTGGCGTTGTTTGAAAATGGCATCCGAGAATGTTGAGAATAAAGAATGGAGCACAGTGAGACCGCTGATTCTCCACAGATCAATAATCGTGACAATGTGCAACAGGATGGCGATAATCCTCTCAGTAAACAACAACACCGATCAATCGATGAATGACTAGACGCTTAAAAGGTTTTAGAATTCATGCAACATCAAAGCAGAGCGAATTCTCGCCCAAAACGTAGGTGGAAACACTGAAAACTCTCTGCCGGTCACCGCTAAACAATTCAAGGAGTCGACCACCGGAGTTTAAGGGAGAGCCAAAACCACTTCGGCGCTAAGCATGGATAAAGCAGATTACCAAGATATTTGATGTCTTGGATGCTCCGAGGAGCAAAGGTTCCTTTTGCACGCCTTTTATGTTGCGCTGGAGAGGCGATTACATCGGTGGAATCCAGAAACGACTCAACCCGTCAGATCAAGATATCTTCGGGAGAAGTTCCAGAGTCGTTCAACGACAAATACTTTCCCGAAAGTATTCGCCATACGGAGGAGGTGGAGTTTATCAAGTTGAAACAAAACAATACGACCGTGTCGCAATACGAGGCAAAATTTGCGAGTTATCACGATTCAAGGCCCCACTGGTGGATAATGAAGAGAGAATGACGCGAATGTTTTTAAGAGGTTTGAAGTTTAGAGATACGCCAACATCTTATTTCTCATAAACCGTGTTTTATTCGTCATGTTGTAAATAGGGCTCATGCTTAGTGGAGCCGCGATAACGAGTCAACGAACTAAAAGAGAGCAAATTGGAAAATTATAATACAAAATGAGAGTAGTCATCAAGCGGTGACAACAAGCGTGAGGAAATCAATGTGCCGGAGTATGGTAACCACTTCTGGTGGTAATCAGGCCAAAATAATAAGAATGGACATTTCAAGAAAAGGAGATTCAACAATGATGGAAAGACGCCAAGACCAAAGACCCGCTTTAAAGGAAGAAGAACGACCACCTATCATATGCTTCAAATGCGAGGAGAGGACACATCATCGGCCCCGATCATGCCATCCATCCAAAGCATGTTATAATTGTGGAAGAGAAGGTCACTTAGCTCGATTTTGTCGCCATCAAGACAAATTCAACTAGGATGGAGGCACCAAAGGTCATTCCCTGCATAAACCAAAGCCAGAGTTTAAGAGAGAGTTTTTTTTTTCTCGTGACGAGGAACCCGAATAAAATTATCACGGTAAGTTAATCGTAAGCTCTCACAAGTCTATACCGTGTTGAATACCGCCTCTACCCACTCTTTATTTCACCTAGTTGCATTCAACGCTTGAATTTGACTCAAGAAGTTAAACTTTGACTTATTGGTTGAAACTTCATAAGAGGAGCCTTCGTTATCGCTTACTATTTTTAAATCTTGTTTAATTCAAATAAACATTTTCACGCTACTTCGTCGATCTTATCTTTTTGAAAATATTTGCCTTTGATGTGATTTTCTTGAGTCAATTGGTTAACTACTCATCATGCTTTTCGTAAGGTTGTTAGCTTTTATATTTATAACAACCTCATTATACTAATTCAAAGTAACCAAATCCTAAAGTTAATCATTGTCATATCGTCCATAAAGTAAAGAGCCCCGAACCTTTCGTTGTTAACTTCCTTGTGTGGAATGCACCAAGCCGTGCTTTCAGAGGCGACATCGTGAATGAAGATGGCAAGTTTATAGGTATCATTGTGAGGTACTATCTAGGTTAAGGGAGAAGTCACAGCTTGGTATCAATGTGACGTCTTATCCAAGTCTTAGATGAGAGTCACAGTTGGTATTAATGTGACGTACTATCCAAGTCTTGGACGAGAGTAACAGTTTTGAATGATATTTCTATCATTAATAAATTTCTTGGCGATTCTTGAAGACTTCTTAGCCTACCCTAGAGCGTGAAATCGAATTTTGTATCACCCCAAAGACAAAAACCCATTTCTTAAACCCTCAAATATTTCTTCAACTAAAAGGATCAGTTTACGTGGATTATGATGAAAGTCATAATAAAAGTATAGAACTAATAAAAATCATGGGTATATGAAGTATTAGTAAGTTTTATGATGAGTTATGTTGGTTAGTATGTGAAAACATGAAAGTTTCTTAGAAATCACAAAGAGTTGAAAATCGATTTTAGTGAAAAAACGTAACATGAAATTCAATTGACCATATCTCCTGTTATATTTTGAATTTTTGAATGTGGTCAAGTCCTAGAGTTAGATCTATGAGTTACCTAACTAATCCAAGTGGAATTACTGGAAAAGGTGTTGTAGATTTTTGTGTGGACTGATTTTAGCAAAGGAGTGCAAAGCTGCAAAAACCGAAAAAGCTTCTGCCATGATTTTAGAGAGGCTGTTTCGGCCACTTAAATTATGAGAAAAATTCTGGCCTTTTGGGACATGAAAGTATATGGTATAAAGTACCTCCTGTCCAAAAATGAGCTCATTCTGACTTAAAATGAGCAAGTTATGACTATTTCAATATTTAGGTTTTTCCGATTTAAAAACGCTATAACCGAGTTCTATAACTCCAATGACCATGAAATTTAAACTGGAAGCTCACGTTAACATGTGTAAGGTCCTGCCAAGATTTGGGAATTTTTGGAGTTAAACTTGAGGTAGCTAATTTCTTAAGGAATTAAGTGGAAATTGATTTTTAAAAAATAGTAAATGAATTTTAAAAATTCCGAAAAAATATATTTTCATTATGGGACTATATTATGCTAAATCCCAGAAAAGAAATATTTTTGGGGCTGATTTGGTATTTTTCATGAAAATAGTTTAGTTACTTAACATACGAGTTAAATATGTTATGTGAAGTAACAAAGTTGAAAATAGGATTTTATGGCTAGAGAATCCTATATAGAGTATATATGCATATTTTTGATGAGGGATTTGATAATTGGTGATGATATCTTATGAGTATGGCATTTTGAATGATTAAATGCATTATATGGTAAAGCGTAAACAATTGAGATAAATTGTTTATAAATTTAAAAAGTGATTAAAATATTGTTATAATATTAATGATATTAGATTATGAGATTATTAAGTGATTGATAACATGGGGATATTCTTGAATCCTCGGATAAATTATATTATAAATGTTTAATATTTATCCTTTATCTCATTTGATTGATTCTTTATATCATTATCCTCACGTTTATATTATGTTGAAAGTCATCTCGTGGCAGAAGTGCATGTAGATGGACTTGGTATGATTATGACCACGGATTATTCTTAGATAATCATAATCAGAAATGAATACACAATTATCTTTGGTCGTAGCTGCATGGATAATTTGTGGTCGTGATACTAATGAATATCCTCGGCACGTAGTGCGGGATGATTCATGATGTGGATTAATTATCGAAATGAGTCTCAAAGAATGAAATATTAATTCATGGATGTGTTCAAAGTCATCCGCGGCTTACGCGGCATAGATGGACTTGGTATGATTATGACCGTGGATTGTTCGGCATAATCATAACCGTATGAATTGAAAACACAATTATCTTCGGTCGTGAAGGTACGGATAATTTGTGGTCGTGATACTAATGAATATCCTCGGCCCGTAGTAGTGCGGGATGATTCGATGATGTGGATTAATTATCGAAATGAGTCTCAAAGAATGAAATATTAATTCATGGATGCGTTCAAAGTCATCTCGTGGCTTACGTAGATAGATGGACTTGGTATGATTATACACTGAGGATTGTTCGTTCTAAGATAATCATAATCAGATTGAAAACACGAATATCCTTAGCCAAGAAAGTATGGATAATTCGTGGTCGTGATACTATTGTCGAGAGTCTCAAAGATATTGGTTTTACATCTTTGGCCCAGTAGTGCAAAGATGAATTGTTAATAAATATCTTTGCCCGTAGAAAGAAGATGAATTGTTAATGAATATCTTCGGCGGATTGCAAAGATGAATTTAATGTTTTCAACGATAAAGGTATTCAAGGTATCCTCACCTCTTTATCATATCAGTATCGCACTCCTAATTTCGAGGGCTTAAATTCCATAAGAGGGAGATCATGAGACCCCATTTTATCAATAAAGATTTAAATTTTGTCAAAATAATTTTTATATTATGGTGTGAATTTGAGATAATATTATAGTCAGGGGTAGTATTTATAAATTTTGCAAAGTATGCAAGTGGTTATATTATATTCGATTGGTCTGGGAATATTTGATTTAGCAGGGAATATTCGTATAACTACTCAATCATCAGTGGACCCCATTAATGTAATTATCATTTGATCGAGAAAACGACAAAATATTTTATTGAAATAACTACGGAAGTTTTACCGTGGTTACTTGTTGAACTACTCTAAGAGTAAAAGTACAAAGAATACGTGTGGTCGCATAAGAAATACACCAGATTGATTATCGATGCTTATGTGAGAAGTCACCACTTGATTCCATTATCATTTATTAATAATATGAATTATTATAACGATAATGACGCTTTTGTTTTATTCGTATTATTAACGTAATAAAATGTAAACATCTTTTATATAAAATAGAATACTTTATTAAAGTTATTCTATAAATAGAATATATTATATTTTATTATGCATAGTGTCAGCATAAGTGTTTTGCATAAGTGTTTTGCATAGTATTGCATAAAGGTTTGCATAGTAAAATGTTTTTATATAAATAGAATATATTATATTTTATTTAAAAGATTTTTCTTTAAATATGGACCGCCGATTAAAGTAAATCAATCTGGACCGCTCATGGATTAGTTACTATGCATTCCATTTTCCTATAAATAAGCTCATTCCTTCATTATTTTCTTACGAATTCATTGAAACTCTGTAGAGAGAAATTATAGAGAGAAGCTTTATAGAGAGAAAATTATAGAAAGAAGAAGAGTATTCTCGCTACTTCACTACTTCTATATTCAGCTTCTTTTACTAGTAGGGGTGTTATTCTTTCTTCTTCGAAGAGAACTTCATTATTCCATTCACTATTATTCTGCTTGAATAACCTCGTAAAAGTGGCATACCCTATACATAACTCAGATACGCAGATACCCTATACTTGGTGAAATCCTTATGTTATTCCATCGCTTATTATTCTGCTGGAATAACTCAGTATACGCCATTTACCTATACTTGGTGACATTCTTCTATTATTCTCATTGGAACATCCTCGTCATGTGTTTTACACCGACCGGTTCCGCTTTTTATTATTCTCTGGCTGGAACATCCTGCTCATGTTTTTACACCCACCGGGTTCCGCTCTTTATCATTCTGCTGAATATCCTATCTCATGTTTTTTACACCGGATCCGGTTCCATCTTTATTATTCTGTTGGAACATCCGCTTGCGTGTGAATTTCACCCGACCGTTCCGTTATTATTATTCTCGTTGAATAACTCGCTCATGCTAAGCAATCGCATGCACGGTGATTTCTTTTGTTATTCCATTCTTTATTATACCCAAATTGGTTAAAACTTTGACTTCTATACTCCATGAAATTAGTAGAATATCCTCGATATTTGCATTTCATCCAAAGATCTTTTTCATGGAAATATTCTTCCGATCATTCTTGAATTTTACTCACGTAAACAAAGATCATGTTGATAATTTGACGTTAATAATTCATGGATTAAATAATTCTTGAACTTGTTTTATTGAATTATTATGTCATTGTCATCATCCTCATGTTATATTATGTTATCTTTGCTTACGTGCATAGATGAACTTAGTATGATTATGACCGTGGGATCATTCTTGTATAATCACGACTTGATATAAATGATGTGACAAAAGTCCTCAAAGTGGCCTGTAATGCAATGATGGATAGTTTTTGGTATGATTATGACCAAGGGTGATTCTAAGATAGTCACGACCATCGAGATAATTTGATGAAAATCCTCGACCGTAGTACGTGGATGATTAGATGTGGTGGTTTATTTATTGTCGAGTCTCAAATGATAAAATTGATGAAAACCTTTAAAACCTAAAGATAGTAGACTTTTATTCTCTACTTGACTTTTTTTAATGGATCGCTTATTCCACCGCAGCTTAAACCGGTTGTCTATTGTATTTTATCGCTTAACATCGTCAAGGCTAATGATAATTTATTCGCATTATCTTAGTCATAATATTTCTTCTCGGGCTAGTTGAGCTCACCTTTCTTTCACCGTTTCTCTCGTGAAATGAGAAACATAGCGGGACGAAGCCTGGGAACGAAGTAATGGTCCGTAGGATAGCATTAGTAGTCCTCACTATTCTCGCGAAATAAAGTGATAATAGTTGTAATGAGGACTCCTTTTGAGTTTGTATAATATCTAGTAGACAATATTTGTATTCAAACTCAAAGTTTATGTCAGATTGTACCTTACGCTTATATTAGTAAGTTGTATTTGAATTAATGTACCATGTAAGTGGCGACCCAAGATGGGTGACGATATACCTAATTTTGGGGGCGCCACGGGTTTGATTGTTTGAATTCAATAACAGTTGCTTAGAATATGAAAACTAACAACCTTACAAAAAAGCAATCAATTTGGCATGATGAGTAGTTAACCAATCAATCCCTAAAATCACATCAAAAGCAAGTATCTTTAAATAAATAAGGTTAATGTGTAATGTGATGGTGCCAACTTGGATCAAACAAGATTTCTAAACAACGGATGTAATGAAAGTTTCTCCTAATAGAGTCTCCACAAATAGTCAAAGTCTAATTTCTCCGGAGTTAAGTTCAAACGTTGAACGCAAAGCAAGAGAGATAAAAGAATGGGTAGAACCCCAGATTCTAGTAAGGTATAAATTTCGCAAGAATTTATAATTAACTAACCTGCTAACTTCGTCGTTTACTCGCTTTTTGAGAAGTCACGAAAAACGCCTTCTAAAGAATCGCTGACTTTGACTTTTCTCGATCCGCCTCGTGCCAACGTCCCAACCGGACTTGATTTCGCTTATAGACAAAAATCGAGCTATGTGACCATCTTTTCCACAACTAAAACATACCTTGAAGGCTTTGAACCGTTTGACCTTATATGTCCCTCCTCTCCGCATCTCGTAGTATCTAATCGGCGATCGTTCTCTTCCCCTAGAATTTGTTCATTGGTGTTGATGTTTGCTGCCGACGCCTTCCCGTCATTGTTAAATCTTCTCTTTAGATTGACATCTCTTTCCATAATATCAACGCTAGTCATGCGGCTTTTACCCATGCATCACTCATTCTCACTGCTCGCTTATTTCTTCTTTCACCAGATTCCACTTTATCATCTTAAACTCGCCAAAGAGTGCTTCGCTTCAAGATCACATATCGGGTAATATAAGCTTGAATCGTTGCATCCTTTTGCTCCACGATCGCCTCGCAATTCTTTAGCCCGCTTCTTCTAACTCATGAATACGATTTTGCAATTCTACATTTTGATCATAAAATACCTCTAATAAACTCTCTTCGTGTACCTCTTCTTCCTCTTCTTCCTCACTCTCAAATTTATTACCTCTGCGACTATCTCTAATGCAAATCTATCAATTCTTCACTCACCACACGGATATCTCTAATTCCTTCTTCACCGACATCACATTATCCTGGTCATGATTAGAGGTGTCTCCACGATCTCATTCACTCCATTGTTAACGTTTCTCAAAGCAGCCCATTCCTAAAAACAATCATAAAACAAGGGTTAATTAAATAAATTAACAAATCACATAATACCCTATATTACGACCAACCAACAAATAAGCTTAGTAGACACACTAAGCGAAGGATTTACTCGCCTCTCCCTCCTAGTTCTATTCCCAAGACCCCAGCTTTTATAAATAAAGATGAATTTTCTATAAATATTATTTTGAATATTATGGAATAATTTGATATAATGTTATAATTATCAGGGTAATATTTATAAATTTTGCAAAGTATACAAGTGGTTATATTATATTCGATCGGCTCTGTAATATTCTTTTTGCTTATGCAATTTGATATAATGTTATAGTTGTGGGTAAATATTCGCATAACTACTAATCATATTCATCAGACCCCACAATGTAATTATCATTTGATCGAGAAAAAACACAAAATATTTTATCAAAATAACTACGAAGTTTTACCGCTGATATCGCTGAACTACTCTAGAGTAAAAGTACAAAGAATACGCAGTGGTCGCATAAGAAGACACCAGATTGATTATCGATGCTTATGTGAGAAGTCACTTAGTTTGATTCCATTATCACGATTATTAATAATATGAATTATTATAATGATAATGACGCTTTTGTTTTATTCAGATTATTAACGTAATAAAATGTAAACATCTTTTATATATAAAATGTAATACTTTATTAAAGTTATTTTATAAATAAAATATATTATATTTTATTATGCATAAGTTGTTTTCATATAAGTGTTTTTTGCATAAGGTTTTTAGATAGTAAAATGTTTTTATATAAATAGAATATATTATATTTTATTTAAAAGATTTTTCTTTAAATACGGACCGCCGATTAAAGTAAATCAATCTGGACCGCTCATGGATTAGTTACTACGCATTCCATTTTCCTATAAATAAGCTCATTCCTTCATTATTTTCTTACTTAATTCATCAAACTCTGTAGAGAAAATTATAGAGAGAAGTTTATAGAGAGAAAAGTTATGAAAGAAGAGAGTATTCTCGCTACTTCATTACTTCTATATTCAGCCTTTTTTACTAAGTAGTGGGTGTTATTCTTTCTTCTTCAAGAGAACTTCATATTCCATTCACTATTATTCTCGCTGAATAACTCGTAAAAGTGGTATACCCTATACATAACCTCGTGATACGCCAGATACCCTATACTTGGTGAAATCTTTATGTTATTCCATCATTATTATTTATTCTGCTGAATAACTCAGATACGCTGGCTTACCCTATACTTGGTGACATTCTTTATTATTCTCGCTGAACATCCTGCGTCTGTGTTTTACACCCGACCGGGTTCCGCTTTTTTATTATTCTCGCTGAACATCCTCGTTCAGGTTTTTACACCCGACCGGTTCCGCTTTTTTATCATTCTCGCTGAATATCCTATCTCGTGTGTTTTACACCGGATCCGGTTCCATCTTTATTATTCTCGTTGAACATCCCGCTTGCAGAATTTCACCGACCGTTCCGTTATTATTATTCTCGCTGAATAACCTCGCCTATGCCAAGGCACCGCATGCACGGTGATTTTTTTTGTTATTCCATTCTTTATTATACCCAAATAAGTTAAAACTTTGACTTTCTATACTCCATGAAATTAGTAGAATATCCTCGATATTTCATGCTTCATCCAAAGATCTTTTCACTGGAAATATTCTTCCGATCATTCTTGAATTTTACTCTACAAAGCAAGATTATGTCGATAATTTGACGTTAATAATTCCCGGATAAAATAATTCTTGAACTTGTTTTATCAATTCTTATATCATTGTCATCATCCTCATGTTTATATTTTTTTTTAAAGTCATCTCCGTGGCCTCGTAGAGTATGGATGGACTTGGTATGATTACGACTGTGGATTATTCTACGTAATCACGACCGTAATGTTACAAATGATGTGATTAAAAATCCTCAAAGGGTCAGAAGGTATCGATGGACAAATTGTTGGTACGATCATGACTATTAATGAATACACAACTATTCTCGCCCGTAGTGTGAATGAATAATTGTGATCGCGATACTTAAAGAATATCCTCGTCAGAAAAGTGTGATTGATTCGATGATGTGGATTATTTATTAAAGTCGAGTCTCAAATTTATAATAAAGATGAAAAACCTTTAAAATCATAAAAGATAGTAGATTTTATTTTCTACTCACTTTTTTTAATGGATCAGATATTCCACCGCAGCTTAAACCGGTCAGTTTATCAGATTTTATCGCTTAATATTGTCAAGACTATTGATAATTTATTTTGCATTATCTTAGTCATAATATTTCATCGGGCTAGTTGAGCTCACCCTTTCTTTCACCGTTTCTTCGTGAAATGAGAATATAGCCGGGACGAGCCTGGGAAACGAGTGATGGTCCTCAAGATAAGATTAGTAGTCCCTCACTATTCTCGTGAAATAAAGTGATAATAATTGTAATGAGGACTTTTTGTTCGAGTTTGTATAATATCTAGTAGATTTATATTTGTATTTAAACTCACGCTTATGTCGATTGCATACCTACGCTTATGTTAATAAGTCAGATTTAAATTCAGATCACGTAAGTGGCGCACCCAAGATGGGTGATGTATACCTAATTTTGGGGCGCCACAACAGGTATCAAAGCTAAGGGATACGATCCTCGCTAAGATGTGAGAAAAGTACTAGAGGGGAGAGACGGGAATACCTTCGCTAGTATGACCTACCTAAGTTTTTGTGCTATTTTATTGGCTCACGTAATATAAAGGTAATTGTTAAATGTCAATTAATCTTTTGTTTTGTGGCAAGATCTCAAAAATGACATCCGAGAATGTTGAGAATAAGAATGGAGCACAAAGCGATCGCCGATTCACCACATATCAATAATCGTGATAATGTGCATCGTGAAGGCGATAATCCTCACGCAAACAACAACACCGACTAAATGATGAATGATCAAATGTTCGTGAGGCTTTATGCAATTTATGCAACAAAGAAAGCAGAGCGACTTCGCCCAAAACGTAGGTGGAAACACGGAAAACTCTCTGCCACACCGCTAAACAATTCAAGGAGCCGGGACACCGGAGTTTAAGGGAGAGCCAAAACCACTTCAAGCTAAGCATGGATAAAGCAGACACAAGATATTTGATGTCTTGATGCTCCGAGGAGCAAAAGGTTCCTTTCGCTTTTTACGTGTTGCGCGAGAGGCACACATCGGTGGGAATTCCAGAAACGACTCAACTCATTGATCAAGATATCTTGGGAGAAGTTCCAGAGTCGCTCAACGACAAATACTTTCCCGAAAGTATTCGCCATACGGGCGAGTGGAGTTTATCAAGTCGAACAAAACAATACGACCGTGTCGCAATACGAGGCAAAATTTGCGAGTTATCACTAAGCCATATTCCCACTGGTGGATAAATGAAGAGAGAATGGCGCTAATGTTTTTAAGAGGTTTGAAGTCGAGATACGCCAACATCTTATTTCTCATAAACCGTGGTTTGTATTCAGATGTTGTAAATAGGGCTCGCTAGTGGAGCGCGATAACGAGTCAACGCAACTAAAAGAGAGAGCAAATTTAAGAAAGTTATAATACCAAATGAGTAGTCATCGGCTTGGACAACAAGCGTGGAGGGAATCAACAAAGCCGATATGGTAACCACTTCTGGGTAATCGTACAAAAACAATAAGAATGGACATTTCAAGAAACGGAGATTCAACAATGATGGAAAGACGCCAAAGACCAAAGACCAAGCAGTTAAGGAAGGAGAAAGACCACCTATCATATGCTTCAAATGCGAGAAGAGGGACACATCATCCGAATCGCGTACTATGCCATTCAAAGCATGTTATAATTGTGGAAGAGAAGGTCACTTAGCTCGATTTTTGCCATCAAGACAAATTCAACTAGGATGGAGGCACCAAAGGTCATTCCCCGTAAAAGTCAAACCAAGAAGGCAAGGGAGAGCGCTTTTTGTTGTGACTCTCCCAGAGAGCAAGGAACCCGAATGAGGTCATCACGGTAAGCTTATCATAAACTCTAATGAAGTCTACACTTTATTTGATAATTTGCTTTACCCATTCTTTTATTTCTCCTACTTGCGCCATCGATTAAATTTGACCGAGAAATTAGACTTCGACTTATCTCGTGGAAACTCCGCTGGAGAAACCTTCATTACATCCACTCGCTTATAAGTCTTGTTTGGTTCAAATCGGCACCTCTCACATTACCCGGTCGATCTTATTTCATTAAAAATACTTGATTTGACGTGATTCTAGTGGATCGATCGTTAACTACTTATCATGCAAAAATCGATTGTTTTCGTAAGGTCATAGCTTTCATATTCCTAATCAACCTATTATGCTAATTCAAACGACCAAACCATTAAAATCAATCACTACCATCTCAAGCCATAAAGCTATTCGCTTATCAAAAAATGGATGTCAAGCTTTCTTAGCTCATGTCACGATTTAAACAAAAATACGCCGCTTTTGAGCGATATTTCTATTGTTAATAAATTTCCGACGATTCTCAAGAACTTCCCCGCCTACCCCAGAGCGTGAAATTGAATTTTGTATCGACTTTTGAACCCGGTATAAAAAACCTATTTCCAAAGCCCCATATCGAATGGCTCCTATCAACTTCGTGAGTTAAAGACCCAACCGCAGGAATTGTTAGACATCGCTTTATTCGACCTAGTATTTCTCCTCGGGGTGCTCCTGCTCTATTCGTGAAGAAGAAAGATGGGAGTATGCGACTTTCAGATTGATTATCTGGAGTCAATCATGTCACCATCAAAAATAGTATCCATCGCCACGATTGATGACCTGCTTCAACCACCAGAAAGGAGCCAAATTCTTTTCAAAGATCGATCTTCGCTCCGGATATCACCAATTGAAGATTGTAACCACCGACATTCCAAAGACGGCTTTCGTAACTCTAGACGGCATTATGAATTCCTAGTCATGTCCTTTGATCGACTAATGCCCCGCCGCTTTCATGGATATGATGAACCGAGTATTCAAGGAATATTTAGATCACTTTGTGGTCGCCTTTTATCGATGACATCCTTATTTATTCCAAAAGCCGTGAAGATCATGAGCAACACTTGAGGTCGACACTCCAAAAGCTTCGTGAATATAAGCTTTATGCCAAGTCAAGAAATGCGAAGTTCGTCAAGAAGTAGCATTCCTCGGGCACGTGGTATCAAGTCATGGAATATCCGCTGACCCAAAGAAAGATCAAGCTATTCAAAGTCGGGAACAACCTAAATCAAAGGACCAAGTACGAGCTTTCTTGCTTAAATCGGTTATTATCTGAGATTCGTGGAAGGATTTTCTAATCGCTACTCCATCGACTCAAATTGACTCAAAAAGATACAAAGTTCTATTGAGCGAAGAATGTGAGAAGAGTTTTCAAGAACTCAAGAAGAGACTTATTTCAAAGACTGCTCGACAATACCATTCGCCTTGAGGGATTTGTCATCTACAAAGGATGCTTCGAGCAAAGGGTCGGGATGTGTTCTATGCAACATGGAAAAGTTATAGCCTATGCCTCATGACAACTCAAAGAATATGAGAGGAATTATCCTACTCATGATCCGAGTCAGGTAAATGCTTTTTTGACTTAAAATTTGGAGGCATTACTTGTATGGGGAGAAAGTGGAGATCTTTACTTGATCATAAAAGCCTCAAATATTTCTTCACTCAAAAGGAACTCAACACGCGACAACGACGCTGGCTTGAATCTGCTGAAAGATTATGATCATACCATCCAATACCATCCTCGAAAAGCTTAACGTGGTAGCCGATGCATCGAGTAGAAGATCGTATGCAAGCACGAAAAGCGCTATATTGTCAACACAAAGGCCCATTTTGTGTGACTTGCAAAGGATGGAGATAGAGTTAAAGACCTGTGGACGCATGTGATGATAGCAAATATATACGAAAGTAGAACCGACTTTTAATCGATAAAGTTAAAGTCGCCAAGCTACGTGCACTCGAGCCGATGCGTATGAAAAAAGAAAGTGCAAGAGGGTGCTACGCCGGAAGCAAAGAATCGATGAAGAAGGAATACTTCGAGTCAACTCCGCACTTTGTGTTCCTAACGACCTTCGATTTAAAGTATAATATCATGATGGAGGCGCACAACACACCATTTGCAAATCCATCTCGGGAGTACCAAAATGTATCATGATATTCGCTATACATTTTGGTGGAGCAATACGAAGAGAGAGATATAGCGTTGCTTATCTCAAGGTGTCTAACTTGTCAACGAAGTTAAAGCGAGCATCAAGTACCAAAAGGTCCATCAGAACCACTTGAAATTCCGTAATGGAAGTGGGAGCACATTACCATGGATTTCAAGCACGGCCTTCCTAAGGTTTCTCAAGGCATCGATGCGATTTGGGTCATTGTTGATAGATCGACCAAGTCCGCTTCATTTCTTACCGATACGAGAAACTTATACACTTGAACGCCTTGCTCAGATGTACATATAAACGAGATTGTAAGATCGCATGGTATGCCCAGATCCATAGTTTCCGATCGAGACCCAAGATTCACTTCAAGATTTTGGGTTAGTTTGCAAAAAGCTAGGGGCACGGACTTACGATTTAGCTCTAATATCATCCTCGCATTTTGACGGACAATGGAGAGGACTATTCAAACTCTCAAGATCTATTAAGACTCGTGTTCTTGATTTCAAGGAGTCGGGACAAGTTTTTACCATCGGTGGAGTTTTCCTACAACAACAGCTTATCGCAAGTATCGCATGGCTCCATTCAAGCGCCAGATGGAAGAAAGTGTCGCTTCTCCAAGATGCTGGGATGAGGTGGGTGAAGCAACGTTGTTGGGACCGAGTTGGTACGTATGACTACTTTTAAAAGATTCAAACGATCCGACAACGATAAAAACCTCACAAAATCGACGATAAAAGAGTTATGCCGATCTTCATCGAAAGGACGGGGAATTCAATATAGAGATCATGTGTTGTTAAAAGTCGCTCCATGGAAAGGAGTTACAAGATTTGGAAAGAGAGGAAACTTAATCCTCGATTCATCTATTCCATTTTAATCCTCGATCGAGTAGGAACTGCGGGCCTATAGACTCGCTTTTACCGCCAAATACGTCTCGTGTTCATAACGCTTTTCACATATCCATGTTACGTAAATATGTGAAAGACCCGAACCATATTATCGAAGTTAGAACCCATTTTAAATAAATAAGATTTGACGTATTTAAGAGGTTCCCTGCTCAAATTTTGATAAGAAGGAACATATTCTACGCCCAAGGTTATACCTCAAGTCAAAGTTTTCATGGAGGAACCACGATGTCGAGGAAATGACTGGGAGTTAGAATCAAATGAAATCAAGGTATCCTTACCTCTTCGACATACCAGTATCGCACTCTAATTTCGAGGGCTTAAATTTCATAAGAAGGGAGGTCAGAAGACCCCAGCTTTTATAAATAAAGATGAATTTTCTATAAATATTATTTTTGAATATTATGGAATAATTTGATATAATGTTATAGTTAGGGTAATATTTATAAATTTTGCAAAGTATACAAGTGGTTATATTATATTCGATTGGCCTGGAATATTCGCTTAGCAGGAATATTCGCATAACTACTAATCATCGTGGACCCCACAATGTAATTATTGGCTTGATCGAGAAAAGACAAAAATATTTTATCAAAATAACTACGAAGTTTTACCGCTGATACCGCTGAACTACTCTAGAGTAAAAGTACAAGAATACGTGTGGTCGCATAAGAAAGACACCAGATTGATTATCGATGCTTATGCGAGAAGTCACTTAGTTTGATTCCATTATCACGATTAATAATATGAATTATTATAATGATAATGACGCTTTTGTTTTATTCAGATTATTAACGTAATAAAATGTAAACATCTTTTTATATATAAAATGTAATACTTTATTAAAGTTATTTTATAAATAAAATATATTATATTTTATTACGATATGTTGTTTTGCATAAAGGTTTTGATAAAGGTTTGCATATAAAAATGTTTTTATATAAATAGAATATATTATATTTTATTTAAAAGATTTTTCTTTTAATACGGACCGCCGATTAAAGTAAATCAATCTGACCGCTCATGGATTAGTTACTACTATGCATTCCATTTTCCTATAAATAAGCTCATTCCTTCATTATTTTCTTACTTAATTCATCAAAACTCTAGAGAGAAAATTATGTAGAGAGGTTTATAGAGAGAAAGTTATGTAGAAAGAAGAGTATTCTCGCTACTTCATTACTTCTATATTCAGCCTTTTTTACTAGTAAGTGGTGTTATTCTTTCTTCTTCAAGAGAACTTCATTATTCCATTCACTATTATTCTGGCTGAATAACTCGTAAAAGTGGCATACCCTATACATAACCTCAGATACGCCAGATACCCTATACTTGGTGAAATCTTTATGTTATTCCATCGCTTATTTATTCTCTTGAATAACTCAGATACGCTGGCTTTACCTATACTTGGTGACATTCTTTTATTATTCTCATTGAACATCCCTCGCTCACAGTGTTTTACACCTAATTCGGTTCCGCTTTTTATTATTCTCGCTGAAACATCCTCGTCTCAGGTGTTTTACACCGACCGGTTCCGCCTTTATCATTCTCGCTGAATATCCTATCGTGTGTTTTACACCGGATCCGGGTTCCATCTTTATTATTCTCATTGAACATCCCGCTTGCAGAATTTTCACCCGACCGTTCCGTTATTATTATTCTCGCTGAATAACTCGCCTATGCGGCAGTACCGCATGCACGGTGATTTCTTTTGTTATTCCATTCTTTATTATACCCAAATAAGTTAAAACTTCGACTTCTATACTCCATGAAATTAGTAGAATATCCTCGATATTTCAAGCTTTCATCCAAAGATCTTTCACTAAAATATTCTTCCCGATCATTCTTGAATTTTACTCTACAAAGCAAAGATTACGTCGATAATTTGACGTTAATAATTCCCGGATAAAATAATTCTTGAACTTGTTTTATCAATTCTTATATCATCACATCATCCTCATGTTTATATTTTTTTTTAAAGTCATCTCGGGCCCAGTAGAGCATGGATGGACTTGGTATGATTACGACTGTGGATTATTCTACGTAATCACGACCGTAATGTTAATGTTAAAATGATGTGATTAAAAATCCTCAAAGGGTCAGAGT
This sequence comes from Panax quinquefolius, assembly GCA_020205615.1. Classification (NCBI taxonomy): domain Eukaryota; kingdom Viridiplantae; phylum Streptophyta; class Magnoliopsida; order Apiales; family Araliaceae; genus Panax; species Panax quinquefolius. Next base: position 8,804,814 of record CM035155.1, on the reverse strand, counting down.
ATGTATCGATGGGATGCTTGTTGGTACGATCACGACTTATTAATGAATACACAACTATTCTCGCCCGTAGCAAGTGTGAATAATTGTGATCGCGATACTTAAAGAATATCCTCGGTCAGAAAAGTGTAAGGGTGATTCGATGATGTGATTATTTATTAAAGTCGAGTCTCACCTATAATAACAAAGTTGATGAAAACCTTTTAAAATCATAAAAGATAGTAGATTTTATTTTCTACTGACTTTTTTAATGGATCAGATATTCCGCCGCAGCTTAAACCGTTGTTTATCAGATTTTATCGCTTAATATCATTGAAGACTATTGATAATTTATTTTGCATTATCTTAGTCATAATATTTCTTATCGGGCTAGTTGAGCTCACCCTTTCTTTCACCGCTTTCTTCGTGAAATGAGAATATAAATTTTTTAGCCTGGGGGAAACGAGTGATGGTCCTCAAGATAAGATTAGTAGTCCTCACTATTCTGAAATAGTGTGATAATAATTGTAATGAGGACTTTTTGTTTGAGTTTAGATAATATCTAATAATATATTTGTATTTAAACTCACGCTTATGTCGTATTGCATACTATACGCTTATGTTAATAAGTCAGATTTAAATTCCAGATCACGTATAGTTAACCCAAGACGATGATGTATACCTAATTTCAAATAATTTTTCCTCAGAACATCAATCAATATATATCCGAATCAAATATTCATCTTCGCACTACGTAGCCAAAAATACTCATCACCGGGTCATGTTCATCTAAACACTGCTCATCTTCTACTTCACTACGCACTGCCAAAGATATTAATCATCGGTCATGTTCATCTCAACACTGCTCATCTTCAGACTACGCCAAAGATATTCATCAAGAAATCATTCATCTTCAGACCGCAGCCAAAGATATTCTTCAGAAATCATTCATCTTCAGACAACGGCCAAAGATATTCAATAATATCATCATTTAAGACCGAGGATGATGAAAATATTTTTAAAGAAACGAATCCAAAGGAAACAAAATGACAAGGATTAAGGATTAAGGATTCGTGACTTTATTTTATCCATGTCCAAAAAATACCTCAAAAAATAATCACAGCAAGACAGGTGTAAAATTCAAGAATGATCAAAATATAGATGATCAAAGCAAAGTTAGTCTCCGTATATATATTTTGACGAATTTTTTTTTTTTTTTTCGATGAATAGTGCCAGATTCGTGAATAAAGGTCAGATATCGTGAATAAGGTCGATACGTGAATAAGAATCTACACAAAAGTTCCAAATTTGATAAAAACTTCAGATCAATATTTCAAAGATAATGATATTGAAGAAATAATATCATTACGAAAAAAAATAATATCCCTTACCTCGAAAGACAAGATTTCTAGTAAAACACCTGATATAAAGCGATGACTTGAACTTGCACCGATAAAGAATACTCAAAGTATACTCAAAATACTCACAAGAATACGCGATAATATAATATAGAGAGAAAACTTCAGCTTCGGGTGATTTTCAATTCTAACCCAAGACCTTATTTATAGAAATCGCTTGAACACCAAAGTTAGTAAAATTGAATATAATAATATTATATATAAACAAAATTCATACGCCCACATCTTGAATCTGAATTCACCACCATTATTACATGTTAAATATGCCCACAACATATATAAAATGTTTTTATTAATAAAAATAAATAAAACTTCCAAAAATCAATTATTTCTAACCTTAGAACTTCAATAATTCATAATAAATAGTCATTTTATCGTAAAATTCAATCTCGCGATTTTTATAGGAAATTCAATTCTCTACAACTTTGCGAAGAAAGTTTTTCCAAATTCCAAATGTAAATCACCAAAATCCACATACTGAACAATTTTACAGCTATAATCAAATTTCACCAAAGAAATAGGGTCCACCGACATGTTTAACATGTTTTAAACATTTATTGCAACAAAAATACTCTTCCTCCTCATATACTCATATATCCCACATTCATTGTAAAATATCACCGCATAATATATTATTAAAATAATATATTTAAATGAATTATTTTATCGTAAAAAAGATAAAATATTAATTTTCAACAATTGTCATTTTAAAAATTTTCTTCATCTATATCCACATAAAATCAATATTTTCCTCATCATATAAATCAATAATTAATTATTCACAAATAATATTACGTAATCACATTATCGACAACCGCATAGCCCAAGAAAGAGGGCTTTCCAATAAGAATTTCTCCTTCACTGCGCCAAGCAATTAGGTGACCAAACATCTCCTTAAATGTAATTTTCTAGACATCATCAATAATGTTATCTAATAATATTATTCAAATAATATGAATTATTGCTTCGATAATGGAAAATACCGTAGTAATGACAATTTATCAAACAACAAAGAATATAAAATATCAATACAAAGAATTATTGAATCAATAAAATAAAATAATCGAATAAGAATTATCGTAACAATTATTAAGTAAGGTCTTCACGTACGTAAGAATCAATAATTGGTGCAATACCGCAGCCACTGCTTCAACAACGTATTAGTGTGTTTTAACCACCGGTATTCCAACAAGATTAACGATAACAACTACTGCGCCTATTTTAAAAACAACTTATATTTGTCATTTTCTTCATCCAATCGCTTTCCGCTATAGGCCCCCATAAAAAGACTACGCCATTCGCATTTAATATTCCCTCGACAAAGAAGAATATTCCACGACTAAACGAATATTCTCCGGCAACAATGAATATTTTATAACCACTGCTTATTTGAAATATTTATGATTTTTACCCATAACTATCCATATTAATCAAATCAACCTTTACTATTTCAAAATAATAAATAGAGAAAATAAATTTCATTTATTAATATTTTGGGGTCTTACATTTATCCTCAGAACTGAAAGTCTCAAAATTCCCCAAAATTGAGCCCATCGAGTTTTCTGAATTACCTGTTTGATTTGATGGATTTGGTAACCTTGTCGCAAGCAAAAAGGCTTCAAAACCCTTCATTTGCTCCATCTTCTTATCGAAGTCTATCCTCGAAATCCGACTTTTCTTCATCATCGATGATTCATTCAAATTGGTCTGCAAAATCGCTATGGAGTCGGGCTTGATCACTAACGAAGCCTTCCAAATTAGTGATTCTTTGGGTATTATTAGTCATGGTTGGGATCGATAGTGGCTCTGATACCAACTGTAATGAACTAGCTTAATTAGTTCAGTACCTTAGCAGCTGAAAATGGAACAAGTCTCAGTAATTGGACTTATCCAATGGAATTTGACAGAGAAATAGCGGAAAATAGAGTAAGAAAGAGGGAGAAAGAGAGAATAATAAAGAGAGAAGAGAGAATTGGGGAAGAAACAATTGACAAATTTTCATTCATTCATTAGCTCTTAATAGCTGGATTCAGTACATATATGATGACCCATGTGAATCTAGATTGAAAATTAAGCAAAACACCAACCATGTGACTATGTAACCGACTACCAGCTGGACCAACATGCTGAAAATGAAAATAAAAATGAAAAGACTACTCTATCCTTGTTTAATACTTTTGAGTACTCAATTACTCTTATCTAACATGTTTAACTTCCTTACAAAAACCTGCAATTTGTTTGCTTTCATTTCAAAATGCAAGAAATCTGAAATTCTACTTTATTCAAGAAAAGATGGAGCATATAATTTGGGGACCAAGTTTGTGAAGCACAGAAGACTCACTAAAAAAGTGCCATCCTGCTACAGACCAATTTACAGATACTCTTCAAATAAATAACTGCCCTAATTCAGATCCCCTGACATGAAGGTTGGGAACCCTACAAAAACCCATCAAAACATCTTACAAGTATACTTATAATTGCTCGATGACTCTAAGCACTTCTTTCCAACATTTTTGAATATCTTTTTTTAGCCAAGTTTGTTCTTTCCAACATTCTTAGGAACAGTTTCAGCCATTACCTTTGGAACATTGAAGCTGAAATCCGATAAAGAAGCTACCTCTTTGTAGATCGGATTTTCTTCAAGGAATGCTGCTACTTCTATGGATGACCTTAGCTTCCTCCCGTCAGGAGTAATGTAGCGGGCATCCATTTTAGAATAATCTTTTCTGAGAACTAACTCTCGGAAAAAACCTGAAGGGGTCTTCGGGATGTCTGGTTTATCCATAACCCAGGTTCGTGATGAATCATATTTAATATCAGCAGGACTGTCGCAAGATTTGTCAGCCCTCTTGTTGCAGACGAATGGATCCTCTGTAAATTTACTTCTGATCTCCTCAAACTCATGTATTGAAGGAACCATCCTCCACTTCAAGCATTTTGCACACTGCACAGAATATACATCAACTGTCCGTGTCCCTCCATTCTGTCAAAAAAGTTAGAAAATTAAAACAATGAACTAAAGGGCCTCACCCCTAACCAAATAAAAGGAAATAAAAATTTTGCTTGTGGTTTACATCTGTTTAGGTTCTTAAACTGGATTTAATAAGATCCCTGATAACGTTAACATTCTTTTTAAATATCAGTGAAATGTTACTAATAATATATTATAGTCTACAAAGGCAAAAAATATACTCCTACTTCTTTATCAAATGCATTCTTTTTAGCATGGTATAATCCTTTTCTTTTCCTCTCCTTTTATTTTGGAGGAGAGGGAAATACGCACAAAGTATGAGCTGAGCATAAAAAGAAAGCCAAAATACCAAAAGCAAGCAGTAGAGAAGCAGCAAAATATATAACTTAGGGAAGCAGCAAGCAATTAATAATAACTGGAAATTAAGCTTGAGGGTACTTTGAGGGAGCATCTACTGTGTTTTGCAAAACGGAAAATGAGCTCTTATTAGCATATAATACTCCATCTATTCCACAAAAACAATCCCATTTACCATATTTTTTGTTCTACAAGAAGAGTCCAATTTAATTGATGATAGTATATGTTAATATTATATATTTAATATATTGTGTCATCTTGATGATCAAGTATACTTGACCTCCAAGTTCATCTTGGTGAACAAGTATCCTTGGCCTAGCTTATATAAGGGCTTGATTCTCTTTGTAAACATACAAGAACAATAATTTTTCAATACATTTATTTTTATCTCTAACATGGTATCAGATTTATAGGTTAGATTTTGATAAATATACTTTTACCGTCGGCGGTGTATAGCTGTCGGCAAGATATTATTTTTCCTTTCACTGCATTAATTCCAAAGTTCAATTTTGTTTTCGATATTCTTCAGTTCATCTTCAACACTTCGCATGCCGCCGCCCCTTGTGCAATCAACACTTCTTGTGCCGCCCCTATGCAATTAGCACTTAGCGTGTCGCCCCTTGTGCAATCAGCATTTTGTGTGCCGCCCCTGCGCAATCAGCACTTCGCGTGCCGCCCTAGTGCCACTAGCAATTCGCATGCCGCCCTTGTGCATTTAACATGCCTTTGTCTTATCACTTCATTGCATTCAACTTTTGTAACAAGTTGAAAGTTATTTTTAGAACACTTTCAGCTTGAGGGGATGTTAATATTATATATTTAATATATTATGTCATCTTGATGACCAAGTATACTTGTCCTCCAAGTTCATCTTGGTGAACAAGTATACTTGACCTCCACTCAAATAGTAGCCTATATAAGGGTTTGATTCTCTTTGTAAACATATAACAACAACAATAATTTTTCAATACATCTATTTTTGTCTCTAACAGTTTAAAATAACACAATTTCCTCGAGTTTGTCATCCTAATTTTATTATCATGTCACCACTATCAAACGAGTAACTTATTACTTTACAGGAAACGTGAGCAAAAATACATCATTAATATTTGCAATTGTGTTGTGGAAAGGGATCTTTTAAGTGCTAAGTGCAATTTACTGTAGTTGGGAAACTGAATGGTTCCATCACGGGAGATGTGCACCACATATTTGAACAGGTGTGATACTTTATAGAACTTCATTAAAAAAAGGTGTGTCATCCAAGGCTAAATTTTTTTCCAGAACAAATAACGGAGCGCAATAGCCAATTGAGTTATCCAAGAAACTAGCTCTTAATTTCCCCTTAGAATGGTTGAGTTATTACTCAAATCCAATTATTAAATAAAATACAAAAGAATATGACTGGGACAATAGAGCTCGATTTTCATGAAGTGGAAGACCTTTTAATTCTATGCCTTTTTGAGCATTTTCAAATAAATCACGGATGAACAAAGTCTACATATCTCATAATTCTAAACAAAAAGTTTTCAGCAATATGCAATTTAGAAACACCAAATAGTCCTCCAAGTCCACCTTCAAACCAATCAATTGATACTTCACTTTAAAAGAGGGGTGTAAGTACAATTCTATATAACTTCAACCCCCATCTATATCATTTTTTCTATGATCTCTCAATTCTCAAACAGACAATTAACCAAAAAAGAGCAATTATATTCTACAATTAACAAAACAAAGAATATCATACAATATAGCATGTATGCAATCAGTTATGCTTATACCCAGCATATAAAGCGAATGTAATCAAAACCCAAGTAAAAATGTGTTCCGTCATCTCAACTTCATGCCTAATCACAGAGAAAACACAGATTTGTGTGTGAACAACTACATACTACAACATATTAAAATGAAGAAATCACACTGCATGCACTGACTATTGCTCATACCCACAAAAAATAACAAACAAAATCAGCATAAAAATAATCCAAAAAACAAAACCCAGTATATAAATAGGTTTTATCACCTCAAATTTATCCTGAATCAGTAATCACATCTACCACATATGTGTGATTGGGTATGAGATATACACAGATACCCCAAAATTGAATAAATAAACCACAAACTCGCGATTTCGAAATTTACCTTCACCATTTCGAAGCAGTTCGCCTCAAACCCTGACGCTTTTCTCTCTCTAGAAAGCTGCAATCCACTGGGACGAAGAAATCAGTGAATCTGATTTATTTTGGTTGGAAATTTAATGGGTCGGGTCATACAATTATTAATTTATAATTCCCGAATCCGGCGTACGAATTAGATAATGTGACAAAATTAGGATTTTAGTCTGTTAATTACAAAGATAAAAATAAATATAGCTCGGTAAATGGTAACTACTGAACAAGTACAAAAAATATAAATAAAATAATGTGTATTGTCATAAGTGAATATAATTAATTATAAATTAGCAAAAAAATGAATATAATTAATTATCGATTAACTATGTTTTGATATATTATTTTGTATTTGTAGTTATAATAAAAATAACAATAACTTGTATCCCTCCACATAATTTTTTAGCACACTAAAGTATCATTAATTAACAAAATTCCCACCAACTAACAATGAAAGTTATGGGTATTACAATTTATTGATTATGTAGAGTTTTGTTGGAAAATTCTTTGAATAGAAAGATATAGGAAATTGATATTTTCATAAATAAAAATGATACTTTTATAAAATCTCTCTCACGGGAATAATAAATGAACCCCACACTCATGTGAGTGAAAATTTATGAATATTAAATTTTACTTGTGAAAAATATCAATTTCTCATATATAAAATTAAAATATTCAAAAATTCGAGTCAAGGAAGAAATTATTGGGTTACTTCTCGAATTCTATTCGGGAAAAAAATTTGTTATTATATAAAGAAAGGAGTTCTATTTTAATTGTTAAAGTCTACCACAACCAAAAGTCATGTAAAATCTTAATAGTTGAGGGAGGATGTCAGGCTGTGAGTGTGTTTATATGGGTGAAAGCGTTTTTACAGCATTTATATTTCGTGTAAAAAAATTGTATTATAGGTGAGATAATTTTACTATTTTTAGTCTGTGCAAAAAATTCGTGTTGTGGTATGGTGGATAAGGGTGTACAACCGATAAATATCGGCTCAAACCGGACCGGTACTAAAATTAGCCAAATCTCGATACTTGCATTCTAATGGTTGAATAGATAATCAAACAATTTATGTGTTCGATATCGATTTTTACCGAATAAATATCGAAAATTAATATAATTATTTTTATTATTATTATTATCTTTATTATTATTATTATTATTATATTATTATTAATTTATTAATAAAAAAAATAGAAAATTGGTATATACCAGTACGATTTTGTAATACCGAACCATAAAAATTCGGTGTTTTGGTACCGAAAAATTGGTATATACCGGTTTCTTGTACCGAAATCGAATCGGTTATTTTTGTACCAAACTGGTCGGTTCGATCCGGTCCAGAAAATCAAAAAATCGAAAAAATCGAAATTTATGCCCACCCCTAATTGTGGAACCTCAAGTTTTAGGGCGTAAATTTTGGAAGGATTATTGTTAGCTCATGCACAGATTCAAAGTTTGACTTGTGAATTTTTTTTTAAAAGGTTTTTCGCATTAAATCTTGTGTTATTTTCTCTCTCTTTATTTTATTGGTAGATTTACGTCGACATAATTCCCAACAAGTTCGACGTCCTTGAACTCAAAAAATTAATACTCCCTCCTTTCTATTATATAAGTCGTTTTAGAAGAAATCCCCCCCCCCCAATAATATAAGATATTTAACATATATATATATCACGTAAACACCCAAAATGTGCGCATCTTTTCTCAAACAATGACGGGAGGGCAAGAGCATCATTTCACAGTGAGGTAAATATGTCTAATCAAAGATTATATAGGGCTTAGAACGAGTATTCGGAGTCCCCATGATGACATCTGAGCGATAAACTATAGAAAAGGTGACGAACGATTAATCGACGTTTCCAAAATAATGGTTTTTGCCCTTTATCTCCATCTTTTCTAATTCGAAATTGATCAAACTTAATGTCATTGAATAGCTCTCGAAAATAGGTGTCCGAATTGGTATAATAAGCTTTCTAACTCTCAATGTTAAAGTTCTCATCTTTATACTAGATCTAGCTTAGCTCTAGCATATTTTGTTAATCGTCATGTTTTGATTTTGTTTGTTTATGATTAATTCTTCATGTAAGACTCTCTTAGCACGCTAGATCATATCTAGAGGTGTTTGGATCTTATTTTTGGGATTATGGACGGACAGACGGTTAAAAAAGATTTCTCACAGATGAAATCTCCTCCTAACTAGTCGAGTATATCCTTTTATTAATTTATCGATTTTGACTTTGATTCAACTTCGTTTTACTTATTATTTTTGCTTGTGAGTTTTTTTCTATTGATTTATAGGTCACTCAAATATCCTAAATTAATATCTAGTAATGAGGGATCCAACCTTTTGGCCGACGAGGAATTCTCATGAATAGAATCTCCTTATAGCCAGTCCGGAATATATTTTCGATTAGATCTCAATGCGTTGTTTCCTAGATCTATAAAACCTTAAATTTATGAGTTTCATTCCCTAAATTTTAAATTTCTTTAATAGATCTCGTCGATATATAATCAATCCTCAACATAATTAAAAGATATAAATTGTGATATTGTTGGTTAGTTGTGCGATCTATGAATTTAAGGTTTGCAAAAGTTATTTCCTCTAAACTCCGTTCATAGGTCATGACGCGTTGTTGGGTATGATTACGAATCATATGAGCCTAACAATGAATTTAAGTCCCTTAAACATCGTGTTTAATATGAATTGAAGAATATTCTTGAAATAGTTAACGATTGTAATTTTTGCGATTTGATCATTGTAAATGTAATTCGGATCTTAAAACGATATCGAGGGTTTCATCCCATGAAAATTAGATTTAAGGCATCTTGATAGTGGATTTTATTATTGTGAGGTGTTTGGAGTTATTTAGATGGCTTACATGTCAACGAGTAACTCCAACCATATTTTCGATGTTTGATTTTATCTTTCGACATACAAAAAAGATTTTCTAATGAAATTGTTAAAAAAAATTAAAATTGAATCAAATTAGGTTATGAGATTAATTCTAAACTAATTAAAATTGGAAGTAATAAAGAGTATTAATTCCTATTTGACAAAGGGTTTGTAAGACAATTTTCTCCCTAAACGACACCCAACAATTCTTGTCAAATAAAAGTTAAAACGAAATTTTTCCTTCAAAACAAATCATTTGTACATAGATTCAAAGAGGCTTAAAATTGCTTCCAAAATAATGCACCACCAAGACTTTGATGATTCTAGAAGACTACACCCTAGATTCCATGATATGCCCTTTAGATAAGAGATGACCCCTACGCTACTTACATTTCACAACTTGATTCTAGGAGACGATACCTTATACTTAACGATTCGATTCAAATCAAACTCTAGGAGACGATACCTTAATTTTTTCCCTAAGTGACACATTTCATATAGGCACAAAACACAAACACACACTTCATATTTCTCAAGGTAATTCATTTAATCTTTTAAGGAAAATATTAAGAAAGCGGTAGCCGTGTTTTACGGAAGTCGGGGGTGCCTAACATCTTCCCCTCGCTTAAGCAAACCCGTGAACTCTATAAATCTCAATTACAGACCAATTTTACCTAGTCGCACGATGGATTACCTCGATTATTAAAACCTAAAAATCCTGATGAGTTGGTACATACATTTAAATCTTTACCAATTGACGACTCTTGCCTTATTGACCCCCATTAAAATAAAACTTTCAAACCCTGCCAACATTTATGTTAATTTTTTTCAAAATCACCCTTAAAATCACTATTTCTTAAACAAAAAAGGAAAAATCTTGGTGTCGATATGTGACGCCCCCAAAATAGGTATACATCACCCATTCTGAGTTGTCAATACATGGTACAGAAACAACTACAACTTTATTATTACAACAATAAACCGTGAGTTTGTATACAAATATTATCTTCTGACAATAATATCTATACTCGATAAATCCTCATCACATTTATTGATACATTATTTTACAAAAATGGTGAGGACTACTAAACAACTCTCTCTAGAACTTTCATTCCATACCTGCACTCGTACTCGCTTATATTCTCGCCTCCGAGAAGAAAAATGGAACAAAAAGGAAAAGGGTGAGCTCAACTAGCCCAAAGAAAGAATATTATGACTAAGATAATGTGACGCCCCAAAATTAGGTATACGCCACCCATCTCGGGTCGCCACTTACATGGTACATAAATTCAAATACAAACTTACTAATATAACTATCGCACAATACGACAATACATAAATCGAGAGTTCTAATAGAATATTGTCATTTAGACAATATCCATACTCAAGAGTCCTCATTACAATTATCATCACACTATTTAATGTAATAGTGAGGACTACTAATGTTATCCTCTCGACCATCACTCCGCTTCCCGACTCGCCTCAAATTTATATTTTCATTTCAAGAAACAAAGAAAAGAAAGGGTGAGTTCAACTAGCCCAAGAAGAAATATTACGACTAAGATAATGCGTAATAAATTATCATTAGCCTTCAACAATGTTAAACCGATAAAATACAATAGACAACCAGCTTTAACTACAAATGAATATGCAATCCATTAAAAGAGTCAAGTAGAAAATAAAGTCTACTATCTTTTAGGTTTTAAAAGGTTTTCATCAATTTTTATCACTAAGACTCAGCTTTAATGAATAAACCACAATATCTAATCATCCTTGTACTACTTGGCCAAGGATTTTCATCAAATTATCAATAGCCATGACTATACCGAATCACCCCCGGTCATAATCATACTAAAACCATTCATCGCCATTGCATTACATGTGCCATCGAGGACTTTTATCACATCATTTATAACAAGCCATGATTATACCGAATGATCCTCGTCATAATCATACTAAGTTCATCTATGCACGTAAGCCAAAGATAACATAATATAACACGAGGATGATGACAATGACATAATAATTCAATAAAACAAGTTCACGAATTAATTTATTCAGAACTAATAACGTCCCAAACTGCACAACATGATATCGCTTTGTAGAGTAAAATTCAAGAATGATCGTAAGAATATTTCCATGAAAAGATATCGGATGAAACGCAAATATCAAAGATATTATACTAATTTCATGGAATATAGAAGTCAAGTTTTAACCAACCGGGTATAATAAAGAATGGAATAACAAAAGAAATCACCACGTATGCGGATTGATGTATATAAGTTATTCTAATGTAATAATAATAATCTTAACCAGTCGTCGTGAAATTCACACCGACAAGATGATCCAACGTAATAATAAATGCCTGAATAATAAACAATGGAACTGTGCCCGTGTAAAACACACGCATGTGATATTCCAATGTAATAATAAATGCGGAATAATAAACAATGGAACTGTGTCCTGTAAAACACATGCATGTGATATTCAAATGTAATAATAAAGAATGGAATAATGTAAGAAGATCACCAAGTATAGGGGATTCCGTATACAAAGTTATTCCAATGTAATAAATAAGAATGGAATAATATAAGGATTTCACCAAGTATAAGTATATGCCATGATACAAAGTTATGTATAGGGTATGCCACTTTTACAAAGTTATTCCAATAGAATAATAATGAATGGAATAATGTAAGTTCTCTTCATGAATAAGAAAGAATAACACCCCTTACGGGTATAACAAATAATATCCCTTACCGTAAAAGACACCGGATATCAAAGTAAAGTGAAGTACTGTATACTCTTCTTCTTCTCTCTATAGATTTTCTCTCTATAGCTTCTCTCTATAATTTCTCTGTAGTTTCAAAGGAATTCGTAAGAAAATAATGAAGGAATGAGCTTCATTTATAGGAAAATAGAATGCATAGTAATTAATCCATGAACTCTGATGCAGATTGATTTACTTTAATCGACTATTCATATTTAAAGCAAAATCTTTTAAATAAAATATAATATATTCTATTTATATAAAAACATTTTACTATGCAAACACTATGCAAAAACACTACGCAAAACACTACGCAACACTATGCATAATAAAATATAATATATTCTATTTATGTAATAACTTTAATAAAGTATTCTCGCTTTATATAAAAGATGTTTCGCTTTTTATTACGTTAATAATACTTAATAAAACAAAACGTCATTATCGCTATAATAATTCATATTATTAATCGACAATAATGGAATCAAACCGAGTGACTTCTCACATAAGCATCAATAATCAATACCGTAATGCTACTATGCAACCACACGACATCGCATTTCTTTTACTACCGAAAGTAGTTCAACAAGATCAACCAGAAAAACTTCCGCCAAGTTATTTCAATAAAATATTTTTGTTCGGGTGAATAGTAACTCGTGAATAGTACTCCGACACAAAAAGTTTCCCAAATACTCGAGTGAACAATACTAGAGTGAATAGTAATTTCGGTGAATAGTAACTCGTGAATAGTAACTCGTAAATAGTAACTCCGACATAAAAAGTGTCCCAAATACTCGAGTGAACAATACTAGAGTGAATAGTAATTTCTTTGAATAGTAAGCCGTGAATAGTAACTCGGTATTTTATGACAACTTGTCTACTTTGAAAAATTTTCAAATATGACCCTTAACTTTAAACTTTTATCAATTTAACTATTCACCAAAATAGAAAAATTGAACAATTTTATTTCATAAAATTCGGGGTCTCACAAAAAGGGTTTAATTAAATAATACCTTATTTTAATAGGGTTACTTGATATCTTTATAAGAGGAGTCTTATATCAGATATCAAGACTACGTTATATTTCCAATGGTCGAGAGTACGCCCTTTTCTATGTAGATAGAAAACTAGGGTTTAGCCAACCACCCATATTCTTGAATCCTTTTCTTCCTTGGTGGATCACCTCTGAGGCCAAACACTTGGGTGGCTAATGTCGATCAAAGGAAGGAACCAAACCTCGTGGATTCAAGTTGAACGCGAAAAGGATTGGAGGTGAACTTGTACTCGGTGGAAGCTCGGATCTTCAAGGGTATGTTTTTATTCATCTTTTTTCGCTTAATTAATAATTGTGCATAAAGGGTGATCCGGGTATATGGTTTGTAAAATTTTTAAACTCGATTTTCCACGCTTTCCGCTTATTTTTGCAATTTGATTGCGTTCATGAATATTACAAACCTAACAAAGGGCATCGTGAGCCAAACCTTTATGCGAATTATTAATTATTTTAATTTGATATGATATTGATATGTGTTTAGAACAATTTAATTGGGCATAATTTTGTTGATATATAATTTATTTTAAAAATAAAATAAAAAAAAAATAAATTTTAATCCTTGTTTTTTTTTTTTTGATTTCACCGGTATGTAATGTATATTTTATATATGATTACCACGTGAATTCTATGATAGAAGCATACCTTGCTATGTTAAGTTCCCAAACTTATTACTTTATATCATATATATATATATATATATATATATATATATATATATATATATATCCTTCACTAAATCAAAGAAGAAAAAGCGATTCATCAAGCAAAGATTGGTTCTAAGCTACTTTAATATGAATATGTATTGAATATATATAATTTATTACCTAAATATATATTATGTATATGTAATATATATATTTTAATAATTTTATAATTAAAATAAAAAGTTTATTTTAATCTTAAAATAAAGGTTTATTTTAAAATTAAAATAAAAAGATTTATTTTAATTTTAAAATTAAATTTCATGCTAATCTAATTAGAGTTGGAATTGGATTCCATGATAACTAATTGGAGTTGAAATTATATTATATGTTTCCTTAAATAAAGGAGTTTATTTAGATATGAAATAAGATTTCATATTATTCAAAATAAAGGAGTTTATTTGTGAATAGGAAAAAAGAATCAGTCTTTCCTTAAATAAAGGAGTTTATTTAGATATGAAATAAGATTTTATTTTATTATTCAAAATAAAGGAGTTTATTTGTGAATATAAAAGAGAATCCGTGTTTCCTTTAATAAAGGGGTTTTATTTTTACATGGAATTGGATTCCATAATTAATTAAAATAAAGGAGTTTATTTTGATTAAAGATTTTGATTAAAATAAAAGAGTTTATTTTATTCAAAATTGGATAAATTAAAATAAAATAGTTTTATTTTAATTTAAATTTGATTAAAATAAAGGTGTTTATGATTCAAAATTAGATTTTATACTAACTAAATTTGCCCATTAAATGATATCAATATATATATTGAATGTTTATTATTCATGATATGAATGTTATTTATCGATGCATATGGTGATGTGTATGATAATAAATGGGATTGATTATGGACTATCGACCAACGCGATTGGATTTTATTTTAGTTGGATGCACGAATGTATGGGTTTTATTAAATGGGGTCTCAGATACCGCCTTCTCTAATTTTTTCTTAATATAAATTCTAACTCCTCCTATGTATTTCTCCTCGATCACGATCAAGGTTTCTATTTATTTTAAATAGTTTTGTAATAGGAATAGTTAGAATTAATTTTGAAAAATTGGAGATCAAGGAGCAAGGAGCCAAGACCGCTTTGTAATGGAGCCCTGTTTAAATGTAATAGTTATATTTAAATATTATTTCGCACCCCTTGGGTTTGACCTTTTGTTCACTTGGTGGCTCTAGTGAACCAAACTAGAATAAAAGTCCATAATCAATTCGGGTAGAATATAAGATTCTATATATGCATGCTTGTACTATATATATATTATATATTATATGACATGCTTCGCATGTTAATTAATATGACTCGTATTTTATATATATATGTGCAATGCCGCTTAAACAAGATGAGACAAATTAATAACAAATCCCTCAAATTTTTATATTAAGTCCTAAGCATTCAAAGATATTTGGAATATCGAACGTCAGCTTCTAGTATGATGATAAAATTAATAGAGTATTAAATATTTAATATGAGTTTGTTGTGTCACCACAAGGCAAGTATTAAGTATTTAAGATGTTAATTTATCACATTTGATACTTATAAAGAAAATTGAACAATATTATTTTGTTGTGTCACCACAAGGATAATATTTTTCTTTTTTGAATATATGGAGTGCTAGGTCGGACTTAACTTGGATAATTTTGATTCTATGTGCCACCACTCGATCAAAATAATCTAAGAGGCAAAAGAAAAGGAGTTGCATAGTTGATGTAATTGATAAAAGTTGTCTACCTATTTATTTATATATAGTTTGTTGTGTCACCACAAGGCTATATACATTTGAAATGGGATCCTTATTCTCACTAGCAAATCTTTAATTAAATATTGCCGAACTATATATAATAAGGGTAATATAGTTTGAAGAAAATAATGTGAGATACCAATTTAAAACAAGACCTAATTTATTTTGGTAATTAATAAAAGAATGTATGTTAAAATGTTGTTAATTATAAATTCATTTACGTAATTTTACAATGTCTAAATTACTATCATCACTAAGCATATTAGATGCTATTTAATCTGATAGAATTAAATGATTGGTTAAGGAAATTGAGAATAGTTCTCACTACTAAAAAGCTATCTTATATCCTTAATATGCCTATCCTCGCAATGGTTGCAGATAATGCCTCCGAGGAAGAGATTGCTACTTTTAGAAAGTGGCAAGATGATGCACAACAATTAGCTCAATGCATCATGCTCAGATCCACGAGTAAACAAGCTTCAAATACACAAAAACTATGGATACTTCTACTATACTCCCCGCACGCCAAGTAGTTGATGGTGAGAAAGTAGATCGATAGATATCGATATCTAAGGAGCTCTTCCGATCTAGAATGGCCAATGGCACTATAAATGCGCATAAAAAGTTCTTAACATAATCAATTTGATTGATCAATTAGACAACTGTTTTTGTCATGGATGGAGAGTTGAGCCAAGATTTGATCTTGCACTCACTCCCTGACTCCTTTCATTAATTGTTGTGAATTTTTCATATAAACAAGCTAGATATCGCCTCACCGATTTGCTTAACATATTGAAAATGTCGAGAGTCACTTTCCAACCAAGAAAGATCAAGTCTTACCGGTAGGGGCCAAAGGATCTTCCGAAAAGAAGAACGATTCAAAGAAGGTAAATAAAAGGCATAAACAAAGGATAATAAGAACAAAACGTCACGGATAAGAAAGGAGCTTGCTTCCACCGCAATAAGCCCGACACCGGAAAGAAATCATGGTAAGCATCTTCACGAGGCTAACCAAAGAAGCTTAGTGAAGTTTCTAAGATAATACGCTTTTGTTCATGATTGAAATAAATTTTCTTTAAGTCAAGGTTCTACTTGGGTATTGGATACCGACTTTGGTTATCATAAATATAGATTTATGAAGGACCAAGCAGAAGTAGAAAGCTAAACAAATATAAGTAATCCTACGTATGGAAATGTAACAAAGGTTGCCATATTAGCCATAGAAACTTATAGTTTAAGAATGCCTACGGCAAATCTATTAAGTCAATAAGTTGTTATTGTATTCCATTCTTGTTAAAATATTATTTCCATTTTATTGTTGGACAATGAAATCTTTGGTATTATAATTAAGAACAATTGTTGTTCTATTTATAATAATAATGTTTTGTATAGAATCGAATATTACTTAATAAATTTTGTATACTGACTTACATGAAAATAATTTTGCATATCAACAAATTAGTATAAGAAAAGTAGATGATCATTCAAAGAGTCGAATGTGTGTATTTGCTAAAATACAAGTGTGAATTATTCGAAAGGTTCAAAGAATTCGAAATGAAACAAATTGGCAAAGTATTAAGATTCTTTGATTAGATCAAGGAATAAATACCGCGCAATAAGTTTCTAGATCATCTCAAATGTTTTTCCCATAATGGACACATCCTGATACGCAATAATCGATTGATGTATCTGAATGAAAAATCATACCTTGTTGGACATGGTGCGGTCCATAATGATTTTACCGACATTCCAAATCCTTCCGGGATAATGTCCTAGAAATGGTCGACATCTACGAAAATGGTAACCTCAAAATCCTACCAAGACTCCATAAAAGTTATGGATGGGGAGGATTCCTAATCTTAAGTTTGTTAAGATAAGGGTTCCAACTTATGTGAAAAGGTTTCAAAAGGATATGTTTGGGACAAGATTTGACAAGTGTCGATTTGTGGGACATCCTAAAGTAAGTTTAGGGTATATGTTCTATAATTCTACTTAGCAAAAGGTGTTTATTGTAAAACACACGCTTCTAAGATAAAGGTGTTTATCATTGAAGGGGCTAGTGGGAGGATAATAGATCTTGAAGAGTTATAGAACGACAAAACACTATAAGTCAAATAAGAGGAACTCAGAGATGTAATTCTATTGTACCACAAATCGAATCAGAACTGAATAAGATCAAGATACCTAGAGGTATGGATTCATCATGGATGATGATGATGAGGTACGATCATGAAGATGATGATCCGTAGTTACATGCGATGATGTAAGACTTCTAGTGTGTACAAAAGGGTCAAGTGGGAGCGTCGTGAAATTTCTAGTATTATATGTTGATATACTACTGGATGAGGAATAACATACCAATGCTACAATCAAGAAAGATAAAGTTGTTCAAACATTCCTCCACGAATGATTTGGGAAGAGTATCTTAATCAGGGATAAAATCTATATAGATAGATTTAAAAGGATGCTCAACTTAACCCAAGGAACGATATTCATTTGATGCTAAAGTCGCTTTAGCATGACAAACTCCAAGAGATGTTTCATGTTGATGAGCCATGGAGTGTATCTCTCTTAATAGTCCCCACAAACTCCTCGAAAAGAGAGATCGCATGAGTGACAATCATGTATGTAATGAAATATACGAGACCGATGTTGATCAAATATATTCGGAGTTCACCGTGAGACAAAGAAAATATCTTAAAGTACTTAACCCAAGACTAAGGATGTGATCGATTTATGGTGGGTCTAAATTAAAACTAGAGGGCTTAATGCACTCAAGTTTTTCGTGATGCACCAAGACAATGTAAAATCCACTTTAAGGTAAAGGGTTACCTCGAACAAAGGGTGTAGTGAATCGAAAGGTTCCAAACAAAGAAAGAGTTACCGGGTTTAGTGATAAAGACAAAGTATATAGCTATAAATGAAGCTACAAGTTGATTGTTTGGATGAAAAGTTCATTACGTAACTAGGAATAGTTCCCAAGTCTCATCTTCGATCTAAACATGTGTCAGACACTTTCGCTTGATTATTAGAATCATTAAAAGATGGGAAATCACTATAGAGATAGTGGACTCTCATGAACAACATTACATATCCATTAACTAAAGCTTATCCAACAAACAGGATAATCGCCACTTAGAGAAGAAGAGTATGAGATACCATGACGATCGACTTTAGTGCAAAGTGGGGAGATTGAAAGTAGTATGCATGCATAAGCCAATCATGTTTGATGATAAAGCATATACTTTGTAACAATCTTATTCATTTATTAATAAAAAGTATTAATTTATTAAAGGCTTTTAATTATCTACACGATGTCGTTTTATAATATGTGATAAACCCATAGTTTTAAGCAATGCTTTTAGAATAATGATGATGATCATTCTAATGAGATCTAAATTCTTAGAAAGCTTAAAACTAAAATAGTTCCCAATCATCGATTACTAAATCGGGGATTAGTGAATCCAGATAGATTGGTACATACGCTGCTTGCTTCATCGGATGAGGATGATTGATCTCACGATCATTTGTGTGGAGACACTAAAGCAAATATGTAGGTGCTTATTAGAGAATAAGTTCACTTTGAACGTGGCTTGCTAAGGAATACCTAATGGAGTTTTACTTTTTCGTCAATAGGAATTCCTCAGAGTGATAGTAGTACAAGTGATCCTTGACTTGAGATTATCATAGTATCTCAGTATGATGAGTTATACTTTGACTTATTCTTTAAGACCCTTAGTGTGACGCCCCAAAATAGGTATACACAACACCCATTCCGAGTCGCCAAATACATGGTACAAGAAGCAAACTACAACTTCAATAATACAAATGTCGTGTGAAATACGACAATATATATATCGTGAGTTTAAATATAATATTGTCTTCTAGAAATATCCACACGCAAATAAATCCCCATCATAATTATTAATACATTATTTTACAAAATGGTGAGGACTACTAAGTTAACTCTCTCTAGAACCTTCATTCCATATACCTCACCAAGACTGCGCTACATTCTCGCCTCCCGAGAAGAAAAATGGAACAACAAGGAAAATGGTGAGCTCAACTAGCCCAAGAAAAGAATATTATGACTAAGATAATACACAACAAATTATCGTTAGTCTTCAACAGGAAAAATCGATGTAATACAATAGACAACAAGTTTCGTATCAATATTCGCAGTGAAATAATAATTCATGTAAGAAGAGTTACGTAGAGAATGAAATCTACTATAATCTATGAATTTAATAAAATTCATCATCAATATTTTATCCTCGTAACATCAATCAATATACATCTCGAATCAAATATTCATCTTTGCACTACAGCCAAAGATATTCATCACCGTCATGTTCATTTAAACACTGCTCATCTTTGCACTACGTGCCAAAGATATTAATCAATCCATCATGTTCATCTCAACACCGCCATCTTTTGACTACAAGCCAAAGATATTCATCGAAATCATTCATCTTTGCACTACAGCCAAAAGATATTCAATAATATCATCATTTAAGACCGAGGATGATGAAAATATTTTAAAGAAACGAATCCAAAGAAACAAAATGACAAGGATTAAGGATTAAGGATTCAGATTTGGTTTTATCCACATCCAAAAATACCTCAAAAATAATCATAGTGGTGTAAAATTCAAGAATGATCAAAACATGGATACAATCGTAGTTAGTATCCGTAATAGATATTTTGACAAAAAGAAGAAATTTTATTTTTCTATTGAATAAGGTCAGATATCGTGAATAAAGGCCGTAGATACGTGAATAGTAACTCAACACCAAAAGATAGAAATTCCACAAAAACATCTTCACGCTTTACATGAATAGTACTTCGTGAATAAGAATCGTGAATAAGAACTCATGAATAAGTAACTCGTAAATAAGAACTCATGAATAAGAACCCATGAATAAGTAACTCCCACATGAAAAAAGTTCTAAATTTGATAAAACTTCAGATCAATATTTCAAAGATAATGATATTGAAGAAATAATATCATTACAAAAAATAATAATATCCCTTACCTCGAAAGATCAAGATTTCTAAATTAAACACCTGATATAAAGCATGACTGACTTCAGACCAGATAGCAATACTCAAAGTATACTCAAAATACTCACAAGAATACGCCGATAATATAGAGAGAGAAAACTTCAGCTTCGGTGTGATTTTCAATTCTAACCCAAGACCCTATTTATAAGAAATCGCTAGAACACCAAAAGCAGTAAAATTTAATATAATATATTATAATTTTTCCACAACTTCATACGCACACTAACAATCTGAATTCAGCCTCCTAACCACATGTTAAATGAGTTTCAAAAATGAAAAAAACGTTTTGTAATTAAAAATATTTTAAACTTCCAAAATCAATTATTTCTAACTTCGAACTTCAATAATTCATAATAAATAGCCCTTTCATCAGAAAATTCGAATCTCATGAGTTTTTATAGGAAATTCAATTCTCTACAACTTTGCAGAAGAAAGTTTTTCCAAATTCCAAATAGAATTTGACCGAAATCCACAAACCAAGCGATTTTACAAAAGCTATAATCAAATTTCACTAATAAATGGGGTCCATGTACATGTTTAACATGTTTTAAACATTTATTGCAACAAAAATACTCTTCCTCCTCAGATACTCATATATCCCACATTCGTTGTAAAATATATCACCGCTAATATATTATTAAAATAATATATTTAAATGAATTATTTTATCGTAAAAAGATAAAATATTAATTTTCAACAATTGTCATTTTAAAATTTTTCCATCTATATCCACATAAAATCAATATTTTCCTCATCATATAAATCAATAATTAATTATTCACAAATAATATTACAGAATCACAATATCGACAACCAGCAGCTTCCTGTGAAAGAGGGCTTTCCAATAAGAATTTCTTCTTACTCGCCGCAATTGTTTTGACCAAACCTCTCCTTAGATGTAACTTTCTAGACATTGCCAATAATGTTATCTAATAATATTATTCAGATAATATGAATTATTGCTTCGATAATGAAAGATACCGTGTAATGACAATTATCAAAACAAATGAAATATAAAATATCAACGCAAAGAATTATTGAATCAATAAAATAAAATATCGAATAAGAATTATCAGAACCATTATCGAGTAAAAGGCCTTCACGTAAGAATCAATAATTGGTGCAATACTGCAGTAACCGCTTCAACAACGCCAGATAAGGTGTTTTTAACCACCGAGTATTCCAACAAGATAATTCAGAATAACTACGCTGCTATTTAAAAACAACTTATATTTGCTGCTTTCTTCATCCAATCGCTTTCACATGGGGCCCACACGGTCAAGGCCATCGCATTTAATATTCCCCGACCGTATGAATATTCCACGCACCAAACGAATATTCCCCGAAACAACAATGAATATTTTATAACCACTTTGCTTATTTTGAAATATTTGCATATTTAACCCTTAACTATCCACATTAATCAAATCAACCCTTACTATTTCAAAATAATAAATAAAGAAAATTCCTTTTATTTAAAAAAAATTTTGGTCTTATAAAGCTATTTAATTTATTCTATCACCATAGATTAAATTAAATATACTTAACATATTATTACGATTATGCCATTAACTTCTTAAATAATTATTCTTCCTTTTACATGTGACCTTTTAGTGTTCTCCATATTAAACCTAATATGAATAAATCAATTAGAATAATTCTAATCTTATTTAAATAAATAAATTAAACAATTAATTTATTTAAATAAATAATATTTATTCTACAATAGGATAAGTTCTCCTAAATGATCAACGACTTTCCGTATAATATAGATTTCAACATTAATCATAAAAGAACCTTTGAGTAAATAGTTACTGTATAATTCAATCTTTCCACCATACAATGTCCCAATTAAATATAAGACATGGAATTATCACAAGTCTTATTTTATTTAATTATATTTATTTCGATCCTTAAATGCACAACTCAAATAATGCAAATTAAAACTCCTTTCTAATTTCATTCTCGCTTCTTGCCAAGGACTACCGGGTTGTCATTTATCGAATCACATAGACATTTCTCTTTTTAATAGATGGTAGATTCTTTATCGATCATACATTATCTCCATGCATAACTTATTATACCCAAGATACCTTTGATATACCCTAAGGGTCTTAAGGAATAAGTCAAAGTATAACTCATCATACACAAGATACTACGATGATCTCAAGTCCAAGGATCACTTAGATTACTATTGCGACGCCTCCAAAATTAGGTATATCGCCACCCATCATGGGTCGCCACTTACATGGTACATAAATTCAAATACAACTTATTAATATAACTGTGGTACAAGATGCATTTGCGACATAACCGTGAGTTTGAATACAAATATTGTCTACTAGATATTATACAAACTCAAAAGGAGTCCTCATTACAACTATTATCACACTATTTCACGTAATAGTGAGGACTACTAATGCTATCCTCTCGGACCATTACTCCGCTCTCGACTCGTCTCAAATATGTTCTCATTTCCTCAAGAGAATACGGTGAAAAGAAAGGGTGAGCTCAACTAGCCCAAAGAAGAAATATTATGACTAAGATAATGCAGAATAAATTCCAATCGTAAATCGAATCAAATCCACAAACCCGCAATTTTACAGTGCTATAATCAAATTTCACCAATAAATGGGGTCCAATGACACATGTTTAATATGTTTTAAACATTTATTGCAAATAAAAATACTCTTCCTCATCGATACTCATATATCCCACATTCGTTGTAAAAATATCACCGCTAATATATTATTAAAATAATATATTTAAATGAATTATTTTATCAAAAAATATAAAATATTAATTTTCAACAATTGTCATTTTAAAATTTTCTCCATCTATATCCACATAAAATCAATATTTTCCTCATCATATAAATCAATAATTAATTATTCACAAATAATATTATGTAATCACAATATTGACAACCAGTGCAGCCTTCTGAGGAAAGGGCTTTTCAATAAGAATTTCTTCATCAAGGCAAGCAATTAGGTACCAAACCTCTCTCCTTAGATGTAACTTTCTAGACATCGCCAATAATGTTATCTAATAATATTATTCAGATAATATGAATTATTGCTTTCGATAAAGAAAATATCGTAATGATAATTATCAAACAACAAAGAATTATTAACTCAATAAAATATCGAATAAGAATTATCAGTAACCATTATCGAAGTAAGGCCTTCACGTAAGAATCAATAATTGGTGCAATACTGCAGTAAAATCGCTTCAACAACGCCAGACAGTGTGTTTTAACCACCGGTATTTTAACAAGATAACTATAACAACTACGCTCGTTATTTAAAAACAACTTATATTTGTGCTTTCTTCATCCAATCACTTTCACATGGGCCCACATACGGTCGCTACTTGTCAGCATTTAATATTCCCCGACGCATTTAATATTCCACGACCAAACGAATATTCCCTTAACGATAATGAATATTTTATAACCACTTGCTTAATTTGAAATATTTGCATATTTAACCCTTAACTATCCACATTAATCAAATCAACCCTTACTATTTCAAAATAATAAATAAAGGAAATTCCTTTTTATTTAAAAATTTCGGGGTCTTACACTTAGGGTATATCAAAGGGTATGCTTAGGTATAATAAGTTATATACGGAGATAATGTATGATCAATAAAGAATCTACCACTTATTAAAAGAAGAGAAATGTCCTACGCGATTCGATAAATGACAACCCTAGAGTCCTCGGGTTAAAGCGTAATGAAATTAGAAAGGTGTTTCTAATTTGCATTATTTGGTGTTGTGCATTTAAGGATCAAAATACATATAATTAAATAAAATAAGACTTGACAAAGAATTCCACGCCTTATATTTAATTGGGGACATCAGATGGTGGAAGGATTGAATTGCATTTATAACTATTTATTCAAAGGTTCTTTTATGATTAATGTTGAAATCTATATTATCCTCGAAAAGTCGTTTGACGCCAGGAGGCTTATCCCTATTATATAATAAATATTATTTATTTAAATAAATTAATTGTTTAATTTATTTATTTAAATAAGATTAGAATTATTCTAATCGATTTATTCACAACCTATTAATATGGAGAACCTAAAGGGTCACAAAAGATAAAAAGAAAGAATAATTATTTAAGAAGTTAATGGCATAATCGTAATATATGTTATGTATATTTAATTTAATCTAGTGATAGAATAAATTAAATGAGAGCCTTTCCATAAGAAATCCTATTGCTATGGCATATCTTAACAACACCCTTTTGGACCGTTGATAAACTTATTGGAAGGTGAGATTGAAACATAAATATACCCAAATAGTAACAACTTATAAATTTGCTTTTATTTTAATACGAGGACCCCACCATAGTCAACATGTTGTCATTTGTTTAACTAAAACGAATTTTTAATATTAATATCACGAACTGATAAATAATTGTACATGGCCAGAGTAAAAAAAAAAAAAATTCCAAACCGTAATAACAGCTCTTTACGACATATAAAAAAAAAAAAAAAAATATCTCGACTGTAATGTTTTTACGACATATAAAAAAAAAAAAAAAATCAAAACTGTAATAAGCTTTACGACGTAAAAAAAAAAAAAAAAAATAATCATTCAAACCTATTTGAACTTCTTCCGCTTTTAAAAAAAAAAAAAACTCACACTAAAAAACTCACACTAACAAATATTTGTTATAATAACAAATATTTTATTATAAAATATTTTATAATAACAAATATATGTATCATATTTTATAAAACAAATATTTTTATAATAACAAATAAAGAATATAAAATATTTTATAAAAACAAATATTTTATAATAACAAATAAAGAATATAAAAAAATATTTTATAAAAACAAATATTTTATAACAAATGTTTTTATAATATATTTTATAACAAAATAAAAAGTCAAAATAAAAAAAATGTTTTATAAAAACAAATATTTTATAACAAATGTTTTTATAATATATTTTATAACAAAATAAAATATTTTTTATAAAATAAACAAACATTTGCTATATTTTATAACAAAATAAAACATTTGTTTTATAAAACAAACATTTGCTATGGATTTTTTTTTTTTTTTTTTTTTGTGTTTAGAGGCTCTTACTACGGGATTTTTTTTTTTTTTTTTTTTTTTTTTGTGTTTAAGAGAGGCTCTTACTACGGTTGGGATTTTTTTTTTTTTTTTTTTTTTTGTAAATTTCTGAAGAGGCTCTTACTATTGACATTTTTATTTTTTTTTTTTTTTTTTTTTGTGTTTAAGAGAGGCTCTTACTATTGGGATTTTTTTTTTTTTTTTTTATGTTCTGCAAGATGTCGCATTTATTTATTATTTAATATTAAAAATTCGTTTTAGTTAAACAAACCGACAACATGTTGACTATGGTGGGGTCCTCATATTAAAATAAAAGCTTCTACAAGTCAATTACTTACCGGGTATATTTATGTTTCAATCTCACCTTCCCAATAAGTTTATCAACTATCCAAAAGGGGTGTTGCATAATACCCTCTACAGCAAATCCTAATATGGAAGGGCTCCCAAATTAAATAGCTTAATATTTATTATTTAATATTTTAGAAAAATTAAATATAAATTAATAAGAGGAGTCTTATTAATATTATTACAATTATTATTATTATTTTAATTTCTAAAAGAGTTTAGGAATTAATTTAATATAAGTACTCTCATTTATTCCTAATTGGATTAGGAAGGAAAATTAGTTAAAGGAGTTTAATTAATTATCCCTAATAAGTTTAATTAATTATTCCTAATTGGTTTGTAAAATTTTTAAACTCTGATTTTTCACGTTTCCGCTTATTTTTGCAATTTGATTGCGTTCATGAATATTACAAACCTAACAGTTTTGTTCTAATCTGATGAACTCCACTTCCTTCATATGACGAACACTTTCAGGAAAGTATTTGTCATTAAATAGTTTCAAACGCCTCCCAAGACATCTTGAAAATTGTTGGATGGGTACGCTTCACGCATTCCCACCAAAGAATCTCGCTTCCGCCACTTTTAACATAAAGGTGGCGAATGGAACCTTCTGTTCTCCGCATCCCAAGACATCGAATATCTTGGTAATTTGCTTGACCCATGTTTTCGCCATGATCGGATCTCGCTTTCCCTTAAATTCGTGGTCCCAACTTTTAAACTGTTTGGTCATGACAACCCGTGAATTGCTATCATTTCCTCCTATATTTTGAACACGAAGTCTCCTCGTCTGATTTTTGCATGAATCGCAAAAAGCTTCTAAACATCCCCTCGTTCATCATCTCGCTTCGGGTGTTGTTCCACAGAGGAACATTGCCACTGTTGCACGTTCTCCTCGTTGGTGAGTAGAGCACGCGTCTCCACAGCCTCATTTCCATTGTTAATATTCTCACGACATTCTCAAATACCGCTATAAAACAAGGGTTAATTAAGGAAATCAATATATCACATAATATCCTTATATAATTGACTAACTAACAAATAAGCTTAGTAGGACACACTAAATAAGGATTTACTCATCTCTCCTCCTAATTCTATTCCCCGATCTCCGCCAGAGATCATATCCTAAGCTCGATACTAACCGTGACGCCCCAAAATAGGTATACATCACCCATTCTCCGAAATTGTCAATACACGGTATGCAGAAACAACTACAACTTTATTATTACAACAATAAAATCGTGAGTTTGTGTATACAAATATTATCTTCTGACAATATCTATACTCGGATAAATTCTCATCACATTTATTGATACATTATTTTATAAAATGGTGAGGACTACTAAACAACTCTCTCTAGAACCTTCATTCCATACCCCACTAATTTCGCTTATATTCTCGCCTCCCGAAGAAAAATGGAACAAAAAGGAAAAGGGTGAGCTCAACTAGCCCAAAGAAGAATATTATGACTAAGATAATATGCAACAAATTATCGTTAGTCTTCAACAGTGCAAAAAATCTAATAGAATACAATAGATAACAAATTTTAAATCAATATTTGCAATGAAATAATAATTCATTAGAAGAGTTAAGAGAGAATGCAAACTACTATCTTCTATGTATGAATTTAAAAGTTCATCGCTCATCTTTTATCCCTCGTAACATCAATCAATATATATCTCGAATCAAATATCCATCTTTGCACTACAGCCAAAGATATTCAATAATATCATCATTTAAGACCGAGGATGATGAAAATATTTTAAAGAAACGAATCCAAAGGAAACAAAATGACAAGGATTAAGGATTAAGGATTCGTACTTTGTTTTATCCATGTCCAAAAATACCTCAAAAATAATTATAGTAGTGTAAAATTCAAGAATGATCAAAACATGGATACAATCAAAGCTAGTATCCAGAATAGATATTTTGGACGAAAAAAAAAATTTTCATTTTTCGATTAATAAAGGTCGTATTCGTGAATAAGATCAGATATCGTGAATAAGTCCGTATACGTGAATAAGAATCTACACCAAAAGTTCCATATTTGATAAAAACTTCAGATCAATATTTCAACATAATGATATTGAAGAAATAATATCATTACGAAAAAAAATAATATCCTTTACCTCACAAAGACAAAGATTTCTAAATAAAACACTGATATAAAGCATGACTTGAACTCAAGACCAGATATCAATACTCAAAGTATACTCAAAATACTCACAAGAATACACTCAATAATATAGAGAGAAAACTTCAGCCACGGTGTAATTTTTCAATTCTAACCCAAGACCCTATTTATAGGAAATTGCTTAGAACACCAAAGCGAAAAATTTAATTTAATATTATTATATATAAAAATTCCTACGCCACTCTGAAAATCTGATTTCAAATTTCAATAAGCACATGCCACCTTCTAGAAAAAAAGTAAGAAAAAAACGTTTCTAATTTAAAATAATTTAAACTTCCAAAAATCAATTATTTTGGAGCTTCTAACTTCAATAATTCACAATAAATAGCCCTTTTTGTTAGAAAATTGAATCTCATGACTTTTTATAGGAAATTCAATTCTCTACAACTTTGCAGAAAAAGTTTTCCAAATTCCAAATAGAATTGATCAAATCCACAAACGCATTTATTTTATAAAGCTTATAATCAAATTTCAAATAAATGGGGTCCACCGAGCATGTTTAACATGTTTTAAACATTTATTGCAACAAAAATACTTTTCCTCCTCAGATACTCATATATCCCACATTCGTTGTAAAAATATCACCATTATTATATTATTAAAATATAATAATATATTTAAATGAATTATTTTATCGTAAAAGATAAAATTTCAATTTTCAACAATTGTCACATTAAAAATTTTCTCCATTTATATCTACATAAAATCAATATTTTTCTCATCATATGAATCAATAATTAATTATTCACAAATAATATTACAGAATCACAATATCGACAACCTTATAGCCTTGTGAGAAAGAGGGGCTTTCCAATAAGAATTTCTTCTTACTGCACCGCAATGATTGTTTGGACCAAACCTCTCCTTGTATGTAACTTTCTAGATATCAATAATGTTATCTAATAATATTATTCGGATAATATGAATTATTGCTTCGATAATGAAAAATACCGTGTAATGACAATTATCGAAAGAACAATGTTAATATAAAATATCAACGCAAAGAATTATTAAATCAATAAAATAAAATAATTGATCAAGAATTATCGTAACCATTATCGAGTAGTGCCTTCTTACGTAAGAATCAATAATTTGTGTAATACCGCAGCTATCTTTACTGTGTTAACTACCGATTATTTTAATAAGATTAATTCAGTAATAACTACGCCATTATTTTTAAACAACTTATATTTATCGCTTTCTTCATCCAATCGCTTTCACATGGGGCTCACATATGGTAACGCTACGTCGCATTTAATATTCCCCGACAAAGATTTAATATTCCACGACCAAAACGAATATTCCTCGATAACAATGAATATTTTATAACCACTTGCTTATTTTGATATATTTATGATTTTACCCATAATAACTATCCACATTAATCAAATTAACCTTACTATTTCAAAATAATAAATAGAAAAATTAAATTTCATTAATAATAAGTTGGGGTCTTACACGATATATCTTGAGAAAAAAATTAGTCATTTCAACGTTGTCCCTAAAAAATAAAATAATTGAGAGAGGATAGAGAGTAATTAATTAGTATATGGATAGTAATAAAATTTCAAACCAACATTAATTATTTAATATTAAAATTAATGAGATTTCTTAATACGTATAGCTTATGTCTTAAACGACTTATATGATAGAAAAGAGGAGTATTATCAAATCACTCGTAATTAAATTACATGAAATGAGATTTTTAATAAATTATAATATTAAAATTATGGATAAGACATTACAATATATCATATTTAAAATACATATAATTAAAAATATTTATGATGTGGATTCTTAATATATCATATTAAAATTATGGATAAGACATTACAATATATCATATTTAAATTATGGATTGAATAATTCAGATTTAGTCTGAATTGAATATGAATGATTTAGATATGAGAAAGACTCCTATTTTTGGAGAAAAATTCCCTTAGATCTTTATCCATTTGCTCGTGCTTAGTAATAATTTTTTCTCCCTTACTGAGAGTTTGTTTTCTCCATGTAATGATGGATTTCTTTCTCTTTTTACCCCAAGGTTTCATTAGACAATTGATATTAACAGATGGAAATAGGACAATTTTACCCTTACCATTAAATAAGGGTTAAACTCCTCGTTCGTTCTGCAAATACTAGCAGTAGCGGCAGGTCGGAGTTGATGAAAATTCATGGCAAATGTTGAAGAATAACCCAAATCTGCATATTATAGAATTATTTTATTATAGTATCTGTATTGTCCACTAGCGGGTTATTTTGTTTGAAATGATTATCATTTCAATTCTTTTTATTGTTATTTTTTCATCATTCGTAACCTATTACAGCTTTGAGATATTTCAATCTTTTGGACTGTTTGATTAAAAAAATAAACAAAACTATGAGCATAATATATGAACTATTAATTAATTTTCAAAAAAGTAAAAAGTATTAATAATTGATTCAAAACTTAATTCGATCAAGTTAAATTTATTAATTTTCGTAAAATTTTTAAATTTATTTCTCAATTCAAAATTTCAATTTTAAAATATCAGCAATTATTACTTCTCCGTCTCCAAATTAATTAATTTCAATTTTGATTTTTTAAGTCAAATCGACTATTTTTATAATTAATAATTAAGCATATATAAATATATTTCTAAAATTATAAAAATTGGGGTTAGTAATAAATTGTATATATTTTCTTTTGGTTATAATTTTTTCACCTATATTTTAGCAAAAATAGTAAAAAGATTAATTTTAAAAATGGTCAATTTGACTTTAAAAAATCAAAACTGAACAATTAATTTGAGACGGAGGGAGTATCTTATATCACATTTTTGGGTCCATAATCTATTTCATTAGTTTTAATTTATAAATGGAGTCACTCCAAACTCATTTCTTATATATTTATGGACATGCTTTCATTAATCTTAATATGTTACTGTCATTTATAGGAGGATGCGGACTTAGCTGATCTTGTAAAATTCCTCTCAGCGACTTCATTCGCTTACTGGGAAAAAGAAAGGGTACATTTTATTTAGCCTCATGCTCAAAAATTATGTTATAACAGCTGTGACTGATTTTAATTTTTTTAATATATATATATATATATATATATATATACACACACACAAGTTGGATCAGGTGCGGGAGTTCGTATTTTGTTAAAATGCGGATTTTTTTTTTGTTTTTTTTAAAACAACTAAAAAAAATTAATATTTTATGGAAATAAAATTTTTCCATAATACAGTATTTTGGGTGTAATTTGGATACAAATAACAAAACAGTCTGTATTATAGAAAAATTCCAATTCCATAAAATATTAATTTTTTTTAATTGTTTTAAAAAAAAACAAAAAAAAATTATAAAAAATTGGTCCGCATTTTAAGAACGTCCGGGATCCCGTATAGGATCTAGGCTATATATATATATATATATATATATATATATATATATATATATATGCTATAACGACGGACAAAATCGTCGCTATAACCAGTTCGTTTTTGGTTCGATCCCTATAGTTTGCTAGAGAAAACATGACTCTCTCTCTATATATATAGGTTGACTCTCTCCAGCGAATCATAGGGAGCGAACTAAAAATGAACCAGCTATAGCTACAATTTTATCCATCGGTATAACATAGAAAATCATATCCTATAGCGATAGATGAAAGACGAACCGTATATATATATAGGGGACTGATCCATAACAAACGTTATAAGAAAGAGTCCAGTCTTACAACACATCGCGACCCTTCATCCGAAAATCGAACAGATTAATAGAAACTCCGTCCGCAGTTTAGTTTTCAGTATTCCGCAGTTTAATACTGCGGACGGGATAAATATCCAAAATACTCCTCCTTGTACTAAACAATAAACCTTTTGGCATCCGCAATATTAAACTGTGGAGCCTATAAAATTCTTCTCTCTCCTATATTTCTTTCTCCTCTATACTTTCTACTTCTTCTTTTTTACTTTATCATCTCCAATTTCTGTTTATGGGTTTATGTGTTTTGATATTGAGTATTTGTGTTATAAATGACCTATTTGTGATGAAAAATCGTACTTTAATACTGATTC
Organism: Panax quinquefolius; assembly: GCA_020205615.1. Lineage (NCBI taxonomy): Eukaryota > Viridiplantae > Streptophyta > Magnoliopsida > Apiales > Araliaceae > Panax > Panax quinquefolius. Next base: position 8,771,996 of record CM035155.1, on the reverse strand, counting down.
ATTCTTCTAAAGAAATTCAATTCCCCATATCTATTTGAGTATGATAATAACTCCTCTACCTCAATCCTAGAACTAAAATAACTCATTATTTTCTCGACTCTGCTACGGCTTATAAACTCAACCTCGACTAAAAATATGCTATAAACTGGTCTATGATATGAGAAATGAGACTCCCCACGAATATAAGACATTTTGTGACGCCCCAAAAAATAGGTATACATCACCTATTCTGAGTCGCCAAATACATGGTACATAAATCAAATACAACTTAATTATAAAATTATCATGTAAAATACGACAAAACATAAACTGAGAGTTTGAACAAGAATATTGTCTTCTAGACAATATCCACTCTCAATGGAGTCCTCATAGACAGTATACAAACTCAAATTCAGTCCTCATTACATTTATTGTCACACTATTTAACAAAATGGTGAGAACTACTAATGCTATCATCTGGACCGTCAATCCGTTCCCCGACTAAGTCCCAAATTATATTCTCATTTCACGAGAATAAAGAAGGAAAGGGTGAGCTCAACTAGCCCAAGAAGAAATATTATGACTAAGATAATGCAGAATAAATTATCATTAATCTTCAACAATGTTAAACCGATAAAATACAATGACATCAAGTTTAATCTGCAATGAATAAGCAATTCATTAAAAGAGTCAAGTAGAGAATAAAATCTACTATCTTTTATGATTTAAAAAGTTTTTCATCACTTTTATCACGGGACTCAACCTTAATAAATAATCCACATCATCGAATCACCCCAGCACTACGGCCAAGGATATTCTTTAGTATCACGACCACAAATTATCCATGCACTACGGGCCAAGGATATTCGTGTATTCATTAATGGTCATGATCATGCCAACAATCGTCCATCAATGCACTACGGCCAACGAGAACTTTTATCACATCATTTGTAACATTACTGGCCATGATTATACCGAATAATTTCTCGTCATAATCATACCAAGTTCATCTACGCACTACGTGCCGCTGTATGACGCTCAAAAATATAAACATGAGGATGATGACAATGGTATAAGAATTCAATAAAACAAGTTCACGAATTAAATTATCCGTAAACTAATAACGTCCAAATTGTCAACACGATACTTCTTTGTAGAGTAAAATTCAAGAATGCTCGTAAGAATATTTCCATGAAAAGATACTGGATGAAGCGCAAATATCAAGGATATTTCACTAATTTCATGAAGTATAGAAGTTAAAACTTTAACCAACTGAGTATAATAAATAATGGAATAACAAAAAAAATCATCAGGCATGTAATAGATAAGACAGAAGGTTATTCCAATGTAATAATAAATATGGAACCAGGTCCCAGGCGAACGCCTGCATAAGATATTCCGAAGTAATAATTAATGCGAATAATAAATAATGGAACCAAAGGTCGGCGAAATTGCATCTGGCTGTGATATTCCAAATGTAATAATAAAGAACGGAATAATAAAATAATTTCACCACGTGACGCGGATTAAGATAAACAAAAGTTATTCCAACATAATAATATGTAATGGAATAACAGAGGATTTCACCAAGTATAGGTATGCCGCGTGATACAAAGTTATGTATAGGGTATGTCATGACATCTGAGTTATTCCAACATAATAAAGAATGAAATAATGTAAGGATTTCACCAAGTATAGGTATGTCACAGATACAAAAGTTATTCCTACAGTATAATAAAGAATGGAATAATGTAAGATTTCACCAAGTATAGGGTACGCTGCACAGATACAAAAGTTATTCCAATGTAATAATAAAGAATGAAATAATGTAAGTTCTCTTCATGAATAAGAAAGAATAACACCCTTACCTTTAGAAAATCTGGATATTGGAAAAGTGAAGTAGCATAATATTTTTTTTTTTTCTCTACGCTTCTCTCAAGAGTTTCAAGAATTGTAAGAAATAAATGAAGGAATGAGCTTATATTTATAGAAAACCGAGAGTGGCTCTTGGTCTTAACGAAGGGTCAAAATGACTCTTGATAATATTGAAGAGACAACTACTATTTGCGAAGGGGCAATTAATCCTTGGAACAATCAAGAAGGCAAATAACTCTTGTAATATCAAGAGACAACTACTATTCATGAAGGGGCAATTAACCTTGAACAATCAAGAGACACGTAACTCTTGGAAAACCGAAAGGGCAAGTTACTATTAAAACTTTAAATCAACGATCCATATTGATTTACTATTATAATTTCAACCAACTATTCAAAAAATTAAGAAATCTCCTCACGGAATAATATTGTACTCCAAAATGATTTGACCGAAAATAATTGTTCTAATGAATAAGACCCATAAATAGTAACTCGTGAATAGTAACTCATGAATCGTAACTCGTGAATAAGAACTCATGAATAGTATTCGGCTACCTAAAAAGTGTTCAATACCCGATCGAACAATATAACCTTCGCACATCAATTATTATCGAAATAAATGTCAATTTTCACTAACACAAATAATTCCAACACAATGAAACTATTTTTATCAAAAATATAAATTTTGAAATTTTGAAGTTTGATTTTTCCCGAAAAAGTCAACTATTGACTTTTTGACCAAATAGTAAAAACCGGAAAATTTTGTGTTTATAGTCTATTTTTACTAATTTCATCGCTCCGGACTCAAATATCACGTCCGCGTCTCCAAATTCAACTCCGAGCACAACTTCAATTTTAATAATATTCATCATTAATATTATAACTCACAATATTTATCAACCAGGTCGTTCCCAGGAAAGAAGGGGCTTTCCGATAAGGATTTCTCCTTATCGGCGCCAAGCAATTAGATTATCTAACCTCTCCTCGATGTAACTTCTGACATTATAAATATTGCAGCTTTATAATATGAATAACTTTGTCGCCTCAATTATTAATTTAATCAAATAACACTTTACGCAGATGATAATGTGACAATAATCAATCAATAATATGAGAGATATGATGCAAAGAATTACCAGATCGTAGCAATAATTGAGTATAACCGAGTGACTTTATCATGTAAGCATCAATAATCAATACCGCATGCTACTATGCAATCACGCCAGACATCGTACTTTTACTACCGAAAGTAATTCAACAAGAATAACCAGAAAACTTCCGCCAAGTATTTTCATAAAATATTTTTTCGCTTTCTCAAATCCGGATAATACTTACATTGTGGGGTCCACCAATGATTGTGCCATTGTGTGTGAGACCCCATTTTATCAATAAAGATTTAAATTTTGTCAAAATAATTTTTAATATTATGGTGTGAATTTGAGATAATATTATAGTATGTGGGTAGATTTATAAATTTTGCAAAGTATGCAAGTGGTTATATTATATTCGATTGGTCTGGGAATATTCGGCTTAGCGAGGAATATTCGTATAACTACTCAATCATCAGTGGACCCCACAATGTAATTATTGTTTGATTGAGAAAACGACAAAAATATTTTATCGAAATAACGGCGAAGTTTTACCGGTTGACATCGCTGAACTACTTGGTAGTAAAAAGTACAAGAATACGCATGGTTTCATAAGTAGCACACCTGATTGATTATCGATGCTTATGATGGTAGTAAGTCACCGCTTTGATTCCATTATCATTGTCGATTAATAATATGAATTATTATAATGATAATGACGCTTTTGTTTTATTCAGATTATTAACGTAATAAAATGTAAACATCTTTTATATAAAATAGAATACTTTATTAAAGTTATTCTATAAATAGAATATATTATATTTTATTACGCATAGTATTGCATGATAAATAAGTTTTGCATAGTAAAATATTTTTATATAAATAGAATATATTATATTTTATTTAAAAGATTTTTCTTAAATATGAATGAATCAGATTAAAGTAAATCAATCTGGACCGCTTTCATGGATTAATTACTATGCATTCCATTTTCCTATAAATAAAGCTCATTCCTTCATTATTTTCTTACGAATTCATCAAACTCTGTAGAGAGAAATTATAGAGAGGTTTATATAGAGAAAGTTATAGAAAGAAGAAGAGTATTCGCTACTTCACTACTTCTATATTCATTCTTTTACTACTAGTGGGTGTTATTCTTTCTTCTTGAAAGAGAACTTCATTATTCCATTCATTATTATTCTCATTGAATAACTCCGTAAAAGTGGCATACCCTATACATAACCTCGTATACGCTGGCATACCCTATACTTGTGAAATTCTTATGTTATTCCATTGCTTATTATTCTGCTGAATAACTCGTATACGCTTGCTTACCTATACTTGGTGACATTCTTTTATTATTCTTCTTTGAACATCCCGTCTGTGGTGTTTTACACCGGACCGGTTCCGCTCTTTATCATTCTCGTTGGAATATCCTATCTCGTGTGTTTTACACCGGATTCCGTTCCATCTTTATTATTCTCATTGAACATCCCGCTTGCAGTGAATTTCACCGACCGGTTCCGTTATTATTATTCTACGCTGAATAACTCGCCTATGCCAAGTACCGCATTTGCACGGTGATTTCTTTTGTTATTCCATTATTTATTATACCCAAATTGGTTTAAAAACTTTGACTTATACTCCATGAAATTAGTAGAATATCCTCGATATTTGCGTTTCATCCAAAGATCTTTCACTAAATATTCTTCCCGGATCATTCTTGAATTTTACTCTATGAAACAAAGATTATGTTGACAATTTGACGTTAATAATTCATGGATTAAATAATTCTTGAACTTGTTTTATCAATTATTATGTCATCATCATCATCCTCATGTTATATTATGTTATCTTTGGGCTTACGCAAGATAGATGAACTTAGTATGATTATGACCGTGGATCATTCGGTATAATCACGACTTGATATAAATGATGTGACAAAAGTCCTCAAAGGGTCTGTAATGCAAATGATGGATAGTTTTTGGTATGATTATGACCGTGGGTGATTCTAGATAGTCGCCACCATTGATAATTTGATGAAAATCCTCGACCGTGGGTACAGGATGATTAGATGTGGTGGTTTTGTTATTGTCGAGTCTCAAAGATAAAATTGATGAAAACCTTTTAAATTATAAAAGATAGTAGACTTTATTCTCTACTCGACTCTTTTAATGGATTACATATTCATTCACGCAGCTTAAACCGGTTGTTTATTGTATTTTATCGCTTTAACATCGTCAAGGCTAATGATAATTTATTCTCGCATTATCTTAGTCATAATATTTCTTCGGGCTAGTTGAGCTCACCTTTCTTTCACCGTTTTCTTCGTGAAATGAGAACATAAATTTGACTTAGCCTGAAACTGGAGTAATGGTCCGCAGGATAAAGATTAGTAGTCCCTCACTATTCTCGTGAAATAAAGTGTGATAATAGTTGTAATGAGGACTCCTTTTGAGTTTGTATAATATCTAGTAGAGCGATATTTGTATTCAAACTCACGCTTTATGTCGATTGCATACGGCATAGCTTATATTAGTAAGTTGTATTTGAATTTATGTACCATATAAGTGGCGACCCAAGATGGGTGACGATACCTAATTTTGGGGCGCCACAACAGGTATCGAGCTTAGGGATACGATCCCCACTAAGAGGTGAGAATAGTACTAGGAGGGGAGAGACGGGAATACCTTCGCTAGAATGACCTACCTAAGTTTATGTGCTATTTTATTGGTCATCGAAATATAGGGATAATTTGTTACACGTCAATTAACCCTTGTTTTGTGACAATGTTTGAGAATGGCATCCAAAAATGCCGAGATAAGCAATGAAGCACATGAGAGTGTTGATTCACCAAACAAAAGGTAACGACCAACAACACGATAATAATCATCTTCGGTGGCAACGGCGCCATCGTAACAATGATAACCATCGTGGGGAAATTATCATGCTAAGAATGGTAACCACTTCGTGGTAATCACGGCAAAGATAATAGAAGTGGAAATTTCAAGAAGAAAGGTCATTTAGCTCGATTTTGTCGATATAGTGAAGTCAAGTCCAGTTGGGATAGTGGCACCAAAGGCGGATACGACAAAAACAAAGCTCGGTGGTTTCGGGAAGAGCGTTTTTCATGACTTCTCAAAAAGTGGGTAACCCGAACGGTTAGCACGGGTTAGTTAATTATAAATTCTTGCGTAAGTCTATACCTTATTAGATACCTGCTTCTACCCATTCTTTTATCTCTCTTGCTTCATGCGTTCAACGCTTAAATTTGACTCGGAGAAATTAGACTTTGATTTATCTATCGAAACTTCGCTGGGAGAAAACCTTCGTTACCTCCAATCGCTTATTAATCTAGTTGTTTCAAATAAACACTTTCACGCTACCTCGTCGATCTTATCTCTTTGAAAATACTTGCCTTTGAGGTAATTTTTGAAAACGATTGATTAACTACTCATTATTCTTTTTGTAAGGTTGTTAGCTTTCATATTCCTAACCAACCTGTTATACTGAATTCAAAGTAACCAAATCCTAAAGTTAGTCAACGTGATATCAAGCCATAAGTAAAGAGCCCCGAACCTTTCGTTGTCAACTTCCTTGTGTGGAATGCACGGCCGCACTTTCGCAGCGACATCGTGAATGAAGATGGCAAGTTTATAGGTATCATTGTGAGGTGCTATCTAGGTTAAGGGATAGAAGTCACAGTTGGTATCAATGTGACGTATTATCCAAGTCTTGGATAAGAGTAATAGCTTTGAATGATATTTCTATCATTAATAAATTTCTTGACGATATTCTTGAAGATTTCCTAGCCTACCCTAGAGCGTGAAATCGAATTTTGTATTGACCCCAAAGACAAAAACCCATTTCTTAAACCCTCAAATATTTCTTCAACTAAAATGAACAGTTTACGTGGTTTATGATGAAAGTCATAATAAAAGCATTGAAATAATGAAAATCATGGGTATATGAAGTATTAGTAAGTGTTATGATGAGTTATGTTGGTTATTATGTGAAAACATGAAAGTTTCTTAGAAATCACAAAGAGAGTTGAAAATAAGATTTTGGTGAAAAACGTAATATGAAATTCAATTGACCATATCTCCTATTATATTTTGAATTTTGAATTTGGTCAAGTCCTAGAGTTAGATCTACGAGTTACCTAACTAATCCAAGTGGAATTACTGGAAAAGGTGTTGTAGATTTTGTGTGGACTGATTTTAGCAAAGGAGGCCAAAGCTGTAAATTTTGAAAATGCTACTGCCCAGAAACTTTAAGGGACTGTTTCGGCCACTTAAATTATGAGAAAAATTCTGGCCTTTTGGGACAAGAAGGTATATGGTATAAAGTACCTCCTGTCCAAAAATGAGCTCATTCTGACTTAAAATGAGCAAGTTATGACTATTTCAATATTTAGGTTTTTTCCGATTTAAAACGCTATAATCGGAGTTCTATAACTCACGACCATGAAATTTAAACTAGAAGCTCACGTTAACATGTGTAAGGTCCTGCCAAGATTTGGGAATTTTGGAGTTAAACTTGAGGTAGCTAATTTCTTAAGGAATTAATTAGAAATTGATTTTTGAAAAATAGTAAATGAATTTTAAAAATTCCGAGAAAATATATTTTCATCATGGGACTATATTATGCTAAATCCCAGAAAAGAAATATTTTTAGGACTGATTTGGTATTTTTCATGAAAATAGTTTAGTTACTTAACATATGAGTTAAATATGTTATGTGAAGTAATGAAAGTTGAAAATAGGATTTTATGGCTAGAGAATCCTATATAGAGTATATGCATATTTTTTTATGAGGGATTTGATAATTGGTGATGATATCTTATGAGTGTGGCATTTTGAATGATTAAATGCATTATATGGTAAAGCGTAAACAATTGAGGTAAATTGTTTATAAATTTAAGTAGTGATTAAAATATTGTTATAATATTAATGATGTTAGATTATGAGATTATTAAGTGATTGATAACATGAGGATATTCTTGAATCCTGGATAAATTATATTATAAATGTTTAATATTTATCTTTTATCTCATTTGATTGATTCTTTATATCATTATCCTCACGTTTATATTATGTTGAAAGTCATCTGTGGCTCATGAAGTGCATAGATGGACTTGGTATGATTATGACCGAGGATTGTTCGGTATAATCATAACCGTAATTGAATACACGATTATCTTTGGTAGTAGTGGTATGGATAATTTGTGGTCGTGATACTAATGAATACACAATTATCTTTGGTAGTAGTGTATGGATAATTTGTGGTCGTGATACTAATGAATACACGATTATCTTTTGCCTTGTAGTCGTAGATAATTTGTGGTCGTGATACTAATGAATACACGATTATCTTTTTCCGTAGTGCATGGATAATTTGTGGTCGTGATATTAATGAATACACAATTATCTTTGGTAGTAGTGCATTGATAATTTGTGGTCGTGATATTAATGAATACACAATTATCTTCGCCACAGTGCATGGATAATTTGTGGTCGTGATACTAATGAATACACGATTATCTTTGGTCAGTAGTGCATGGATAATTCGTGGTCGTGATACTTAATGAATATCCTCGGCTTTGTAGTGCGTGGATGATTCGATGATATGGATTAATTATCGAAATTTGAGTCTCAAAGAATGAAATATTAATTCATGGATGTGGTAACAGCTATCTTCTTTAGTAGTAGTGCATTGATAGACTTGGTATGATTATGACCACGGATTATTCAGTATATAATCACGATCAGAATTGAAAACACGAATATCCTTAGCCAAAGAAGGTGCATGGATAATTCATGGTTGTGATACTATTATTAAGTTGAGTCTCAAAGATTATTGGTTTTACGTTTGTATATCTTTAGCCTCAGTAGTGCAAAGATGAATAGTTAATGAATAGCTTTGGCGATTTCAAGATGAATTTAATATTTTCAAGGTATCCTCATCTCTTTATCATACCAGTCGTACCCTAATTTCGGTAGGGCTAAATTCCATAAGGAGGGAGATTGTGTGACCCCAGATTTTATCAATAAAGATTTAAATTTTGTCAAAATAATTTTTAATATTATGGTGTGAATTTGAGATAATATTATAGTTGTGGGTAGTATTTATAAATTTTGCAAAGTATGCAGTGGTTATATTATATTCGATTGGTCTGGGGAATATTCGGTTTAGCAGGAATATTCGTATAACGGCTCAATCATTGGTGGACCCTAGTATGTAATTATTGTCTTTGATTGAGAAAACGACAAAAATATTTTATTGAAATAACGGCGGAAGTTTTACCGCTGATCTTGTTGAACTACTTGGTAGTAAAAGTACAAGAATACGTCGTGTGGTTGCGTAGAAGCAGCACACGGTATTGATTATCGATGCTTATGTGAGAAGTCACTCGGTTTGATTCCATTATTGTCGATTAATAATATGAATTATTATAGCGATAATGACGTTTTGTTTTATTCAGTATTATTAACGTAATAAAATGAAACATCTTTTATATAAAATAGAATACTTTATTAAAGTTATTCTATAAATAGAATATATTATATTTTATTACGCATAGTGTTGCATAGTGTTTGCATAGTAAAATATTTTTATATAAATAGAATATATTATATTTTATTTAAAAGATTTTTCTTTAAATATGGACCGTCGAGTTAAAGTAAATCAATCTGGACCGCTTCATGGATTAGTTACTATGCATTCCATTTTCCTATAAATAAAGCTCATTCCTTCATTATTTTCTTTCACAATTCATTGAAACTCTAGAGAGAGAATTATAGAGAGGTTTATAGAGAGAAAGTTATAGAAGAAGAAGAGTATTCTCGCTACTTCACTACTTCTATATTCGCTTCTTTTACTGTAGGGGTGTTATTCTTTCTTCTTGAAGAGAACTTACATTATTCCATTCATTATTATTCTCTTGAATAACTTTTGTAAAAGTGGCATACCCTATACATAACCTCAGATACGCCAGACAATTCTATACTTGGTGAAATTCTTATGTTATTCCATTGCTTATTATTCTGCTGAATAACTTTTGTATACGCTGATTTACCCTATACTTGGTGACATTCTTTTTTTATTCTTTGGAACATCCTCGTTCATGTGTTTTACACCTACACAGTTCCGCTCTTTATCATTCTCATTGGAATATCCTATCCGTGTGTTTTACACGGATCCGGTTCCATCTTTATTATTCTCATTGAACATCCCGCTTGGTTGTGAATTTCACGACCGGTTCCGTTATTATTATTCGTTGAATAACTCCGTCTATGCTGCAATCTGCATGCGTGGTGATTTCTTTTGTTATTCCATTATTTATTATACCCAAATGGTTAAAACTTTGACTTCTATACTCCATGAAATTAGTAGAATATCCTCGATATTTGTGTTTCATCCAAAGATCTTTTCACTTTTAATATTCTTCCGATCATTCTTAAATTTTACTCTATGAAACGATATTATGTTGACAATTTGACGTTAATAATTCATGGATTAAATAATTCTTGAACTTGTTTTATTGAATTATTATGTCATTGTCATCATCCTCATGTTATATTATGTTATCTTTGGCTTTACGTGCATAGATGAACTTAGTATGATTATGACCGGGGATCATTCGGTATAATCACGACTTGATATAAATGATGTGACAAAAGTCCTCGGTGGCACTGTAATGCGATGATGGATAGTTTTTGGTATGATTATGACCAGGGGTGATTCGGTATAGTCGTGACCATTGATAATTTGATGAAAATCCTCGACTGCGGGTAATGCGGGGATGATTAGATGTGGTGGTTTTGTTATTAAAGTCGAGTCTCGATGATAAAAATTGATGAAAACCTTTTAAATTATAAAAGATAGTAGACTTTATTCTCTACTTGACTCTTTTAATGGATTACATATTCCATCGCAGTTAAACCGGTTGCCTATCAGTATTTTATCGGTTTAACATCATTGAAGGCTAATGATAATTTATTCGCATTATCTTAGTCATAATATTTCTTCTTTTGGCTAGTTGAGCTCACCCTTTCTTTCTTTTCACCGTTCTTCGTGAAATGTGAACATAAATTTGGACGAGCCTGGAAACGGAGTAATGGTCCGGAGGATAGCATTAGTAGTCCTCACTATTCGTGAAATAAAGTGATAATAGTTGTAATGAGGACTCCTTTTGAGTTTGTATAATATCTAGTAGATGATTTGTATTCAAACTCACGCTTTATGTCGATTATTACATACGACGCTTATATTAGTAAGTTGTATTTGAATTTATGTACCATGTAAGTGGCGACCCAAGATGGGTGACGATATACCTAATTTTGGGGGCTACACATTGTATTTAATATTCCCCTAAAAAACGAATATTCTCCAATTCAATCAAATATAATATAACAACTTGCATACTTTGCAGAATTTATAAATACTACCCACAACTATAACACTATAACAAATTCATACCATAATATTAAAAAAAATATTTCAAGAAATTTAAATATTTATTCATAAAATCTGGGGTCTCACACATTTGATGCAGGCCTCTACTGTATCATCACAAAGCCCCGTCATCCCAAAGCCGAAGACATCCGAAATTGAAAACATCCGAAGACATCCGAAGCCGAATACATTCGAAATCTGATTTGAAGCCATCCGCCATCCTAAAGCCAAACCGATCCGTAAGAACTCGATCCCGAAGACAAGTCCCGAACACATCTGTTATCGTCGCCCAACCTCGAAGCCCAACTCCCGAAATTAACAAAAAAAATCAATCTTTGTTTGTTTCATGGATCATATATGAAAAAGGATATGACTACACTTGTTACTGATTAAAAGTATTTTTAATTAAAAGGATTGGTTGAAGAAGATATAGTGCAGAAGATCTATCATGGTAGAGGAGAGAAAAAAATAGCGTGAATTTGAAAATGAAAAGGCTCCACAGTTTAATACTGCGGATGTAGTTTGATTTTTATAAAGGGGGTATTTTGGTCTTTTGTTCTGTCCGCAGTATTAAACTGCGGAATACTGAAAACTAAACTGAGGACGGGAGCTCTATTAATTCGTTCGATCTTCGGATAAAAAATCATAATATATTGTAAGATTAAACTTTTTTTTTATAATGTTTGGTATGAATCGATGTCGTTAACTTATTTATTTAACTTGTCTTTGTAAATAGGAAATCAGTTTGCCTTTTACGTTCCCAATAAGAATAGATGGAAGGGCTTAATTAGGTGCATATTATTAGTAGTTCACTATACAATTGGAAGTCTTGGGACCAAATTTAAAATACTAATTTGTTTCTCATATTATTTTCAAATATTAAATATTAATTTATTTTTCTTTCATTTTATTAATAAATTTTAAAAGAGTAATATCAAGATTTTATGTAATAAGACAACATATTAATTATATTTCTTTTCTCCTAAAATATTAGTTAAAAATGAACCGAAGGAGTAATTACTTTATTTGTTTCATAAAAAAATTATTTTGACATTATGACTTATGGGAAATGGATTCTGTCCGGACTCCCGGACAGGACCAAAATCCGGACCCTTAAATTTTATTTTATTTTTGGCTTTTTTTTTAGAACTAAAAAAAATAAAATTATGGAACTGAAATTTTTTCATAATATAATGTTTTGGGCGTGATTTGGATATCTATACCAAAAAATATATGTACAGGTTGCACAAACTGTACAGACATATTTTGTTATATGTATTTAAATCACACTCAAAACACTGTATTATGTAAAAATTTTAGTTCCATATTTTTTTATTTTTTTTTAGTTGTTCTAAAAAAAAGCAAAAAGAAAAACAAAAAAAAATCTGTATTTTAATAAAATACGGGAGTCCGAACTGGATCCGAACTCTTATGACCCATAAATATTAGTACTTGGTAGGCCAAACACTTTTAGATTATTTTAAATGGAAATTCTAATATACTACTCCCTTCATACCGTTTTGATTGACATTTAAGGATAAAGTAGTAATAAATATAATTAATGCTTTGTTGAATTATTTAAGTTGGATATAAAATTTCAATATTACTTTTATAAAATTTATTAATAAGATGAAAAAGAAACAAATTACTCTCTTCGTCATTGTTTATCTGTAGTTTTAAAGACTCAAATCTATTTATTTTTATTTGTAGTGTGTAGATTACAAAAAATATTAACAACTTAATTTTTGATATTATACCTACATTGAATACTAATTTGTTTCTTTTTCTTTTTCTAATAGTAGAGGGTAATATTAAAATTTTATATCAAATTTGATCGATCAATAAAACACTAATAGCATTAATTGATAATAACTTAATGAATTTGAATTAATTTTAAATTATAAATTTTATAGGTAAAGTTAAAAACTTAAAATTAGACTTTTTTGGTGTATTGCCAAAAGTAATTTAATTTTATAATGTCCCTTATTAATTATTATGTTCATTAACATGACCAAAATAATAGTCACTGTCATTAGGCCCATTACATGGTCAGATATGATTAGCATTAAAATTTGTGCATAATAATAAATATACGAGAGAAAATCTTGAATTTAATATTGTACTAATCTACTGCTCTATCCGCTTTTTTTTTTAATATAAGTCATTTTAAAGTTGTGTAAAAGTATTAAAAAATAATTATATAATATTAAATATAATATCGATTATTTATATTACTTTTATATTAGAAAAAGAGAATATTATTTATTGAGTAAAAAATAGTTAGAAAATCAAAGTTATATTTAATACATGGGATAATATTGAAAACTAAGCAATTAATACTTACTTGAAATTCTCAAACTACTTATACTATCTCTGTTCTTAAAAGATTGTCGTTTAAAGTTTTTGCACATGCATTAAGAAAGTCATTTAATACTATCATTTACTACATCCGTTCCAAAAAAATTGTCGTTTAAGGTTTTTACACATGAATTAAGAAAGTATCATTTACAAAGTAAAATTTATTTGAAATTTTATGAAAACTATTAATACAAGGGTGAGATTTTTTGGGGACAATGAGAGAAAGTAGAGGTAATATAGAAAAGTAAATAATTTATTCTCCTCAAAATTTGTAAACGACAAATATTTTGAAACAAATTTTTTTTTCTAAAACTATAATATTTTAGGAACGGAGGGAGTAACAATTAAAATTTATTTAAAATTTTATCACTATCCCTTTATGGGAAGTTAAAAACTATTAATACAAAGGAGAGAATTTATTGGGATAATGAGAGAATGTAAGGATAATATAGGAAAGTAAATAATTTATTCTACTCGAAAATTGTAAACAATAAATATTTTAAAATAAATTTTTATTTCTAAAACGATAATCTTTTAAGAACCGAGAGAATATTAAGGAACAAAAACAATCTCTAAACATTTGAAATCAAATTCAGTCAATTCACTAAAACCCTTTTAACGAATTTACTACACTCGAATATGGGGAATTCGATCACAAATGGGTTTATGCTATCTTAACCATGGTTAGCCTACAAACCAGAGTTTGTTATCTTCCCTATATAAGCATTCCAAACACTATGGCAGAGAAAGCAGAGCCAGTACTCGAAATATGGCGCTGCTGCCAATAGTGGGTTTATAATCCTTATAGAGGGGCGATAACGAACTTTGATTTATAGGCTAACCTACGCTGTCTACCATCAATCATCATCGTCTAAGGTAAGTTCTTGTTCATTTCTGGTTATTTTTTTCCAATTCCATGTTTAATTTATTTGGAAATGTATCTCTTTTTTCTGGAATGGGGGAAAGAGATTTTTGATTTTTCTACATTCAATCAGAAACCTTAGTTAACCGCGTTAGTTTTGATCTGGGTATTAAGCTTTGGCGTATAATTATTTGTTTTCTGCTAGTTTTGTTCTTTAGGCGTTTGGCGGAATGCTTCTATGGGATTTTATTGGGGGTTTATCAAGTTGCTGAATGAGTTGATTATTTAGTTATGTGGGTGTTTTCATAAGATGTTTCTCTAGTGATTATCATTTCTGGTGAAGTTTTATTTCTTGAAATCTTGGTGTTTTGGTGTAGGATATTGACTCTTCGGGTATTCCATTCTGCACTGGTATGATTCTTTTTTACTATGGCCATTTTTTTTCTCTATGTGAGCTGGGACCCATTAGAGGAGGACTTAAGGAAATATCAATTTTTACTTGCAAAAATATGTATCCTTACTAAATTATGGTTTTGTTTGCATTGAGCACTGACTAGATTTTAGCAATTATGTTAAGACTGCTGCTGTTACATTATTTTCCCCTAATTTTCTTCTTCTTTGTTTCTATTTTTATATGTGAACTGAATGAAATCTTAATACTGCATTGGGGTTCATAGACAAAACTTTGAGGGGTAATCAACTTGGCCTCTGGCGTACACTAGCATTTATGGCAAATTCTGGTGATGGCAATGCTTGCAACCACGAGTACTCTTCTGAATCAGTAAAAGAAAAAGGAAGTGGGAATAAGAGGAAGTTTTTGTCTGAATGTCCTTTAGATGTTCCAGTTGAGGGAATGCCCTCGTCTCTAACGGAATTCCCTAGATACGAATTGTTGGGGGAAAAACTTCGCAATGCACCCAGTAATTTGGGGTCATCAAGTGCAAGGTCTGATCACCCTAAAGAGGAAGAAGTGAAAGAGTGCCTGCTGGCTGATTGGAACGATCCAATTGCATGTCAATTTGAGGAACTTTTGTCTGATAGCTTGTATGCAACTTTTGCGAGTGCAATTAAGAAGCTTGCTGAATGTGGGTACAATGAAGAGGTTGCTGAGCAGGCTGTATTGAGGAGCGGCCTTTACTATGGTGATAAAGATCCTGTTTCAAACACTGTGGATGGTGCTTTGCTTTATTTGGGAAAAGGCAAGGGGTTTGATACTTCAAGACATCATTTATTTGAGGATTTGCAGAGTTTAGTAGAGTATACAATATTAGAGATGGTAAATGTGATGAGGGAAGTTAAGCCATCTTTATCTGTCGCAGAAGCAATGTGGTGCCTGCTAATATGTGACATGAACTTGTCTAATGCGTGTACAATGGAAGGAGACGTTTTGAGTGGTTTATGTGATAAGGAAGTTAGCAAGGAAAGCTCCTCTGATTCTACACTTCCCCAAATGAAAGCTGAGGGTCAATCATCTGAAACCATTGTCTTAAACCCCAGCAAGCCACTTGTCTCAAAACCATCAAATCCTGATCCTCAAAAGCCCCCCTCTGAGATACCCTTGGAAGGGGAATTCCCTAATTTTCTTAATGTTAAGATTCCAGTCCCTGGAGGTAAATCAATGACCATTACCGGAGGAATCCAAACAATTTCTCAAACAACTATCACAGAAGACAAATCTGGGGTTGCTAGGAAGTGTGGCTCGGGGAATTCCAAGAGAGATATTCTTCGGCAGAGGACATTACATATGGAAAAATACAGGGGTCGTATGTCTAAGGGGGCTTTCAAGTCCAAACTCACTAGCTTGGGTGGTCTGGTTTTGGATAAGAAACAAAAATCTCTACCCGATTCTTCTGCCGCATATATGAAGAATGTTTCCTCAAAGGAAAGTACTGCAGTGATAGCCAATGCCCCTCCTACATCTTTTTCACCTGCAACTGATACTCCTGCTACATTGCCTGTAAAAGATTTTGTTTCTGTAGCAGATAGCAAACTTTCAAAGTCAATTCCTCAAGAAACAAAACCTAGTGCGAATCCCCAAATTAGCACCCCTCCCTCTCCCAAGACTCCTGATTATTATGCTGGAATACCATATGATAATTCTAAGGGGAAGTATGTGCCACAAAATAAAAAGGATGAAATGTTATTGGCACTAGTTCCTCAGAAGCAGGCTCTGGAGAAAGCGCTCCAAGGATGGACAGATTGGGTGAATGACAAGGTAATGCAGGCTGCTCGAAGGCTTGGCAAAGACAAAGCAGAGCTGAAGGCTCTGAGGCAAGAGAGAGATGAAGCTGAAAAAATTACAAAAGAAAAGCAAATTTTGGAGGAGAACACCATGAAAAGGCTGTCAGAGATGGAGTTTGCATTAGGTAATGCTAGTGGACAGATTGACTTAACGAGCTCAGAAGTTAGCAGACTTGAGCTGGAAAATTCTTTCTTGAAGAAGGAGATGGAGGCTGCCAAATTAAAGGCTTTGGGGTCAGCTTCAGAGTTGCAGGAAGCTGTGCTAAGGGAGCAGGAGGCACTGAAGAAGTTTCAATCATGCGATTGGGAAAAGGGTTTATTGGTGGAGGAATTGACAACTTTTAAGCACCAAGCAGCTGGATTGCGGAAGGACTTAGAGAAGACTAAATGTCTTTACAACCAAAGTGAGGTATAGTTCTAACTAGTTGTAATATAATTTTTCCTTTCTTTGGCCGTCACAAAATTAAGTAGTTGAACCTGCTGGAACAAGGTGGGTCTATGTGAACAGCTATTTAATGTCACATATGACACACAAAAATATGGGTTCCTTGATTTCATCTGTTGCAGTTGCAATTGAAGTTCTTTTTTTTAGCTTCCCTTTTCCGTTAGCACTCTCGTAGATTGGTGAAATTCTTCAATTAGATTGATATGGACGTAAATATTTTAAAGTTGGCGACTGATATACATGTTGTTGCGGTTGTTGTTCCTTTTTTTCCTTTCCATTCTTTAAAAGCCATTACGTTTCCATATGATTTTTAAGCTTCTTTGCTATTATGCCCATCTCTGTTATTAAGCTTGTTAACATAATGCTAATCTGGTTTTATCATTTAGTACCATCTTACTGGGACAATGAAAATTTCAGGCTCTGTGGAAACAGGAGGAAAAGGAGAAGGTAAAAATTCTCGTTCAAGCTAGCTCCATAGGAAAGGAAAGAGAAAGACTTGAAACCCTGGCTAAGGAAGAGGGAGATAAGATCAGACAGAAGGCGGAATATGAGTTGCAGAAGTACAACAATAACATAAAAGAGCTTGAGGCAGAGATATCAAAATTGAGATTGGAGTCTGAATCTTCAAAAATAGCTGCACTTCGGTGGGGAATCAATTGGAGCTATGGCAGTGTCCCCACAGACAGTAAGAGTACCCCAGCTTTGCAGGGGTACCCGGTTCCCAATGTCCTTAAGAGGCTGCCAGTATTTCAGGACATATCTCGGGCTGGAGAGGTGAAGCAGGAGAGGGAGTGCGTGATGTGCATGACAGAGGACATATCTGTGATTTTCCTTCCATGTGCGCATCAGGTTCTTTGTGAAAATTGCAATGTGCTTCATGAGAAGCAAGGGATGAACGACTGTCCTTCTTGTAGGGCTCCAATCCAGATGCGGTTCACTGCTCGTTTTACTAAGAAGTAGCACCTTTACACCAGAAAAGCAGAGGGATTGGAAAGAGCAGAAATCAGATTATGTATTAGTTTTGGGAATTAGATTATACCTGAAAGATAGAAAACATTACAGTAAAGTGAAGAAAGGTAGAAAGTAAAATGGAGGAGTTGAGCCAGTGGAGTTCATTTAATGTTAGTTATATAAGCCTTTGAATGAGATCGTTGTCTTTGTGTTCTTCATTCTGTAGTATCCAGGTTGCAATTTTTTATTATATTTCTTCTTCTTACCTGATATTGGTTATAAACTTAAAACAACATGATAACGACTGATAATGTTCAATATGGAAGTTGGAATGTATTAAAATAATTTAGCTTTTGTTGTTAAACATCCTTATATTAGATGCACTTTTGGAAGTATGGATCTTTGATATACTTGTAGTCCCTGATGTTACGAGGACAACTGATGATCCGTTTGTCCGGGAAAAAAGAGTCCTACTTTCTTTGTAATTTCCATTGAAAACGACTCTTTTTGTAGTACAAGGAAGGCAATCATGAAGTTTGCATAGAGGGCGATCCTGTAAATTTCTAAACAAAATTGAAGGATGCAGCTTGTTGTCAGATTTATCAAGGAGCCACTTTACTTGGCCTCTCTTCATCCACCAGGGTATGTTTTCTTGCCCCATCTCTGCATCTTCATTTGCAAGGGTAATATGGCAGTTGGCATGGTTGTGTGTTATTGGCATATTGGTATGGGGATAGACTGGGATACATGGAGTGATGATAGAAAGGTTGTACTTGATATTGTCGGAGCAACAAAATAATGTTGTAAGAGCAAATATATATTTAACGACACTTTTGTAATTGTTCTATAAACACTTGGACTTTAAACCACATTTATTATCATTTTTGTTCGGACAATATCAACAGCCAAATGGTCTCACCTTCCATGTGTTGTGATGCTGATATATTTTGGAGATGGAATTCCTATTTGGTTGGATAGAAATTCAAAGTCAATGAAGGAAGAAGCTGTTTATGTTTCTTTTGGAAACCATCTTTAGAATTAATGCGGTACTTTTGGTATGGTACAAAAAATGGGCCTGGTGGTGAACTGGCTTCCTGCTTCCCTCTTGAGAATTTTAATGGAAGAGTACCCCTATGCTATGCACCTCCTCAACAATAAGTCTACTTTTGCACTGGATGGTTATGAAACAAATCTCAACTACTTTTTTTTTTTTCTTTTTTTCTTTTTTTTTTGTGCCTGGCTGGATATTCTCTTTCATAAGAATCACATAATTCAGATAAATACAAATCCTTTTGTAAACAGGTTACTCCACTATCAAATATTAATGGTTTAGATCAACCGTTATTGAGTTGCTCAGATTTAATTTAAAAAATTTATTGAATATAAAATAAAATTTGGTTGAGGCTCATTTAGCTACCAAATCAACCACGATTCCGAATCGAACCCGAGCAGTTTGAACTTTTCGAACAAATATGATCTGAGTATTAATAAAAAATTACAATTTGAGGAGATTTAAATAATTTATTAAATTTTAAAATTTGTTCATATTTAACTTATTTATATTTTGAATCGAGTTCGAATCGAAATTTTAATCCAACGGATATGAATCGAGCCCGACTGTTCAACCATTTTTAAAATGATATTAAGAGTTTGCATATACAATTTTGAGGGGAAAAAGGGATCTTAATTATTTTGATCATGTCCTTGTGGAATACAGTTCATTTACACTCCATCTTTTCTCTCCTTATATTTGACTTTTAGAGTTTCCTTTTAGTGTATTTGAAAATACAGTATCATTTGAATTTTTGACTTTCTTTCTTTCTTTCTTTCTTTATGCATGTTAAAATTTCCCTTAAAAAAATCTTTTTAATGACTTTTCTTATTATAAGTTTAATTAATCAGGTCTACAATTTAATTAATTTTTAAATGCCTAAACAATTAAAAAAAAAGCATTATATGGATTTGAAAACAACATAAATTATAGAGGATCTTAGTTTCACTGTTAATGTGTAAAGGTAACAGTGAGATTTATAGTATACTATTGTTATGCTACTACTACTCCCCAGTGGCCACTAGAATACAAAGCTCAAGTGAGGAAAACTAGGAAAGAACAGCTGTCATTATATTGATTATAATACGCGCGCGCATATATATATATATATATATATATATATATATATATATAGGAAATCTATTCGTGCCAACCAGTTGTCATGAATTTAGATTGAATGTGATAAATAATCAATAAATGGTCAGCCGACACAAGCTTCACCGATTTTTATTTTAATATATTAACAAATTCAAACTCACAACCTCCAGCTCCATACTCTTGTCAAATGACCACCCGAGCATCACGTGCCTAGCTGTTTATTTTTCACAAAAATTTGTCTTTATATTAAAACTTTACATTCCCCCAAAATCTATATATTATTATTATATTAAATTTAATATTATTATTCAACAATTCATAACTTATTATTATTTTTATGTTTCTAATTATTAATATCATTTTAAGTTATTAAGCAATTCTTATTATTATTATTCTTCTTCTTATTATTATTTTATAAATTATTAATATTGTTGTTGTTTCGATGATAGAAATAAATGACATATCTATTTATGAAAGTGGTAGAGTGAAATTTAAATGATGGAAGATTATAATAATTTATTTTACTAATCTTAATATTTATTTTTATATTTATTATTAATAATAAATATTAAGGTTAGTAAAATAAATTATTATAAGTCCCTCTGTTCACTTGTAAGTCCCTCCGTTCTTTAATATAAATCGTTTTAGAGAAATATTTTTGTCTCTTAATATAAGTCGTTTGAGAATTTTAAATAAATATTAATTGTTTAGTTTCCAATATTAGAGCATCTCCAAGAGTAGTAGTAAAAAAAAATCTTCAAATTGATGTTTGTTGACCTACGTGCTAATTTAAAAAGTATTAGTATTTGTTACTTTCATATTTTGTGTTTAATCAGTCTCTTCAATTTAATGAACTATACATCAAACCTGTCAAGCGTAATAAATATTTTTAGCCATTAATTGTAGATTTGAAGGGTCATGAGAAGGAGATTGCAGATTTAAAAAGTAAAAAAAATATTTGTTGACCTACGTGGCAATTTTAAGAGGTTGTTGAAAAGGATTTTTCTGATGTGACTTACCTATTTGAATTTCCCAAAGTGGTTGAATAGGCTGTTGGAGAAGCTCTTATCCCAATTATTAAATATAATTTTGGTTCTCTCACTATTTTTTGTCCAATAAATAACATTATCTTTTTTTCAATACAAGGGCAATATAGACAATTGATATTATATTTAATGTAATACAATCATTTTCTTAATACTTGTGCATAACTCTAAAACGATTTATATTAAGAAACGGATGGAATATTACTTTTTCTCATTGTCTCAGACTCTGAGTATTAGTAGTTTTCAACTTCTTATACATACAAAAATAGTAATGAAATTTTATACAAATTATAACTATTACTATATGACTTAAGACGTAATCACACATATTAAGAGTGGCCACATCATAATGTCAGCTTTCTCTCTTATATAGATTTAGACGTGACAAATTGTTTAAAGTGAACATGATTTAACGGATTTTTTAACGATTTGTAAATAAATAAAAGTATAATGAATTTACGGTAAGAAAAAACGGTTGAATACGTGATTCACTTGTAAGTTGACATAAATCAGACGTGGCAAACCGTTTAAAGTGAACATGATTTAACGAATTTTCTAACAGTTTATAAGTGAATAAAAATATAATTAATTGACCGTAAGAAAAACGGTTAAGTGGCTCACTTCTAAGTTGACATAAAATATAATGACCAAAATAATATTTATCTCCATAAAAGCATATGGTCCCACTCCCATGCCGGATTTGTTTTATTTTTGCTCAAGATCGTTCATATTTGCATGGATTAGTCGTGTTTCATGACATTAATTAATTTCACTAAAATGAAAATGACATTAATAATTAACTTCTTAATTCAAGGACTAGCTAGCTAGATAGGATAAATACGTACTTGCTTCTAGATATAATAATTTGCAAATTAATACGGAATTGATAATTTCTTTTTTATTATTTCCTCCATCCCAAAGTCTTACTAATTTTATTTATTTTAAATATTTTAAAAAAATTATACCTAATTATGAAAAATATTCTTAATATACTTTATAAAAATAAAATTTTTAAACATAACTTTTATATTTGAGAAAAGGGGTGACGACATTATGTTGCATTCTTGGTGTTTCTATATAGGTATTGAATAATTTCTTATTTTATTTATAGCTAACCAGATATTACCGATAAGAATGGATGGAATATTAATTATTAATTTGCTTATAAAATTAGAACTACTATCCCAAACTTTGACCTAGCTAATACATCTTACAATTTAATATATAAGTGATGATTGACTATAGTCAACCAAGCAAGAAGAAGAAAATTAATAGAGGTCGTATTTATTATTTCAAGTTTAAAAAAAATAAATTAAAAAAAAAAGAAGAGAAAAAAAAAACACATAAAAAATTAATGTTTTGTTTGAATTGAGACTAGGAAATCCATAAACATTAATTTGTCCACCAGAAACCATAGGAGTGGTGTACGCCGTATTTTAGGTGACGTGGCGTTCCATGGAAAAATCCTTGTTTGAATTGCCTGATTTGGGAGTCGTTGGTTTAATGGAGTATTATTATTATTTTTTATTAAAAGATGATGATAAATTTATGTCTAATTAAAATTATGAAATTTATTAATATATAAAATTAATATAAATTATAAGAGAATCTCACTTATTACACATCTTAATATTAATATTTATCCACATAATTGATAATTAAAAATTAACATAAATTTTCATAATATATATATATATATATATATATATATATATATTTTTTTCCTAATTCATTTCTCTAATATCTAATTAACCACTAGCACCACCACCTTAGCCTTGTTGGAGCAGTTGGTTAGCCCCTTCCCTGGTGGATTAAAAATAATTTAAAATACATTTAGAAATATTTTAATATGTAGTAACCCTCTAAAAATGTTTTTTGTGGGTACGTAGAGATGTTATTTAAATTTAATTATTTTCTATTGGAGGAAGCTCTAACGTATTTATTGAAATATTTTTACAAAAAACTTCAACTCGAAAGAATGTAGAGAATCGAGTAGTCTCTCACTCACATAAGTGTGTGTGTGTGTGTGAACTTACTTATTATTTATTTGAGGAACTATCAAATTTAGTTGTGTAAATCTATTTCCAAAATTTATCTCACTACGTACAACAAGTGGCAATGTTTCGGTAAATATATATACACCAAGTCTTGTACTAATTTCATGTCAACAAACTCAACTCTTATAATGAGTTCATGAAAAATGTTATGAAGCCATAAATCACAATAAAAATAAATTTATTTTAAGCATAATTTTCTATAGAAATCACTCCAACCCATGAAATATCTTGGAACAAAGCAAACTTCCACACTTTTAACAATTACCAAATGTTTGGCTTGGATACTTCTTGGATGGATTCAATTAATAACAAGTTTATTTTCGGATAAATTAATTAATTAATTAATAAAATTATAATATACATAAAATTTTGTCTATATATTAATATTTTATTAATTAATTAAATAATTTATTCAAAAATAAACTTGATATTAACAACTTGCTTGTTGGATGAAGGCCCATCTTTATAAAAACTCTCTCTGTTTTATGTAAAAAGGCTAAAAGGTTGAAGCCAATCTCTCTCCCGAAGTTTGCTGGCAGAGTATAGAAACCTCACAGCTTCACTAAGCCCTAAATGTATGCCAAGTGGCACCAACCCATTCCCCAAAAAGACTTCTACCTATTTTATACTATGTCCACTAGCAACCAACCCAATTAATTTTAAATTAATAAATCAATTATCTTTTGCCATATCATAATCTTCCACTTGATGCCAAGCCAAAGCCATAAAAACAGAAAGAGAGAGAGATTAACACCAACACAACTTGACCTCCTTTCAGGCAATCAACAACACATTTCATTCATCTTCTTTTTCAAACACCCTTTTTATTTCTCTGCAATGCTTAAAATACTCAACAGAAACCTCAAGCGCCTCTGTTCCAGAATCCGGTGGCCGGTTCGTCGCAGCTCCAAACCAAAAGTTGTGATCAAAAGGTTAGAAAAATCCAACTCCAAACCTCTAAAAGAATCGTCAATTACAAATGGCTCTGCAACCATTCATCCAAATGCTCATCTGGGTGGTTCAAGATCGAGAAAGTCAATTCGTGTAGCGACATTTAATGCTGCTCTGTTCTCCATGGCACCTGCAGTTCCAAAAACAGACTATGGAAATGCTAAGCACTCAACTGATTGTAATTTAAGAGCTAATTCCATGGTTGATCGACCCAAAAGTATACTGAAACAGAGTCCCCTGCATCCCAGTTCAATAAACCCTCAGGAAAATCTATCAAAGCAACAAAAATTTGCAAAATCGAAGTTAAGGGTTTCTATTAATTTACCAGATAATGAGATTTCCTTGAAGCGAAATGGGCAATTAGGCCATGTTGAAGATGATAAAGTGGGTTCTAGTAGTAGAATTTTGAAAGGAAAGGGACAGTTGAGATCCGTCTTCAGTTTGCCTTCAAATGGGGTGACTGTAATTGATGGACAGAGCTATATGAGTACAAGAACGGTGGTTGAAGTATTGAGAGAATTGGATGCTGATATATTGGCTCTGCAAGATGTGAAGGCTGAAGAAGAGAAAGATATGAAGCCTTTGTCTGATTTAGCTGTTGCTTTGGGGATGAATTACGTGTTTGCAGAAAGTTGGGCACCGGAATATGGTAATGCAATTTTGTCGAAATGGCCGATTAAGAGGTCGAAGATTCAGAAGATTTTTGATGACTCTGATTTCAGGTTCTTTAAATTCTTCCTACCACTAAACAATTTAGTCTTCAATTTTTATTTTTATTTTCTTGTTTGGATTTGATGAAAATGAACAGTATCTAACAAAATTATCCATTGCAAAAGTTGACTAATTAGTCTAGAATTTTTCATGAAAGTTTTTTTTGTGATTATTCATGTAACTTTTTATAAATTTTGTAATAAATTGAAAGTTATTTACTCCCTAGGTCCCATTTTATTTGCTACCAAAATTAATTCTGGAACATAGTGTTAATTTTGCATATTCTTAGGGGTTTTGCTTACCTATGAGATTTCTGGACCAAAATCTCAATTTGTCTACCAGAAGAAGCCAGTCTGTTTGTATATTAAAGTCTGATTCTTTCCTTTTACAGCAACATGGGTTTGTCAAGATTTGGAACAGCTGTATGCTGTGATGTAGAACTGATATTCTACCTACTCCTTAACTTTTTTTAGGCTGGTCTCTTGGTTTCTTTTTACACGTGATCATTTGCAAATTATTCCTGATGAA
Organism: Panax quinquefolius; assembly: GCA_020205615.1. Classification (NCBI taxonomy): domain Eukaryota; kingdom Viridiplantae; phylum Streptophyta; class Magnoliopsida; order Apiales; family Araliaceae; genus Panax; species Panax quinquefolius. The sequence continues at coordinate 8,746,298 of CM035155.1, read as the reverse complement.
ATGAGTAATTAAATTGTTACCAAATGTCTAACTTACTCAAAAATTGCATGAAGTTCAAAATTGAAATATTTGCTGAACTGAGTAGTTAGAATTGAAGGCTCTTATGACTTCTTTCATGAAAAAGATCGATGATTATTTATTCATTCTAATTATTGGTGCTTCTGCTATTTAGTCCTGTCACTTTGTGGATGGATCCAATGAATATACCTACTGTGTGTTTTTTTTCTTTCTGGGAAAGATACTTCATATAAAAGAATGTTTCAATCATCTGTCATTGTTATAGTTTAGAAGCTTCACTACTGTTTATATCTGCTTTTCCCACTTTTTTCACATTTCTTTCTTCGCGTTTAGTTTATGAAACTCATTAACGTCTTTTTGTCTTTCACATTCCAATGAGCGCTACTGATCTGTAGAATCTTCTTCGTGAGAAATTCATAATCAGTTTGAAACTGAACGTAAGATGTAATGTTAGCTTAATGCAGGATGCAAAATCCATCTGAAAGATAGGAAATGTCAAAAACTTTCTGGAGTTTAATGATCATAGGAATAGTTGAATTAAGAAATGGAACCAAGTTCTCTAAAAATGAAGTCTGAAAAATAAAATCTCACATATTAATTAGATGATTATATGACTCCATGTTCTTTAAAAATGATGTAGGAATGTTCTAAAGGCCACAGTTGATGTTCCCCAAACAGGAGAAGTTGATTTCCACTGCACTCATCTTGATCATCTAGATGAGAATTGGCGAATGAAACAGATAAAAGCAATAATTGAATCCAATGACACACACCACATTTTAGCTGGAGGCCTCAATTCTCTTGACGAAACAGATTACTCATCAGAAAGGTGGACCGATATTGTAAAGGTAAGAACTTCAGCTCGATTATTACTTCATTTTCAAAAAGGTTACTACTGAAAATGTATCAACTGAAACCTTAATGCAAGTGCTACAGTATTATGAAGAGATGGGAAAACCAACACCAAAGCATGAGGTGATGAGGTTTCTAAAGAGTAAACAGTACACGGATGCTAAGGACTTTGCTGGAGAGTGCGAGTCTGTAGTTATGATCGCGAAAGGGCAAAGTACGAGACCCGGTCTAGGCCTCTTAACTTAAATCTTTTTAGTGAATCGAATTTACTTGTCTTTTAGAAGGCTTGAACATTATATATATGTTGTGTAATGCAGGTGTGCAGGGGACATGCAAGTATGGAACTCGGGTGGATTGCGTATTGTTATCACCAGACTCACCCTACAAGTTTATTCCTGGTTCCTACTCAGTGGTCTCATCAAAAGGGACTTCTGATCATCACATTGTGAAAGTAGATGTAACAAAAGTAGATAATAATTCTCAACAGCTTGTCAGTAGGAAGCGGCGACAACCCAAGCAGAAAATTGTAAAGATAACAAATTCTTCTTCATCGTCAAAAGGTATATGGAGAACAACCACAAACAAGAGATAGATAGATAGATAGAGTACTACGTATCTGACTTGTTTTATTGATTTGAATTGGATTTGGTTTATTTCTCTTTTATGTGAGACAGGGAGCAGAAGATTTTGATGCTGCTTATACCTGTCAGAAAGATATTAAGTAGTTAGTATTGGTGTTTGATTTTCTTTTTTTGCTTTTCAAAGAGTTTATATATAGATGAGTTTATTGATCTCATCTGTACGTCTTCTTCATAAAATTATTGGTTGTGTTTTTGTACAAGTTTCTGTTATTATTATTGCCAATCTGATCAGGTGGTAATTATCATGCACACCAGAGTGTCCCTTTCAAGTTTCAATGCAAGAATTAAGTTTATAAGAAATACTACTAGATTACAACTTTGACTAAAATGGCTTAGTGTCAAAGCATGGCCCTCTGGCTTGTGTTAGTCTTTATCAATGCTGACTACCGACTAGGGATAATGATCAAACAATCTATCTGGAAACCACTTAAGATTGAAGCCTCCAACTTTATGTCTTCTATCAAACAAACACACACATTGCTCCTTGTCAAGTTAATTATAAACTTGTATTGTATTGGATAGATATGTTGGTTATTTAACCGTGTGATTCTAGTGATAAGTGTCTTTCAATACATAGATCAATAGTTCAATACTCTTAATGATTTTTTTTACTTCACCTAAACACCAAACATGATTTATTATTCGGAATCTATTTATTAAAATCTATGTGCGTCGTCCAGTGGTTGACTTATTGCCCATCAAATTCCACGTAAAATAATGATAATAAAATTTTGCCTGAGCTTTTTTTTTTTGGCCGATCTATAGGAAGAGCGGATGCATATATGTACTAAATCCTCGAGCAATGATACCATGAAAGTTTTTGCGGATTATGCAGTAGAATTTTCAGGGTAATTTGGGCAGAAACTTTCAGATTCTCCCTCAGTCCATAAAAATGAGAGTTGTAGCTAATCTTTCTGCATTTTTTTCTTGGCAAGAAGAATACTTTAGAGAATGGTCCTGCCTGCCTTCATATGAGGAGGGGACTTGTGCCAAATAGTTCACCCCTTTTAGAAATTTTCATTTGCAATGGAGAGGAGTATTACCCAAAATTTTGTACAGAAGATCACCAATACCTATCCTGTTAATTCCCAGACTTTCTTCCCAAAATTAACAACAGCAAGCAACTAATTACTCAATTTCTCCCTCTAGGATACCCGAAATTGGCCGAGTTTAAATTCCTCCCATCTCCAACAACTCCAAGGGGGTGTATTTTAAATACTTTTTTTAAGTGATATATTTTTGTAGAGTTTGTGAATTTTAATGACTTAAAGATTTTAAAAACTTTTTTAAAATGACTTTTATAGACTTCATGAAATAAGTAACGGATTTTAATAGACTTTTTACCAAGTTTTTGATAGACTTTTGTATACTTCTAATATATCTCAAGAAAACATATTAATTGTTAATTAAATGTAAGATACGATCTCTCCTCTTTTTCATGAACTAGAGGAAATCTCATTATTTTATTAAATTATTATGGCATGAGATTTTATATATGTTGAAAGCATTCACATTATTCTACTCATTTCATGATAAATTTGGATACTCGAATACCAATAAAACTTTAGAAGCTACAGACACAACACAAAAATTAAGCTCACTTTTCATTGAACTATATATACTATATATGCGTACGTTTTTTTAGTAGGAGTACCAAACTCTGTTTTTCACAAAATAATATGACAATAAAAATCTATATGATCAAAAGTCGTAAAACTTCATATATGTGAGTAAATTGCCACCAAATTATAGAAAATTTACCACAATTGGGTACCAAAAATCACCCATCTTTGTAATCACCAAAATAAACTCAAAATAATTTAAAAGTTTTAAGAATTTCAAAACGATTGCCCTTGTTACCGGTTATTCTTATTATTATGATTGACATATCTCCACATGTCAGAAGTTATACCACTCCTCCATTCATTAGCATGCTCACGTTGTTGCTATTGAGTTTCAAAAACTTGTTTCGAATTATCTACTTGATTGACTGATAACGACGAAGATGGTGAAGATCACTCGTTATCTAGTTCAATAGAAAATTAATCTGAACGACACTCCTTACGAAGAAAATTGTGGAGTCTTACACAAGCTAGTACAAGCTCTGCTTGAGTTTTATAAGGAAATGGAGGTGCAGACTTGAAAATTGTGAATCTCGATTTAAATATACCAAATATTCTCTCAATTACGTTCTTTAAAGAAGCATGACGAAGATTGAACAAGTCGATTGCATTTTCGGGGTCACGACCCAGTCCAACAAAATCTTGAAGATGATATCGAACTCCTAGAAAAGGAGTTAAAATTACCAATAGTAGCTTCAAAATGAGTCACTAATGAAGGTGCCTTGTGATGTGGTCATAAAGTATAAACCAGTACTCTTTCGATCTTTCCTTTAAAGCAAAGTGAATTGATAACCATCTCCACCAAAATACATTAGTTAGTTTCAAAAATCTCTAAATCAAAAATATAATCTCTCATCTTTAGCATATGACTCATCAGAGAATGAATATTACCATCACAAATTCACAATCCCTAGGGGGTATATAAAATAAATAATAAACAAAAAACATTCGTATAATGAACCTAGATTCATATAATAATACTTCTATAAAAATTCAATAAAAATAATTATGAATTTAAAGTGTAGTGTAATGGGTGGTTAGTAAAGGCCCAATGAATTTTTCCTCTCATTTTCCAAGTTCCAGTCGGGAAAACAAAAAGAAAAAAAAATACGCGCATCCTACATATTACAAAACATCATACAAAAAATCCAGAAAAACCTAATCACACCAAAGTGAAAAAAATTTAGGACAAAATCATGCATAAATTAAAGGGGCAAATTATATACCTCTACATCCCAGAAATTTTCCAACCTCGATATGTGTGCCATATGCAATAAAGTATGCTGTTGTGCTCTGCGAATTTGTATATTTTATATAAAGCCCAAGTAAAAACTAACCTAATTAATTATGAGCAAAAATCCTTGGAACAAAAAAAGAAGTCCAAAAAAGAAGTAATGCAGATTCTGACGAAGCAGAGCTTAAAACAACCAAAGATATGCAATGTATAAGGCGTGATGATGATGGCAATGACAAAATCTCTCTTTTAATTATTAGAATAGTTTTTTTTACTGACGATTTGAATTTTCACCTTTGTATTTAATATTTAGAAGTTTTTAGAGATGAATTTAGACTTTGAATATTGGTTGATATAGAAATATGAAAAATGTACGACTTTTTGACCAAAATACTTATAAAAGTACGTTATAAAAGTTGTAATTGAATACTATTAAATTTTTATAAAATCTTTAAACGTTTTGATTGAATACAACCAAACTTTAAAAATGTTAATTGAATATAACCTCCTAAATCAATGTCTAGTAATCATCATAATCTCTGAAATATAGTAATCACTTCAACGCTTGCAATTGCTTAAACGAATCATCACGCATTGATAAGAATTGAACTAAATTTTTTAAATAAACGATCTAGCAATGCTGTTACCGCTAGCTACTATGAATCTCCGAGCACACAGTACTACTTTTTTTTCTTCTCAACATCTCCTACTATGTCGTATTTTGCACGACAATTGTATTATTAAAGTTATAGTTTGCTTTCTGTACCATATATTTGGCGACTCAGAATGGGTGTTGTATACCTATTTTGGGGGCGTCACAGTTGGTATCAAAGCTTAGGGATATGGTCTCTGGCAGAGATCGGGGAATAGAACTAGGAGGGGAGAGATGAGTAAATCCTTCGCTAGTGTATCCTATATAAGCTTATTTGTTGGTCGGTCATAATATAGGGATATTATGTGATATGTTAATTTGTTTAATTAACCTTTGTTTTATGGCAGTATTTAAGAATGGCTGCTGAGAACATTAACAATGGAGTGTATGAGACTGTGGAACAACCTTTAGTCATAAACCAGGAGAACGTGCAACATGAAGGCAATATTCCTCCTGTAAACAACGCTACCGAGCAAACGATGAATGATGGAATGTTTAGGAGCTTTTTGCAGTTCATGCAAAATCAGACGAAGGAGACTCGTGTACAAAATACAGGTGGAAATGATGGCAACGCTGCATGATCTGTCCATGACCCAAGCGATTCAAGGAGTTGGGACCACCAAATTTACGGGAAAGCCCGATCCGATTAAGGCAGAAACATGGGTCAAGCAAATCACCAAGATATTCGATGTCTTAGGTAAAAGTAGTATGCACACAAGCCAATCATGTTTGATGATAAAGCATATACTTTGTAACAATCTTATTTATTTATTAATAAAAGTATTAATTTATTAAAGGCTTTTAATTATCTACGTGATCTTTGTTTTATAATATGTGATAAACCCATAGTTTTAAGCAATGCTTTTAGAATAATGATTATGATCATTCTAATGAGATCTAAATTCTTAGAAAGCTTAAAACTAAAATAGTTCCCAATCATTGGATTACTAAATTGGGGATTAGTGAATCCAGATAGATTGGTACATACGTTGTTTCTTTCATTGGAGGAGGATGATTGATCTCATTATCATTTGTGTGGAGACACTTAAAGCAAGTATGTAGGTGCTTATTAGAGAATAAGTTCATCGAACGTGGCTCACTAAGGAATACCTAATGGAGTTTTACTTGCATTTGTCAATAGGAATTCTGTAGTGATAGTAGTCTGAGTGATCCTTGGACTTGAGATCATCATAGTATCTTGTGTATGATGAGTTATACTTTGACTTATTCCTTAAGACCCTTAGGGTATATCAAAGGGTATGCTTGGGTATAATAAATTGTACATGGAGATAATGTATGATCAATAAAGAATTTACCACTTCTAGTAAAGAAGAGAAATGTCCTATGTGATTCGATAAATGACAACCCAAAGAGTCCTTGGCAAGCGCGAATGAAATTAGAAAGGAGTTTCTAATTTGCATTATTTGAGTTGTGCATTTAAGAGTCGAAATACATATAATTAAATAAAATTAGACTTGATGTAAATTCCATGTCTTATATTTAATTGGGGACATTGTATGGTGGAAGGATTGAATTGTCTGGTAACTATTTACTCAAAGGTTCTTTTATGATTAATGTTGAAATCTATATTATCCGGAAAGCCGTTGATCGCTAGGGAGGATTATCCCTATTGTAGAATAAATATTATTTATTTAAATAAATTAATAGTTTAATTTATTTATTTAAATAAGATTAGAATTATTCTAATTGATTTATTCACAACCTATTTAATATGGAGAACCTAAAGGGTCACACCATAAAAAAGAAGAATAATTATTTAAGAAGTTAATGACATAATCGTAATAATAAGTTAAGTATATTTAATTTAATCTATGGTGATAGAATAAATTAAATAGTTTAATATTTATTATTTGATATTTTAGAAATATTAAATATAAATTAATAAGAGGAATCTTATTATTATTACTACTATTACTATTATTTAATTCCTAAAGGAGTTTGAGAATTAATTAATAAAAGTACTCTCATTTATTCCTAATAAGATTAGGAGGTTAATTAATTAAAAGTTTAATTAATTATTCCTAATAAGATTGGGAGCTTAATTAATTAAAAGAATTTAATTAATTAAATAAAACCCAATTTCTTAATTGTTAAGGAAGGTTGCCCACATCTATAAATAAGAGGAGTTTTATTATGGGTGTAGGGGTAGTTGACTTTTTCACAACACACTTAATTCCAATAGTTGGGAGAGGACGCCTTTTCTATAGAGATAGAAAATTAGGGTTTTGCCAAATACTCATCTTCTTGAATTCTTCTTCTTCCTCGGTGGATCACCTCTAGAGGCCAAACACTTGGGTGGCTAACGTTGATCAAAGGAAGGAACCAAACCCGGTGGATTCAAGTTGAACGCGAAAAGGATTGGAGGTGAACTTGTACCTGAGGAAGCTCGGATCTCCAAGGGTATGATTCTTGTTCTTTCTTTTCGTTTAATTAATAATTGCGCATAAAGGGTGATCCGGGTATATGGTTTGTAAAATTTTAAACTCTGATTTTTACACATTTCCGTAAATTTTGTGCAATTTGATTGCGTTCATGAATATTACAAACCTAACAGTGGTATCCGAGCCAAACCTTTATGCGAATTATTAATTGTTTAATTTGATATGTATATTGATATGTATTTAGAATAATTTAATTGGGCATAATTTTAGTGTATAAAATTTATTTAATAAAAAAAACGGTTATTGATTTCCGAAAATGTGTTGGAAATGGCAAACTGTTTTCGTTTTTTTGTTCCGTTATTTCCGTGGCCTGCTTCAGTGCTTGAGTGATTCCATGGTATTCAATTATCCTGTTAACTCCCACGTGGCAGGAAGTATTCATGTAATATATAAGAATTCATTTGATAATTGAAGGTCTTGATTACGTGAATTGTTTTTTAAAGGAGATGCGAATTATTATTATTTTATATATATATATATATATATAAATAATATTCTTAATTATATTATAATTAAAAAAAGTTTATTTTAATTTTAAAATAAAAAGTTTATTTTAATTTTAAAATAAAAGTTTATTTTAATTTTAAAATTGAATTTCATGCTAACTAATTAGAGTTGGAATTAAATTTCATGATAACTAATTGGAGTTGAAATTGAATCCTAATTTTCTTAAATAAAGGAGTTTATTTAGATATGGAATAAGATTTCATATTATTCAAAATAAAGGAGTTTATTTGTGAATAGGAAAAAGAAAATCCAATTTCCTTAAATAAAGGGGTTTATTTAGATATGAAATAAGATTTCATATTATTCAAAATAAAAGAGTTTATTTGTGAATAGGAAAAGAGAATACGTGTTTCTTTTAATAATTTTTTTTACATGGAATTGGATTCCATAATTAATTAAAATAAAGGAGTTTATTTTGATTAAGGATTTTGATTAAAATAAAATAGTTTATTTTATTCAAAATTAGATAAATTAAAATAAAATAGTTTTATTTTGATTTAAATTTGGATTAAAATAAAGGAGTTTATTTTGATTCAAAATTAGATTTTATACTAACTAAATTTTCCCATTAAATGATATCAATATATATATTAAATGTTTCTAATTCATGAGATGAATGTTATTTATTGATGCGTATGGTGATGTGTATGATAATAAATGGGATTGATTATGGACTATCACCAATGTGATTGGATTTTATTTTAGTTGGATGCATGAATGAATGAGTTTTATTAAATGGGGTCTCACTGCGTCTTCGCCTTCTCTAATTTTTTCTTAATGTAAATTTTAACTCCCTCCTATGTACTTCTCCTTGACTGTTGATCAAGGTTTCTATTTATTTTAAAATAGTTTTGTAATAGGAATAGTTAGAATTAATTTTGAAGAATTAGAGATCAATGATCAAAGAGCGCTTGAAGACCCGTTTATAATGGAGCCCAGGTTTAAATGTAATAGTTATATTTAAATATTAATTCTTGCAACCCTAGGGTTTGACCTTTTGGTTCACTTGGTGGCTCTAGTGAACCAAACTAGAATAAAGTCCATAATCAATCCGGGTTGAATATAGTATTCTATATGTGCATGCTTGTACTATATATATATTATATATTATGCAAACATGCTTCACATGTTAATTAATATGACTCGTATTTTATATATATATGTGCATGCGCGCTAAACAAGATGAGACAAATTAATAACAAATCCCTCAAATTTTTATATTAAGTCCTAAGCGTTCAAAGATATTTGAAATATCGAACGTCGCCTTCTAGCATGATAAAATTAATAGAGTATTAAATATTTAATATGCGTTTATTGTGTCACCACAAGGCAAGTATTAAGTATTTAAGATGTTAATTTATCACATTTGATGCTTATAAAGAAAATTGAACAGTATTGTTTTGTTGTGTCACCACAAGGACGATATTTTTCTCTTTTGAATATATGGAGTGCTAGGTTGGACTTAACTTAAATCATTTTAGTTCGGATGTGCACACACTTAACCATTTTGATTTAAGAGGCAAAATACAAGGAGTTACATAGTTGATGTAATTGGCAAGAGTTGTCTACCTATTTATTTATATATAGTTTGTTGTGTCACCACAAGGTTATATACATTTGAAATGGGATCCTTATTCTCACTAGCAAATCTTTAATTAGATTTCGCCGAACTATATAATTGAGGGTAATATAGTTTGAAGAAAATAGTGGGAGATACCAATTTAAAATAAGACCTAATTTATTTTGGTAATTAATAAAAGAATGTATGTTAAAATGTTGTTAATTACAAATTCATTTACAGAATTTTACAATGTCTAAATTACTATCATCATGCGAAGCATATTAGATGGTATTTAATCTGGATAGAATTAAATGGATCGTTAAGGAAATTGAGAATAGTTCTCACTACCGAAAAGCTATCTTATATCCTTAATATGCCTATCCCTGCAATGGTTGTAGATAATGCCTCTGAGGAAGAGATTGCTACTTTTAGAAAGTGGCAAGATGATGCACAGTTGGCTCAATGCATCATTCTCGTATCCATGAGTAACAAGCTTTAGCGTCAGCCTGAAACTATGGATACTTCTACTATAATCCTGCATGTCAAGTAGTTGATGGTGAGAAAAGTAGGACTAATAGATATTAGATATCTAAGGAGCTCTTCCGATCTAGAATGACCGATGACACTATAGTACAGATAAAAGTCCTTAACATGATCAATTTGATTGAATAATTAGGACAATGGGTTTTGTCATGGATGGAGAGTTGAGCCAAGATTTGATCTTGCACTCACTCCCGGACTCCTTTCACAATTGTTGTGAATTTTTCATATGAACAAGCTAGATATCAGCCTCGCTAATTTGCTTAACATGTTGAAAAATGTTGAGAGTCACTTTCCAACCAAGAAAAACCATGTCTTACTGGTAGGGGCCAAAGGATCTTCTGAAAAGAAGAACAATTCTAAGAAGGAAAATTGAAAGGGCAAAAACAAAGGATAATAAGAACAAAACTGATACGGATAGCAAATGAGTTTGCTTCCACTGCAATAAGCCTGGACACTGAAAGAAACTGTGAGAAGTACCTTGCAGAGGCTAACCAAAGAAGCTTAGTGAAGTTTCGGTTACAAATACAAATTTGTTCATGATTTAAAATAAATTTTTCTTTAAGTCAAGGTTCTACTTGGGTATTGGATATTGACTTTGGTTATCATAAATATAGATTTATGAAGGGACCAAGCAGAAGTTGAAGGCTAAACAAATATAAGCAATCCTATGTGTGGGAAATGAAGCAAAGGTTGACGCATTAGCCATATGAACTTATAGTTTAGCAATCCCTATGGGCAAATCTATTAAGTCAATAAGTTGTTATTGTATTCTAGTACTTGTTGGAAACGTTATTTCCATTTTATTGTTGGACAATGAAATCTTTGGTATTATATTTAAGAACAATTGTTGTTCTATTTATAATAATAATAATGTTTTGTATAGAACTGGAATATTACTTAATGGATTTTATATACTTGACTTACGTGAAAATAATTTTACAAATTGAACAAACTAGTTTAAGAAAAGGAGATGTTCATTCAAAGAGTTGAATGTATGTATTTGTTGAAATACAAGTGTGAATTATTTGAAAGGTTCAAAGAATTCAGAAGTGAAACAAATTGACAAAGTATTCAGATTCTTTGATTAGATCAAGGAATAAATACTTATGCAATAAGTTTCTAGATCATCTTAAATGGTTTTCTCATAATGAATGCCTCCTGATACGCAATAATTGATTGATGTATCTGAATGGAAAAATCGTATCTTGTTGGACATGGTGCGGTCCATAATGATTTTACCAACATTCCAGTATCCTTCTAGGATCATGTCCTAGAAATGGCTGCATATCTACGAAAAGGTAACCTCAAAATCCGGCCCCAAGACTCCATAAAAGTTATGGACATGGAGGATTCCTAATCTTAAATATGTTAAGATAAGGGTTGTCCAACTTATGTGAAAAAGGTTTCAAAGGATAAGCTTGGGACAAGATTAGACAAGTACATATTTGTGGGACATCCTAAAGTAAGTTTAGGTTATGTGTTTATAATCCTACTTAGCAAAAGGTGTTTGTTGCGAAACACGCTACCTTCTAAGATAAAGGTGTTTATCATTGAAGGGGCTAGTGGGAGGATAATAGATCTTGAAGAGTTCAAGAACCACAAAACACTATAAGTCAAATAAGAGGAACTTGTAGATAGACCTATTGTACCACAATCGAATCATAAATCTGAAATAGTCTGCAAAGATACACTTGAGGTATGGATTCATCATGGATGATGATGATGATGAAATGCGATCATGAAAGATGATGATCCGAGTTACATAATGATGAGGTAAGAGTTCTAGTGTGTACAAAAAGGGTCGAATTAGGGAGTGCCGTGACTTTTCTAATATTATATGATGATATACTATGGATAAGGAATGACATACTAATGCTACAATCAGTAAAGATAAAGTTGTCTAAACATTCCTTCATGAATGATTTGGGAAGAGTATCTTAATTGGGAATGCAAATCTATATAGATAGATTTAAAAGGATGCTCGGCTTAACCCAAGGAAAGTATATTCATTTGATGCTAAAGTCGTTTAGCATGACAAACTCCAATAGATGTCTCATGTTGATGAGCCATGGAGTGTATCTCTCTTAATAGTCCCCATAGACTCCTGAAAAGAGAGATCGCATGAGTAACTATCATGTATGCAATGAAATGTACGAGACCTGATGTTGATCAGTCATATTCTGGAGAAGTTCACTGTGAGACAGTGAAAAACATCTTAAAGTACTTAATCGACACTAAGGATCTGATCATATATGGTGGGTCTAAATTAAAACTAGAGGGCTTTACAGACTCAAGTTTTTTAGACAAACCAAGACGACAGAAAATCCACTTTAAGGTAAAGTGTTACCTTGAACAGTGGTGCAGTGAATTTAAAAAGTTCCAAATAGCAAAAGGTTGCTGGTTTAGTGATAAAGACAAGGTATATAGCTGTAAATGAAGCTGCAAGTTGATTGTTTGGATGATAAGTTCATTATAGAACTAGGAATAGTTCCTATGTCTCATCTTGGATTTAAACATGTGTTGTGGTACTTTCATTTGATTATAAGAATCATTGAAAGATGGGAAATCACTATAGAGATAGTGGACTCTCAATAACAATATCACATATCCATTAACTAAAGCTTATCCAACAGCAGGATAATCGTCACTTAGAAAAGTTTAATTAATTATTCCTAATAAGATTGGGAGCTTAATTAATTAAAAGAATTTAATTAATTAAATAAAACCCAATTTCTTAATTGTTAAGGAGGGTTGCCCACATCTATAAATAAGAGGAGTTTTATTATGGGTGTAGGGGTTGTTGACTTTTTCACAACACACGTAATTCCAATAGTTGGGAGAGGACGCCTTTTCTATAGAGATAGAAAACTAGGGTTTTGCCAAATACCCATCTTCTTGAATTCTTCTTCTTCCTCGGTGGATCACCTCTAGCGGCCAAACACTTAGGTGGCTAACGTTGATCAAAGGAAGGAACCAAACCCGGTGGATTCAAGTTGAATGCAAAAAGGATTGGAGGTGAACTTGTACCTGAGGAAGCTAGGATCTCCAAGGGTATGATTCTTGTTCTTTCTTTTCTTTTAATTAATAATTGCGCATAAAGGGTGATCCGGGTATATGGTTTGTAAAATTTTAAACTCCAATTTTTACACGTTTCCGCAAATTTTGTGCAATTTGATTGCGTTCATGAATATTACAAACCTAACATTAGGACGCGCGGAGGAACAGAAGGTTCCATTCGCTACCTTTATGTTCCGTGGAGAGGCAGATTACTGGTGGGAATCCGTGAAGCATACCCAGCCAGCCACACTTAACATGTCTTGGGAAAGATTTCAGAAACTGTTCAATGATAAGTACTTTCCAGAAAGTATTCGCTATACGTAAGGAGGTAGAGTTTATTAGGCGAATGAATAACATGACGGTGTCTCTTAGTATGAGGCAAAGTTCGCGAGTTATCCGTGCTCAGCACCTCATTTGGTGGAGAATGATGAACGTATGGCGCGGATGTTTCGAGAGGTCTAAAACCCGAGATTCGTCAATACCTTATCCCTCATAAATTTTCTCTGTATTCAGATGTTGTCAACATAGCTCAATTATTAGAGCGAGATAATGAGTACACTCAACCGAGGGATCACAACAAGGGTCATACCGGTGACAGTAGTCATCAGAGCGATGATAACCAGCGAGGAGGGAAGAATACATATAAAAGCGGTAACCACTCGGGTGGTAATCATGGCCATGATAATAGAAGAGGTGAGTCTAGTGGAAATTTCAAAAAGAGGAGATTCAACAATGACGGGAAGACATCAAAGAAGAACACCCCAAGATCAACTATTGATAGGGAGGAGAAACGACCACCAATCGTAATATTCTACAAATGCGGAAAGAGGGACATATCATTGAAACCGCCCACAACAATCCAAGGTATGTTATAACTGTGGAAATGAGGGGCATATATCCCGAGAGTGTTCTGTAGCAAAACCAAGTTCAGCGGGGTTGGTGACTCAAAAAGCTGTCCCGGATAAGTCGAAGTCAACGGTTCCTGGAAGAGCGTTTGTCGTGACTGGCCAAAACGTGAGGAACCCGAACGAGGTGATCACGGGTAAGCTAATCTTGAATTCTTGTGAAGTTTATACCTTACTAGATACCGGTTCTACCCATTCTTTTATCTCTCCTACTTGTGCTCAACGTTTAAACTTGACTCCGGAGAAATTGGATTTTAACTTATCTGTTGAAACTCCGTTGGGTGAAATCTTCGTTACATCTACAGTTTATAAATCTTGCTTAATCCAAGTTAGCACTATCACATTACACCGCTGATCTTATCTCTTTAAAGATACTTGCTTTTGATGTGATTTTAGGAATTGATTGGTTAACCACTCATCATGCTAAAATTGATTGTTTTCGTAAGGTTGTTAGTTTTCATATTCCTAACCAAGCTGTCATACGAATTCCAACAACAAAACCACTAAAATCAGTCACTGTCATATCAAGCCACAAAGTTATTCGTTTATTGAAAAATGGATGTCAAGCTTTCTTAACCCATGTTATGGATTTGAATAAAGACAAGTCAGATTTGGATAATATTTTTGTTGTTAGAGAATTTCCTAATGTATTTCTTGAAGAACTTCCCGGTCTACCCCCAGAACGTGATGTTGAATTCGTTATTGACCTTGAACCGGGTACAAAACTCATTTCTAAAACCCCATATCGAATGGCTTCTATTGAACTTTAGGAGTTAAAAGTTCAACTACAGGAGTTATTAGACATCGGTTTCATTCGTCCTAGTACATCTCCTTGGGGTGCTCCTGTTTTATTCGTAAAGAAGAAAGACGGAAGTATGTGACTTTGTATTGACTACCGAGAATTGAACCATGTCACCATCAAGAATAGGTATCCCCTACCTCGCATTGATGACCTGTTCGATCAGTTACAAGGAGCACAATTCTTTTCAAATATCGATCTTCATTCTAGATATCATCAGCTGAAGATTAAAATTGAGGATATTCCAAAGACTGCCTTTAGAACTCGGTACGGGCATTATGAATTCTTAGTCATGTCTTTTGGATTGACTAATGCTCCTACTGCTTTCATGGATATGATGAACCGAGTATTCAAGGAATATTTAGATTAGTTCATTGTTGTCTTTATTGATGACACCCTCATCTATTCCAAAAGTCGTGAAGATCATGAGCACCATTTGAAGCTGATACTGGAAAGACTTCGTGAAAACAAGCTTTATGCCAAGCTGAAGAAATGTGAGTTCTAGCTTGAGGAAGTAGCATTCCTTGGGCACGTAGTGTCAAAACATGGAGTATCTGTTGACCCGGCGAAGATTGAAGCAATACAAAGTTGGGAACAACCGAAGTCGGTGACCGAAGTACGCAGTTTTCTGGACTTAGCTAGTTATTATCGGAGATTCGTGGAAGAATTTTCTCGAATCGCTACTCCGTTAACTCAGCTGACTCGGAAAGGTATAAAATTCACATGGAACGAGGAATGCGAGAAGAGTTTCCAAGAGCTCAAAAGGAGACTCATTTCGGCACCTGTTCTAGCAATACTATCTGGTTCGGATGGATTTGTTATCTACAGCGATGCTTCAGGCAAAGGGTTAGGATGTGTTCTCATGCAACATAGGAAAGTCATAGCCTATACCTCGCGATAACTCAAAGAATATGAGAGAAATTATCCTACTCATGATCTGGAGTTGGCAGCCGTCGTATTCGCGTTGAAGATATGGAGACACTACTTGTATGGGGAGAAAGTGAAGATTTATACGGACCATAAAAGCCTCAAATATTTCTTCACCCAAAAAGAACTCAACATGCGGCAACGACGTTGGCTTGAGCTGTTGAAAGATTACGATCACACTATTTAATATCATCTTGGAAAAGCGAACGTAGTAGCTGACGCATTGAGTAGAAGATCATATGCAAGTACGAGTGCGATATTGTCAACGCAAAGGCCCATTTTGTATGACTTGCAAAGGATGGAAATAGAGTTAAAGACTCCATGGACCCACATGATGATGGCGAATATACGAGTAGAACCGACTTTAATCGATAAATTTAAAACTGCTCAAGCTACGGACCTGGGGCTGATGCGTATGAAGAAGAAAGTGCAAGAAAGAGCTATTCCAAAAGCAAGAATCGATGAAGAAGGAATACTTCGAGTCAACTCTAGACTTTGCGTTCCTAACGATTCTGACTTGAAGCATAGAATCATGATGGAGGCACACAACACCCCGTTTGCAATCCATCCTAGGAGTAATAAAATGTATCTTGATCTTCGATATACATTTTGGTGGAACAATATGAAGAGAGAGATCGCGGAGTTTATCTCAAGGTGTTTACCTTGTCAACGTGTAAAAGCGGAGTATCAAGTACCAGAAGGTCCATTGCAACCACTTGAGATTCCGGAATGGAAGTGGGAACACATTACTATGGATTTCATTACGGGTCTTCCCAAGGTTTCTCAAGGCATAGATGCGATTTGGGTTATTGTTGATAGATTAACCAAGTCTGCTCATTTCTTGCCTATACGTGAGACTTATTCCCTTAAACGTCTTGCTCGTATGAACGTGAATGAGATTGTGAGATTGCATGGCATGCCAAAGATCCATAGTTTTGGATCGTGACCCAAGATTCACTTCAAGATTTTGGGTTAGCCTACGTAAAGCTATGGAGCGCGGATTCTGATTCGGGCGAAGATATCATCCTCAAACGACGGGTAATCGAAGGACTATTCAAACCCTCAAGATCTATTAAGACTCGTGTCCTAGATTTCAAAGGAAGTTGGGATAAGTACTTGCCATCGGTGGAATTCTCCCACAACAACAAAGTTATCAAGCAAAGTATAGGCATGGCTCGCTTCGAGGTGTTGTATGGAAGAAAGTGTCGATTCTCCAAAGATCTTTGGGATGAGGTGGGTGAAGCAACGTTGTTGGGACCGGAGTTGAGTACGTATGACTACTTTAAAAGATTCAAACGATCCGACAACGTATAAAAACCTCACAAAATTGACAAAAGAGTTATGTTGATCTTCATCGAAAGGACGTTGAATTTAATATTGGGGATCATGTGTGACGCCCCCAAAATAGGTATACACAACACCCATTCTGAGTCGCCAAATACATGGTACAAGAAGCAAACTACAACTTCAATAATACAAATGTCGTGTGAAATACGACAATATATACTGTGAGTTTAAATATAATATTGTCTTCTAGACAATATCCACACGCAAATAAATCCCCATCATAATTATTGATTCATTATTTTACAAAAATGGTGAGGACTACTAAACAACTCTCTCTAGAACCTTCATTCCATACCCCGACTAAGACTTCGCTACATTCTCGCCTCCCGAGAAGAAAAATGGAACAACAAGGAAAAGGGTGAGCTCAACTAGCCCAAGAAAGAATATTACGACTAAGATAATATACAACAAATTATCGTTAGTCTTCAACAGGAAAAATCGATAGAATACAATAGACAACAAGTTTCGGATCAATATTCGCAGAAATAATAATTCATAGAAGAGTTACGTGAGAATGAAATCTACTATAATCTATGAATTTAATCAAATCAATCATCAATATTTTATCCTGTAACATCAATCAATATGCATCTGGAATCAAATATTCATCTTTGCACTACAGGCCAAAGATATTCATCAGTTGGTCATGTTCATTTAAACACCTGTTCATCTTTGCACTACAGGCCAAAGATATTAATCAATCGATCATGTTCATCTCAACACCTGTTCATCTTTGCACTACAGGCCAAAGATATTCTTCAGAAATCATTCATCTTTGCACTACAGGCCAAAGATATTCAATAATATCATCATTTAAGACTGAGGATGATGAAAATATTTTTAAGAAAGCGAATCCAAAAGAAACAAAAAATGACAAGGATTAAGGATTAAGGATTCGTACTTGGTTTTATCCACGCCAAAAATACCTCAAAAATAATCATAGTGGTGTAAAATTCAAGAATGATCAAAACATGGATACAATCGAGTTAGTATCCGGAATAGATGTTTTAGACGAAAAGAAGAAATTTTATTTTTCTATTGAATAAAGATCAGATATCGTGAATAAGGTCAGATATCGTGAATAAAGGCCGATATCGTGAATAAGAACTCAGACACCAAAAGATAGAAATTCCACAAAAACATCTTCACGCTTCATGAATAGTACTTTCGTGAATAAGAACTCGTGAATAGTAACTCAAATGAATATTAACTCATGAATAATAACTCGTGAATAAGAACTCATGAATAATAACCCTCCATGAATAGTAACCCGACATGAAAAAGTTCCAAATTTGATAAAACTTCAGATCAACATTTCAATATAATGATATTGAAGAAATAATATCATTACTGAAAAAAATAATATCCCTTACCTCGAAAGATCGAGATTTCTAATTTGAAACACCTGATATAAAGCATGACTTGGACTTGCACCGTATAGCAATACTCAAAGTATACTCAAAATACTCACAAGAACACGCCGATAATATAGAGAGAAAACTTCAGCTTTACGTGTGATTTTCAATTCTAACCTAAGCACCCTATTTATAGAAATTGCTTAGAACACCAAAAAGCAGAAAATTTAATAAATTAATAATATAATTATATTATTTTCTACACATGTCTAGAATCTGATTTCAGCCATCAAACACATGCCACCTTCTAGAAAAAAATAAGAAAAACGTTTTTCTAATTTTAAATATTTTAAACTTCCAAAAATCAATTATTTTGAGCTTCTAACTTCAATAATTCATAATAAATAGCCCTTTCATCAGAAAATTCGAATCTCGCGAGTTTTTATAGGAAATTCAATTCTCTACAACTTTGCAGAAGAAAGTTTTTCCAAATTCCAATCAGAAATTGACCAAATCCACAAACGGGCAATTTCTACAGCTATAATCAAATTTCAAATCGATAAATGGGGTCCAATTTACATGTTTAACATGTTTTAAACATTTATTGCAACAAAAATACTCTTCCTCCTCGTATACTCATATATCCCACATTCGTTGTAAAAAATATCACCGCTAATATATTATTAAAATAATATATTTAAATGAATTATTTTATCGTAAAAGATAAAATATTAATTTTCAACAATTGTCATTTTAAAATTTTCTCCATCTATATCCACATAAAATCAATATTTTCCTCATCATATAAATCAATAATTAATTATTCACAAATAATATTACAGAATCACAATATTGACAACCAGCAGGTTCAGGGAAAGAGGGGCTTTCCAATAAGAATTTCTTCTTCTTGGCGCATGATTAGGTGACCAAACCTCTCCTTAGACGTAACTTTCTAGACATTGCCAATAATGTTATCTAATAATATTATTCAGATAATATGAATTATTGCTTCGATAATGAAAGATACGTGTAATGTGAATTATCAAACAACAAAGAATATAAAATATCAACGCAAAAATTATTAACTCAATAAAATCTTTGAATAAGAATTATCGTAACCATTATTGAGTAGTGCCTTCTTCACGTAAGAATCAATAATTGGTGCAATACTGGTGCCTTCTTGTTCAACAACGCCAGTATTAGTGTGTTTTAACCACCGGGGTATTCCAACAATATAATCAGTAATAACTACGCCAGATTATTTAAAAACAACTTATATTTGTCGCTTTTCTTCATCCAATCGCTTTTTTATTATGGGGCCCACACATGGTCTGCTACCGTCGCATTTAATATTCCCGAATCGCATTTAATATTCCACGACCAAACGAATATTCCCAACAACAATGAATATTTTATAACCACTTGCTTATTTTGAAATATTTGCATATTTAACCCTTAACTATCCACATTAATCAAATCAGCCCTTACTATTTCAAAATAATAAATAAAGGAAATTCCTTTTTATTTAAAAAAAATTTCGGGGTCTTACATCATGTATTATTACGTATTGCTCCATGGAAGGGAGTTACAAGATTTGGAAAGAGAGGAAAGCTCAATCCAAGGTTTGTTGGTCCATTTGAGATTCTTGACTGAATAGGAAATGTGGCCTATAGACTCGCGTTACCTCCAAGTATGTCTCGTGTTTACAATGTTTTCCACATATCTATGCTTCGTAAATATGTGAAAGACCCGAACCACATTATCAGATTACAACCGCATTTAGATAAATAGAAGATTTAATGTACGGGGAGGTACCTGTTAAGATCTTGGATAGGAAAGAGCATGTCCTACGCACTAAGGTTATACCACAAGTTAAGGTTTTGTGGAGGAACCATGCTATTGAGGAAATGACCTGGGAGTTGGAATCGAAAATGAAAGCGAAGTACCCTCACCTGTTCGAAGCACCAGGTACGTACGTCAATTTCGAGGATGAAATTTTATAAGGAGGGGAGGTTGTAAGACCCCAACTTATTATAAATAAAATTGCATTTTCTCTATTCATTATTCTAAATTAAATTGATATAATGCTTTGGTTATGGGTGAAATGTGCAAATTTTATAAAATAAGCAAGTGGTTATAAAATATTCATTTTTGTTGGAAAATATTCCTTTGGTCGTGGAATATTCTTTTTGTCGGGGATATTCGTACGACGGCGCAGCCATTCGTGGGGCTCATATCAGAATAACTGTCGGATGAAGAAAATGACAAATGATGAGTTTTTATAAATAACGGCGTAGTTGTTACCGTTAATACTGTTGGAATACCTGGTGGTTAAAATACAATAATACGCTGGCGTGGTTAAGAAGAAGATACTCAGATTATTACAAGATTATTGAATTATTGATTCGCATCGTAAGAAGACACTACTCAATAATTGTTACAATAGTTACTGTTCAATATTTTATTTTATTGATTCAATAATTGTTGTGTTGATATTTAATATTATTGTTGTTTCAATAATTGTCACTGCACCGTGTTTCCCATTATCAGATCAATAATTCATATTATTTGAGTAATATTATTAGATAAGCATTATTGACAATGTCTAGAAAGTTCACTGTGGAGAGGTTTGGTCACCTAATCATGCGCCAAGAAGAGAAATCATTATCGAAAAGCCCTCTTTCCTCGAAACTACCGGTCATTATAATCATGATTCTGTAATATTATTTGTGAATAATTAATTATTGATTTATATGATAAGAAAATATTTATTTGATGTGGATATAAATGATGGATTTATTTATGTGGTTATAAATGAAGGAATTAATGCTGAGGTATTTTATCAAGATTTTGTCGAATGGAGGAATTAAAAAGCATCCGTTTGTGAATTTCAGATATTTTTGGTTTGGAATTTGGAAAAACTCAAAGCTACAAAGTTATAGAGAATTTGATTTCGTGTGGAATGGACATAAAATTCATATTTTTCTGATAAACGGGCTATTTTCTATGAATTGTTGAAGTTTAGAAAAATAAAATAATTTTTATTAAAATTATGGGTGGGGCCCACTTTTGTTTTACAACATGTGGGATGCCAATTTGGTTCAAAGATGGCTGACCTTGATTTTCAATAAAGTGTGCGTAGAATGAAAGAAATGAAATAATAATATTTTATTATTTTAGTCTCCTTCATGCGTTCTAAAGATTTTTCTATAAATAGATCGCTTTTAGGTTAGAATTGAAAATCACACTAGAAATAAGTTTTCTTTCTCTCTAGATTATCGAGCGTATTTTTGTGAGTATTTTGATACTTTGAGAGTTGCTGTTCGGTACAAGTTTCCTTCGACTTTCTATCCAATATTCGATCGTAAGCATGCAGTTATTTTGAGGTAAGGGATGTTATTTTCTTCTTAAATGATATTATTTTCTTCAATATCATTATGCAGAAATATTGGTGAACTTTTTAATCAAATTTGGAACTTTTTGTGTCGGGGTTACTATTCACGTATACGACACTATTCACGAATACGACACTATTCACCGAATAATAATAATTTTTCTTTTTATCCAAGATGTCTATTTTGGCTACTATCTTAGATTGTATCCATGTTTTGATCGTTATTTTTGAATTCTGCTTCAAAATTTGTTATTATGAAGTATTAGTGATCTTGGATAAACTGTAACACGAATCCCAATATTTGTCTTTTCTCGTCTCAACCGGATTCGCTTTTCTAAAATATTTTCATCATCCTCACCTCCTTAATGATGATATTATTGAATATCTCCGGCCGTAGTGCAAAAGATGAATGATATATTAACTGATGAATATCTTTGGCCCGTAGTTCAAAGATGAACAGGTGTTGAGATGAACATGACTAACTGGTGATATAAATGAATATCTTTGGCCTGTAGTGTAAAGATGAATATTCGATTAAAGATGTATATTGATTGTTGTTACAGGGATAAAATATTGTCGATGAACTTTTAAATCTTAGAAGATAGTAGAACTCATTCTCTACTGACTCTTCTAATGGATTGTTATTTCATTGCGAATATTGATCTAAAACTTGTTGCTTATTATATTCTATCGATTTTTTCCCTGCTGAGGACTAACAATAATTTTTTGTATATTATCTTAGTCATAATATTCTTTCTTCGGGCTAGTTGAGCTCACCCTTTTCCTTTTTGTTCCATTTTTCTTCTCGTGGAGGTAAGAACATAGCGAGGATCTAGTTGGGGTATGGGTGATGGTTCTAGAAAGATGTTTTAGCGATCCTCGCTATTTCTGTAAAATAGTGTTTAAATAATTGTAATGAGGACTTATTTGAGTGTGGATATTGTCTAGAAAACAATATTTGTATTTAAACTCACAATATGTGTTGTCGTATTTTGCACGACAATTGTATTATTGAAGTTGTAGTTTTTTTCGTACCATGTATTTGGCACTCGTAAATGGGTGTTTTATACCTATTTTGGGGGCGTCATACGTGGTGAAATTCTTCTCGTTATTCCATTCTTTATTATTACATTGGAACATCTTGTGCGTGCGTTTACGCATGACACCGTTCCGTTATTTATTATTCATTGGGAACATCCCGCTTGGCGTAATTTTGCTGACTTTGGTTTCGTTATTTATTATTACATTGGAATATCACATGCATGCGTTTACGCATGACTGATTACATTATTTATTATTACGTTGGAATAACTTATCTCATCTTGATCTATCGCATGCACGGTGATTTCTTTTGTTATTCTATTATTTATTATACTCGGTTGGTTAAAGTTTTGACTTATACTCCACGAAATTAGTGGAATATCCTTAATATTTATGGCTTCATCCAATATCTTTTCATGGAAATATTTTTCCGAGCATTCTTGAATTTTACTCTCTAAAAAAAAGTATTATGTTGACAATTTGGGCGTTATTAGTTCTGGATAAATTAATTCTTGAACTTGTTTTATTGAATTCTTATATCATTGTCATCATTGTGACGCCCCCAAAATTAGGTACACATCACCCATCTTGGGTAGTCAGATACATGGTACAAAATTTAAATACAACTTACTAATATAACTGTCGTGTACATTACGACATAAACTGTGAGTTTGAATACAAATATTGTCTACTAGAAATCATACAAACTCAAAAGGAGTCCTCATTACAATTATTATCACACTATTTCACAGAATAGTGAGGACTACTAATGTTGTCCTCGGACCATTACTCCGCTTCTCCGACTCGTCCCAAATATATTCTCATTTCACGAAAAGAACGGTGAAAGAAAGGGTGAGCTCAACTAGCCAAATGAAATATTATGACTAAGATAATGCGAGAATAAATTATCATTAGCCTACAAATGATGTTAAACGAAAAAATACAATAGACATCAAGTTTAACTGCAATGAACAAGCAATCCATTAAAAGAGTCAAGTAGAAAATAAAATCTACTATCTTTTATGATTTAAAAGGTTTTTCATCAACTTTTATATTTGAGACTCAACTTTAATAAATATTCCACATCATCGAATCACCCCGCACTACTGACCAAGGATATTCTTTAGTATCACGACCACAATTATTCATGCACTACGGGCCAAGAATAGTTGTGTATTCTTTAATGGTCATGATCATGCCAACAATCGTCCATCAATGCACTACGACCAATCGAGGATTTTTATCACATCATTTGTAACATTACGGTCATGATTACAATCAATAGTCTCTGGTCATAGTATCATACCAAGTCCATCTATGCACTACAGAAGCCACGATGACTTTCATCACATCATTTGTAACATTACGGTCAAGATTACAAATCGAATAGTCTCTGGTCATAATCATACCAAGTCCATCTATGCACTACTGAGCCATAGATGACTTTCAACATAATATAAACATGAGGATGATGACAATGATATAAGAATTCAATAAAACAAGTTCAAGAATTATTTTATCCGGGAATTATTAACGTCCCAAATTGTCGGCGATAATCTTTGTTTTGTGGTGTAAAATTCAAGAATGATCGGAAGAATATTTTCATGAAAAGATCTTGGATGAAACACAAATATCGAGGATATTCTACTAATTTCATGGAGTATAGAAGTCAAAGTTTTATCCAACCGGGTATAATAAAGAATGGAATAACAAAATAAATCATCATGCATGCGATGTATCGCACAAGCGAGTTATTCCAACAGAATAATAATAACGGAACCAAAGTCGGTGAAATTCACAATGACAAGGATGTTCCAAATGTAATAATAAATACTGAATAATAAATGATGGAACCAGTCCCATGTATATATGATGTAGACGGGATATTCCGCGAGAATAATAAAGACGGAATAATAAAAATGGAACCAGTGTCCGTGTAAAACACACGATGTGAGGATATTCAACGTAATAATAATAAAGATTTTAAACCGAGTCCTGTAAAACACACGCGATGTGATGTTCCAACGAATAATAGAAGAATATCACCAAGTATAGGGTGATCACAGATATCTGAGTTATTCCAACGTAATAAATAAGAATGAAATAACATAAGGATTTCACCAAGTATAGGGTATCAGATAAAAGTTATGTATAGGGTATGCCACTTTTACAAAAGTTATTCAACAGAATAATAAAGAATGGAATAATGTAAGTTTCTCTTCATGAATAAGAAAGAATAACACCCCTTACGAGTACAACAAATAATATTCCTCCCTTAGAAGAACTGAATATTGGAAAAGTGAAGTAGCGAGATACTTTTTTCTTCTTTCTCTCTATAGTTTCTCTCTAGAGTTTCAATGAATTAAATAAGAAATAATGAAGGAATGAGCTTTTCATTTATAGAAAAACCGAGGGTGGCTCTTGAGTCTTAACGAAGGTCAAAATGACTCTTGGTAATATCAAAGAGACAACTACTATTCATGAAGGGGTAATTAACCTTTGGAACAATCAAGAGCAGTTAACTCTTGGTAATATTGAAGGGACAACTACTATCAAGAAGGTAATTACTTATTGAAGAAGGTAAATACTATTGACGAAGGTAATTACTATTCACAAAGGTAATTACTATTCACAAAGGTAATTACTATTCACAAAGGTAATTACTATTATTGAAAGGTAAATACTATTGACGAAGATAATTACTATTCACAAAGGTATTCACAAAGGTAATTACTATTCACAAAGGTAATTACTATTGATTTAAGGTAAATACTATTAACGAAGGTAATTACTATTCACAAAGGTAATTACTATCGACGAAGAGACTCTTAGATGATGACATATGGGCCCCCATAAAATAATCAAACTTACCACAAACGCGTCTCATAATGAGACTCTTTATATACATCAAGGATTGAATAAATATTACCATAAATCATTTTATTTTAATCAACACATTTTAATCTTTCAATAATTATTAATCATTTATAACTTGTCGTCTCAATTAATAATATAACATATTATCTGGATGATCTTGTGACAATAATTGAATCAATAATATAAGAGATATGATCAAAGAATTCTCAGTAAGAATAATTGAGCGTAAATACCGATTGACTTCTCACGTAAGCATCAATAATCAATACCGTGCTACTATGCAACCACACGTATTCTTGTACTTTTATCACCGGGTAGTTCAACGGTTTTAACGGTAACACCTCCGTAGATTATTTTTATAGAAAATAATTTTGTCATTTTCTAACTACGACAATACTTCCGTTGTGGGGTCCACTTAATGATTGAACCGTCAATGCGTATATTCCCAAACAAAAAAGAATATTCCCCACCAAACGAATATTTTATAACAACTTGCTTACTTTGCAAAATTTATAAATATTACCCACAACTATAACATTATATCAAATTTATTCCATAATATTCAAAAATAATATTTATAGAAAATTTATCTTTATTTATAAAAGTTTGGGGTCTTACAACCTCCCTTCTTATGAAATTTCTCCTCGAAATTAAGGTGCGTGACTGGTATGTCGAAGAGGTAAGGATACCTTGATTTCATTTGATTCTAACTCCCAAGTCATTTCCTCAACATCGTGGTTCCTCCACAAAACTTTGACTTGAGGTATAACCTTGGAGCGTAGAATATGTTCCTTCTTATCCAAAATTTGAGCAGGAACCTCTTCATACGTCAAATCTTACTCGCTATTTCGTCCGGTTCTAACTTCAATAATATGGTTCGGGTCTTTCACATATTTACGTAACATGGATATGTGAAAAGCGTTATGAACACGAGACATATTTGGTGGTAAAGCGAGTCTATAGGCCACGATTCCTACTCGATCGAGGATTAAAATGAATCCGATGAATCGAGGATTAAGTTTTCCTCTCTTTCCAAATCTTGTAACTCCTTTCCATGGAAGCGACTCTTAACAACACATGATCTCCTATATCGAATTCCACGTCCTTTCGATGAAGATCGGATAACTCTTTTCATCGATTTTGTGAGGTTTTTTATACGTTGTCGGATCGTTTGAATCTTTTCCGTAGTCATACGTACCAACTCCGGTCCCCAACAACGTTGCTTCACCCACCTCATCCCAAAGATACTTGAGAACGACACTTTCTTCCATACAACGCTTGAATGGAGCCATGCCAATACTTTCTTGATAATCTGTTGTTGTAGGAATACTCCACCAATGGTAAGAACTTGTCCCAACTCCCTTGAAATCAAGGACACGAGTCTTAATAGATCGTCAAGAGTTTGAATAGTCCTCTCCATTGTCCGTCCGTCTGCGAGAGGATGATATCTTAAGCTAAATCGTAAATCTGTGCCCATAGCTTTTTGCAAACTAACCCAAAATCGTGAAGTGAATCTTGGGTCTCGATCGAAACTATGGATCTTACCGGCATACCATGCGATCTTACAATCTCGTTTATGTACATACTGAGCAAGACATTCAAGTGTATAAGTTTCTCGTATTGGTAAGAAATGAGCGGACTTGGTCAATCTATCAACAATGACCCAAATCACATCAATGCCTTGAGAAACCTTAGGAAGGCCGTGAACGAAATCCATGGTAATGTGCTCCCACTTCCATTCGGAATTTCAAGTGGTTGTAATGGACCTTTTGGTACTTGATGCTCGCTTTAACTTCGTTGACAAGTTAGACACCTTGAGATAAACAACGCTATCTCTCTCTTCATATTGCTTCCACCAAAATGTATGACCGAATATCATGATACATTTTGGTACTCCCGAGATGGATTGCAAATGGTGTGTTGTGCGCCTCCATCATGATATTATACTTTAAATCGTGGTCGTTAGGAACACAAAGTCCGGAGTTGACTTCAAGTATTCCTTCTTCATCGATTCTTGCTTCCGTGATAGCACCTTCTTGCACTTTCTTCCTCATACGCATCACTCCGTGTCTCAGTAGCTTGAAGCGACTTTAACTTTATAGATTAAAGTCGGTTCTACTCAGTATACCGCTATCATCACATCGTCCCTAGAGTCTTTAACTCTATCTCCATCCTTTGTAAGTCACACAAAATGGGCTTTTACGTTGACAATAACGCACTCAGATACTTGCATATGATCTTCTACTCGATGCGTCGGCTACCACGTTCGTTTTTTTCGAGGATGGTATTGGATGGTATGATCATAATCTTTCAACAGCTCAAGTCAACGTCGTTGTCGCATGTTGAGTTCCTTTTGAGTAAAGAAATATTTGAGGCTTTTATGATCCGTAAAGATCTCCACTTTCTCCCCATACAAGTAATGCCTCCAAATTTTAAGTCTGAAGATAACAAATTACTTGACTCTAGATCATGAGTAGGATAATTCCTCTCATATTCTTTGAGTTGTCATGAGGCATAAACTATAACTTTTCCATGTTGCATGAGAACACATCCCAACCCTTTGCTCAAGCATCACTTGTAGATGACAAATCCCTCCGAGCCGGATGGTATTGTCGAAACAGTCTTTGAAATAAGTCTCCTCTTGAGTTCTTGAAAACTATTCTCACATTCTTCGCTCCAACCAAACTTTGTATCTTTTAAGTCACCGAGTCGATGGAGTAGCGATTCGAGAAAATCCTTCCACGAATCTCCGATAATAACCAAATAAACCGAGAAAGCTACGTCTTGATCCATTTGATTTAGGTTGTTCCCGACTTTGAATAACTTCAATCTTTCTTTGGGTCAATGAGATATTCCATGACTTGATACCACGTGCCCAAGGAATGCTACTTCTTCAAGCCGAACTCGCATTTTTTCAACTTGGCATAAAGCTTATATTCATGAAGCTTTTGGAGTGTCAGCCTCAAGTGTTGCTCATGATCTTCACGGCTTTAGGAATAAATAAGGATGTCATCAATAAAGACGACCACAAAGTGATCTAAATATTCCTTGAATACTCGGTTCATCATATCCATGAAGGCAGCAGGAGCATTAGTCAATCCAAAGGACATGACTAGGAATTCATAATGCCCGTGTCGAGTTCCGAAAGCCGCCTTTGGAATGTCGGTGATTTCTAATCTTCAATTGGTGATATCCTAACGAAGATCAATCTTTGAAAAGAATTTGGCTCCTTGCAACTGGTCAAACAGGTCATCAATACGTGGCAATGGATACCTATTTTTGATGGTGACATGATTCAACTCCCGATAATCAATACAAAGTCGCATACTCCCATCTTTCTTCTTCACGAATAGAACGAGGCACCCCAAGGAGAAGTACTAGGGACGAATAAAGCCAATGTCTAACAATTCCTGCAGTTGGGTCTTTAACTCCTGGAAGTTCAATAGAGCTATTCGATATGGGGCTTTGGAAATAGGTTTTGTCTTACCGTTCAAGGTCGATACAAAATTCAATTTCACGCCCGGGGTAGGCCGGAAGTTCTTGAGAATACGTCGGAAATTTATTAACAATAGAAATATCGTTCAAAACCGGCGTATTTTGTTTAAATCAGTGACATGAGCTAAGAAAGCTTGACATCCGCTTTTTCAATAAACGAATAGCTTTATGGCTTGAGATGACCGTGATTGATTTTAATGGTTTGGTCGTTTGAATTAGCATAATAGGTTGATTAGGAATATGAAAGCTAACAACCTTACGAAAATAATAAATTTTGCATGATAAGTAGTTAACCAATCAATCCTAGTATCACGTCAAATGCAAGTATTTTTAATGAAATAAGATCGACGAGTAATGTGAGGATACCGATTTGAACCAAACAAGACTTATAAACAATTGGATGTAATGAAGGTTTCTCCCAACGGAGTTTCCACAGATAAGTCAAAGTCTAATTTCTCCTGAGTCAAATTTAATCGATGAGCGCAAGTAGGAGAAATAAAAGAATGGGTAGAACCGGATCAAATAAAGTATAGACTTCATTATAGTTTATGATAAGCTTTTACCCGTGATGACCTCATTCGGGTTCCTTGCTCTCTGGGAGGTCACAACAAACGCTCTCCTCACACTACCGGTTTGACTTTTTCCGGCCTTTGGTGCCTCCATCCTAGTTGAATTTGTCTTCTGTGAACTACAAAATCGAGCTAAGTGACCTTCTCTTCCACAATTATAACATGCTTTGGAATGGCATGGCGCGCATTGGATGATGTGTCCCTCTCCTCCGTATTTGAAGCATATGATAGGTGGTCTTTCTCCTTCCTTAACAACTTGGTGTCTTTGGTCTTGACGTCTTTCCATCATTGTTGAATCTTCTTTTCCCGAAATGTCCATTCTTATTGTTTTATTACGATTACCACCGAAGTGGTTACCATATCCGCCCGTTGATTCCCTCCACGCTTGTTGTCACCGCTTCGATGACTACTCTCGCTGGTATTATAATTTTGTCGGCTGCCCTCTTTTAGTTGCGTTGTCTCCTTATCGCGCTTCACTAACTGAGCCCTATTTACAACATCTGAATACAAACACAGCTTATGAGAAATAAGATGTTGACGTATCTCCGGCTTCAAACCTCTTAAAAACATTCGCGCCATTCTCTCTTCATTATCCACCAAGTGGGACGCAAACCGTGATAACTCCGCAAATTTTGCCCCGTATTGCGACACGGTCATATTGTTTTGTTCCAACTTGATAAACTCCAACTCCTTCATGTGGCGAATACTTTCGAGAAAGTATTTGTCGTTGAATGACTCTGGAACTTCTCCCAAGATATCTTCAAGATCTGAAAGTTTGTACGTTTCTTGATTCCCACCATGAATCACCTCTCCGCGCAACATAAAGGCGACAAAGGGAACCTTTTGCTCCTCGGAGCATCCCAAGACATCAAATTTTTTGGTAATCTGCTTTATCCATGCTTAAAATCGAAGTGGTTTTGGCTCTCCTTAAACTCCGGTGGTCCCAGCTCCTTGAATTGTTTAGCGGTGACCGCCCGAGAGTTTCTCGTGTTTCCACCTACGTTTTGGGCGAGAGTCGCTCTACATTGTTTGTTGCATAAATTACATAAAGCCTCTGAACATTTGATCATTCATCATTTGGTCGGTGTTGTTGTTTTTTGCATGAGGATTGTCGCCTTCCTGATGCACATTATCCCCGATTATTGATATGTGGTGAATCAACGATCGCTTTGTGCTCCATTCTATTCTCAACATTCTCGATATCATTTTCGAGATCGCCACAAACAAAAGGTTAATTGACATATAACAAATTATCTCTATATTCTCACGAACCAATAAAATAACACATAAACTTAGGTAGGTCATACTAGCGAAGGTATTCCCCGCCTCTCCCTCCTAGTACTATTCTCACATCTTAGCCGGGGATCATATCCCTAAGCTCGATACTAACCGTGGCGCCCCCAAAATTAGGTATACATCACCCATCTTGGGTAGTCGATATACATGGTACGTAATTTAAATACAACTTACTAATATAAGCTGCTGTGTACAATACGACATAAAGCGTGAGTTTGAATACAAATATTGTCTACTAGATATTATACAAACTCAAAAAGAGTCCTCATTACAATTATTATCACACTATTACACGTAATAATGAGGACTACTAATGCTATCCTCCGGACCATTACTCTAGTTCCCCGACTAAGTCCCAATTATATTCTCATTTCACGAAGAAACGGTGAAAGAAAAGGTGAGCTCAACTAGCTCAAGAAGAAATATTATGACTAAGATAATGCGTAATAAATTATCATTAGCCTCTGACAATGTTAAACCGATAAAATATAATAAACATCAAGTTTAACTACACAATGGAACCAAAGAATCCATTAAAAGAGTCAAGTAGAAAATAAAATCTACTATCTTTTATGATTTAAAAGGTTTTTCATCATCTTTGTTATAAATTTGAGACTCGACTTTAATAAATATTCCACATCATCGAATCACCCCGCACTACTACGACGAGGATATTCTTTAGTATCACGACCACAATTATTCATGCACTACGACCAAGAATAGTTGTGTATTCATTAATGGTCATGATCATGCCAACAATCGGCCCATCAATGCACTACGACCCGAGGATTTTTATCACATCATTTGTAACATTATGGTCATGATTACACCGAATAGTCTCTCGGTCATAATCATACCAAGTCCATCTATGCACTCTGGACCACGGATGACTTTCATCACATCATTTGTAACATTACGGGCCATGATTACAATCGAATAGTCTCTCGTCATAATCATACCAAGTCCATCTATGCACTACTGAGCCACGTATGACTTTCAACATAATAAAAACATGAGGATGATGACAATGATATACTGAATTCAATAAAACAAGTTCAAGAATTATTTTATCTAGGAATTATTAACGTCCAAATTGTCGACGTGAATCTTTGTTTTTGTGGTGTAAAATTCAAGAATGATCGGAAGAATATTTTCATGAAAAGATCTTGAATGAAACGCAAATATCGAGGATATTCTACTAATTTCATGGAGTATAGAAGTCAAAGTTTTATCCAACCGGGTATAATAAAGAATGGAATAACAAAAGAAATCACCATGCATGCGATAGATCGCGCATAAAAGAGTTATTCAACGTAATAATAATAACGGAACGGTCGGTGAAATTCACAATCGGCGGGATGTTCCAACAGAATAATAAATGCGAATAATAAATGATGGAACCAGTCTCGGCGTATAGCACGCACGAGGATATTCAAACGAATAATAAAGACGGAATAATAAAAAATGGAACCAGTGTCGGTGTAAAACACACGAGACGTGATATTCCAACAGAATAATAATAAAGATGGAACCAGTCCTGTAAAACACACGCATGTGATGTTCCAATGTAATAATAGAAGAATGTCACCAAGTATAGGGTGGATCATGGCGATATCTGAGTTATTCCAACAGAATAAATAAGAATGGAATAACATAAGGATTTCACCAAGTATAGGGTATACCGCGATACAAAAGTTATGTATTGGGTATGCCACTTTTACGAGTTATTCCAATGAATAATAAAGAATGGAATAATGAAGTTCTCTTCATGAATAAGAAAGAATAACACCCCTTACGAGTACAACAAATAATATTCCCTACCTTAGAAGAACTGAATATTGGAAAAGTGAAGTAGCGAATACTTTTCTTCTTTCTCTCTATATGCTTTACTCTGTAGTTTCATGAATTAAGTAAGAAATAATGAAGGAATGAAACTTTTCTATTTATAGAAAAACCGAGGTGGCTCTTGGTGCTTAAAGGGTCAAAATGACTCTTGGTAATATTGAAGAGACAACTACTATTCATGAAGGGTAATTAACCTTTGGAACACCAAAGAGGCGATTTAACTCTTGGTAATATTGAAGGGACAACTACTATTGAAGAAGGTAATTACTATTGACGAAGGTAAATACTATTGACGAAGGTAATTACTATTCACAAAGGTAATTACTATTGACAAAGGTAATTACTATTGACGAAGGTAAATACTATTGACGAAGATAATTACTATTCACAAAGGTAATTACTATTCACAAAGGTAATTACTATTGACGAAGGTAAATACTATTGACGAAGGTAATTACTATTCACAAAGGTAATTACTATTGACGAAGAGACTCTTAGATGATGACATATATGCCCCCATAAAATAATCAAACTTACCACAAACGTCTCATATAATGGACTCTTTATATACATCAAGGATTGAATAAATATTACCATAAATTATTTTATTTTTAATCAACACATTTTAATCTTTCAATAATTATTAATCATTTATAACTTGTCGTCTCAATTAATAATATAACATATTATACGAGATGATCTTTGTGACAATAATTGAATCAATAATATAAGAGATATGATGCAACAATTCTTGTAGCAATAATTGAGTATAGCTAAGTGACTTCTCACGTAAGCATCAATAATCAATACTGCAGTGTCTTCTATCTTTACCACGCCAGACATTCTTTTTACTTTTACCAACGGGTAGTTCAACAGCTTTTAACGGTAACACCTCTCCGTAGTTATTTTTATAGAAAAAATAATTTTGTCGCTTTTTAACTACGACAATACTTGGTTAATGGGTCCACCAATGATTGAGCCGTCGTACGAATATTCCCCGACAAAAAGAATATTCTCCGACCAAACGAATATTTTATAACAACTTGCTTACTTTGCAAAATTTATAAATATTACCCACAACTATAACATTATATCAAATTTATTCCATAATATTTAAAAATAATATTTATAGAAAATTCATCTTTATTTATAAAAGCTGGGGTCTTACAATCATCCTCATGTTTATATTATGTTGAAAGTCATTTATGGCCTGTAGTGCATAGATGGAATTGGTATGATTATGACCAGGGATTATTCGGTATAATCATGACCGTAATGTTATAAATGATGTGGAAAAAGTCCTCATTGGTCCGTAGTGCATTGATGGACAGTTTTTGGTATGATTATGGCTATGGATTCTCTTCGGCCAAGGGTGCAAAGATGAATTATTTTATGGCATGATCGTGACCATTGATGAATACACGAATATCCTTGGCCCGTAGTGCATGGATAATTTGTGGTCGTGATACTAATGAATATCCTTGGCCGTAGTACATGGATGATGTGGATAATTTATTAAGTTGAGTCTCAACGATAAAATGATGAAAAACCTTTTTAAATCATAAAGATAGTAGATTTTATTCTCTACTGACTCTTTTAATGGATTGTTTGTTCCATCGCAGCTTAAACTTGATGTCTATTATATTTTACCGCTTTAACATTGTTGAAGACTAATGATAATTTATTCTCGCATTATCTTAGTCATAATATTTCTTCTTCTTTATTTAGTTGAGCTCATCCTTTCCTTCACCGTTTCTTCTCTTGAAATGAGAATATAGCTGGGTAATGACTTAATCGCGCACATGTTTCAAATTTTCACGAATTCTCATAGTTAAATTTAGTTTTTTTATGAAAACAAAATTCTACCAAGTTAATGGCTTATTTTGAATGATATATAAGTTAAAATATAAATTAACTTATAAGTTATGACTTAAAAATAAAAGCGTTCGGCATCAATTTGATTTATAAGTCAAAAATTAAGTTAAACAATTTATGAATGTGTTCGGCTCATAATGATTTATAAGTTAAAATAAATGTAAGGATTACCAAAAATGACATTAATAAAAAGAGGGGCAAAATAGAAGAAGGGTAAAATAGACATTATATTTAGTCGAACTAATTTATTTTAAAATGACTTATAAGTTATTTTAAAATAAGTTACAAATACTTACTTTTTTTTGACTTAAAAACTCAATTTATAAGTAGAAAAATAAGTTATTCTCGAACAAGTGAATAGTAATAAATTACTTATAAGTTGGTTTGACTTACTTATAAGTCATTTTCAAACATGTTCTAATATGTTTGCGTCCCTTAATATAAGTGATTTTAGAGAAGTATTTTTATCTCTTAATATATGTCGTTTGAGAATTTTAAATAAATATTAATTGCTTAGTTTCTAATATTATCCAAAATATTAATATAACTTTGGTTCTCACATATTTTTACTCAATAAATAATAATCTTTTTTCTAATACATGAATAATATAGATAATTAATATTATATAATTTTTTTTAAAATATATGTTTACAACTCTAAAACAACTTATATGTGAATTAATAATATGAAGTAATGTTTTTTAGGGAATCTTTCATCAACTATAGCCTAATTGTTTCTATATTATTTCCCTCATCACCAAACTTGTCATCTTGGTTAGAAGATGATGTCGGACGACGATATCATCGCAAAGCTCGAGGACTCCACTAAAGACGCCACGCGCCACCAGCTGGAGACACTCCAAACCATCCTCGACCGGAACGCCGGCGCAAGTTATCTCCAGCCCTACCTCCGACGTTATCATGCGCCCGTCAACGCCTCTACTTTCCGGCGAGCCGTGCCGTTATCTTGCTACGATGACTACGCTGATCACATCAATCAACTCGCCGACGGCGTTCTTTTCGACGATGATGCTCGGCCATTACTGACCCTTGATCCCCTGCTATGTTTCTTTTACAGGCATATTTATGACTTCAGAAACTAATTCTTCAAGTGTTTGGATTAATTATGTTTTTTTCCCATATGTTTGCTATGACATTTTAGGAATGAAATAATGAAAAAGAGGCTTTAAATTAATTTTTTTTCTGTTAATTTTTGTAATAGTAGATTTATTTTACTCGGTTGAAACCAACAAATGGTAGAGAACTAAAATTTAATAGGAGTCCAATTTGTAAAAATAGACTAAAAATTGATTGCAAATTTCCAGTTAAAGAAAAGTATTTGTTTTTGGGTATCCACTATTCTTACTAAATAAATTGAGTTAGGATGCTAAATTAGGTATTGACAAGTATTATTTGCATATTATTCTACAAGTGGACTCTTATTTTTGGGATGAGAAATTTGTTTAGGTAATGCTACATGCACCAGATTTGTGTATTAGATCTGAGGTTAAGTTGAAACTAGTAGGACTAAATTTTCCCAATAATTTCAAAAGTAATACTAGCAATTTTTAAAAAAGGAAACAAATTAAGGGAAGGAAATAGATGTAAGGACAGTTTTTCTTATAAATGAATAAGATTTTAACTTTGATTAGGTACTTTGATCTTTGAATGAATGTAATGGTGTTTGGCAGTTCAGGGACAAGTTCCAAGAAGCCGAAATTGATTCCTTATTTTGATTCACCATCTGCAAAGGCCATCTCCTTTTTAGCTCATCAAGGTAGCCTAGCCATTCTTCGTAGGTATAGCTCATTCCATGTAGTTACTTGTGATTGTTTGTTAATTGCTTAGTACAATTTTTGGTATTTGTGATATTTTCTTAAGTACGAGTCTCTTGAAATGTTCTGTAAATTAGGTTGTTTCCACCAAAACTCTCGATCAATAAGAGCCTATGGTTTTACTACGCGGGAAATGTTGCAGAGACCAAAGGTGGATACAAGGCTATGGCTGCCACTGCATACGCTATGCACGGAAACAAATCAAATTTGTCCCACTTCCTCTCTATGTTTGTTAGTCCCAAAGAAGTCATTCTAGGATCGGATTTTCAGCAGCAGATGTATTGCCACCTCCTTTGTGGTCTTAGGCTTTTCAATTTTGTTGATTCAATTCGAGCACCATATGCTGCAGGTTTGATTATAGCATTTAGGCTTCTAGAGTCTAATTGGGAGAAGCTATGCGAGGATCTTGAGAATGGGTTTCCGAGTTTGGATGTTACTGATGTTACAATGAGAGATTCAGTTGCTGAGGTTCTTTCTGGTCCCCAAGTAGATCTGTCGAAGAGGATTAGATCAATATGTGAAGAACTGAATTGGGAAGGGATTGTTACTAAGCTTTGGCCAAATGTTCGATATGTTAAGTGTGTTACTACCGGAAGTATGGAGCAATATTATTCAAAACTCAAATACTATGCAGGAGAGATACCACTGTTAGGTGGAGACTACTTTGCCTCAGAGTGCTCTGTGGGAATTAACTTTAATATTATGCAACCTCCAGAACTGACCCGCTTTGTTATACTTCCAACTGCAGCATATTTTGAATTTCTTCCGTTTGACTGGAACAGGGCCCCTGTCACGGATGAACAAACAGTTGATCTTTTTGGTGTTGAGCTGGGGAAAATGTATGAGGTGGTTGTGACTACTTATAGAGGATTGTACCGGTACTGTTTGGGTGACATTGTGAGGGTTGTTGGCTTTTATAACTCATCTCCTGAGGTTGAGTTTGTGATGAGAGCTCCTAAAGCTTCTAGTGATGTAATAACTGAAGGAGATCTCATGTCTGCCATGGGTAGTTTTCAACTTATCTTAAGAGAAGTGATCTTAGCAGAGATTGTGGAGTTCACAGGTTTTTTGGACCTTGAATTGAATCCTCGGCAATTGAAGGTATTTATTGAAGTTAAAGAAGGATGTATATTTCTGCAGGAGGAGAAATTGAAGGAGCTGATAATAATTCTTAAAAACTGTTCCTTCTCTCTTGAGGATGGTTTAGGAGGTATTTATAAAGTGATGAAGGCTAGAGGTGAACTTGGTCCTTTAATAGTATCCATTGTAAGGCCAGGCAGTTTTGATTGCGTATCAGAAAAGGCCATAGAAAGTGGGGCACCGGCAAGTCAATATAAACCCCCAAAAATCATAAGAAATCGCAAATTTGCTGATTTACTGGAAATGTCCGTTGTTGTGACTGTTTGCTTGAATTCTTTGAATGGTTAACAGTTAAAAGACCAAAAAAGCTATTAAGAGTCTCAGAAATCTGGACCCTCCATTGTTCTATATGTCCTGAGTACAAAAAAATGTTGCCCAAGTGATCAAGTCAAGAATCATTTGAACCTCAGATGTAGGTATGTAGTTTCATATTTTTTTCCCATGTAACACAGACACATGTTAATTTATCACAGACTTTTTCTGGTTTTATGGTTTTCTGTTATAAAACATTTGTATGGTTATTGCTATTGCTTTAATAGTTTCTTTGGATTGCCTCTTTGGTATTCGTGGTTCTGCAAATATACTGTTAAGAGAGAGAAAAAAACATTTACAACCTTGTAAGTTTCTTGCATGATGTATGACATAAAAACTTAGCTTAGTGAATTGTTTAAAAAAATTTGATTGAGAATCTATATTAATGATGGGAAACATTTGATCTGAAATTTTACTCTTATGAAAATAAAAATAGAACAATTTGAGAATTATGGACTTTCCAGTGACATAGAATGAACCTCAAGAAATTGCTTCTCTCTTACATAAACTCTAGTATGTGAATAGCTACACCCATACAGAGACGTTCCCATAAGTTTAAGAAACTAGAAGAACAGGAAGCAGGATTCACAATAAGGAAGTCCGTTCGTGTAAATATGATTAGAAGTCGAAACTAGTGAATAAAATCAAGCTCAATATTGAAACCTAAGTTACCTATTCAGCATGTATTAGATGAAAAATAGTTATGTCACCTGAATTATTAGGGTAGCTCTTATTCCTCCAAGTCTTTTACATTCCCACATTCCCCTGGTATGGGATTGTTTGTTAGTATTTCCTCCTTTGCAGGTTACAAATTTAACTGTTCTTTGAATATTTGATACTTCTTTTAAAAAATGTATTCAATAAATTTAGGTACGGATTTTGTAGGTTCCCAAGATTATAATCTTTTGTCGATTTGCCCCATTTTGTATATCTTGAAAGAGTATCTGAGCTGCCATGATTCCATGAGAAAACCTTTCTGATTACTAGGCATTAATAGCAGCCTGTATTTGTTCCAGAGTTCTCCCTTTTGTTTCTGGTACAAGCATGACCACGAACAAAATGGCAAATGCATTTACCGCGGCATAAAGAATATAGGTTCCTGAAATCACATAAAGGCCAATTGTAAGTGTTATAACAAAGGTTCTAATACAGAATATGTATTTTGGGACTTGACTTGCATATTTATGCTTAAACTGAAACTTGACTTGCATATATGTTTTAGTAATTATTTTTCATCGCCTTTTATAGCTTTGATGCACAACACAAAGTATTGTTTTGTTGCAAATGTTTACCGTAAGAGCTCCAACTAATGAGAAAATTGAAAGTGTAGGAAACTGCCCATGCACCAAACCAGTTCATTAGTGTTGCTAGGCTTCCGGCAGCTCCTTTAATATTTATAGGAAATATCTACAAGACGAACAGATTGGTGTCATCAAAGACATTGGGTGCGATTGATTAAGTTAGCTAATTTTACATACCTCAGACATTAAAACCCACGGAACGGCTCCCATTCCTATTGAGAAGGATCCTATGTACACCTGGGAACAAACAAAATGACCGTTATATTTAAAGAAACAATTCAAAAGTCATTGAAAAACATTACTCCATCCGTTACTTAATATAGGTCATTTTAGACATGTGCACAAAAAATTAAGAAAATGATTTAAAAGCATTAATTATACTATCAATTGTCTATAATACCTTTTACCTCACTTATTTCATACTCTTTCTCCAATAACATATTAACAATTTCCTATAATTTTACTCCTAAAAAATCTCAATAGTCTCATTTACTCTTATTTTCTTTCTCTTTCTCTCTCCCCATAAAACACTTTAATGATCAGATTTTTAAAGAAAAAAGATGCAAGAATTTTGTTGGGAGGAGAGAGAGGCTTAAGAGTAGAGGAGATCATCAATATGGATCAAAAAATTAGGTGGAGTAATAAGGGGCAATAAGAGAAAAATAGTTATCAATTCTCCTAGATAATCACAAACGACAAATAATTAAGAATAACAAAAAAAATCTAAAACGAACTACATATATAGGAATGGAGGGAGTAGAGTTTTACAAAAAGTTGGTGATATTACCAGTATGCCGCTTAAAGCAAGTGCAGGAGCTGCCTTCTCTGCTATTTCATAAGTCTGGTCCACAGCATAAGTTTTACTCATTAATTCAAAGGAGATGTATGCAGGATATCTATTGGTATTTAGCCTGATTATTACCTTTAGATAGAATGATATCGCTGTTAATAGGCAACCCACGACCAAGCCTGATGCAGAAGCCTAGAAGAGAAGATACATAACCTTATATCAAATAGGAATGTCAATAGCAAATATTGTTAAGGTAATGGTTTTATATACTAGGATGTACCAGTATGAGTGGTTTTCTTCCAGCTCTGTCAATTGCGAATGCACCTAGTGCAGTAACCACAACCTGCAAGTACAATATATAAAACTAGAATAAAATCCTTTTTATTAATCTCCTTGAGGGTTAAATATAATTTTTCCATTCTACTAAGCGTCCTGAGTTTTTTTACCGTAACTCATTGAACTATCTATTATTTATAAAAAGTGATTTTGCCGTCTATGTCCGTTAATTATTTAACAGAACAATGATGTGGCAGGAGAGAGAAGCTGAGTTGGATAACTATTAAATTAAATTATACTTAATTCTATAACAAATAGTTAAACAAAATATAAATTAAATTAATATATATAACAAATAATTAAATTTAATTAATTAATAAAATAAATTAATAAATAATTTTTATAAATGTATTTATATAAATTAATTAATTCATATTTTTTTAAAATTTTAAATATTTTAATTTTATTTTAAAAATATAAAATTATCTAATATTTTAAAATTGAAGGATTATTATTATTATTATTATTTTTGTTATTCTCCTTCTTCTTCTTCTTACCGAGACTTCTCCCAACTCGTCGGCGTTTCAGTGGAGACGGCGATGAGAGAGAAAGTGAAGATGATGAGGGACGAAGGAGCATATATATCAGATCTATATCTACAAATTCCGGATCTATTTAGTAGATATATATCAGATCTATATCAGAAAGTGAAGATATATAGCAGATATATATCAGATATAGATATATAGCATATATATATCAGATATAACAAATTCCGGATCTCCTGTAATGATTCTCTGTTCTCGCCGGACTGCTTTTGAACTCGCCGGATTCTCTATTACACATGGCTTATAACGTAACCGACCCACCCACTGTCTCCTGTAGCCACAACGATTTCTCCACTGATTATTTTTCTCCTCTTTTGATCCTCTGTTTTGAAGAAACAGGTTTCGGGCTCCTGTTCCTCTGTTTTGAATAACATGAATATGAATTACAGTAATTAACCTGTTCCTCTGTTTTGAATAAAAAAAAATATATATGAATTCATTAAG
Organism: Panax quinquefolius; assembly: GCA_020205615.1. Taxonomy (NCBI): domain Eukaryota; kingdom Viridiplantae; phylum Streptophyta; class Magnoliopsida; order Apiales; family Araliaceae; genus Panax; species Panax quinquefolius. The sequence continues at coordinate 8,704,718 of CM035155.1, read as the reverse complement.
TTTATATAAATATATTTATAAAAATTACACATTAATATATTTTATTATTAATTACTTTAATTAATATATTTTATTTAATTACTTTATTTATTTGTTAATATATTTTTAATTACTTTAATTATTTGTTAATATATTTAATATTTATTTAATGATTTCATAATATAAATAATAATTATATTAGTTTTCAAAAATAAAAATAATAATTAATTTTCAAAATTTTAGTTATATTTATGAAGTTTGAATTTATTTATGAGTTATTTAAATTAAAAGAAAATTATATAATTATATGTAATTTATTTAAAATTGTACAAATATTAATGATTAAAATAAAATTTTAAAAATTATTTTTATTGTTCTTTTATTTTGAATGCATTATTTTATTTTATTTATTTGATTTTAGATTATTTTAGATTCATTTAGCATTAAATTTATACAAGTTTCCGGAAAGAAAAAGGTCTGACATGTAAATTTTCTCTCTCTCACGTGGCAGCCTATGTACTTTTTCCGTCCAAAGTCAAACAATTTAACAGAATTTATAACGGTTTGTAAAAAAATTGTAGTTCAATGAGTCGAATGAAAAAAAATTCAGTTCAATGATGCATTTGTAAACTGACCCATAGTACAGTGGGAAAAAGTATATTTAACCCATCTCCTTGAAGTTTATATTTCTGAACTCTGGGGGGAACGAATGGTGTTAGAGATGCTTACCTGAAGACATGCATAAATTATAGTACCAAGGTCTGAAGGAAAACCTGGGATGTCAAAGATCATAGTGAGATCAACTTCAACTATAATACAAAAAACTACGAAATCTGTTTTGTTGTCTAAAATATGGAAAGTAATGGTTCGATGAAGTTATGAAGACTATTAAACTCTTGAAGTAATTATACATAACCTGATTGATATAATTGAGAAGATAAACATTTCAATTGCCATAGTTTTTCTTTTCTGGTGACAAGGAACACTTATAAAATCTCTCTACCTGCTGATTCGAAAGTACTGCTGACATAGAAGCAGACTCCATTGATTCCCCCAAATTGTTGAAAAACCATCAATCCAACTCCTATCTGGTCATCAAAAGTAATTTTATGAAAATTAGACAAAAGATGATTTAGCTGAATACCAGACTCTGAGGATCAAAGTTCTCTTATGGAAATTCTTCTATGCGTGAAGAACAAAATATTAAATATGCAAGTTGTAAGAAAAGAGAGTTATACTGTGACTGAGTGCAAGTATCTCCTTTGAAACAAATCCAGCAGCTTAGCTTTTGGGAGCCTTTCAAGAGTTTCTATATAATCCTGCCAAGAAATTACAGAATTCTATATGTTATCTTCTAAATGACCTGAAACATTATCTATAAAGAGTGGAGCTTATAGTTTAAAAGTAGAACTTGTATTTCTGCTGCCTCCTCAGATATGTCAACATCTTTCCCACGAAGTCTCTGTAGTGCAACTTCAAATTCTATCTGATTCCCCGTCTTAGCCTGAAGGCATGTGAAGATAATATACAAATGTGATTTCATGCTTGTTTATTATCACAGTACACAAGATATTTACAACTTTTATTTCTTACAAGCCATCTTGGGGACTCCGGAATGATAAAAAGACCCAAAAGCAGAATAGCACAAGGGATTAAACCTGAAACACATAAAAAACGAGTCCATTGTGGAGAGGTTCAGTGGTAACTGAATTCATAATTATTTTGTTTATTAAAATTTCACCTGTTAATGCCAAGGCCCTCCATGTTAGCACTGTTCCTATTACAAAGGCAACAGAAACTCCACTAACGATCATGAGCTGTATGATTAAGTAGGAACTCATTAGGCATGACTTTAAAATATCAAACATTATTTCTATGCTTTAGTTAAATACTTTCATATAATATATAATTGATGCATCTTAGATGACTTCTGTACTTGTTATTCACATGTCTATTGGAGAGACATGGGAATATGCTTTAGTGTTTCTATCATTTGTTCAAGCATATCTGTTTACCTGATTTGTGGTTGTCAATGCTCCTCGTAAATGCTTGGGTGCAATTTCAGCTATGAACACGGGAACCTTATCATCCAAATGATATTAGGTTAATTTTTGTGGAGTACACTTCACATGAACATTTGCCAAAACTGCATCTTATGAATAGGAGGGAGTATAAAATGAACGATAGAAAGAAAGATTTACCACGTAGGAGTAGACTCCCATTCCGTATCCTGTTGCTAGTCTTCCGATGTCCAGAGGAAGAGGACCCTTTTGTAACAACAAAGATAAGAATAGAGGTGTTGCATTATGAACTTTCTCCCTTACAACTGCAGACACTAGTTAAGCTCAAGAGTAATGTATACCAAACCTCAGCAAAGTAAATTGCTAGCCACCCTGCAGTACAGAAACCGGTCGCCACTCTCAATGCCTGTTTATATTACACATCAAACTGACTATTAGAAATAAAACCAAAAGTCCTTCACAGTCGGCCTGGATTTTTCATCCTCAGTCATGGCCATGATCAAGCTCATAGAAATGGCTCCAAGCTTACCCCTTTCCGTCCGAGAAAATCGGCAATGGGCCCACTAGTGATTGCACCAATCATCGCACCAAAAGTTAAAATGGACCCAAATAACGAGTACTGCATACATAACATTCAAGTGTTCATTAAAATGGTTTGAAGTTAAGATTGGGACTCGTCAACATTGAATTATATCATGTATTTATAGATGGAGAGATGATCATGGATGATGAGGATGAACTATAGTCCACTGTAGAATGTTTTCAGACATTCCTTGAAGCTTTTATACATGTAAATGTATATATTGATGTTTTTTAACCACAGTTCGGTATACAATTTTGACAAGCTATAAACTGTTCAAATATCAGTCATTTGATCATTTTTAAACTTTTACAAAATGTTTTGTTAAGAATTCCCCACTTTTAGAAGTCATACACTTTTGAGAAAATTGACATTAACATAGTTAATGGCTAAGATCACATCTTGCTTATATATTAGGAGATTTGGTATTTTGATTTTGAAAGTAGACTTTCATTCTAGGACGTAGCAGAAAAGAGTAAGTGGAACTTTCAGCAAGGGAATATTTGTTATTTCTCTTTGATGCATATCCAAAAGACCAAAATTATTCTTCAGATTTGTGGCGGTTTGTTGTTATTTCTTACTAGGTTTGTGGATTCCATGGTCATGCACAAAAGCCAAAGGGTGACTTATGCCACTGTTGAGGCAGTCAACGGGATTCGAGAACCACTGCCACTGGCATGGATCTTGTGATGTTTTTATCCACGGTGACTAATACCTGGAGCTTTCATAAATGGTATGATTCTCATTTAGTGTTTCATCAGTATTTATCAGTTTGAAGTTCTTATTGCAGAAGGTATTGCATAAGTTGGGAGTGATTTTGAACTTGTAGTACTGAAGTAATTTGAGACACCAATCCTAAACATGTGGTCATTATGCATTCAGAATCAGACCCAAAATTTCACCATAAAAAAAAAGAATCTTTACTAACCTCTGCTATAGATAGATTTAGATCTTGTGTGATGGCAGACTGAATAGGTGAAGAAAAACCAACCTGAAAAATGAAAAAAGAAACCAAGATTTGTTAGTAGTAATTTGGGAAGCTTTGTTTCTGATCATGGTTTTTATGTAATAGTATATTTTCAGGATAAATCAAGATAAACCGAAAGTGAATCGAGACCAAGCATACGTACGCAGGATCCAAATGCAAAAGACCCACAAACTGCTACAAACGTGGTAAGGTAAACCATCCATTCATGCCGCCGTTTGCTGTTTTCACCAGTTTGATGATCTCCAAGTCCATAGCCATCTTTATCAGCAGCAGGACTTGTGTTGTGTCCCAGTCCCAGTACGAGTGGCACTCTTATCTCTGCTTGCAAACTGTTATCAGCTTCTCCTATGTCCTGTTTGATGGCCATTTTCTCTTGTTTGTTATCTTCTTACAACAAATTAAGAGAAGGGATTTTTTTTATAGTTGAAATAGAACTGTAGAAAGTCTTTTCTTTTTATTTTTATTTTTATATATGTTTGATAATAGCATAGCCATATTATATTTCCTTGACATCAATTATTTGATACTGATGTTTTGTTTGGGTCAACTGCCATCACTCCTGCTGGATTTGTTGTCATTTATAGTTTTACCGGTTGATGTGATATTACGAAGAAAAGACAAGAAAAAGAAAAAAAAAAAAGTGTAGTACTTTTTGTCATTACTACCTAACTTTGCGTTCGTTAAGTACTTGGAATAATTTTTATTGATGATAATAAATAATTTACCATCATAAGTATGTGATGTTAAAGTGTTCAACTTAAAATTTAATTAAGACTTAAATATGAATTAATATCTTAAATTATAGGAAATATTTTTATTTTTTAATTAAGTGATTAAATTATTAATTTTTTTTTAATTACAACAAATTAAATATGTCACGTCAAAAATTGCTGACGTAATTAATTGTGTAAGATCTTAATAAACTTACGTGGTAAAAAAAATAATTTATTATTCATTACATAAACAAATTATGAAAAAATCGTCAATGTCTTAAAAGTCCTAATTAAAATAAAAAAAAAACATATCAGATAAAAGAAAATCAAATTTGTCTTAAAAGTCCTAATTAAAATAAAAAAAAAACATATCAGATAAAAGAAAATCAAATTCGTCGATCACCGTCTCTCCCCCAATTCTAAATCAAAACCTAGCAAACCAAAGCGAAGAACTGAAGATAATCAACCATGGCGGCACGAATTTGATTTCACTGGACCTCACTAACAATAATCTCCAAGGGGAAATTCCATCAAGCTTGTCAAAAATTTTTAACGCAAACTCATTTTTGGGGAATTCTGGCCTTTGTGGAGAGATTTTAGGTAAACCCTGCCAGAAAACAGAATCTAGTAACGCATCCTCTTACGGGCTGATGATAGTTTCTATGCTTATTCTTGTGATCATGGGGGTGGCAATCCTTGGGATGAAGCGCAAGCAGGAGAAAATGGGTGGTTTTGAGAAAGAAAATCTAGACGAGTCAATTGGATCGGTGGGATGGCGCGCGTCTAGTGCTGGTAGAAAGGATGTAGATTAGTCGGTTTCAACCACCCGGCAAAGCTTATCGAGCCGGAGGGGTTCAAGCCGCCACAGAAAGGGCTTTGGGGATCTTGTGGTCGTAAATGATGACAACAGCGTGTTTGGATTGGCAGATTTGATGAAGGCGGCTGCTGAGGTGCTTGGCAACGGCTCAGTGGGATCCTCATACAAGGCCATGTTATCGAATGGATTCACAATGGTTGTGAAGAGGGTTAAGGAGATGAATAAGCTGGGAAAAGATGGATTTGAAGCGGAGATCACAAGGATGGCTGAACTAAAACATCCTAATATCTTGACCCCTCTGGCTTACCATTACCAAAAAAAAAAAAAAAAAAGAAAGTTATTGGTAATCGAATTGGGGGAGAGATGGTGATGGACGAATTTGATTTCCTTTTGTCTGATATGTTTTTTTTTATTTTAATTAGGGCTTTTAAGACATTGACGAATTTGCCCATGATATAAAATAATTTATTTATATAATGAATAATAAATTATTATTTTTTGCCACGTAAGTTTGTTAAGGCTCTATATAATTAGTCACGTCAACAATTTCTGACGTGACGTGTTCAATTTGGTGTAATTGAAAAAAATTGATAGTTTAATCACTTAATTGACAAAATTAAAAGGTGGATCACCGAAGTAGAATATGTCCTATAATTTAGGGTACGCCTTTAATTAATAACTAATTTTATTCAAAAATGCTAGCAGCATGTGTTTGGTTTTCAAGTAAGTGAAAATAAGAAAATAATTACTCCATAAAATTAAACATCCATTGTTGTAGTAACACGAACAAAATACTTCAACTAAAAATTCAAATGATAACTAACTAGTTGGAGTATTACTGACCAAGAGCATCAAATAAACCCTACCGGCTACCACACCACACACTGAAAAAGATGACCGACCGTCACGCGCCAGTCTAACCCGGCGACCATATCCACACAAATTGATTTTTTCCTCTCGAAGAAGATGGTGTAGGCGGTATATAATAAAGGTGAAGTTGGGTCTTTTTCGATATCCATTTCAAAGCCGGCCGGGTGGGCAACTTTGATTGCTTATGATATGATATGATATGATGATATACAACCTGGGGCTCCGACAAGTCAAATGTAAACTTCTGAGAAATCACTGGGATGGATGGAGTATTATCCCATCACTGGGATGGCCTGCCTCACTAGTCAATTAGTGTACGTAACGTAACATGCCTCCTCCAGCTTCCAGCAAGTAGATTTTTGTTTTTGAACCAAATAACATCACTAGTGCTCAACAGTCAATTACTTTTAAATCTTACAATCCGTATTTATGTCTGCATTCCAAAGGAGAAGGTTGATAAAATAGTTATCAGATCAGAGTGGAAGTCAGTAATAGATTATAGATGAAAAATAGTAGTTTTGACAGAATTCTTGTTTCCAAACACATGAATATTCATTACATGTATTAAAATTCATGCCAATAGTTAGGATGTGTTAAGAAGCATCTGAAAAATCTATATAAATTGAACTATGTGCAAATGTTGCAATTTTTGGAGTCATAAGAAAGTGAGCCTCAACAAGTAAGCTGCTCATATAAATACTAGCTTTCAAACAGGTACATCCCATAAAATTCTTATACTACAAGTATGGAATCAAGATTTTCTTTAATGAAGCAAGTTCTAGAAAATTGGTTGAAACTAGTGAAATAAATGAAGTACAATTGGTCTATACTTTGCCTTTTGGTGGAGATGTCTTTTCCTTTTTTTAGTATTTCCTCCTTTTTTCATTTACAAACTTATATTGTTCTTCGCGATGCTAATTTTTGAATATTTATCAATGAATTAAGATACACAATTTGTAGAAATGAAGATTGTCATCTCAAAGTTCTTGTGGGTATCCACCATTTTACATCTATCCAAAAATCCAATTGAGCTCTCAAAACCTTTCTGATTATGAAGCATTTATGGCCGTCTGTATTTGTTCCAAAGTTCTCCCTTTTGTTTCTGGCACAACGATGATCACAAACACAATGGCAAGTAGATTTATCACAGCATAAAGAATATAAGTTCCTGAAATTTCATAAAAGCAGAAGTGTAAGTTTTAGAATCAATCAAATTTCCTGATATCACAAATTGATAACAAAGATTCTAACAGAGAAAAGGCAATTTGAGACTTGGTCAGTCTCTCTCTTTCACACACGCGCGCATTTTGTTTAATAGTTTCAGTGTGTCAAAGAAGTTGATAATTTCTTCTTAAAGTACCGTACTTTGCATTTACCTAAACTGAGATTTCACCTTCATATTATGTGCTTCAGTTAGGATTTTTTTAGCCTGAGATGGTCACTTGCATATATTATGTTTTGTTTAGAATCTTAGAATCTTTCAGTCCCTTCCGCAGTTGATGCACAAACTAGTGTTGGTTAAAAAAAAAAACTGGAATATGTTACATATATTTACCGTAAGAGCTCCAGCTAATGAGAAAATTGAAGGTGTAGGATACTGCCCATGCACCGAACCAATTCACTAGTGTTGCTAGGCTTCCACCAGCTCCTTTGATATTTATAGGAAATATCTACAAGAGAATGGAAATTCTCAGATTTGTGGCATGAGAAACTTTAGAAGGAATTTATTAACTTCGTATATTTGACTTACCTCAGACATTACAACCCATGGAACTGCTCCCATTCCTACTGAAAAAGATCCTATGTACACCTGGGATCATCAAACAAAACAATGGTGACAAGTTGAAAGCCACAGTTCAAAAGTCATTGAAAGTTATTTGGGAAAGAAATTGATTTTAGTGGATTATTAAGGTTTTATTTATGAAGAAAAAGGATACTATGGTTTCACAAAGTTGGTAATATTACCAGTATTCCAGTTACAGCAAAAGCAGGTGCTGCCTTGAGTCCTATTTCATAAGTCTGGTTCATAATAAAAAATTTGCACATTAAATCGAAGAAAAGAAGACGGATACCAGATCTATGGATGATTAGTATGGTTATTACCTTTAGATAGAATGATATCGCTGTTATTATACAGCCTATGACCAAGCCTGATGCAGAAACCTAGAAGATAATATTCATAATCTTATTTCAAAGAAGAATTTCTATGCCAAATATTTGAAGGTAAAAGTGTTCAATACTAGGTTGTACCAGTAAAAGGGGTTTTCTTCCAGCTCTGTCTACTATGAATGCACCTAGTGCAGTAATAACAACCTGCAATAACAATATCAAATCAAGGATTGACTCATTGCAACCAATTCTATTTAGAAAGATATTTTGAGACTCATGGAATGATGGAGTTCCGCATACCTGAATACATGCATAAATTATGGTACCAATATCTGAAGGAAATCCTGAGATATTACAGATCATAGTGTTAATTTTAATGCTCAAACTCAGATTTTGCTGTCTAACATGCGGGTGTGTGTGTGTGTGTTTTTTTTGGGGGGGATGGGGTGAAGTTATGAGGAACTCTTAAAACTCTTATTTGAAGAAGTTATATGTCAACCAGTTGAAAATTGAGATTGCAAATTCCAGATTTTAAATTGTCCTGGTCAGGAGCATATATGAAATTTCTCTACCTGCTGACTCGAAAGTACTGCTGACATAGAAGCAGATTCCATTGATTCCCCCAAATTGTTGAAAAATCATCAGTCCAACTCCTATCTGGTCATCAAATGTCGTCAATAAGAACTGTTAGACTAGACAGAAAATTATGATAGGCGAATACCAGATTTCATAGATAAAACTAAACTGGTAAGAAGCAAGGAAAAATATAGTAGTAATATGCAAGGCTTGAGAAAGACATTACAATGACTGAGCGCAAATATCTTTTCTGAAACAAATCCAGCAGCTTAGCTTTTGGGAGCTTTTCAAGAGTTTCTATATAATCCTGTCAAGCAATGGCATAATCCTACATGTTATCTTTAAAATCATCTCAAGCGTTGACAATGAAGTCAGAGTTTAGAGTTCAAAAGTAGTACTTTAATTTCAGCTGCCTCCTCAGATATATCGATATCTTTCCCACGAAGTCTCTGTAGCGCAACTTCAAATTCTTTTTGATTTCCCGTCTTTGCCTGCATGCATGTGAATGTTAGTTACCAAATGTTCTTTTCTTTTTGGTATTACTAGCTGAGTTTGCAACATACTCCCTCATGCCTTGTATTTCTTACCAGCCATCTGGGAGACTCTGGAATGATACAAAGACCCAAAAGCAGAACAGCACATGGTATGATTCCTGTAAACACAAAAGGAAACAAGTCTGCTGTTAGGCGTTACTCGTCTTAATTTTTAATTTATGAACCCCTATGAAAAAGTTTAACAGTAACTGAAATTCACAATTATGCTGATCGGGAAAGTTTCACCTGTTAATGCTAAAACCCTCCAGTGTATTGCTGTTCCTATTACGAAGGAAACAGACACTCCACAAACAATCATGAGCTGTAGATTAAGTAGGAAGTATTTAGGCATGCTCATTAAAATGTGAACATTATGTCTGTGTTTTAGTTAAGTTGTTATATATATAACCGATGTATCTTTTGTCTTTCTCCACTTATTTCTTCCCATGTCTACTGTAGAGACTAGAGAGTTTAGGTTAACACAGTACACGTATGCATGTGTGTGTGTTTGCTTGTTTTAACAACGGCGTTTCCCTCATTTGCACAAGCATATATTTTTACCTGATTTGTGGTTGTCAAAGCTCCTCGTAAATTCTTGGGAGCAATTTCAGCTATGAACACAGGCACCTGATCATGCAAATGGTATTAGCGTAAATGTTTCAAAGGACACTTCACATGTACTGATGTACATTTGCTAAAAGAGGGAGTGTAATGTAGAACAGAAAGAAAGATTTACCACGTAAGAGAAAACTCCCATTCCATATCCTGTTGCTAATCTTCCAATGTCGAGAGGAAGAGACTCCTTTTGTAACAATAAAGATAAGAAAAGAGGTTATGCATTATCGACTTTCTCTGTTAGAACTGTATGCAGGAATAACTCTACTAGTAATTTATACAAACCTCAGCAAAGTAAATCGCTAGCCACCCTGCAACACAGAAGGCGCTTGCCACTCTCAATGCCTGTTTACATTACACGTGTAACTGACTATTAGCAATAAGATTTCAAAGAAGCAGAATGTCCTTCAGAAATGGCGCCATGCTTACCCCTTTCCGGCCAAGGAAATCCGCAATGGGCCCACTTGTGATTGCACCAATCATTGCTCCAAAAGTCAATATGGAGCCAAACAAGGAGTACTGCATACATAACATTGGGACTGTTCAGTTAAACGGTTTTGAAGATAAGAATGGGACTCGACTTGCACTGAGTTGTATCTACTTGCTTATACAGAGATGTTCATGGAAAATGCAGGATAAGCTACTCTTGATCCGTTGCAAGACATTTTTGTGTAGACATTAAGTGAAGCTTTAGTACTTGTAATTTTATGTATTGACATTCTTATGGCAGTATGTATGCAGTGCATAACATTGTTCTGACAAGCTATAAACTGTTCACAATTTCAATAACCATGTATGAAAATTTGGTAAGGTATTTCTCTCAAACATCGTATTTATTGTTTCTCTTTTATGATTTCCAAAATGCTTGCTCGGGTCTGTGATTGTTTGTTGTTACTAGGTTTGTGGATTCTCCCTCTTAACCAGTTAAGCTAAAGGAAACTTGTCATTTACAAAAGCTGCCAACTATTGTGCAAGTGACGGTCTATTGAGAATGTGAACCACTGATATGGACAAGTGGTGTCGTATCAGTGGTGACTGATATGATACATGGAGACTTCATGTATGGTGTGGTTTCTCATCTACTATTTTCATCACAATTTATCATTTTGATTTCTTATAATTTCTGAGTTTGGTTTTGAACTTTTAGTTCTGAAGTTAGTTGAGATATTCATGTGAACATGTGGTTGCTATTTAGTGTAAGTAAGTATTTCGTAAGAGACTGTTTAGCTAACCTCTTCTAGAGATAAATTTAGATCTTTGATGATTCCAGCCTGAGTAGGTGAAGAATAACCTACCTGAAAGTGAAAAAGAAAGAAATTTTAAGACAGCATATATATCACCATGATTTGCTCACAGAGTTCTTTTTCTTGTCATGAGATATTTAGAGCTAGTAAAAGAACATGAATACGAAGTTAATTGAAATAGATCACTTACGCAGGATCCAAATGCATAAGAACCACAAACTGCAACGAATGTGGTAAGGTATACCATCCATTCATGCTCATTGCCGCTTTTGGTGGCTTGATCTTCACTTCCATTGCCATCTTTATAACAAGTAGTCTTCTTTTCCGGTATAAGTGGTGCTCTTATTTCTTCTTGCAAAATGTTCTCAGATTTCTCTGCATCCTGTTTCTTGGCCATTTCTCTTCTCTGGTATGTTTACTTGCAAGGCTATGTGTTGTGTATAAAAAGGAGAAGGAAATTTAGCTTAGATGGAGGAGTTCAACTGCAGGGAAATCTGTGTGAATGAGAAGCAAGAAGTTTGTAAATGGCATCTATATTATATAACTATATATAATCGTTTAAGAAAGTTCCTTCTCAAACTCCTATATTATCCTCTTAATTTACGCCAACTAACATGGACAAGTAGGCGGCTGTGTAATTAATATTTAGAACCAGACACTCACCTAATCAAGTCCTTTTTTTTGGCTGTTTGGCGGGGGGGTTCCCTGCCTAGTACACTATTCTGGATTTCCTTTTCTTGTGTTATAATTTTTATTTCTTTTTATGATGTTTAGCTGATGCAGTATTCAGTTGTCATTTTCAGAGGAAGAAAACTTGGTCACTTTCTTGAGATGGAAAAATTCAACATAGTGGTCCCTATGTTAGAGACTTGATATGAAACTCTTTTTAATCCCAAGGGCTTAACCACGTTGCATGTGGGAGGAAATTGTCTCTCCAATTTTGTTGGCATAAAATTCTTTTGTAGTTTTGTTCTTAAACTTTTTAAAACTTATCCCGAATATCTTAATCACTTTGATCCTCTTATTTTCGGTATGTTTATGTGCAAGTCTTTATTATATGATATGTAAATAATATGGTGTTTTATTTTTGTTAACAATAAATAGCAAGGAAGATCATCCCTATGTATTTTCTAGAATGGTGCAATAAATATGATCCCTTTCTGATAGGCTATTAGATCATTCCCAACTGGCTCCATGTGTCCAAGTTCTTATCAGTAGTGTCAACTTGGACTTATTAGGTGTTTTTACCTTCTTATCAGTAGTGTCAACTTGGACTTGTGTCTGATGGCTTATTCTCCTCTCTAATCACCTTATTAGCTTTATTATATGCTCTAACACATGATTATTATCGATGGGATCTTTGTCTTTTTGTTGAAATCAAGATTTAAGTTGTGTTTGTCAGGGTTAAATACACTTAATTATTCATATATGAAAACTTGCTAGATGAAATTGACAGCCAAATTCAATATGATTTGTAGTATATATATTAGGAACATCTTTTATGTAGGCTGGAAAAATATGTATTATAATCTGTAAGTATGTGGAATATGCCAAATCCTCATAGATTAGAAAAGATTCCCAACAAGTGGAAATATAATTATAAGACAATAGGGATTATATTGTGATTTAGACAAGAAAAAACTTCATATGCAGACCCACATGAAGAAACTTTCACCTACTGGTCAGTGATTTTGAATATGGGAATAGGTAGCTGGTTGGTGACTCTTGCTGAAAGAAAATGCATGCCAAGATTTATATCTAAAATAGTAATGTTTGTTTGTTTCTGTAATGTTCCTACATTTTTCTTGTGTCGCTGTATTTTGGGATAACAAATTTTTTTTCTTCTCCCTTCCTCCGAGTCTAACTCTACAATTTCTGTCATTTTTGATTTAAATGTGGATTATTCAGTATATAATTTAGGTGATGATTAGAATTAGTTGCATGAAAGTTTGTTTGAAATTTGAATAGAAGCAGATCTGTTCAAAGGATTGCTATTTGTTTTCCCTCGATCTATATATTTTTCTGTGCTTTGCAGGTCTATTATATATATATATATATTTGGATCTTATATATCCATATATATATATATATGCATATCGATCATATGAGACTAACAATACATGCACTTATGCACTTATGTCTTATGAGACTAAACCTATATATACACCGAACAACAATACATGCACTTATGCATGCTGCATGACCTTAAAATGATGAATGAACGAATACCAATGATTTGAACTAGGAATATTTCTTTCTAATATACTTGGGGTGGGGTGGGGTGGGGTGGGGTGGGGTGGGAGTTTTTCAGACATAAAATGGTTACAGAAAACTCACAATTTGTATTTTCAGGCAAATTTGCATTGGAAAACAAGGGAAGAATCAACATGCAGCAACAGCAGGCTGCAAAGTCTGGAGCACCGAACCAATTATATATATATATATATATATATATATATATATATATTGTTCCCTTACTTACTTGGTGCTGAACCTGAAAATTAGATCAGCAAAAGAAAACATGCATTTTTGTGCTTTTAGGAATGACGAAATAAAACTGATTTTGGATTGGTGTAGGAAACTAGGAATTTGATGATGGTGGTGGTGGCAAAAATGTAATGAAGTTCAATGGCAATACGGAAAGTTTGGGGATGGATGGAGAAGATGGAATTGTTAAGTTTTAGAGTTGTGTCGTATCAGAAGACTGGTTTTTGTTTGGAAAACTAAACCCATTTTCATTGACGTACGTTGATTCATTCAGACCTTCATTGTCATCAATTATTTACGACTAATAATAATATAAATATTTTCATGATTTGACTGACTATATATGTATAATACTACTTTTTTTGTCTATCTTTGTCTTTGCATTTCATTTCGAGAAAAGAGAAGATGTGACATTATTATGTTTTGTTAGTTATTAATCTCCATCCATTCTGTTGGGTCATCATATTTCACTTATTGGGCTGAATGAATTAGGCTTATTTATTTGGATAGTTTACTGGATCGTTGTAAGACCCCAACTTATTATTAATAAAATTTAATTTTTTCTATTTATTATTTTGAAATAGTAAGGGTTGATGTGATTAATGTGGATAGTTAGGGGTAAAAAATCTGCAAATACTTCAAAATAAGCAAGTGGTTATAAAATATTCATTGTTCTTAGGGAATATTCGTTTATAAGTAATAATATTAAATCTTTGTCGGGGAATATTAAATAATGACGGCGGCAGTGATAATGTGGGCCCATAACTGAAAGCGATTGGATGAAGAAAACGAAAAAATAAGTGGTTTAAAAATAATAGTAGTAGTTATTCATCAATTATCTTTATTAAAATACCCGGTGGTTTAAAACACAAGAAGACACCAGTATTGCACCAATTGTTGATTCTTACGTAAGAATGCACTACTCAATAATGGTTACGATAATTCTTCGCTCAAGATTTTATTAAGTTAATAATTCTGCGTTGATATTTTATATTCTTTGTTGTTTCAATAATTGTCATTACACAAGATTTTTTCATTATCGAAGCAATAATTCATATTATCTGAATAATCTTATTAGATAACATTATTGGCAATGTCTAGAAAGTTCTATCTAAGAAGAGGTTTGGTCACCTAATTATGCTACCAAGAGTGAAGAAAAATTCTTATTGGAAAGCCCTCTTCCTGAACCCGCCTGCACACGATATTGTGATTACGTAATATTATTTATGAATAATTAATTATTGATTCATATGATGAGGAAATATTGATTTTATGTGGATATAGATGGAGAAAATTTTTAAATGTGACAATTGTTGAAAATTGAAATTTTATCTTTTTACGATAAAATAATTCTTTTAAATATATTATTATATTTTAATAATATAATAATGGTGATATTTTTACAACGAATGTGGAATATATGAGTATCTGAGGAGGAAAGAGTATTTTTGTTGCAATAAATGTTTAAAACATGTTAAACATGTCAATGGACCCCATTTATTGATCGAAATTTGATTATAACTTTAAAAATCCCTGTTTGTGGATTTCGGTCAATTTCTGTTTGGAATTTGGAAAAACTTTCTTCTGCAAAGTTGTAGAATTGAATTTCCTATAAAAACTCATGAGATTCGAATTTTCTGATAGAATGGCTATTTATTATGAATTATTGAAGTTCAAGCTCAAAATAATTGATTTTTGGAAGTTTAAAATATTTTAAATAATAAAAACGTTTTTGTTTGTTTTGTGGGCTACAACATGTGCATAATGAGCTGAGATCAGATCTAGGAAGGTGGGCGTAGAAATCTTAATATATATATATTAATATTATATTAAATTTTCTCTTTGGTGTTCTAAGCATTTTCCTATAAATAGGGTCTTGGGTTAGAATTGAAAATCACACCGTAAATCTGAAGTTTTCTCTCTCAATATTATCGAGCGTATTCTTGTGAGTATTTTGAGTATACTTTGAGTATTGTTGATTTCTTGAAGTTTCCTTGAAAGACTATACCCGGTATTCCGGTAGAAATCTTAATCTTTCGAGGTAAGGGATGTTAATTTCTTCTCAAATGATATTATTTCTTCAATATCATTATCTTTGAAATATTGGTTGGAACTTTTTATCAAATTTGGAACTTTTTTCATATCGGGTTACTATTCATGAGTTACTATTCACGAGTTACTATTCATGAGTTACTATTCACGAGTTCTTATTCACGAGTACTATTAAGCTAAAGCGTGAAGATGTTTTTATGGAATTTCTATCTTTTGGTGTGAGTTACTATTCACGTATACGACACTTATTCACGATATCTGAAGACTATTCATCGAAAAATAAAATTTCTTCTTTTTGTCCAAAATATCTATTCTCGGATACTAGCTTTGATTGTATCCATGTTTTGATCATTCTTGAATTTTACACCACTATGATCATTTTTGAGGTATTTTTTGAACATGGATAAAACAAAGTACGAATCCTTAATCCTTAATCCTTGTCATTTTGTTTCCACCGGATTCGTTTCTTTAAAAATATTTTCATCATCCTCGATCTTAAATGATGATATTATTGAATATCTTTGGCTGTAGTGCAAAGATGAATGATTTCTGAGAATATCTTTGGTAGTAGTGCAAAGATGAGCAGTGTTTAGATGAACATGACCAATCGATGAATATCTTTGGCACCGGTAGTGCAAAAGATGAATATTTGATTCGGATGTATATTGATTGATGTTACGGGGATAAAAGATGAGCGATGAACTTTTAAATTCATACATAGAAGATAGTAGTTTGCATTCTTTACTTAACTCTTCTAATGAATTATTATTTCATTGCGAATATTGATTTAAAATTTGTTGTCTATTGTATTCTATTAGATTTTTCCTGTTGAAGACTAACGATAAATTTGTTGTATATTATCTTAGTCATAATATTCTTTCTTGGGCTAGTTGAGCTCACCCTTTCCTTTTTTGTTCCATTTTTCTTCTCGGGAGGCGAGAATATAAGCGAAGTACGTAGTCGGGTATAGAATGAAGGTTTTAGAAAGAATTGTTTAGTAGTCCTCACCATTTTTGTTAAATAATGTATCAATAAATGTGATGAGGATTTATTTGAGTATAGATATTGCTCTGAAGATAATATTTGTATTCAAACTCACGCTTTCTGATTTGTAATAATAAAGTTGTAGTTGTTTACATACCATGTATTGACAACTCGGAATGGGTGATGTATACCTATTTTGGGGCGTCATAGTTGGTATCGAGCTTAGGATATGATCTCTGGCGGAGATCGGGAATAGAACTAGGAGGGGGAGAGCGAGTAAATCCTTCGCTAGTGTGTCCTACCTAAGCTTATTTTTTAGTTGGTCAAGATATAAGGATATTATGTGATATATTGATTTCCTTAATTAACCCTTGTTTTATGGCGGTATTTGAGAATGTCGATTGAGAATATTAACAATGGAAATGAGACCGTGGAGACGCTTTGACTCACCAACGAGGAGAACGTGCAATAGTCGGCAATGTTCCTCCGGTGAACAACACCAATGAAAGCGAGATGATGAGCGAGGGATGTTTAGAAGTTTTTGCGGTTCATGCAAAATCGACATGCGGAGACTTCGTGTTCAAAATACGGAGGAAATGATAGCAATTCACGGGTTTGTCACACCAAAGCGATTCAAGAGTTGGGACCACCGTAATTTAAGGAAAGCCGATCCGATCATGGCGGAAACATGGGTCAAGCAAATTACCAAGATATTCGATGTCTTGGGATGCACGGAGGAATAGAAGGTTCCATTCGCCACCTTTATGTTCCAGTGTGGTGAAGCGGACTCTTGGTGGGAGTCTCAGAAGCGTACCCATCCACCAAGACTCAAAGATGTCTTGGGAGACGTTTGAAACTATTTAATGATAAATACTTTCCCGAAAGTGTTATATATGAAGGAAGTGGAGTTTATTAGGCGGAGCGAGAAAACACGACGGTGTCTCGATGACGAGGCAAAGTTTGCAGAGTTATCCGTGCTCAGACCTCATTTGGTGGAGAATGAGGGACGTATGGCGCGGATGTTTCTTAGAGGTTTGAAACCCGGCGATACGTCGATATCTCATTTCTCATAAATTTTCTCTCTATTCGGATGTTGTAAATGTGGCTCAATTATTAGAATGCGAGATAACGAAATCTGAGTCAACCGAGGACCCACAACCAGGGATCGTACTGAGATAGCGATCAATGTAATAATGATAACCAAATGGAGAAAGAAAGCAGACGGACAAAAATGGTAACCACTCTGGTGGTAATCATGGCCATGAAAATAGAAGAAGCGAGTCGGGAGGAGATTTTAAAAGAGGAGATTTAACAATGACCATGTGAAAGGCAGCAGTCTTGGCAATGGAATCGGTTCTAAGGGAGGAGAACGAACAACCGTCGTATATGCTACAAATGCGAAAAGAGGGACATATCGGTCAAACCGCCCACAACAGTTCAAGGTATGCTATAATTGTGGAAAGGAAAGACATATCGCTTCGAGATTATACAAATGGCGAAACCTAGTTCAATGGGGACGGTGACTCAAAAATCATCCCGAAAAAATCAAAGTCAACGATTCCGGAAGAAGCGTTTGTTGTGGTTGGTCATAATGCGAGAACCCAAACGCAGGTGATCACGGGTAAGCTATTTATAAATTCTTCGAAGTTTATACCTTACTTGATGGGGTCTACCCATTCATTTATCTCTCTGCATGTGCTCAACGTTTAAACTTGACTCTGGAGAATTAGACTTTGACCTATCTGTGGAAACTTCGTTAGGGAGAAACTTTCATCACATCCACCGCTTATAAATCTTGTTTGATTCAAGTTGGCACCATCACCTTACCGTTGACCTTATCTCTTTAAAGATACTTGCTTTTGATGTGATTTTAGGGATTGATTGGTTAACTACTCATCATGCCAAAATTGATTGTTTTCGTAAGGTTGTTAGTTTTCATATTCTAACCAACTTTTTGTATGCAATTCAAGCAACTAAACCATTAAAATCAATCAACGCCATATCTAATCATAAAGCTATTCGCTTATTGAAAAAGCGGATGTCAAGCTTTCTTAGCCCATGTTATGGATTTGAATAAAGACACGTCAAATTTGAATAATATTCTGTTGTTATTGACTTTCCCGACGTATTTTCCGAATAACTTCCTTGGTCTACCCCGAGCGTGAAGTTGAATTCTTTATTGATCTTGAACTTTGTACAAAGCCCATTTCTAAAACCCCATATCAAATGGCTCCTATTGAACTTGGAGTTAAAGGTCCAACTACGAGAATTGTTGGACATCGGTTTCATTCGTCCTAGTACATCTCCTTGGGGTACTCTGTTTTATTTGTAAAGAAGAAGAAGACGGGAGTATGCGACTTCTGTATTGACTATCGGGAATTGAACCATGTCACCATCAAGAATAGGTATTCTCTACCTCGTATTGATGACTTGTTTGACCGATTGCAAGGGGCACAATTCTTTTCAAAATCGATCTTAGCTTACGGATATCATCAATTTGAAGATTAGAATCGAGGATATTCAAAAGACGCCTTTAGAACTTCGATGCGGGCATTATGAATTCTTAGTCGTGTCTTTGGATGACTAATGCTCTATGACTTTCATGGATATGATGAACCCAAAGTATTCAAGGAATATTTGGATCGATTCGTTGTTGTCTTTATTGATGACATCCTTATATATTCCAAAAGTCGTGAAGATCATGAGCACCATTTGAAATTTGGTACTCCAAAGGCTTCGTGAAAACCAACTATATGCCAAATTGAAGAAATGCGAGTTACGGCTCGAGGAAGTAGCATTTCTTGGGCACGTCAGGTGTCAAAACATGGAGTATCCGTGGATCCGTGAAGATTGAAGCAATACTGAAAGTTAGGGAGCAACCGAGTTCGGTGGTCAAGAAGTCGTAGCTTTTTGGGCTTAGTTGGTTATTATCGGAGATTCGTGGAAGGGTTTTCTCGAATCGCTACTCCATTAACTTCACTAACTTCGGAAGGATACAAAATTCGTTTGGAGCGAAGAATGCGAGAAGAGTTTCCAAGAGCTTAGAGGAGACTTATTTCTAAGACTGTTCTAACAATACCATCTGGTTCGGATGGATTTGTTATCTACAATGATGCTTGAGGCAAAGGGTTAGGATGTGTTCTCATGCAACGTGGGAAAGTCATAGCTATGCCTCGCGACAACTTAAAGAGTATGAGAGGAATTATCCTACTCATGATCTAGAGTTAAGTGATCGTTTTGCGCTAAAGATATGGAGGCACTTATCTATATGGGGAGAAAGTGGAGATATATTCGGACCATAAAAGCCTTAAATATTTCTTCACTCAAAAGAACTCAACATCGCTGCGTGACGTTGGCTCGAGCTATTGAAGACTACGACCACACTATTCAATACCATCCTGGAAAAAGCGAACGTGGTAGGCGAGCGTTGAGTAGAAGATCATATCACGAGAACGAGTGCGATGATGTCAAGTATACGCGTAGAGCCAACTTTAATAGAAAAAGTTAAGGTTGCTCGAGCCACCGAGGCCGGAAATGATGCGTATGAAGAAAAAAATCTACAAGAAGGAGCTATTCCTAAGCGAGAATTGATGAAGAAGGAATACTTGAGTCCACTCTAGACTTTGTGTTCCTAACGACTACGATTTGAAGTACAAGATTATGATGGAGGCACACAATACACCATTTGCAATCCATCTGGAAGTACTAAAATGTATCGTGATCTTGACATACATTTTGGTGGAACAATATGAAGAGAGAGATTGCAAAGTTTATCTCAATGTGTTTAACTTGTCAACGTGTAAAGGCGAAGCATCTAGTACCTAAGGGTCCGTTGCAACCACTTGAGATTCAAAATGGAAGTGGGAACACATTACCATGGATTTCGTTCTGGGTCTTCTTCCTACGGTTTCTCGAGGCATCAATGCTATTTGGGTTATTGTTGATAGATTAACCAAGTCTTGCCCATTTCTTGCCGATCACGGAGACTTATTCACTTGAACGTCTTGCTAGTATGTACGTGAATGAGATTGTGAGGTTGCATGGCATGCCTATTTCCATAGTTTCGGATCGTGACCCAAGATTCACTTCAAGATTTTGGGTTAGCTTGCAAAAAGCTATGGGCGCAGTTCTGATTCGATTCGCGCATACCATCCTCAAACCAGACGGACAATCGAAAGGACTATTCAAACTCTTGAAGATTTATTAAGACTCGTGTCCTGAACTTCAAGGGCGGTTGGGATAAGTATTTACCATTGGTGGAATTCTCCTACAACAACGATTATCGAGCAAGTATAGGTGTAGCTCCATTTGAAGCATTATATGGACGAAAGTGTCGCTCTCGGTTATGTTGGGGACGAGGTGGGTAAAGCAACACCTTTGTTGGGACCCGAGTTGAGTACGTATGACTACTGGAAAAGATCCAAATGATTCGACAACGTATACAAACGGCACAAGATCGACAAAAGAGTTATGCGGATCTTCATCGAAAGGGCGTGGAATTTAGTGTAGGGGATCATGTATTATGCGAGTTGCTCCATGGAAGGGAGTTACAAGATTTGGGAAGAGAGGAAAGCTCGATCCACGATTTATTGGTCCATTTCAAATTCTTGGCCGAGGTAGGAAATGTAGCCTATAGACTTGCGTTACCTCCAAGTATGTCTCGTGTTCATAATGTGTTTCACATATCCATACTTAATAAATATGTGAAAGACCCGAACCACGTTATAAATTAGAACCAGACGAAATAGCCAAAGACTTAACGTATGAGGAGGTACTTGTCAAGATCTTGGATAGGAAGGAGCATGTCCCTACAACAAAAGGTCATACCACAAGTTAAAGTTTTGTGGAGGAATCATCTTTATAGAGGAAATGACCAGGAATTACAAACTAAATGAAAGCGAGGTATCCTCACCTTTTGAAACACCGAGTGCACGACGTCGATTTCGAGACGAAATTTCATAAGGAGGGGAGGTTGTAAGACCCCAACTTATTATTAATGAAATTTAATTTTCTATTTATTATTTTGAAATAGTAAGGGTTGATGTGATTAATGTGGATAGTTAGGGGTAAAATACGCAAATACTTCAAAATAAGCAAGTGGTTATAAAATATTCATTGTTCTTGGGGAATATTCGTTTGGTCGTGGAATATTCAGATCTTTGTGAATATTCGTATATTAAATGCTGACAAGTAGCGACCATGTGTGGGCCCCATAACGGAAAGCGATTAGATGAAGAAAACGAAAAAATAAGTGGTTTAAAAATAACAGGCGTAGTTGTTCACAGTTAATCTTTGTTAAAATATCCGGTGGTTAAAACACAAGAAGTATTACCAGTATTGCACCAATTGTTGATTCTTACGTGAAGAAGGCACTACTCAATAATGGTTACATAATTCTTTCATTGATTTTATTAAGTTAATAATTGCTTTGTTGATATTTTATATTCTTTGTTGTTTCAATAATTGTCATTACACAAGATTTTCATTATCGAAGCAATAATTCATATTATCCGAATAATATTATTAGATAACATTATTGACAATGTCTAGAAAGTTACGCCTAAGGAGAGGTTTGGTCACCTAATTAAGCGCTTGATGAAGAAATTCTTATTTGAAAGCCCCTCTTTCACAGGAACCGCCTGGTTGTCAATATTGTGATTCATAATATTATTTGTGAATAATTAATTATTGATTCATATGATGAGGAAAATATTGATTTTATCTGGATATAGATGGAGAAAAATTTTAAATGTGACAATTGTTGAAAATTGAAATTTTATCTTTTTCTCGATAAAATAATTCTTTTAAATATATTATTATATTTTAATAATATAATAATGGTGATATTTTTACAACGAATGTGGAATATATGAGTATACGAGGAGGAAAGAGTATTTTTGTTGCAATAAATGTTTAAAACATGTTAAACATGTCGATGGACCCCATTTATTGAATCGAAATTTGATTATAACTGTAAAAAATCCCCGTTTGTGGATTTCGATCAATTTCGCTTTGGAATTTGGAAAACTTTCTTCTGCAAAGTTGTAGAGAATTGAATTTCCTATAAAAACTCATGAGATTCAATTTTACGATAGAATGGCTATTTATTAAATTGTGGGCTACAACATATGCATAATGAAATGAGATCGATCTAGGAAGGTGGGCGTAGAAATCTTAATATATATATATTAATATTATATTAAATTTTACGCTTTGGTGTTCTAAGCATTTTCCTATAAATAGGGTGCTTAGGTTAGAATTGAAAATCACACCGAAACTAAAGTTTTCTCTCTCAATATTATCGAGTTTATTCTTGTGAGTATTTTGAGTATACTTTGAGTATTGTTAGGCGGTCTGCAAGTTCCTTCAACACTATACCCATTATTCCATTTAAGAAGTACTAATCTTTCGAGGTAAGGGATGTTAATTTCTTCTCAAATGATATTATTTCTTCAATATCATTATCTTTGAAATATTAGTTGGAACTTTTATCAAATTTGGAACTTTTTCATGTCGGGGTTACTATTCATGAGTTACTATTCACGAGTTACTATTCATGAGTTACTATTCACGAGTTCTTATTCACGAGTACTATTCATGAAGCGTGAAGATGTTTTTTATGTGGAATTTCTATCTTTTGGTGTCGAGAGTTACTATTCACGATATCTGCACTTTATTCACGATATCTGACCTTATTCACGTATACTCGGACTATTCAATTTAAAAATAAAATTTCTTCTTTTGTCCAAAATATCTATTCGGATACTAGCTTTGATTGTATCCATGTTTTGATCATTCTTGAATTTTACACCACTATGATCATTTTTGAGGTATTTTTGAACATGGATAAAACAAAGTCTGAATCCTTAATCCTTAATCCTTGTCATTTTGTTTCATTTGGATTCGTTTCTTTAAAAATATTTTCATCATCCTCGGTCTTAAATGATGATATTATTGAATATCTTTGGCACATAGTGCAAAGATGAATGATTTCTCAAGAATATCTTTGGTAGTAGTGCAAAGATGAGCAGTGTTTTTGATGAACATGACCAATCGATGAATATCTTTGGCTCAGTAGTGCAAAGATGAATATTTGATTCGGATGTATATTGATTGATGTTACGGGGATAAAAGATAGACGATGAACTTTTAAATTCATACATGAAGATAGTAGTTTGCATTCTCTACTTAACTCTTCTAATGAATTATTATTTCCATTGCGAATATTGATTTAAAATTTGTTGTCTATTGTATTCTATTAGATTTTTCCTGTTGAAGACTAACGATAAATTTGTTGTATATTATCTTAGTCATAATATTCTTTATTTGGGCTAGTTGAGCTCACCCTTTTCCTTTTTGTTCCATTTTTCTTCTCGTGAGGCGAGAATATATAATGAGTGAGTCTGGGTATGGAATGAAGGTTTTAGAAAGAATTGTTTAGTAGTCCTCACCATTTTTGTAAAATAATGTATTAATAAATGTGATGAGGATTTATTTGAGTATAGATATTATCTAGAAGATAATATTTGTATTCAAACTCACAGTTTTACGGTTGTAATAATAAAGTTGTAGTTGTTTCTGTACCATGTATTGACAACTCAGAATGGGTGATGTATACCTATTTTGGGGGCGTCACAATCGTCATTAGTGAATCCTAAAGTTATTGGGCTTAGTCATTGTATTATCTTTACTAAGTCCTTATAGTATCGGGCCGAATCAGTGGGCTGATCCATAATATATTTAAATATCTCCACCTTTGACTGGTAATGATGAAAAAGATAGCAGTTAACCGAGATCTATATCATGCATTAATGTGGATGGGATGATAGTTGGCCGGCGGTGGAAAAAGAAGACCGTAGTAGGGGTGGTGGTGGGTGCGATCGGGCTAAAACCATCGAGATCGGGGGCTATGTCGAGACGATGAGTGGGTGGCACGATAAACCGGGCTTGGGAGTATATCATAGCAAGGAAGTCTTCTATGTAAAGGTAACTGATAATTTTATCTCTCTCAATACACTAGATATTTTATCCTCCATTGTTAACCTTGTGATCGCCTGTACTGACTCTCACGCCTGAGCTATCCCCCGACGATCAAAGTCGTCAAGCTTTTGGTGTTGATCGTGTTTATTGTGCAGGATCAGGACGTCTTACGTGATTGGGACGTGGCAGAAGATCTTGGCATTAACATTAGCGGTAGAAGGAGGGCGTGTGTTCTAGTGCTTTTGAGTTTTCAATCACAAGCTTTCAGTTGTTCTACGTCAGAAGATGGTGAGGAGTAGAACTGTTACACCAGAAGGACAGCCAATGGTTGTGAGCTCGTCGTTACCACGTGTTTCTATCAGGGATCGTCTGGGTCTCTCAAAGAGTGCTCATGACAGCACGGCTTCCAAGCATGATTCAGGGGTTCTCGTTCGAGAACCCATGGTGAAGCCCGAAGGAGGTTGGTGTTTGCTGGTGATAAAGGTCGTGACCAGGACCGAAGACGGGTAGAAGGCTCACGCCTAGAACCCATCACCAAAGTGGTCGGGATGATAAGGCTGCCAAGTTGGCAAAGATGACAGACGAGGCAGATAAAGCCTTGGAGGTTCTTCTGAAGCAAAGGGAGGATATAGCCATGCAGATGCTTCGGATAGTTGATCTGAAGGACGAGGCGTCCACTTATGTTCAGTCTGAGAGGCGTAGTAGGCCTAAGGATGTACAACAGCGAGAAGGGAAGGAACCAGAGCATTCTGGGCATGTATCTCGGGGTCGACCTCAGGAGCGAAGGAGATCAAGAAGCAGAACTCCTGAGGTATGAAAGAAAGCACTTCTCGTTGTCGGTTCTCAAGGTCGTGATGGTGGCAGACAAAGAAGCCGGTCGAGAGAGTATATACCTGAGAATAGAAGGAGAGAACATCGTCTTAAATATTCTCACCATGATGACAGGGCCACACGCCGTAGTAGATCCAGAAGTCCATCGAAGGTAGTAAGTTCTGATAGAGGAGGTCGATCCATTCAAAAGAAGGTTACTCAGGAGAAAGAAGTCTCCTCACAACCAGAAGGTGTTGAGTTTCTTGTTAAGGAGTTAAAGGAGCTTCGAAAACAATTGGCTGAGGTTCAACAGGTGAAGGATACTCTAGGAAAGAAGGCGTCTCCTTTTTCCTCGGATATTCTTAAGGAGAAGGTAGATACCACTAAGAAGTTGCCTCACATGGAGAGTTATGATGGATCCGGGGATCCTTACGACCATAGCAAGGCATTTGATAGGCTGATGGATTATTATGATTTCACCGATGCGGCTAAGTGTCACACGTTTGTCACAACGTTGAGAAAGGATGTTAGGCAGTGGATGGGAACTTTGCCTGACGATTCAGTCTCGTCGTGGTTTGAACTGTGTGACAAATTCCATGCTCACTTTGGGAGCAACCGAAGGAGGGGAAAGCCTACGGGTTCTTTGGCACAAGTCCGACAGTTTTCGAACGAATCCTTGGGCCTGTATGTGAAACGCTTCAGGGAGGCAATTGGCCAGGTGGCGGACCTCAACGATATTCAAGCTGTTGGGTTATTTTAGAATGGGTTAGATTTGGTGAAATCAGAGAAGTTGGTGAAGAAGCTGATGTTTCATCATCCGAAGAATTTAGCCGAAGCTTTTGATAAAGCGAAAGGCTATATTGTGGTGGAGGAGGCTATGAATAGCCTGAAGCGTCCTTCTTCAAACAAGATGAAGGAGACAGACACTTCTAAGGCTGAAGGCAATCAGAAGAAGGGGGGAGGGAATAATGATTGGCGGAGGCGCATCGAAGAAAGATCTGAACAACAACTGGCGACAAGGCAACAATCGCCCACCTGCTCCTACCTAGAAGGTGAATAAGATTTACACCACACTGAACACGGATAAGTCGGTAATATTGGATCAGATCAGGAACCAACCATTCTTTGAACCACCTCATGATAATCTCAAGCCAGGACAGGGCAATGCTCGAAAGTTTTGTGGATATCATCAGGCTGCAGATCATGATACAAATAAATGTTGTAGCCTAAAGGACTTTGTAGAGAGGAAGGTTCAAAGTGGTATGTTAGTTCAGTATGTGGCCGGGAAGGACCATCAGCAGGAACAACAGAACAATGACTGTACTGTTCAAGTAGTTCAACCGGTTCCACCCGTGCAAACTGTTCCAAATCAACCACCAAGGCACGTCGTTGATGTAATAACCGGTGGGACGACAGGAAAATTGGTAGGAAAGAAGAGGAGGGGATATCTGGATTCAGTTATGTCCATGGCGGGTGTTCTCCCGAAGACCGATATACCGTTTTCAGGGACAGTTATATCATTTACTGATGCAGATTATCCTTCGGAGCCCATCGAACCTCATGAAGGAGCACTAGTGATCACAACACAAGTGCATGGGTTCGGTGGATATGAAGCGGATGATGATTGACAACGGGTCTTTTGTTGACATTTTGTACGCCCATACTTATCAGAGGATGCATCTTGATGGGCGAAAGATGGAGGTGGGGTAGGAGGCTCTTTTATATGGCTTCAGCAATGATCCGGTTAAAGTGGCGAGAACTATCGAAAGCTACCAAATCGTCTTGATCTTGCTCCACAACAGGTAGAAATAACGTGTAAATTCTACGTTGTGTATGTAGATTCGGCCTACAACGCCATATTGGGACACCCTACTTTGACAGCTCTGCAAGCTATGACTTTCATTCCTCATTTCAAGATCAAGTTCCCAACGGCACATGGAGTTGGAGAGTGGCGTAGGGACTTGGATGCGGCGAGAACGATCTTATCGGAATGGTGTGATAACCGGGGAGTAGGGGTCAGCAAGTAGAAGCAGACCATGGCAATAGAGATTGAGCCATTTACCGAAAGCAGTTCGGAGCCATTGGTCATGCCTGCAGGAGAGACGGAAGAGATTGAGTTGGTTCTTGGAAAGAATGACAGACTGGAGAAGATAGGTTCGGGTTTGCCGGAACCTCTCCGGACGAACCTTATGGAGCTTCTACGGTGTTATGCCGATATCTTTGCATGGGATGCTCAGGATATGCCTGGAGTCAGCCGAAAGATTGTCGAGCACCGATTGGATGTAGATCCTTCAAAGAAGCCAGTTCGGCAGAAGAGGCGTATCTTTGCACCAGAACGTCAACGGATCATCGATGAAGAGATTGCAAAGTTAATTGCTGCTGACTTCATCTTTGAGATAGACTACCCGGAGTGGATGACAAATGTGGTACTGGTCCAGAAGCAGAACGGGAAGTGGCGAGTTTGCATTTACTACACGGACCTGAACAAGGCTTGCCCGAAGGACTTCTATCCTCTACCCCACATTGATCAACTCATTGATGCAACTTCGGGGTATGCACTACTAAGCTTTATAGATGCTTTTTCAGGTTATCATCAGATCTCTATATGCAAAGAGGACATTCCGAAGACAACATTCATCACACACCGTTCGGTGTATGCTTACAAAAAGATGACGTTCGGCTTGATAAATGCTGGAGCCACTTATCAAAGGATGATGAACTTCGTCTTTCAGAAGCAGTTGGGAAGGAATATGGAGGTATATGTGGATGACATGATCGTGAATAGCATTATCATTCAGAAGCACTTGGATGATCTAGAGAAATGCTTTCAGACGGTCCGTTATCACAAATTAAGGCTTAATCCCACCAAATGCACCTTCGGGCTCGGTGCAGGGAAGTTCCTGGGTTATCTGGTCAGTCAGAGGGGCATTGAGGCCAATCTAGAGAAGATCTAGGATATTCTAAACATGAAGACTCCTCAGTCATTCAAAGATATACAATGTCTGGCAGGGAGGATTGCGGCTTTGAGGAGGTTCATGTCCAAGTTGGCAGAAAGGTGTTTATCGTTCTTTGGCACGTTGAAAGGACCGAAGAATGCGAAGACGTTCCAGTGGACTTCAGAGTGTGAAGACGCCTTCCAGGGAATAAAGACGTATTTGTCTTCGGCTCCTTTATTAGTAAAGTCAGTTCCTGCTGGGCCGCTTTATTTGTATCTGGCAGCTAGTTCGTTGGCAGTGGGAGCAGTGTTAGTTCGAGAAGTTGGGGGGAAGCAGCATCCAGTCTACTATGTCAGTCATGTTCTAAGGGATGCTGAAACTAGGTACCCGAGTATTGAGAAATTTGCATTTGCTTTGATAATAGCCAGTCGAAAGCTTAGGCAATATTTTCAAGGTCGGCTCCTGGTCGTTTACACGGATCAACCTCTGAAGAAAGTGATGAGCAAGCCAGAGGTTTCGGGGAGATTGGCTGTATGGACAATGGAGTTATCCCAATTTTTCATTGAATTTCATCCCCGAACAGCTATAAAGGGGCAAGCCTTGGCTGATTTTATGGTGGAATGTTCGTTCACAGAATCTAATGTAGAGTTACCAGAAGCTGAAGTTTTCGACCGAGCATTTGCAGCTCTTCAGAACAACCAAAGTTCATGGACGCTGTATACAGATGGGTCTTCTACTACAGACATCAGTGAAGCAGGGATTATCTTGACAAGTCCGGAAGGATTTAAAGTGCAGCAGGCCATCAGATTTGGGTTCAGAGCGACGAACATCGAGGCAGAGTACGAAGCTGAGTTGGCAGGAGTTCGACTGGTGAAGAGTCTCAAAGTTCAGAAGCTGATCATCTACAGTGACTCTCAGTTGGTCGTCAAGCAGGTTTCAGGGGAGTGTGAAGCTCGAGGTTCAAGGATGATCAAGTATTTGGCGAGTTGAAAGATCGTCGGCCATGTTTCTCTCTGTGAGTTTCAGGATGTAGAGCGTAGTGACAATTCTATTGCCGATGCATTGTCGAAGCTGGCCACTATGGATGCTAACAACTTTGATGGTTCAGTTTATTTGGAGGTTTTGTAGCAGCCGAGTATCCAACATGAAGCAGTGATGTACATTGAACGTTCTAACTGTTGGATGACTCTATACATAGAGTATCTGGCAGATGGCGTCCTTCCTTCGGATCAGATGTTGGTTAAGAAGATCAAGTACAAGAGTGTTAATTTTGTTCTCATTGATGGGGTTTTTTATCGAAGGGCCTTTTCGTCTCCATTGTTGAAGTGTTTGGATCCATCTGAGGCCGAGTATGCTCTTCGCGAGGTTCACGAGGGCATCTGTGAGACCCCGAATTTTATCAATAAAGATTTAAATTTTGTCAAAATAATTTTTAATATTATGGTGTGAATTTGAGATAATATTATAGTTGTGGGTAGTATTTATAAATTTTGCAAAGTATCAAAGTGGTTATATTATATTCGATTGGTGGGGAATATTCGGTTTAGCGAGGGAATATTATTCTGCACAACTCCAATCATTGGTGGACCCCACAATGTTAATTATCGGATTGAGAAAAACGACAAAAATATTTTATTGAAATAACTACGGAAGTTTTACCGCTTGATCTTTGTTGAACTACTCGGCGAAAGAAAAGTACAAAGAATACGTGTGGTTGCATAGTAGCACACCTGTGATTGATTATTGATGCTTATGTGAAAGTCACTCGGTTTGATTCCATTATTGTCGATTAATAATATGAATTATTATAATGATAATGACGTTTTGTTTTATTCGTATTATTAACGTAATAAAATGCGAAACATCTTTTATATAAAATGAATACTTTATTAAAGTTATTCTATAAATAGAATATTTTATATTTTATTATGCATAGTGTTGCATAGTGTTTTTGCATAGTGTTTTGCATAGTGTTTTGCATAGTAAAATTTTTATATATAAATAGAATATATGATATTTTATTTAAAAGATTTTGCTTTAAATATGGACCGTCGATTAAAGTAAATCAATCTGACCGTTCATGGATTAATTACTATGCATTCTATGTTCTATAAATGAAGCTCATTCCTTCATTATTTTCTTACGAATTCACCAAACTCTGTAGAGAAAATTATAGAGAAAGCTATAGAGAGAAAATCTATAGAGAGAAGAAGAAGAGTATTCTGCTACTTCACTTTTCTAATATTCATTCTTCTAAGGTAAGGGATATTATTTGTTGTACCCGTAAGTAAGTGTGTTATTCTTTCTTATTCATGAAGAGAACTTATGTTATTCCATTCTTTATTATTCTCGTTGAATAACTTTGTACGCTGTGATACCCTATACATAATCTGTATAAGTGGTTTACCCTATACTTGGTGACATTCTTCATTATTACATTGGAACATCCATGCATGTGTTTTTTTACATCGGACTGGTTAAAATCTTTTATTATTATTACATTTGGAACATCACATGCATGTGTTTTACACCGACTGGTTCCGCTCTTTATCATTCATTGGAATATCCTATCTCATGTGTTTTACCCGGATCTAGTTCCATCTTTATTATTCTCGTTGAACATCCCATGCGGTGTGAATTTCACCGACTTGGTTCTCATATTATTATTATTACATTGGAATAACTTGTCTACGCTGAGTACCGCATGCGTGGTGATTTCCTTTGTTATTCCATTCTTTATTATACCCAGGTTGGTTAAAACTTTGACTTCTATACTCCATGAAATTAGTAGAATATTCTTGATATTTGCGTTTCATCCAATTATCTTTTCATAGAAATATTCTTCCCATCATTCTTGAATTTTACTCAAAGCGATGATCATGTTGACAATTTTGGGCGTTATTAGTTCTGAATAAATTAATTCGTGAACTTGTTTTATTGAATTATTATGTCATTGTCATCATCCTCATGTTATATTATGTTATCTTTGGCTTACGTGCATAGATGAACTTAATACGATTATGACGAGGATCATTCGGTATAATCACGGCTTGTTATAAATGATGTGATAAAAGTCCTCGATTGATGCAGAATGCGGTGATGGATAGTTTTTGGTATGATTATGACCGGGGTGATTCGGTATAGTCATGACCATTGATAATTTGATGAAAATCCTTGACCGTGATACGAGGATGATTAGATATTGTGGTTTATTCATTAAACCGAGTCTTAGTGATAAAATTTATGAAAACCTTTTAAAACCTAAAAGATAGTAGACTTTATTTTCTACTTGACTCTTTTAATGGATTGATATTCTCTACTGCAGCTTAAACCGGTTGTCTATTGTATTTTATCGGTTTAACATTGTTGAAGACTATTGATAATTTATTACGCATTATCTTAGTTATAATATTTCTTCTTTGGGCTAGTTGAGCTCACCCTTTCTTTCACCGCTTTCTCTTGAAATGAGAATATAAATTTGGACGAGTCGGGAACGGAGTAATGGTCCGAGGATAGCATTAGTAGTCCTCACTATTCTCGCGAAATAGTGTGATAATAATTGTAATGAGGACTCCTTTTGAGTTTGTATAATATCTAGTAGACAATATTTGTATTCAAACTCACAGTTTATGTCGTATTGTACACGACAGTTATATTAGTAAGTTGTATTTAAATTCTGTACCATGTAAGTGGCGACCCAAGATGGGTGACGTATACCTAATTTTGGGGGCGTCACAACATCTGTGACGACCATATGGCTGCTAAGTCATTAGCCTATAAAGTACTTCGGCAGGGGTACTACTGGCCTACAATCTTCAAGGAAGCTAAGGAGTATGTGAAGAAGTGCGAGAAGTGTCAGCTCAATAGTCTATTCCCACATCAGCCACCAGAAAAGTTATACTTGATCTTATCTCCTATACCCTTTACTGTCTGGGGGTAGATATACTGGGTCCATTGCCGAAAGCTAAAGGTCAGGTCAGTTTTGTTATAGTCGCCATCAATTATATGACCAAATGGGTAGAAGCGAAGTCGCTTCGGTTGATAACGGAACAAGAATGTTTGAAGTTCGTGAAGGAGTCAGTAGTGTTTCGTTTTGGAATTCCTAAGGTGGTGATATCGGACAACGGGACGCCATGATTAAATGGGATCAAGTTTGAAGTATTTTTTGAAGGAGTTGGGAGTTCAAAGACGAGAAAGACTTGATGGCTCATCCACAAATCGAGCAGGCGGTCGAGGTGACCAACGTAGCATTTGTTGAATGGGATCAGCCTTGATTGGATGAAGCTAAAGGAAGATAGCGGAAAGAGTCGCTCGATTGTGTTATGGGCTTACCGGACTACACCGAGGACTACTACAGGGGATTCACCTTTCAGACTGGCTTATGGTACTGATGCCTTAGTCCCAGTTGAGATTGGATCTCCAAGTCTTCGGGTCAGCCAGTTTAAGGAGATCTACAATGATGAAGGGCTGAAGATCAACATGGATCTGCTGGAAGAAGTCAGAGAGACAACTTTGATCAGATTGGCAGCCTATCAGCGAAGAGTGGCTAAGCATTACAATAAGGGGGTAAAGCTTCGTAGATTTGAAGTAGGAGACTTCGTCCTCAAAGAAGTCGAACCATCTACGCCTCAGAACTTGAGAAAGCTGATGCTGAACTAGGAAGGACCGTATGAAGTTGTTGAGGTATCGAAGCGATGAACTTATCGGTTGAGGGCATTGGATGGATCCGAGATTAAGAATACTTGGCATGCTGGCAGGCTTCGGAAGTATTTTCAGTAAAGATCGAGTCAGTCTCCCGGAAGTCTGTAAATGTTTGGATCATCATCAATAAAAGATTCATTTTTCCTCAATTGATTCTCGTCATTTAGTCCAACAAATCACCGGAGTGAGGAGGTTCGGGTGGACTCGTTGACCATTCGATGGTAGCCTTTTCGGCAAGTGGTCCTTATGAATTTGTCAGGCCCTTCGTGGTAGGCAAACTTCATCTGTGTGTAGGAGGTTACGTGGACTCGTGACCATTCGATGGTAGCCTTTTTCAAGCGTGTGTCCTCATGGGTTTGTTATACCCTGCGTGGTAAACAAATTTCATAGTCCTTTTAATATTGTTTTACCCCGAGTGGTAAATAAATTCACCGAAGTAAGGAGGTTTGGTCGGACTCGCTGACCATTCGATGGTAACCTTATTGTTAGGTGTGTCCTTATGAATTTGTTTTACCCCGTGTGGTAAACAAATTCCATGGTCCTTATAAATTTGTTCTACCCCGAGTGGTAAACAAATGTCCTTATATACTTGTTTTACCCCGAGTGGTAAATAAAATCCCGATGGTGCAAGGAGGATCGACCGAATTCACCTTATACATGATCTATCTCACACTTCGGAAACGATAAGTATGCATTACTTTATTTTGTTCAAGTGTTGAGTTCAGTTCTTTAAGTTCAGTTTATATCATTTCTTAACTTAATTGTTATATGTCTTACCTGATTCATAATTTAAGTTAAGTTCAACAGAATCTTATACAGTTTTCAAGTTGATTGACACTGAATTACCAACAAGAAACGAATTAATATCCAGTTGATATTTCATTAATATTCAAATGTTTACATAAAAAGATAGAAAAATTTATCACAAAATCCTAACACTAAAAAGTAGCAAGATCCTATTCAGGCTTCATCTTCGCCTTCAGAAGAGTCCAAAAGGGTGGGGTCTAGTTGGGTTGCGGTTAACTTTTCCTTCCCTCGACTTCGACAGACTTCATAACCTTCAGAATATACCCGAAGGATTTCTGCATTCAACTCATCGGTCGCTTCTAAGATTCGGTATCAGATCATGCCACGCAGCTTTCTTGATCGAAAGGAGGACCTAGCTCCTTGAAGGCCTTGACTTATCTTGGAGCTTAGGCGATACGGCGCCAAGTGCCTTTCTTTATCTTCATGGGCCTTCACCTGAAGATCGTCCACTTGTTAGCAAGTTATTCATTTTTAGCCCTTAAAACTTCGTTCTTTTCAACAAGATCGACATTCATGTTAGTCAGATCTTGTTAACTAGCCTTGGTCGTCTTCAATTCTTCCTTGGAGAGGTCTTCAATTCATCCTTGGTTTGAGCTAGATCCTCTCGAAGACGTTCGTTGTTGTAGAGAGCGATATCACAGTCATGACTCGCTTTCGCTAAGGCAGACTGCAATATTGTATACTCTTTTCTGGCAGCCTCTTCTGCAGCTTCGGATTCAAGATGTTTAGGGCGCAAACGCCCAAAAACAGCATTGGGCTATACATGTTCAGTATTATTCAATCAATTTCAGATATATAATCTAAGTATAAAAACTAAAAATACAAAGATTGGGAAAGTTCTTTACCTGCGTTAGATAGCTCATGCCTTCATCGAGTAAGTTCCCGATTGAGCTGTTGCCAAATCGTTTATCGTCAGTGTCCCGGACAAAAGCATTGAAAAGTTGGAAGGGGAAATTGGCGTTGAACCGAGGCCATAAGGTTGGTGATGCCATAGCCTCATTTCGAAATTCATAGGATGAAGGCCCAGAAGAAGATGGCCTTGATCATTCGGGAGACGGTATGGGTCGTTCAGGAGATGGTATTGGGTCCGTATATATGTTTTCTGGAGATGGAGATCGGACTGGAGTGGGATTGCGAGGAGGTGAAGGGGTAGCTGCTGAGATTGGATGACTATCAGATGGTTGTTTTCTTTTTCGGGAAAGTGTGGGAACGGGCTCTTCATCATCAAAGACCTGTATCTCCACGGGGACTACCGGGGGCAGATTAGATGAAGATGAAGGCACTCGGAGCTCTTCAGTTGTCAGAGGAGTGATCTTCGTCCTTAATTTCTTGACTCGAAGGAGTCTTTTCCGATCATCTACTGGCAGATCGAGTAGACTCCCTCGGGTAGATGTCGGGTTGGTGTTTGGTTCAGGTTCAGGGATGGTTTCAGGTTTTGTTGATGTTGGTTTAGATCTAGGTTTTCGAATGGATCACTTTTTTCGTCGAGGCTGAAGGGATTCTTCTGGCTGAATGGATTCATCGGCTTCTGGTTCATTGGGTTGAGGTTCAGCAGTGGGTATCTCAGTGATTAAATCATCTTCAGGAGGGGCTTCCAGCAGTGGGGGCTCAGCATTTACTTCTGAAGACATCCCAGATAGGAAATCTTCCAGATCCTTTTCTTCTGAAGCGTTCGGCTTAATCAGAGACACTGCAAATAGAACATTTATCGCCACAATTCAAAATTAATTTCATCAAGAACTCCAAGAAATCAAACAGAAAGTTTAAAACAACCATGCTTGTTTGGAGAAGAGTCCATAGTTTCACTCATCCTTCGGGAAGTTGTCAAAGAGTTCAATCATTTCAGCCACACGTTCTTCAGGGATGTCACCAAAGTCAGCAGAAACTTTATCTTGAATAAACCAATCTGGCAGAGAAACAATTTATGGCCCCTTGATGTAGAACCATCCCTTATGCCATCCCTTGTTGCTGGAGGGGGTAGAGACCAGGGATCGCCTTTCAAATTTCTCTCATACCCTCGGTGATTGTTTACCCAGGACCTTAAACCCCTTTTCTCGGGTTTGGATGACCTTGTAGACGATAAAGAAGAAGTTGAGAGTGGGTTCTACACCCACTTCGTGGCAGAAGGCGATGAAGGCCAAGATATGAATGTAGGAGTTTGGAACTAATTGGGTGAACCCAACACCAGTAAACCCTAGGAGGGTTACCAAGAAAATGTGAAGAGGGAATCGGACTCCCTTATCAAGAATAGTCACTGAAACGGTTGTCCATCCTTCTGGTCGTTGATACATTCGCTCCTCGGGCCTAGGAGCTCTCACCAAATGGGTGTCCGGGATATGGCAACGAGTTCAAATCTTCCTCAACTCAATCTCAGTGACCGTTGATGGAGTGTTGGCATAGGGATAGTGTTCCTTACTCCTAAAAAACGCAGAAGGAGTGGGAAGAGGTTTTGGAGGTGGGACCTTCTTACCAGGAGTTGCAGCCTTGGGGTTCGAACTCGAAGCCTCTTTATTGGGGCTTGGATTTGGAGGAACGGTGGTGATCGGAGTCACAAGGAGGGGTGAACCATTGTCAGAATCTTGTGAAGTCATTGTTGTTAAGATGCAGAGAAGAAGAAAGTTCGAAAGAGGAGAGGAAAAGCTCAAAGGTCCGAAATTTAAACTGGCAGGTAAAACCGTCAATTTGGGGGAAATTTGCCTTTTATATTGACAGTTACACGAAAATCGAAGGCGGCACATTTAATTGACAGTCACAATCATGAATTTGGAAGGGTAACGTCCAAGAGAAGTTTTGATATTTAACTGGTTTGGGTCTTTCATTTAGGCTTCCGGTTTTAGCTTACCTTAATTATTTTAATTCCTTACCGATTAGGCTTGATGGGTTTTTATTCCGGGTCTCTTTCGATCCTACTAGATTCTTCATATCATGGACCATTTATAATTTTCTGTTAAATATTCTGTTTAATAAAAAACTAGGGGGCAATGTTGGGTCATGATATTTCACTTATTAAATTTGAAAGCAAATTGGAACTACTTATTTGGATAGTCCACTGGATCGTCATTATTGGATCCTAAAGTTATTAGGCCTAGTCGTTGTATTATCTTTACTGAGTCCTTATAGTATCGGGCCGAATCAGTGGGCTGATCCATAATATATTTAAATATCTCCACCTTTAACCGGTAATGATGAAAAAGATAGCAGTTGATCGAGATCTCTGCCATGCATTAATGTGGATGGGATGATAGTCGACCGGTAGAGAAAAAGCAAATGACCGTAAGTAGGGGGTGAGTTTGGTGCGATCATTAAAACCATTAGGATCAGGGGGCTATGTCAGACAGTAGTGGGTGGCACGGTAAACCGGACTTGGGAGTATATCATAGCAAGGAAGTCTTCTAAGTAAAGGTAACTGATAATTTTATATCTCTCAATACACTAGATATTTTATCCTCCATTGTTAACCTTGTGATTGTCATCTTCGACTCTCACGCTTTGAGTTATCCCCACTGATTGGTCAAGCCGTCGAGCTTTTGGTGTTGATCGTGTTTATTGTGCAGGATCAGGACGTCTTACGTGATTGGGACGTGACAGAAGATCTTGACGTTAACACATTCCATTTCATTCTTTTTTAGTTAGGAAAAAATTATTAAGATTAAGTAATGTAATTACTATTTTATTTAATTGAATATAAAATCTCAAAATTATTTTTTATAAATTTATTTAAAAAGCTGAAATAGAAACAAATTAATATTTATTGTAGGTAGGAATAATATAGAAAATTAAATTACAAACAACAGAACAAGATTTACTTACAAATTAAAAGGAAGAGCCGGAATACTCTACATTGATCTCAAACCCTGTCAATAGTTACCGTCAGTCTAGAAACTTTGAAGAGACTTGATATCTTGCCACAAGTGTTCTGTCTAATATTAGACTTTTATTTGTTAAAATCTCGCCCTTATAGCCATTAGGATTTTATCATCATACCATAATACCACTATTTATTTAATAATTTATTATTTTTAAAGATAAATATGGAACACAAATACAATTTTAATATTCCTAAATTTTGAAAACACAACTCTTTTTATGAAATAGAGAGTAATAGGCAAGATGGTTGTCTATTAAGGATTCTATTGTCTTAGTTTATAAAATAAAAAAACCTTTGAAAGAATTGCCAAGTCCTGATTCAAATGTGAATAATTAAGCATCTAATTAACTGGAATGGAATGGAATGTTGAAATATTTAGTCTGTTTGGCCTATGTTATGGTGCAAGTAATTCGTACCATTTAATTTACATCGAATAGAATAGAATAAGAGTGGGAAAAACATTCAACAAGCTCCTCCCCAAGTTAGGGAGGTCCAATCAAAAGCCTCTTTCAATGACGTGCATATTTGGAAAGCCAAGAACACCACCTAGCCAATATATACACACGCAAACACAGATTACCCATAAATCACAATCTTCGAATCCCAAAAAAACAAAAGTTAAGCAATAAATTTTGGAAAAGAATTGTGTTAATAACCAAAATACTGAAAAGGGAAAAAAAGGCTATAAAAGGTATCTGGCTTGGCTTGCAGTCCAGGAAACATGGCAAAAAGTATGGACAAGATAGCAAAGAATGGTAATCATGCTCTATTCCTCTTATGGAGGATTCAACAAATTGTTCTTAAGGGAAGCAAGACTTTCCCCTGCTGCCCATAACCTCCCTACTTCCACTAATCTAGGCCAAACAAGATTTTTTCCCTGCTGCCTATTAACTCCCTACTTCCTTGGGGGTGGAAGGGCGATCAATATCAACTGTGTACGGCTGGTAGCCAGAATAACTAGACAGATGGCCCGAGTTTGTGCTGCTAATAGATTTCTCAATATCATCTATATCCGCAGTAAGTGGAATCGGACGTTCAGGTATCATGGGAACTGGTAAATCTGTTTCCAATATCTTCACAACCTGGTCCATTGTAGGCCTTGCATACAACTGAGGGTGAGAACAAAGCACAGAAAGCAATACATACTTCTCCATAACTTCAGGTGGCCCCAACTCTGGAATACCTTCTTCAATAATGTCTAACGCTCTCCCTTTCCTCACCAGTGACCACGCCCAATCCGCCAAAAGAGTGTGCTGCTCATCGTCAAGCTCAAGAAGTGCCTTCTTCCCACTCAAAATCTCAAGAAGCACAATCCCAAAGCTATAAACATCACTTCTCTCTGTCAACTGCCCATACAAGGCATACTCAGGGGCAACATAACCCATTGTTCCAGCAACCCTGGTGCTCACATGTGTTGCTCCCTCGGGTGCAAATTTTGCAAGACCAAAATCTGCCACCTTTGGCTCAAATGTCTCATCCAAAAGTATATTACTACCTTTAATATCCCTATGAATAATAGCCGGTGTTACCCCATAATGCAAATAAGACAATCCTCTAGCTGTTCCAAGCGCAATCTTTTGTCGAAGTGGCCAACTCAACTTCTTCTCTGTTGAGCCAAAAAGATGGTCATGTACACTCCCATTCTTCATCAAATCGCACACAATTATCCTTTGGTGACCTTCAAAATTAGTCGTGGCTGTACAATACCCTCTCAAAGCTACAAGATTCACATGGCGAACGCTCGCAATAACCTCAACTTCATGAGCAAAACTCGTATCGCCAGTGGCGGAACAATTTTTGAACCTCTTCAATGCAACTTCAGACCCATCTGGCAATACACCCTTGTACACATTACCATATCCTCCTCTTCCAATTATATTAAACCTAGAGAAATTCTTAGTTGCCTCCTGAATTTCATCTAATGTGAACCTGATCAGAGTAGTACTTCCACTAATTGACTCCAACGCTGAAGGATTCAAACTACTCCATCTCCTCGTAATCTCTTTCTCTCTCCTCTTCTTTTCTAACTTCTTTCTCCTCACCCACCAAAACCAACCAAAACCCAGCAACAAAATAAAAAACCCAAATACCACAACCACAGAAATCACAGTATTTTTCTGTTTATTACTTGATTTAGAATAATTAAGCCTAAGAGAGAACAAACAGTTGGAAGTACCTCTATCAGTGGGACCGAATGAATTGGCGAAAGCGGCAACATAAATGGACCGATAAGTCACGCAATCCGAAACGTTTCCCGTTCCCCGGCCACCAAGATCCGGGGGTTGAAGAGTGGAGAGACTAGCTGTGCAAGTGGCGCAGGGCGAGCTGTTTAGCAAGGACTGATTGCAGGCCGAGACGACGCCGTTTAAGGTTGGCAGAGAGTTGATGGCTTCGTACTGTGCGCGAGTGGTGATGTTTCTGCAACCCTGGGCAATCCAAACGGTTTGGAAACCGCAGGTAGATCGGATGTTGAAATTGCGGATGTATCGGTCGACTAGGGTTTGGTACGAGTTCCAGCAGGAGTCGGCCGAGTTGACTGGGGGGAGGAAGGAGTTGGTCCGTCGGAGGTAATCGGAGAGGACAAGGCGGAGTCCTTGGAGGATGAAGCTGCACTGATCGGAGTCATTGACGGAGCGGGGTGTGGAGCCTTCGGCGAGGCGCCTGAGGACGGAGAAGTCGAGGGGGCATGGGACGGCGGTGGTGTTGTTGGGTTGGGATGAGGAGAGAGAAAGTAGGCCTAGGTTAGGAGAGAGAAAGAGGATGAGGAGAAGGAAGAAGAAGAAAGGGAACATTTTTCTGTTACCTACTGGTGTGAATTTGAGTTCCTGGAGGAGAGAGGAAGCGAAGGTTGTTGGTTTAGGGGCTGTTTGGTTAGGCGGAAATTGACTTTTTATTTTATGGAGTAGTAGTTAATTGCAGCCAGAAAAATGGCGTTGGAATTTTCATAGAATAACTAACTATTCCCGCCACAAGAACTCAACAACCTTTTTAATTTTATTTGTGTCCAATAACAAGTGCTTCAGTTCAGTCCAGTCAAAATAGAGCAGCTGCTCAGGGAGTGTAGTGAGACAATCTGAAAATAATGAATGAAATGAAATACTACTAAAATAGACATTAGACAAGGATGGAGCTATAGCTAGGGAAATTAATGTTTATAATTCAGTTATTAAAATGAAAATTAAATAGAGAAATATATATTTTTATTTTTATTTTTATTTTTATTTTAGTAGAGAGAATGTTGATAAAGGAATGTTTCTTTTTTTGAGTTATAAAGTGGGTGTCCTAACTCAATATAGTTTGATAAGTATATATAATTTATTATTTTCATATTGGTATTATTTCCTTATTATATTTATTTATTTATTACAACACCTCCTAAGTCTTAACCTAATGAATTGCATGCATGCATATCATCCAGTATTCAGACAGGCTTTTCCCTCAGGTTACAATGTCAAATTCCAAGGTGTTCAACTAATATTGGGCTTCTAAATACTAGTATTGGGCTATTGGAAATCACCGGATCTGGTTAACATAAAGTTATTTTTTTGATAAGTTAGTTAATTCGCCATTAAAATACTGACACACATACAACTTCGTCTGCATGTCAGTATTCTATTGATCAATTGACTAATTTACCTCAAAATAAACTTCATACTAACCACATCCGAAATCACCCAGGCCCAGCAGCTTGTGTTGTGTACAACCAACCATCTTTCCGGTGTAGTTATGATTTTAAAATAATTAATAATTTTGGTTGCAGGATATATATATTATTCTACTCTAGTAATTTATTTGTGTAAACAAAGCATGTGAGAATAGAGTCTAAATTAATTTTATTCCAACTAGAAAGAAAGAAAGTACTCCTATTTGTTAGATTCACCAACCAAATGCAACTTCCTACTCTTCACTTTAGTAGTTGCCAAATCTTTCATATATTATTAAATTAATATCTACTGCCTCCACAACACACAAATTACTTACTTTCAAAAATTCATTACTAGACCATAATATTTTAAATTATTACCGAAACATAAATAATATATCTATTCTAATATTTTTCCTAAACAAATATTAATAAACTTTAAGAAACTATATATATTTTTATAATATTAGATTAAACTTATTTGTAGAACATTTAATTTTTAAGCGTAATTTGAGTTGTTGGATTTTGAGTTGTCATCTTGTGCATGGGCGGATCCAGGATCTGTTTCTAATTAAGGTTATAAAATGAACAAATAGTTCGGGCTCGATTCGTACTCGCTCGATTAAAAATTCGATTTGAACTCGACTCAAAATATAAATAATTTAAATATGAGTAAATTTTAAAGTTTGATAAATTACGCGAACCTTCTCAAATTGTAATTTTCTATTAATCACATTTGTTCGAAAAGTTTAAACTGTTCGGGCTTGATTTGAGATCGTGCTCGACTCGGTAGCTAAACGAGCTTAATCAAATCTTATTTTACACTCGATAAATTTTGTGAACCAAATCTGAGCAACTTAATATTCGGCTCGACTCGATTCATTTACACCCTAATCCTAGTAGGAGACAATTTTTTTGGGTTAAAAACTAGAGTGAAGGATTGAAATTTATCGAGTTATAGAGCGAAAATTTGAATTTGTTATACATCTTGTGTTTAGTTTTTTTTATAGTAGTAGTAGTTTAAGTTTTTTTTACCCCCTCTGAGATTAACTTTTTCATAAATATGTCCTCTTAATTTTTATTTTATACCTATATCCCTATACCTATTAAAAAAATCCATCATATGCAACTAATCATTGAAATAGATATGCCCTACCTTGTAATTCTTTATGCACATTTTAAACCTAAGTTGGTCATTCTTTAGCGAATCGTTAATGCAGATCGTTTTACTTAGAAAATTAATATTTTAATATAAAAAGTGTCGCAATAGAATTTATAACAATGATTTTTATATAAAAATATCAAAAATTCATAAAAATATCAGTCTCCTACTTCTATTCACAAGTATATATCTTCATATAAAATTGTTTTGATTGTTTTTTCCTTCCACTTCTATTCATTGCACCTAATTTATCTCCCCCATTGGTATTTTTTACACTGATAAATTTATACATTTGTGTGTGTTACCGAACTAGTATATAAATGGAGCCCAAATCTAGTTTGGACCTCTTATGGGCCTCGTTGAAGGATACCGAAATTGGTCATCTCATTTCCATCATTGTATTTCATTTCAACGATATATATATATATATATATATAGAGAGAGAGAGAGAGAGACAATTACATACGATTGAATCCATATATATATATATATATATATATAGAGAGAGAGAGAGAGAGAGAGAGAGAGAATTACATACGATTGCTGGATTCTTCCCATATTTCACCCAAAATCCAAATTATATTTTTAACTCAATTAGAGAATCACATGTTAAAAATATTTTTGAGTAAAAGTCAATAAATAATTGTAATTTAAAAATAATTTCGAGTAAAGTCAATATAACGTAAAAAGTGAGGTGAATCTTGTAAGGAAAAATAGGCTCATTATATCTTTGTCTGACATATGTATAATTCCAACAGTCGCTTCATAATCCCAACTTTCGCAATATTAAGTTGCGGAAATAGAATTGTAACGGAGGGGTATTTTAATTATTCGTCTCGTCCGCAATTGTGACGCCTCCAAAATAAGTATACATCACCGTCATAGAAATCATTGATAAAAATTCAAATACAACTAAATCGCAGAATACGATCATACATAAACTGAGAGTTTTAATATGAATATTGTCTTCTAGACAGTATTCAAACTCAAATGGAGTTTTCAATACATTTATTATCACACTATTTTATAGAATAGTGAGGACTACTAATGCAACCATCTGGACTGTCACTCCGTTCTCCGATTAGTCCCGGCTACGTTCTCATTTCCTGAAGAGAACAATGAAAGCAAAAGGGTGAACTCAACTAGCTCAGTAAGAAATATTATGACTAAGATAATGCAGAATAAATTATCGTTAGCCTTCAACAGTGTTAAACTAATAAAATATAACAAACATCAAATTTAACTGCAGCGGAACAAGCAAACCATTAAAAGAGTCAAGTAGAGAATAAAATCTACTATCTTTTATGATTCAAAAATGTTTTTCATCATTTTTATCGCTGAGACTCAGCTTAATAAATAATCCACATCATTCCTACACAACGGCCAAGGATATTCATTAGTATCACGATCACCAATTATCCATTCACTATGGGCCAAGGATATTCGTGTATTCATTAATTGTCATGATCATGCCAACAACTGTCCATCAATGCACTACGAGCCAACGAGGACTTTTACCACATCATTTGTAACATTACGGTCATGATTATACCGATTAATCCCTGGTCATAATCATACCAAGTCCATCTACGCACTGAATGCCACGGATTTACTTTCAACATAATATCAACATGATGATGATGACAATGATATAAAATTCAATAAAATAAGTTCAAGAATTAATTTATCCAGGAACCAATAACG
The DNA here is from genome assembly GCA_020205615.1 of Panax quinquefolius. NCBI lineage: Eukaryota > Viridiplantae > Streptophyta > Magnoliopsida > Apiales > Araliaceae > Panax > Panax quinquefolius. The sequence goes on along the minus strand of CM035155.1, from coordinate 8,660,539 downwards.
TCCAAATTGTCAACATGATACTTCTTTGTGGAGTAAAATTCAAGAATGCTCGAGAAGAATATTTTCATGAAAAGATCTTAGATGAAGCGCAAATATCAAGGTATTCCACTAATTTCATGAGTATAGAAATCAAAGCTTTAACCAACTGAGTATAAGAAAATATATGAAACTATGAATGGATTTTCGTCCGCCATGCGATAATCCACTTAGGCATGATCATTTCAACAATTTAATAAGAAATGAATACAAATGATCATTCACCACGCATGATAATCCACATGACATGAGTTATTTTAACGAGAATAATAAAGAATGGAATAACGTAAGAAATCACCATGCATGTGATATAATCGCACAAAATATTCTATTCCAATGTAATAATAAAGAATGAAACCGTGTCATGCGTAATCCATGCAGAGAGGATGTTCCAACGAGAATAATAAAGAATTAAACCAGTCGCATGTAAACCGCATGCATGTGATGTTCCAATGTAATAATAAAGAATCTGAACCAGTCACGCGAACGCATTACCGATGTGATATTCCAACAGAATAATAAATAATGGAATAACAAAAGAATTTCACCAAGTATAGGGTAGTCCGCATATATAGGTTATTCCAACAGAATAATAAAGAATGGAATAACAGAAGTTCTCTTCATGAAAACGAAAGAAATAATACCCCTTACCTGAAAAAGAAGAGTATTCCGATGGGTAGGGTGAGGATATTCTTGAAGAAAACTTATACTGTTTTCTACGCTCAAAGTTTCTTAAAACTCTAAAGAATTACGCTCAAGATTATAGAAGAAGAATTCTCTGAATTTATGGTGTGTTTTAAATTCTAACTAAGCATCCTATTTATAGGAGAATGAAAAGGATACTATGCAATAAAATATTCTAATAAAATGAAACTTTTAAATAAAATAAAATATATATATTATATATATATATATATATATATATATATATATACACATTCCTTTTAAATTCACGGGATGAATTCCCGTGATCACTCCCTTGACAACTTTCAAACCAAACCTAACTATATATATATATATATACACACACACACACACACACACACACCTTTCCACCAAACTTGATTCCACTAAATCAATTAATATATAAAACAATAACATTAATCAACCAAACACTCCCCCCCGCCCTTGCCCCGCTTCCCCTACCGCCTTGTGGTGAGTCATCAGCTCATATATATATATATATATATATATATTATACTCATAATACTATTTTGAAAAATGAGTAAATGGAGGTCCATAAAATAAGCAAAATTTCATAAAAATTACCTTAATAATTTTAACAACATTTATCACCTTTATTATAATTCACAATATTAATCGACTGTGTCGTTTCCGGAAAGAGAAGGCTTTCCAATAAGGATTTCTCCTATCAGTGCAATTGATTAGGTGATCAAACCTCTCGTTGATGAGAACTTCAGACATCGTTAATATTACAAATAATAATATTAATAACTTTGTTATCTCAATTATTGATTTAATAATATATAAAATATCGCCAATAATTGAATCAAATAACGTGAGATACTATGCAATAATTACTGTAGGAATAATTGAACAAAATTGAGTGACTTCTCACGTAAGCATCAATAATCAATACCGCAGTGCTACTACGCAACCACGCCAGACATCGCATTTTTAACACCGGGTGTTTCAACAGTTAACGGTAAAACTTTCGCCGTTATTTTCATAAAAAGATATTTTTATCGTTTTCTCAATCCGATAATAATTCCGTTGTGGGGCCCACCAATGATTGTCTTGAGTAAATTTAATATTCCCCTGTTAAAACGAATATTCCCTGACCAATCAAATATTATATAACAACTTGCTTACTTTGAAAAATTTATAAATATTACCCACAACTATTGTGGACGCCCCAAAATAGGTATACATCACCCATTCGAAATTGTCAATACATGGTACGTAAACAACTACAACTTTATTATTACAACAAGAAACTGTGAGTTTAAATACAAATATTATCTTCTGTATAATATCTATACTCAAATAAATCCTCATCACATTTATTGATACATTATTTTACAAAATGGTGAGGACTACTAAACAATCCTTTTCTAAAACCTTCATTCCATACCCCACTGCATCTCTCGCTATATTCTCGCCTCTTGAGAAGAATGGAACAAAAAGGAAAAGGGTGAGCTCAACTAGCTCAAGAAAGAATATTATTACGACTAAGATAATATACAACAAATTATCGTTAGTCTTCAACAGGAAAAATCTAATAGAATACAATAGACAACAAATTTTAAATCAATATTCGCAGCTGAAATAATAATTCATTAGAAGAGTTAAGTAGAGAATGCAAACTATTATCTTCTATGATGAATTTAAAAGTTCATCGCTCATCTTTTATCCCCGTAACATCAATCCATAAACATCCTGAATCAAATATTCATCTTTGCACTACAGCCAAAGATATTCATCACCGGTCATGTTCATTTAAACACTGCTCATCTTTGCACTACAAAAGCAAAGATATTCTTCAAATCATTCATCTTTGCACTACAGCCAAAGATATTCTTCACATTCATCTTTTCAGACTACAAAAGATATTCAATAATATCATCATTTAAGACCGAGGATGATGAAAAATATTTTTAAAGAAACGAATCCAAAGAAAACAAAATGACAAGGATTAAGGATTAAGGATTCGTATTTTGTTTTATCCATGTTCAAAAATACCTCAAAATAATCATAGTGGTGTAAAATTCAAGAATGATCAAAACATGGATACAATCGTAGCTAGTATCCGTAATAGATGTTTTGGACGAAAAGAAGAAATTTTATTTTTCTATGAATAGTGCCAGATACGTGAATAGTGCCAGATATCGTGAATAAAGGCCGATACGTGAATAAGAATCTGACACCAAAAGATAGAAATTCCACAAAAACATTTTCACGCTTCATGAATAGTACTTGTGAATAGAACTCGTGAATAGTAACTCATGAATAAGAACTCATGAATAAGAAACTCATGAATAGTAACCCCGATATGAAAAAGTTCCAAATTTGATAAAAGTTTCAACTAATATTTCAAAGATAATGATATCAAGAAATAATATCATTACGAAAAAAAATAATATCCCTTACCTCAAAGAATCAAGATTTCTAAGGAAAGGCTCAAGTGATGTCAAATGAAACTTATACTTAATAAAGAACTCTCAAAGTATCTAAATACTCACAAAATACGCCAATAATATAGAGAGAGAAAGAGAGAAAACTTTGTTTCGTGTGATTTTCAATTCTAACTTAGCCCTCTATTTATAGAAAATGTTAGCCTACCAAGGTAACTTGACCGCTACCGATGGCTTTACTCGCTACTATTGCCACCCACCACATTTGAAATAAAATTCAGATATTTTTCACCAACCATAAGTGGGGCCCACTCAATTCTAGAATTTTCCACCAAAATCAATTATAACCCTACTTTCCTAATCAAACACCTCTTAAAATTTATAACAAATCATTCGCTCATTTTAATCAGCTCAAAATTTGTAGATATATACTCAACTTATATATGTATAACATATCCAAAAATTACAACGATCCAACTACGATTAAAAATTATAACTCACGCAATATATCGTAAAAATACTAATTTTATTTTTAATATCTCCATTCCGACAAAAATACTGATAAAACACTTCAACATTAAATCCTTCAATTATAACCACATATAATAAATAAATCCATCATTTATATCCATATCAAATAAATATTTTCTTATCATATAAATCAATAATTAATTATTCCCAAATAATATTACGTAATCACAATTATGACAACCAGCAGCGGCCTCAGAAAGAGGGGCTTTCCAATAAGGATCTCTCCTCATCGCGCGCAATTAGGTGACCAAACCTCTCCTTAGATGTAACTTTCTAGACATTGCCAATAATGTTATCTAATAATATTATTCAAATAATATGAATTATTGATCCGATAATGGGAAATATCACAGTAAAGTTGATAATTATCAAAACAACAATAATAATATAAAATACCAACGCAAAGAATTATTGAATCAATAAAATAAAATATCGAATAAGAATTATCGTAATAATTATTGAGTAGTGCCTTCACGTAAGAATCAATAATTGGTGCAATACTGCAGCTACCGCTCAACAACGCCAGACAGTGTGTTTTAACCACCGGGTATTCCAACAAGATAATTCTGTAAATAACTACGCCGTTATTTTTAAACAACTTATATTTGTCGCTTTCCTCATCCAATCGCTTTTCAGTTATGGGCCCACACATGGTCAAGGCTATTCATTTAATATTCCCCAACAAAGATTTAATATTCCACGACCAAACGAATATTCCCCTAACAACAATGAATATTTTATAACCACTTGCTTATTTTGAAATATTTATGATTTAACCCCTAACTATCCACATTTAATCAAATCAACCCTTACTATTTCAAAATAATAAATAGAGAAAATTAAATTTCATTAATAATAAGTTGGGGTCTTACAACCTCCCTCCTTATGAAATTTCGCCCTCGAAATCGACGTGACGTACTCGGTGTTCCAAAAAGGTGAGGATACGCCGCTTTCATTTCCGCTTTTCAATTCCCAAGTCATTTCTCTATAAAGATGATTCCTCCACAAAACTTTAACTTGTGGTATGACCTTTCATACAGTAGGGACATGCTCCTTCCTATCCAAAATCTTGACAGTACCTCCTCATATGTTAAGTCTTCTGCTATCTCGTCCTGCTTAACTCTATAACGTGGTTCGGTCTTTCATATTTACTAAGGCACCGATATGTGAAACACATTATGAACACGAGACATACTTGGAGGTAACGCAAGTCTATAGGCTACATTTCCTACTTCCTTAAGAATTTGAAATGGACCAATAAATCGTGGATCGAGCTTTCTCTCTTTCCCAAATCTTGTAACTCCCTTCCATGGAGCAACTCGCAATAATACATGATCCCCACATTAAATTCCACGCCCTTTCGATGAAGATCCGCATAACTTTTTGTCGATCTTGTGCCGCTTTGTATACGCTGTCAATCATTTGGATCTTTTCGGTAGTCATATCGTATTTCAACTCCTGGGTCCCAACAATGTTGCTTCACCCACCTCATCCCAACATATCGAGAACGACATTTTTCGGCCCATATAATGCTTCAATGGAGCCACACCTATACTTGCTCGATAACCATTGTTGTAGGAGAATTCCACCAATGGTAAATACTTATCCCAACTACCCTTGAAGTCTAGGACACGTAGTCTTAATAAATCTTCAAGAGTTTGAATAGTCCTCTCTGATTGTCCGTCTGCTTGGGGGATGGTATGTCAACTAAATCGCAAATCTGCGCTCATAGCTTTTTGCAAGCTAACCCAAAATCTTGAAGTGAATCTTGGGTCACGATCCAAACTATGGATACAGCATGCCATGCAACCTCACAATCTCATTTACGCATATACTAGCAAGACGCTCAAGGAATAAGTCTCCCGTGACGGCAAGAAATGAGCAGATTTGGTTAATCTATCAACAATAACCCAAATAGATTGATGCCTTGAGAAACCGTAGGAAGACCCGTAACGAAATCCATGGTAATGTGTTCCCACTTCCATTCCTAATCTCAAGTGGTTGCAACGGACCCTTAGGTACTAGATGCTCCGCCTTTACACGCCGACAAGTTAAACACATCGAGATAAACTTTGCAATCTCTCTCTTCATATTGTTCCACCAAAATGTATGTCAAGATCACGATACATTTTAGTACTTCCAGTGATGGATTGCAAATGGTGTATCAGTGTGCCTCCATCATAATCTTGTACTTCAAATCGTAGTCGTTAGAACACAAAGTCTAGAGTGGACTCAAGTATTCCTTCTTCATCAATTCTCGCCTCCTAATAGCTCCTTCTTGTACTTTCTTCTTCATATGCATCACCCTGCCTGCATGGCTTGAGCAACCTTAACTTTTTCTATTAAAGTTGGCTCTATGCGATATTTGACATCATCGCACTCGCTCCCGCAGATATGATCTTCTACTTAATGCGCCACCACCACGCTCTCTTTTACCAGATGGTATCAAATAGTGTGGTCGTAGTCTTTCAATAGCTCGAGCCAACGTCACGCCGCGATGTTGAGTTCTTTTTGAGTGAAGAAATATTTAAGGCTTTTATGGTCCTAATATATCTCCACTTTCTCCCCATATGATAAGCTCCATATCTTTAACATGAAACGATCGGGCCGCTAACTCTAGATCATGAGTAGGATAATTCCTCTCATACTCTTTAAGTTGTCGCGAGGCATAGGCTATGACTTTCCCAAGTTGCATGAGAACACATCCTAACCCTTTGCCCAAGCATCATTTGAGATAACAAATCCATCCGAACCAGATGGTATTGTTAGAACAGTCTTAAAAATAAGTCTCCTCTTAAGCTCTTGGAAACTTTTCTCGCATTCTTCGCCCAAACGAATTTTGTATCCTTCCGAAGTTAGCCGAAGTTAATGGAGTAGCGATTCGAGAAAACCCTTCCACTAATCTCCGATAATAACCAAATTTAAGCCCAAAAGCTACGTGATTTCACCACCGACTTTTATTTGTTCCCAACTTTGATTGCTTCAATCTTCACGGATCAACAGATACTCCATGTTTTGACACTGACATGCCCAAGAAATGCTACTTCCTCAAGCCGTAACTCGCATTTCTTCAATTTGGCATATAGTTGGTTTTCACGGGCCTTTGAGTACCAAATTTTCAAATGGTGCTCATGATCTTCACGACTTTTGGAATATATAAGGATGTCATCAATAAAGACAACAACAAACCGATCCAAATATTCCTTGAATACTTTGCTCATCATATCCATGAAAGCCGCAGGAGCATTAGTTAGTCCGAAAGACATGACTAAGAATTCATAATGCCCATACCGAAGTTCAAGGCGCCTTTGAATATCCTCGCTTTTAATCTTCAAATTGATGATATCCGTAATCTAAGATCGATTTTTGAAAAGAATTGTGCCCTCAGCAATCGGGTCAAACAAGTCATCAATACGAGGTAGAGGATACCTATTCTTGATGGTGACATGTTTCAATTCCCGATATAGTCAATACAAAGTCGCATACTCCCGCTTTTTCTTCTTTACAAATAAAACAGAGAGCACCCCAAGAGATGTACTAGACGAATGAAACCGATGTCCAACAATTCCTCGTAGTTGGACCTTTAACTCCTCAAGTTCAATAGAGCCATTCGATATGGGGTTTAAAATGGGCTTTGTACTGTGTTCAAGATCAATAAAGAATTCAACTTCACGCTCGGGGGTAGACCGGAAGTTCTTCAGAAATACGCCAGAAAGTCAATAACAACAGAATATTATTCAAATTTGACGTGTCTTTATTCAAATCCATAACATGGGCTAAGAAAGCTTGACATCCGCTTTTCAATAAACGAATAGCTTTTATGATTAGATATGATAGTGATTGATTTTAATGGTTTAGGTTGTTTGAATTGCATAACAAAGTCAAGGTTAGGAATATGAAAACTAACAACCTTACGAAAACAATCAATTTTGGCATGATGAGTAGTTAACCAATCAATCCCTAAAATCACATCAAAAGCAAGTATCTTTAAAGAGATAAGGTCAATGTGTAAGGTAATGGTGCCAACTTGAATCAAACAAGATTTATAAACAAAGGATGTGATGAAAGTTTCTCCTAACTGAGTTTCCACAGAGATAGGTCAAAGTCTAATTTCTCCTGAGTCAAGTTTAAACGCTGAGCACATGCAGAGAGAGATAAATGAATGGGTAGCACCCAGATCAAGTAAGGTATAAACTTCGAAGAATTTATAAATAGCTTACCCGTGATCACCTCGCTTTGGGTTCCTCGATTATGACCAAATACAACAAAAACGCCTTCTTCCCTAATCGCTGACTTTGACTTTTCTCGGGATGTTTTTTTGAGTCACCATCCCACTAACTAGGTTTCACATCGCATAATCTCGAGCGATATGTCCTTCCTTTCCACAACTATAGCATACCTTGAACTGCTGTGGGACAGCTTGACCGATATGTCCTCTTTCCCGCATTTATAAAGATACGACCGGTGGTCGCTTCTCCTCCCTTAGAACCAGCTTGTCACGCACCGCCATCTTCACATGGTCGTTGTTAAATCTCCTTTTTAAAATCTCCTCCCGACTCGCTTCTTCTATTTTCACGGCCATGATTACCACCAGAGTGGTTACCATTTCGCCCATCTGCTTTTCTCCGCAGTTATCATTATTCTCGCTGATCGCTATCTCCGATACGATCCTCGTCAGGTCCTCAATTGACCGTACTCAAGTATCTCGCCTAATAATTGAGCCCTGCTTACAACATCCGAATAGAGAGAAAATTTATGAGAAATGAGATACCGACGTATGCCGGTTTCAAACCTCTAAGAAACATCCGCCATACGCTCCTCATTCTCCACCAAATGAGGTGCAAACCGATAACTCGCAAACTTTGCCTCGCATCGAGACACCGCCATGTTGTTTTGCTCTAAATCATGAACTCCACTTCCTTCATATGACAAAACACTTTCGTGAAAGTATTTGTCATTAAATAGTCTCTCAAACGCTTCCCAAGACATGCCGAAAAGTACCGGATGGGTACGCCTCACGACTCCCACCAAGAGAATCTCGCCTTCGCCACTTTTAACATAAAGGTGGCGAATGGAACCTTCTGTTCTCCGCATCCCAAGACATCGAATATCTTGGTAATTTGTTTGACCCATGTTTCCGCCATGATCGGATCTCGCTTTCCTTTAATTTCGTGGTCCCAACTTTTGAACGCTTGCTTGTCAGTGACAACCCGTGAATTGCTATCATTTCCTCCTCAGATTTTGAACACGAAGTCTCCTCGCCGATTTTGTATTTAATCGCAAAAACTTCTAAACATCCCCTCGCTCATCATCTCGCTTCAATGGTGTTGTTCACGGAGGAAATCACCACTGCTGCACGCTCTCCTCGCTTGGTGAGTACAAAGCGCCTCCACTATGTCTCATTTCCATTGTTAATATTCTCACCGACATTCTCAAATACCGCCATAAAACAAGGGTTAATTAAGGAAATCAATATATCACATAATATCCCTATATACCGACCAACTAACAAATAAGCTTAGTAGACACACTAGCGAAGGATTTACTCGCCTCCCTCCTAGTTCTATTCCCCGATCTCCGCCAGAGATCATATCCCTAAGCTCGATACCAACCGCGACGACGCCCCAAAATAGGTATACATCACCCATTCTCGAAAGTTGTCAATAATATGGTACGTAAACAACTACAACTTTATTATTACAACAAGAAATCTGTGAGTTTAAATACAAATATTATCTTCTGTATAATATCTATACTCAAATAAATCCTCATCACATTTATCGATACATTATTTTACAAAATGGTGAGGACTACTAAACAATCCTTTCTAAAACCTTCATTCCATACCCCGACTGCATCGCTATATTCTCGCCTCCCGAGAAGAATGGAACAAAAGGAAAAGGGTGAGCTCAACTAGCTCAAGAAAGAATATTATGACTAAGATAATATACAACAAATTATCGTTAGTCTTCAACAGGAAAAATCTAATAGAATACAATAGACAACAAATTTTAAATCAATATTCGCAAATGAAATAATAATTCATTAGAAGAGTTAAGTAGAGAAATGCAAACTACTATCTTCTATGTATGAATTTAAAAGTTCATCGCCTATCTTTTATCCCCGTAACATCAATCCATAAACATCTCGAATCAAATATTCATCTTCGCACCAAAGATATTCATGTGCCAAAGATATTCATCTTCGCACTTAATCAAAGTATTAATTTAAACACTCAACACTGCTCATCTTTGCACTACAGCCAAAGATATTCTTCAGAAATCATTCATCTTTTGCACTACAAAGCCAAAGATATTCAATAATATCATCATTTAAGACCGAGGATGATGAAAATATTTTTAAAGAAACGAATCCAAAGGAAATAAAATGACAAGGATTAAGGATTAAGGATTCAGACTTTGTTTTATCCATGTTCAAAAATACCTCAAAATAATCATAGTGGTGTAAAATTCAAGAATGATCAAAACATGGATACAATCGTAGCTAGTATCCGTATAGATGTTTTGGACGAAAAGAAGAAATTTTATTTTTCTATGAATAAAGTCGATACGTGAATAGTGTCAGATATCGTGAATAAGTCCGATAATCGTGAATAAGAATCTCGACACCAAAAGATAGAAATTCCACAAAAACATTTTCACGCTTCATGAATAGTACTTGTGAATAAGAACTCGTGAATAAGAACTCATGAATAGTAACTCGTGAATAGTAACTCATGAATAAGTAACCCCGATATGAAAAAGTTCCAAATTTGATAAAAAGTTCCAACTAATATTTCAAAGATAATGATATCAAGAAATAATATCATTACGAAAAAAATAATATCCCTTACCTCAAAGAATCAAGATTTCAAGGAAAGGCTCAAGTGATGTCAATGAAACTTATACTTAATAAAGAACTCTCAAAGTATCTAAATACTCACAAAATACGCCAATAATATAGAGAGAGAAAGAGAGAAAACTTTGTTTCGTGTGTGATTTTCAATTCTAACTTAGCCCTCTATTTATAGAAAATGTTAGCCCGCCAAGGCATTCTTCGACCACCACCGATGGCTTTACTCGCTACTATTGCCACCCACCACATTTGAAATAAAATTCAGCACATTTTTTCACCAACCATAAGTGGGGCCCACTCAATTCTAGAATTTTCCACCAAAATCAATTATAACCCTACTTTCCTAATCAAACACCTCTTAAAATTTATAACAAATTATTCGCTCATTTTTAACGGCTCAAAATTTGTAGATATATACTCAACTTATATATGTATAACATATCCAAAAATTACAACGATCCAACTACGATTAAAAATTATAACTCACGCAATATATCGTAAAAATACCGATTTTATTTTTAATATCTCCATTCCGACAAAAATAATCGATAAAACACCTCAACATTAAATCCTTCAATTATAACCACATATAATAAATAAATCCATCATTTATATCCATATCAAATAAATATTTTCTTATCATATAAATCAATAATTAATTATTCCCAAATAATATTACGTAATCACAATTATGACAACCAGCAGCCTCCTGTGAAAGAGGGGCTTTCCAATAAGGATCTCTCCTCATCGGCGCGCTAATTAGGTGACCAAACCTCTCCTTAGATGTAACTTTCTAGACATTGCCAATAATGTTATCTAATAATATTATTCAAATAATATGAATTATTGATCCGATAATGGGAAATATCGCAAAGGACAATTATCAAAACTGCAATAATATAAAATACCAACGCAAAGAATTATTGAATCAATAAAATAAAATATCGAATAAGAATTATCGTAATAATTATCGAGTAGTGCCTTCTTACACGTAAGAATCAATAATTGGTGCAATACTGCAAAGCTACTGCTCAACAACGCCAGATATTGTGTTTTAACCAACGGGTATTCCAACAAGATAATCTGTGAATAACTACGCTGTTAGTTATTTTTAAACAACTTATATTTGTCGCTTTCCTCATCCAATCGCTTTTCCGTTATGGGGCCCACACATGGTCAAGGCTTGGTCGCATTTAATATTCCCCGACAAAGATTTAATATTCCACGACCAAACGAATATTCCCTAACAACAATGAATATTTTATAACCACTTGCTTATTTTAAAATATTTGCGATTTAACCCCTAACTATCCACATTAATCAAATCAACCCTTACTATTTCAAAATAATAAATAGAGAAAATTAAATTTCATTAATAATAAGTTGGGGTCTTACAACTATAACATTATATCAAATTCACTCCATAATATTCAAAAATGATATTTATAGAAAATTCATTTTTATTCATAAAAGTTGGGGTCTTACAGCAGTATTTAAGTACGGAATATGAAAATTAAATTGTGCACGAGGTCTCTATAAAATCGCTCGATTTTCGGACGAAGGGTCGCGATGTGTTGTAAAGTTAGACTCTTTTTTATAACATTTATTATGGATCGATCTTATATATATATATATATATATATATATATATATATATATATATATATATATATATATATATGTTTATCTGATAAGAATCTTCTTTGTGGGAAGACCCTTTTTGATCTATTGAAATTTGAATGGAGCAAAAAAAAAAAATTAATGAGCCAAAAAGGGTTGTTTGACAAAGAACCTGCCTCTGAATGGAACCCGTAAGTAGGAATTTGGACACCAACCAAATCTAAATTAAAGTTGACACTAATTTTACCTAAATCAAGATATAAATGACTTTGGATAAAAGTAACTTAAATATTAATAACAAAAGTATAATTATTGGATATTTTACATGAATTTTACATCAAATAAATTTAAAAATACAAATGGATTAATAAGAATGATAAAATTTTAACCTAGGTTAAATTTTAAGTAAAGAAGTAATTCAACATTATCCATTCGTCTCTTTATATATAATGTTATGATATAGGTTATAGCGACTATTTAACCGTTGTTATAGATTAAAATATTTATGATCACGATTGAATTATCCTCATAACTCAAAAAAAGTGTGTGTTAAAGCTTAGTATGTACGAAAGAAAGCAATCATAAAAGGCTTCAATTGGTAGCATTAATTATTTAAATGTTTTGGTAGGGAAGAGTACTCGAAAAGATGCCCAATTAACGTAACTATAAACTTTCTTGTACGAGAATTTTTGATTTGGCACTTGGCAGTGGTGAATGAATGAATGATTGATTAATTAATTAATTAAGTTCATAATCAAAATGGCATAATGAACATTAATACTTAACACAAAGAATTATTGTTTAAGTGAATATATATAATCCATCTGTACAACTAGTACATCAATGACAAACATACATATATATACTGCCTAATTAAATAATTTGATTTTTATTCTGGATTTACCTGTCAAAAGTTGGTGGAAGAAGAAAAACTGAAAAACCATTTGTATTCGCCTTTAACTTTTGTTTAAATGTAATGTAGCTATTAATTTCCGTAAATTGGGAGTGATTGCTTTTTAGATTTCCCTCTCCTCTCATCCCCTCCTATTTCTTTATTTATTTTATCAAAATAGTCAATTTAAAGGTGCCCAATATTTTGTTACAATCTTCCCGGTTTAACGTCTTACGTATGTTTGCTTATGTTATTTTATTCTTAAACAAATACCCGTACATATTTTCATGTGGGGAGTATAAAAATATATCTAACTTTTCCCTTCGCCAAAAAATATAAAATAAAAAAGTACTTGGACTTTTCAGTTTTCCCCAAGCGAGAGTTTTTATTTTTTATTATTCGTCTCTCTTGTTATCATGATGTTATATTTTTAATATATTTTAAATTTAAATCATGAAATAAAGACTCTTTAATTTATTTAAAATATAGATTATCTTAATTCAGCGAGTTAGTATAGCAAAATGTCAAATAAATTAATAGCTACAAACAAATAAAATAAGAAATGTGGCACTTGCAGTGGAGAGCTGCCGTATCTGACTGAAAAAGCTTTAGCTAAGGATAAAGTTGACAAAAAACAAGAAAGAAAAAAAAAACTGTCTTTCCTCTTCTTCTTCATTATTATTATTATTATTATTATTATTATTATTATTTTTCTCCTTCTTTTGTATTTTTTTAGTACAGGATTTATAAGCTTCTCTAAGAAAATTAAATTAAATTTCAGACAGATAGACAGACAGATTTTCATAAGATTCTTTTTCCTTTTTTTCTCTCAAAAATGGAAAGGCTAAATTAAAGAGGGAAATAAATTGAAATACAGCAAGATTTTTTAACAGTACCCTTTTGGAAGATTGTATTACAAGTAGTAAATAGTAACTCAGAGAAGCTGTAAACATCCCCACCGCCTTCTCCCTTCCATCTCTCACTTTTTCTCTCTGCCTCTGTTTTCTATCCTGGGCATATTCATGGAGTATCTCCAAGAATCTTCAGTTTCTTCCATGTTATGGGTATGTCTTGTCAGCCACCTTATATTCTATAAGCAATTAATTGTATGCTTTTTGTGCATATTGCATGTATATTGAATTTGAGGGGAAATTACCTTGTTTGGTCTTCTGGGTTTCTTTGCATAATTATGTGTGTGTGTTTTTCTTGCTGGGTTTGATTGATTTCTAGCACCTATTTTGAAAATTACTAACCACCATTTTCTCCTTTGTTTAAGTTGGCCCCACACTTTTTCTCTCTTGGTTTGTTACTAACAGAATTACATAAAAATGGAAAAAATTTATGTCAATAAATTCATTTCCTTTCATTAATATCTTTGTTTATTTTGGCTTTTTAAGGTATTTGTCTATATGTCTATTCACATGAAATATCTCCAATATGAGAGTGGGTTTTATGGCTATGGATTTCTGGTGTTTATGTTCAATAGTTCATAGTATTAATTGCTCTGTTAAGCTAGCAGCTATTGTAGGTAATTCTTGCCTTAAATATTAGTGTTAACTGGTTTCTTATGCTCTTTCTGTTATTTAAGCTAAATTTGAAATATTTCTTTTTCAGTGACTTTAATTTTCTGATTTATCCAACTTAATATTAACAGAATAATTGTGCTGAGTTATGTCATTGTTCTTGGTAGATACATTAATTTTTAGGTATGGAGAAAGAAAAGGTAGATGTGTACTCTCCTACGGGAGTACTTGAAGACTATTTAAAGAGTTTAGAATCCGAATCAGTCTCTTCAAAAGAAAGCACTTCAGAATCCGAAGATCAATCAAAACCCTCTTCTCGATGGGCTGGTTTTGTCGAATTACTGAAATTTAAATCAAAAAGACGTTTAGGCACCTTGCATCCTCTTAAACTATCCAAAAGATTTAGCACAAGTATGAGAGAGGAAATCACATCGGCAAGTGAACATGTCGATTCTGATTTGAACTATTTTAAACCTCACTGGAAGAATTTCACCCTCTCGCAACTACAATCTGTAACCAACAATTTCTCCCATGGTTAGTAATTTTATTGTGAAATTGGATAGCAAATGTTTATAAATATAATATTGCCTATCCAAATGTTTATAAATATAATACTGCCTAATTCTGCTTTCCTGTGCTATAGAAAATCTTATTGGAAAGGGGGGTTATGCTGAAGTTTATAAAGGGTGTTTGCGAGATGGACAGCTTGTTGCAATTAAGAAACTGACAAAAGGATCACCTGAAGAAAGAACAGGGGACTTCTTATCGGAGCTGGGGATCATGGCTCATGTCAACCATCCCAATACTGCTAAGTTGATAGGTTATGGTGTTGAAGGAGGCATGCACCTTGTCCTTGAGCTCTCACCCCATGGTAGTTTAGCGTCACTGCTTCATGGTCAGTCTTATATCCAACGTCCTTGTTATTATATGTATTTGTATTTGCAAGTTGCAATTTTGTTTATTGAATTTTGACACGAATTTTTATGTTTGATCATTGGACAGCTTCAAAAATGGAATTAGAATGGAGTATTAGGTATAAGGTTGCGATAGGAACAGCTGAAGGTCTGTTATATCTTCATGAAGGCGGTCAAAGGAGAATCATCCATAGAGATATCAAGGCTGCAAATATATTGCTTACAAAGGACTTTGAGCCTCAGGTACCTTCCCAATCCATCTAGCTTATCTTTCTCATTCAATAGTATGTTTTATATTATGCATTTTGATTGTGTAGACGAATGACGTTCAGGCATGTGTCATGGCTATTTTATTGTTGATCACACTTGTATTTCATACTTGTATTAACTAGTTTTTGGGGAATTGAACTGCATTACCCTTGAGTTACTTAAACAAATCTCATAAATTTGGCTTAATAATGTATGTTTTTGTTCGGATTTTGCACCACAGAATAACTATTTGTTTGAATCCAGATTTGTGATTTTGGGCTTGCTAAATGGCTCCCAGAGCAATGGACTCACCACACTGTGTCAAAATTTGAAGGCACATTTGGGTTTGTACTCTTATCTTCTTTTTTGTATTGCCTTCTTATCCATTTGAGTTGTAGTTCAATATATTAAGTTTCATTGGTTTCTTAATTTGGCAGCTATCTTGCTCCAGAGTTCTTAATGCATGGCATCGTAGATGAAAAAACTGATGTCTTCGCCTTTGGAGTACTTCTGTTGGAACTTATTAGTGGACGACGGGCTCTGGATTACTCACAACAAAGCCTTGTCTTGTGGGTATGCCTCTGTCCATTCACCCTTATTAATCAAAAGATTCAAAACTTCTCTATACTGATGCAACCCTTTAAAGATTAGAGCATGGGAATATGGCTATTGAGATTTGAATTGATCGTGACAGGCAAAACCCATGCTCAAGAAGAACAACATCAGAGAACTTGTTGATCCTTCACTTGGTGATGACTATAACTCCCTGCAAATGAACCTCATGGTTTTATCTGCCTTTCTATGCGTGCAACAGTCGTCTATCAGGCGTCCTAAAATGAATCAGGCATGTGCTGATATTATTACTCTCTCTCTCTCTCTCACTCAGATATGTAGTTTTCAATAGTAAACATCTTGAGAATTTTCAACTTAAGCTGGAATCGACCTTAGTAGATGAAGATTAGGCACTAGGTAGCAAGGTTAACAATATAGGTGAATTCATGTGTCGGTGTAATCAGTTGATTTCTCCCATTAATTAACCATTAGAACACAGTGAAAAACATACTTAATTTCCCCTGCAGGTTTTACAGATTCTAAAAGGCGACCACAGCAGCTTGGATATGGTGAAAAGATGTAGAAAGTCTTCATTTTGGAGGAGGTATTATGAAGAACTTTTTAGTGCAGAGGATCATCACTTGACCTCATTTGGGGAATCAAATGGTTTTAATCAGCCAAAGCAGATGCCACTGGTAAAATGGTTAGTTTGAACACCATGTTTCATGTTCCTGGCTAGCGTGTGGGATAAGTGAAGAATCCAACTTGAGTTCCCTGCTAAAATTTTGAAATACAGAGTGTAGACTGCTTGGCATTTCATTCCCCATTCAGAGCAAAGAACAGGTGATAGGATTCAAAAGTTGGGAAAAAAATCATTTATGTATTATGAAGAATCTAAAATACGTGTGTCGTCATGACATTGTAGTTAATCGTCTTTGTTTTTTTGGGGTAGAGCCAATGTTATCTTGGACATGTAAATATATTTTCCTTAATTACCATTTGTCTTTTAGTTATTGTACACCCTCAGGCACTTAAGTGGCAGTATTCATGTATGCGTGTTATTCAAGCAAATATTTAGTGCAACGCTCAAATTTAGAGGATATCATGAGCTGTGTATCTAATGCTAAATCTCAGATAAGTATTTTGAACAAACTTTGATCCTTTAGTAACAACGGTCATGCATGTTTCAATGATTTGAACTCTATCCTATGGATGTATGTGTTGGGTACAAGAATTAATTAATACAGATTGACCGACAGTACCCTTTACCATGGCAACGTACAGACATATTTCTTGTAGTAATTTTTATAGAAGAAAGAAAAAAAAAGTGAAACTACTCATTTTGCTAGCTCGCATATTAAGTAGTTTCACTCTTTCTAGATTAGAGCAACAAAACAAAAAGAAGAAAGCATTAAATCCCAATTCTCACTTGTTGTAATCTTCATTCGTTCCAACTTCCAATACTAGTCTCAGATTATATATTATCAAGTACTTGATACTCCATAAACTACTACTATTCCATGATCGATAAAGAATACTACTACACCTACAGATTATTTTTGTAGTCGGGTCCTTTCTTAGAGCATTTGATCCTATCCATTACCCATTAATCCTTCTGGGTCATTTCCGTTATTCGGGCTTAGTCATCGAATCGCCCATTATACAAATTGTCACTTAATCCAACTTCGACCGAATCAATCATTATGCCAAGTGATAGTCGATTACTACGTTCGCCACCTTCGCATCGCATGGCATTAATGAGGATGGGGCTTATGATCGATTCGGTGGCAAAAAAAAGTGGTAGTAGTGTGGAAGTAGGCTACATACTTTCTACCGAAATGACCGGAGTGGGGGAAAAGGTGTCGAGATGATGAAAGGTACTAGAAACCGGATCGAGTATGATGGGCTAAGATCACATAAGAGGGTAAGTAATACACATTCATATTATTATTCTCTCTCGCATATTAGACATTATTTTTCTCCATCATAACCTCAGATCGCCGACATCGACTCTCACGCCGAGCTATCCTCGACGGCCAAAGCCGCTGCTTTTGGTGTCGATTGTTGAATCGCAGGTGATATCTGACGCTGCCTCGTGATCGGGACGGAGAAAGATCTCGCTAATATCATGCGCCAAGGAGGGTCGAGTTCTAGTGTCCCCGAGTATTTTTCAATCACGCATCGTGGTTTGTTCTACATCAAGATTCATGGTAAAGAGTAAACACCTACATTCAAGGGCAAAACCGAGGGTCGCCAAATAATCGACACCACGAAAGTGTCTCGCTAAGGATCGCTTGGGGACCGAAGAATAAGTGTTCATGCTAAAGACAAATATTCAAACGATCACCAAGATTTTCTATCAAGGCGCTGGGCAAGGCTAAACGAAGCTAGTCTTCCCGACGGAGAAAGCGTTCGCCACTATTTAAACGGTAGGGCACTTCGCTTAGAACTCGATACCGAGAGGACCAAGACGAAAAAGCTTCACGACCGCTAAGATGGCGATGAGGCGATAGAGCTATGGAAGTACTCGTGAAGCAACGACAGATATACCGAGCAGCAGATGGTCCTGATGGCGAGAGTCGAGACGAAGAGCTCAAAGCATGATCAAATCCAAGAGCAAGGACACCAAGTGGGAAAGAACCTGCTCATTCAGACGAGAGTCTCTGGGCCGAACTCGAGAAAGAAGAAGATCCCAAGCCTACTCCTCAAAGATCAAGAGGGTACATCACCCCGCCGATTCTAAGGAGCAAGGCCTGAGAGAACGAAGAGGTCGATCCAGAGATCACACTCCCGAGACCACAAAGAAAGCCCTTATTGCAGCAGACATTCTCGCCATAGTGCCCGAGCTCGTAGACGGCGTATATATCTAGAGATCGCACTCCCGAGAGTCTATCGAGGGTACACCACCCCGTGGACACTCACATCGTAAAAGCCCTTCTAGAGTCAAGGCTCTATCAGAAGAAACCTATCTACCTGTGGGAGGAAGGAGTCACCGAAAAAGAAGCATCATCTCAACCGTAAGGTGTGGAGTATCCGTTAAAGAGTTAAAAGAACTTCTAAGCAAATTTCAAGTACAAAAAAACGGAAGGATACTTCGAAAGAAGGCATCCCTTTTTCCGCGGAGATTCTTAAAGAAAAGTCGACCCTACCAAGAAGTTGCCCCATATCGAGAGTTATGATGGATCGGGGATCCTTACGACCACAACAAAGCGCTCAATCGATCGATGGATTATTACGACTTTAGCGATGTCCGCTAAGTGTCATACTTTTGTCACAACACTCGTAAAGGATGCCCGCAAAATGATGGGGACTTTGCCTCGATTCAATTTCATCTTGGGCGCATATGTGCAAGAAATTTCATGCTCGCTTCGGAGCAACAAAAGAAGGGAAAACCAACTGTTCGCTGCTCAGTTCGATAGCTGAACGAGTCTTTGGGCCAAGATGTGAAGCGTTCCGTGAAGGCCACCAAGTGATGTACCGAACGATCTACAAGCCGCTGACTGCTTTCGTAATGGGTTAGATCCGTCAATCGTAGAAGTCAGGTGAAGAAGTTAATGTTTCATCACCCAAGAGTCTCACCAAGCCTTCACAAAGTCAAGGCTATATCGCGGTGGAGGAAAGCCATGGATGCCTCAAACGCCCTTCTTCGCATCGGCTTAAAGGAGACAGACGATGTAACCGATAGAGACCGTAAAAAGAATGAAGGGAATAAAGACCGCTACGGGCGCGGGTCAAGAAATATAACAATTGAGATGTGGTGGAGGACGCTCGTCCGCCCAAATTTTCAGAGAGTGAATAGACGTACACAAAGACTCAACACGCATGTATCGTTATCTTGATCAAATTAAGAATCAACCTATCTTCGAACCACCTCGAGATAACATTAAGCCCGGAAAGGGAATTCTCGTAAGTATTGTGGATTACCATCAAGCTTCGGGTCATGATACAAAACGACCGTGCTAGTTCAAGGACTTTATTGAAAGAAAGGTACAAGGCGGGCTTTAATTCAAGATGTGGTCGCTGTAACTAATCAACAAAGCAGGATAGAGGGCTTGTGCTCCAAGAGCTCAACCAGCTTCAAAGAAGCGCCACACTTTAATGTACCGCAAGGCACACGGTAGATGTCATCACCGGGGTACTTCCGCAAACTCGCTGGAAAGAAGTTACCGGTTACTTGATTCGGCCATGTCAAGTGGTACCTCCTCAAGACCGACAGATCTTATTCGAGTACTTCAGAATCTCCTTTATCGATGAAGATTACCTTCTAAGTCATCGAACCGCACGAGGGATCATTGGTGCCGATCGCATAAGTGGGTTCTTGTGGATACGGGTTGATGATGGTAGATAATGGGTCTTCAGAGATATTCTCAGATGCCCACGCTTATCGTAGGATGCACCTAGACGGCGAAAGATGGAGATAGGACAGAGGCTCTTTATATGGTTTTAGTAACGACCCTTGGCCAAGGTGGTCGAACCATCGAACTACCAAATATCTTCTAACTACTTCAACAGTAGAAATTATTTGCAAATTTTATGTCAGGTATGTAGATTCTCGCTTATAATGCTATTTTGGGAAGGCTCTACTTTAATTGCTTTGCAAGTCGCGACCTCTATTCCTCATTTCAAAATCAAATTTCCTACTACCATGGGGTCATGAGGTGAAAGGGATTTGATCCGCTGTAAGGTGTTATAGAACGCCGTGATCACTTCGGAGAGGGAGTATCAAGGTAAGGCATATACGACGATAGAGATCGAACCTTCACAGAGAGTAGTTCCGAACCGCTGGTCATGCCAACAAGAAAAACGGAGGAGATAGAGCTCATCCCGCAAAGAGAACAAGACGGCAAATAGGTTCGGGTCCCGCCGTAACCTCTCCTGACGAACCTCAGGAGCTCCCCGCAATGCTATGTCGACATTTTCGCACGGGAACCCTCGTGATATGCCAGAGTAAGCAGGATATCACCGAAGCATCGGCCGAGGTGGACCCGCCAAAGAAGCCAAATCCGACAGAAGAGGAGGATTTTCGCACCCGAACGCCAAATCAATCATCATGAAGAGATCGCAAAGTCGCTGGCAAATGACTTCATCTTCGAGATCGACTACCCACAATGGATGGCGAATGTGGTGCCGGGTCCGTATAAAAATGGTAAATGGCGAGTCCGCATCGACTACACCGACCTAAATAAAGCTTGTCCAAGGATTTCTACCACCACCCCACATCGACCAACTCATCGATGCCACTTCGGTATGCTTTGTTAAGTTTCATGGACGCTTCTCCGGATATCATCAAATTTCCATGTAGAAAGAGGATATACCAAGACGCATGCTCATTACGCATCGCTCAAAGATATGCCTATAAGAAAATGACTTTCTACCATCAATGCCGAGAGCACATACCGTAGGATGATGAACCATGTCTTCGTGATATCACCGGGCAGAATGTGGAGGTGTACGTGATCTATATGATTGTCAAAAGCATGTTGGTGCATAAACATCCGGATGATTTAGAAGAATGCTTTCGCATAATTCGTCATCACAATTTGAGATCGAACCCCACTAAGTGCACCTTCTGGCCTAGGGGGCGCAAATTTCGGGTTATCTTGTCACCGAGAGGAATCAAGCCAATCCAGAAGATTCAAGCGATCCCGAATACGAAGACTCTCTCACCATTTAAAGATGTTCAACGTCTGACCGAAGGATTGCAGCTTTAAGGAGGTTCATGTCCAAGCTCTACAGAAAGATGTTTACCGCTTTTTCGATACATCAAAGGGCCAAGAATGCAAAGACGCTTCAATGGACTTCTGAGAGTGTGAGGACGCCTTCCAGCATCAAGTCCTACCTATCTTCTAAGACCTTTGTTGGTGAAACCCGCCCCATCGAACCCCTATATTTGTACTTAGCAAATAGTTCGTCATGTAGAGAGCGCTTTGGCGTGAAGTCAGGGGTAAAGAAGACCCGCTTTATTATGTAAGCCATGTCCTTCGGATGTCAAACAAGGTACCCGAACATTGAAAAGTTTGCTTTTGCTTTAATAACCGCTAGTCGAAAAGCTTAGGCAATACTTCCAGGTAGATTGGTAATAGATATACAGATCACCTTTTTGAAGAAGATTATGGGCAAACCCGAGGTATCGTGGAGATTAGCGCACGGACGATGGAGTCATCCCAATTTTTCATTGAATATCATCCCCGAACCGCCATCAAAGGGCAAGCCTCGCTGATTTTGTAGTCAGAATGCTCGCTTTCAAGTCGATGAAGTTGTGGCGTGTCAAGGATCTGACAGAGCAGCTTGCGCTTCTTCAAAGGCAGAAGTAGTTCGTGGACGCCAGATGCAGATGGGTCTTCTACCACGGACGCCGCCGGAGCAGGATTATTCTTACGAGTCCGAGGGATTCAAGGTGCAAAGAGCCATCGATTTCAGCTCAAAGCGACAAACAACGGTTTAGTATGAGGCGGTATTTGCAGGTTACGACCGCAAAGAGTCTTCAAGTGCAAAGAATAATCATCTTCAAAGATTCTCGCTAGTCGTTAAGCAACTTTCTCCGGGGAATACGGCTCGAGGCCCAAAATGATCAAATATCTAGCGTAATCAAGGAACAACTTCAACATTTCCAATCCTACGAAGTTTCAGGGGGTCGAGCGTAATAACAATTCCATTGTCGATGCACTCTCCAAATTAGCCACTACGGATGTTAACGCCTTTGATGGGTCTGCTTACTTAGAAATTTTGCAACATCCTAAAGGTCCATTATGAATCTATGATGTGCATCGACCAACCAACCGCCGGTCGACCCATATATAGAGTATCCGCAGATGGCGCTTTACCTTCTGGACGGATGCTCGCCAAGAAAATCAAGTATAAGAGTGCTAATTTTGTTCTCGATTGATGGGGATCTGTTCAAGGGCTTTCTCATCTCCACCATCGAAATGCCCGACTCCATCCGTCAATACGCTTCCTCCCGAAGATACATGAAGGCATCTGTATGCACCATATGGCGCTTAAGTCATTAGCCTATAAAGTACTTCGACAAGGGTACTACCGCCTACCATCTTCAAAGAAGCGATCGAATCAATACGCTAAGAAGTGCGAGAAGTGTCAACTCAACAAATTCGATCCCACATCACCACCGTAAGAGCTATACTCGATCTTATCTCCTATACCCTTCACCGTCTGGGGTTGATATATCGGGTCCACTACCAAGGCAAAAGGTCAAGTCGGGCTTTTGTTATAGTTGCCATCGACTATACGACCAAGTGGGTAGAAGCAAAACCACTTAGGTTAATAACTAACAGAATGCTTGAAATTTTGAAAGAATCAAGAGATTTCGCTTCGGATTCCTAAGGTGGTAATATCGACAAATGGACGCCACCAGGATCGAAATTTGAAGCATTTTTGAAAGAACTGGGATTCAAAGATGTAAAAGACTTCAAAGGGCTCATCCACAAATAAATGGACAAGTTGAAGTGACCAATGTAACGTCACCGAATGGGATCAAGCGCAGATTGACGGGCCAAGGGCGATGGCCGAGGAGCTACTTAGCGTGTTATGGGCTTTATCGAACTACTCCGAGGACTACAACGGGATTCACCTTTAGATCGGCCTATGGTAATCGATGCCTTAGTCCCAGCTTGAAATTGATCTCCAAGTCTTCGTCACCAATTCAGAGAGATCTACAATGAGGAAGGGCTTAAGGCCAATCTTGATTTGCTTGAGGAAGTAAGAGAAACAAATTTTAATCAAATCAAGCAAACTTATCAACAAGAGTGGCTAAGCATTATAACAAGGGGGTAAAGTTTCAAGGTTCGACGTAGAGATTTTGTCCTCGAGAAGCCAAGCATCTACACCTCGTAACTGGAAAGTCGATGCCAAACCGGGAAGGACCGTATGAAATCACCAAGTGTCGGGCCGGGACTTATCTGCTGAAGGCATTAGATGGGTCAAGAATTAAGAATACTTGGCACCGGGCAAAGCTTAGGAAGTACTTTCAAGAAAAATGATGTCAAGACATCGAAGTTTGTAAATATTTATGTCATCATCAATAAAAGTTCCCTTTTTCTCTCAACAAATCTTCTTTTTCGGTCGATCGCCAATCGGTGTTGGGAGGTTCGTGGACTCACCGACCATTCGATGGTAGCCTTTTCTTTGCAGTGGTCCTTATGAGTTTGTCGTGCCCTTCGTGGTAGGCAAACGCCATTGGTGTTGGGAGGTTCGTGGACTCACCGACCATTCGATGGCAGCCTTTTCGGTAGTGGTCCTTATGAGTTTGTCGCCCTTCGTGGTAGGCAAACGCCATTGGTGTTGGGAGGTTCGTGGACTCACCGGCCATTCGATGGTAGCCTTTTTCAACAGTGGTCCTTATGAGTTTGTCAGCCCTTCGTGGTAGGCAAACGCCATCGGTGTTGGGAGGTTCGTGGACTCACCGCCATTCGATGGTAGCCTTTTCAAGGGTGGCGAGTGGCCTATGAACGTTTGGACTCGTCGCCCTTCGTGGTAGGCAAATGTCATCCTTAAGACGTTGTCGTGCCCTTCGTGGTAGTAAATCATCCTTCGACTTTGTCGCCCTTCGTGCAGTTTCGACGTTGTCGTGTAGGCAAATGTCATCGCTTTGTCAGCCCTTCGGTAGGCAAATGTCATCCTTCGACTTGTCAGCCCTTCGTGGTAGGCGAAGTGTTGTCACTTAGACTTTGTCGTGCCCTTCGTGGTAGGCAAATGTCATCTTTGGTTTTGTTAGCCTTTCGGTAAACAAATTCCTAATGAAGCAGATCTTTCTCACACTTCTAAGAATTAATAAGTATCCCTTTACTTTATTACCTCAATTTTTCTCTAAGTGTCGAGTTCTAATGCCTCATTCTTTAATTTCATCTTATCTCGTTATATGACATGTTTAGTTGTTACTTAACAATCGGTTCACCCATGAAAGAGTTTGTGCATCTTTCCAGCTTAAATTAATATCGAGTATCGCGTAAAATAAAATACAATCAAGTCATAAGGAATGAAACCATTTTTCATCGATATTCAATCTAATTACAATATTAGATAATTTTTACAAGTCCTATAAATTAAAGAAAGAAAAATAACAAAAACAAGAACATCACCTTCAGCGCCATCTTCGCTATCCAAGAATCGAGTAAGGATGGATCCAAGTCGGTCGCAATCGCCTCCTCGCCACGACTCCTACAGAGCTCAGAATCCTCGTAATATATCTTCATTATCTCCCCATTGATTTCGTCCGAAGTTCCTGCATTTTCACATATTTGTTTATGGGGTCATCTGCTAAAGGAGGCCCAAGGTCCCAAGAGCCTCGAAGTTCTCTGATTTCTTCTTCGAGCTTCAAATTACTTATTCATATGACGAGTCTCTCGCCACTTCTAGTTTGTGGATGGTCTTGGTCGATTTTAGCATCGCCTTTAATTCCTCGATCTTCTCCATCCTTATCTCGCCCCTCCGAACCAAGTCAATGTTCATTTTGACGATCTCCTCGTGGTCAGATTTTGATCGACTTTAGCTCTTCATCGAGGCCTTCACATCTCCTCGCTTGAGCTAACTCTTTTGAAGCCCTTCATTTGTATGAAGAATGCATTCACGCTGAAGTCTTTTCCTTAGCTGGCGCACTTCGTAAGGGCATTCTCCTTCCTCGTGGCCTCTTCCTCGATTCGGCCGAGGGACCCTGACGCAGACGCCTCAACACAAAGATTTGCCTACGCTGCTTCCAATATTATTTTATCGCCCAGATGTATAAGTATGAAGATAAATTCGAAATAAAGGGGAGAATCGCTTACCTTCGCCAAGTAGCTCATGCCTTCACCGAGTAAATCCCTCATTCGAATCGCTCCTCGAACCGATGATCACTCTGCTTTCACGAACGGCGGTGTTGAATGAATAAATGAAAGGGAAAATGGGCATTGAATCGGGGCCACATCGCTGGAGAGGCCATGGCGCCCCGCCGAATTCTAGAGTTGTTTCTCTTGGAGAGAAGGCGGGGTTGATTGCGAATCGGCGAGGAGTCCACATGAATGGTTTCGGAGAGGAGAGACCGAGCAGGAGAGGGGTTCGGAGTCATGGCGAAGGTGCGTAAGATGTACCGGGGTGGTCGTCCGATGGATGTTTTTTTTTCGGATGGAGGGGGACAGATCCGGCTTGGCTCATCGTCAGCACTTGAATTTCTCGTGACGTAATCGGAGGAACGACAAACCAAGATGTGGGAACCCTGAGCTCTTCTACTAAAGGGGGTTATCTTAGTCCTTATTTTCTTTACATCGGCGGACCTTAGCCCGATCGCAAAAGGAATGTCGAAAGGTGCCCTCCTCACCGGGTAGGTTCGTAAGATGTAGGATCGGGGCTCTGGCCGAGAGGGTCGTTTGTGGGGTTGCTTCGGGAAGTGTTTCCTGATCACTTTCGGGTTTGTTTCGTCAGTGGATTTGGATCTTTTCGCGATCTTTTTCTTCTACGAGGTCCGAGGTTTTCTTCTGCATGTTGGGTTCTGGCTTGCTTGAGGTTCATCATTTCAAGGGAAGTAGTCAGGATCGATGGTAGGGGATCAACCCGAAGATTCTTCACCGGATGCTTTTCACTCGCATCCGTATTCTTCCTCGCCAAAAATCTTCCAGTCTCTCACTTCCAAAGAAGTCTGGCTTTGATCGTAGACACCGCAAAAAATCATGTATCGTAACCCGATCACTTATATATCTCAAAAATTATATGTTACAAAGTTGTTCAAACTTACACACTTGTGGTCATATAGCCAGCTTGTTTGGTCGTAAGTGTAAAACTCCATTCTTTTGGAGGAATCTTCTTCAAAAGTCCGCCATCTCCTCACACGCCTTCTGAGATGTCTCCAAAGTCGCAGAGACCCGATCGAGGTAGTCCAACTGAAGAGAAGAGATCTCGTCCCGCGACAAAAAACCACTTCGTACAACCCTCGTCACCGGAAGGGGTATCCATCGTGGGTCTCTCTCTCGAACTGTGTCAGGCCTGGGAGACCGCTTGCTCAACATTTTGAAGCCTCGCTTCTCTAGACTTTCCGGCAGAGAAGAGGGTGAAGAAGATGTCAACGAGGGAGAAATCCCTAATTCACGACAAAAAGGCAATGAATGCCAGATACGGATGTAGGAGTTGGGCACTAATCGAGCAAAGCCCACTCCTACGAACCCTGTGAGGGTAACGATAAAAGCACGGAGAGGTAACCCCCCTTTTCCAAGAAGGACTGCACGGCGACCCAACCGTCCGTGTCATTGGGTACATACGCTTCTTCAGTGAGCAGGGCCCTTATGGCGTATATGTCGTGAATCTGATAACGAGTCCCGAGGATACATATTTTATTCCGCGACGAGAGAAGGGATGTCAGCATGGGGAAACCGCTCTCCCGCCCTTGAAAAAGTCGAAGGTAGATGCGAGGAGGGGGTCGAGGTGGATTTCCCCACGGTTGTTGAAGATTGGGGTCGGAACTCAACCTCTCGTTGTTAGGGTTTGGGTCAGAGAGTTATGGCGGAATTCACAAATACCATTGTTGAGATTTCGTGAATCGAGGAAGAAGTTCTGCAGAGAGAAGAAAGCTCAAAGGTTCAAATTTCAAATTAAGCAGTAAAACCGCTGAATTGGTAAAGTTTACCTTTATAATCGACAGCTATACTTCAGAATCGAGGGCGCACATTTAATTCATCGCAATGATGATGAATGGGAAGAGGTTTCATCTGCTTTTTGGGTCTAAATATCTTCACCGAGAGTGGGCTTCAAGGCTCATCGGGCTTCCCATTTCTATTCCTCGATATCAATTTGACCGATTTTGATGGGCTTTCGTGAGTTTCACTTTGATCTCTTGTGATTTATCATAATTCGCTATATCATGGGCCTATATTGCTTATAGTCTTTCATTAAACATCCTGCTTAATAAAAGACTAGGGGCAAATGTCAGCCATAATCCTTTTCCTTATCGGGCCAAACTTAATGGGCTCCTCCTCGATCATGTTACTTTCTTTCCCGATTGATCCGAATGATTTGGGGCCCAATTACTTGATTATTTCATCGGGTCCTTTCTTGCTGATCCTATTGCCGTTGGGGTCATTTCCGCTTATTCGGGCTTAGTCATCAATCGCCCATTATACAAATTGTCACTTAATCCAACTTCGACCGCAATCATTATGCCAAATGATAGTCGATTACTACGTTCGCCACCTTTCTCGCACGGCATTAATGAGGATGGGACTCAATGACCTGCATGGCAAACAAAGGGTAGCAGTGTGGAAGTAGAAGAGTCGATACTTTCTACCGAAATGACCGGAGTGGGGGAAAAGGTGTCGAGATGATGAGTGGTACTAGAACCGGATCGAGTATGATGGGCTAAGATCACATAAGAGGTAAGTAATACACACATTCATATTATTATTCTTCTCTCGACATTATTTTTCTCTCCATTATTTTTCTCTCCATTGTTGACCTCGGATCGACCGATCATCGACTCTCACGCCGAGCTATATAAACCTTTGTGGCTTTTAGAAATATAACCCCGCCCCTCTCAATGATGGATAGCTCAGCTGAAAATATTTTTGATGATATCATACATTTTCTTATCATCAAGTGCTTGAAACTTTGATCAGAAAGATTAGTTTTCTATATATATATATATATATATATATATATATATTATGACATAACATTGTGATATCTATTTGAGCCAAAATTAATACCAAGTGTGGGATTGATAATTTTGCATATTTTATAGTGAAACATACATGAAAATGGTGGGATTAATACCAAGTGTGGGATTGATAATTTTGCATATTTTATTATTATGCATGGAGGGAGAGTGAAAATGGTGGCCTGCTGAAGCATCCTCAAACGACTGTGTAGCTAGCTAGCAGCAGCTGGTTGAAAGAGACATCACAGCATAGCTAGTGTCACAGTTTCTACAATTTAATATCAAATTTTTAGTGTTTTTGTTCTTCTTGTAATGCACTGTTTCGCCCCAACCGGTCAGCAAGACTCACACACTAGTCAACAGTATGTAAATCACAGTCTGTTTAAGCAAAGCCACACGAATTTACAGGACAAGTCCCAACCTTAACCTTTTATTGTTTTCTCAATAAACTAGGATTACAATCTGGCTAAGACTTGCAGACTCACACTTGCTCAATGCATATAAATACACGTACAAAACTAGGCTGCAGTTGACAACCCAACTGCCTAGGATATTCTGGCCAATGGCCTTACAACATTTCAAATAGTAAATGCTCACTAATTCACCCACTATGCAAACTGCCTGTAGGTAGTTGCTACCCCATGTTCTGGAGCTCAGCCAAGCATGCCAGTCATGTGAGTTAGTGGGTGGCTGAGTCAGCAACTGCCGAAAACTACTCGTCAGTTGGGTCAATGTTCCAGTCAACCCACAACATTTGTTACTTCAGCCCACGATCTAGTCCAATATGTTAATTGACCTTTTTTAACATGAGTTTTGATCAATTTGGGGATTAATTTAGACTTATTAATTGATTGAATTTATATTAAATTAAAAGTGCATTTGATAGTCTATTACAAGAAGATTAATAGAGAGTAATATATAGTTCAAGTAGGAATTATATATTGTGTTTTAATTGTATTCAAAGTGGAGTATATAAAAAGCGCTCATCATTGCTTAAAAAAGCTATTTTCTTTAGTTCCATTCAATAGGAATAAAATTATTTAATACTTTATAAGTATATGTGGAATAGTTTAATTCATTAGTGGTATTAAAGGAAAGGTTAGGAGTTTGTCACAATGACGTGGAGTAAAGCGCCACCCGCTTGGCACCTAGGGTTCGGGTAATAGTGCACTTTGCACGTGCGCATCGTCGCTAGGAGCTTTGCCCGAACCAAAAGCTTATTTTTTAGCATTGTACCAAATTAATAAACTTCATTAAATGACGGTTGTCTACACGCATCAGGTTTGTTGCATACTGGGTACTAGCCCGTGCCATGCTTGCACGTTGCATCGCCTATGCCATGTCCAACTCCAGCAACGTTCTTGCTCGATCATGCCCCGCCCATGAACGAGTTTTTGATTCAATCCAAAGCTATTTATCCGATGTTTGACATTGTTGTAAGAGAGCCCAACAATGTCCCAACACCCCGCACTCTTCGTCCATGGCAGCTTGCCCATGACTCGGATGACCTTTACGGAGCACCCCCTATAGTAGAACTTACAAAATTTTCAAAGTGTCAGCACTAGATATAAGATGTGTCTAAGGAGTTATAATGTAAGTCTCCTGGATCTTATATTTTCCTAACCACGTTGTCACCTTCTGCCGTATGATATTGCATAATGTCACCCAAGATGAATGTCAAAGCCAAACCTTGATATGTTATTTGGTCTGAGCCCAAGTCTGCCGCCTGCTGCGCCCAGCTGTCGCACGCTACTTCAAGATGCCACACAATTTGAATAGCAACCTGCCTTTTTCATATTGTCCTAGTGTCAAAGCCTTTAACATGCTGTTTAGTAATCCTGCATGTTAAATTCGTGTCAAACTAACAAGAGTCTAACAGCTAGCTATTAGCGATGCTCTATAAATTTATGTTTCAAATTTATAAATATAACACTTTTTATGACATGTAAGATAACAACTTTTTCACCCTCTTAATACTATACTATAGTAGTATTATACTATACTATATATTAGTAAATGACATGAGGATAAGATAGAATACTTGGGCTACACCTAATGGACTATAATTTTTGTCATTCAGGAAGAAAAAAAAAAAAAAAAAAAAAAAAGCGACGGAACATTTAGGGCGATGAGCAACTAGTGGACCTGAAATAAAGATATCTAGAGAGAGAAGTGTGTGAGATGGCCCAATCACCAACCAAAACTAGTAGTAATAGTAGTAATAAGTATTTGGTTTAATATAAAAACAACAAAATACTTATAAATTATCATAAAAATTGAAGGAGTATTTGAAAAGTCAAAAATCAGTCGAGCCTCACAACAAACTAGGAGTAACATCTTTTCTCAAGACCATATATATTTGCTTCATGGGATGTGGTGTGGTATGGACTACTATGGCTATTTATTTGCCGCCTCTTAATCTTAGGAAGCAATCGAATGGTCACGTGACGTTTTGGCTCACGTGGTCCTCGTCCAAACCACCGCAAAACCCCTTCCGAGTCTGATCATCTGTAACTCTGAACCTCAATATGGAACCTAACGTGTAGGTTCGGACAACCGTTTGGCCTTCCGAAACCTATGCCCGCCCATAAACAAACAAAACATTAATTACCTCTAATAACATCTATAAAAAATAATACAACAACACTTAAAACCCTCACCTTGCAGCCAAAAACAGAAGAAAAAGGAGAGAGAAAGAAGAAACCAGTAAGACTGGTGACAGTACTCATTGTTCCTTCTCTGAGAAGCTAAATTTAACATGTGTAGAAGAAGACTCATCAAGAAAATAGAAATATCCGCCATTACTTGACTCCCAAGATTTCATTTTCTCTCACCTCTGAAACTTTTTCCTTGCATGATGGCTGTGTCTAGTTAGCTGATCCATTAAAGGATTCACAGTTTTCCAAATCCCCACGAGAAACCCAGTTCCCCTTCACGGAAAAGTTTCCTTATTTTCCCCTTCTCTCTGTATATATAGAAGTAATTGCTCCGTCTATTTTCCATTGTAAATACAGATAGAAATGGGGATTTTTCTATGTTATCTGTTAATTTTTCTTCAGCAAAGTTTACTACCATTTGCAATGTTACACCCAATTGATTTTCTCGCTCTTCAATCCATTCGGAAATCCCTGGAAGACATGCCCGGCTCTAATTATTTTGCCTCTTGGGATTTCACCGCCGACCCCTGCAATTTCGCCGGTGTTTATTGCTCCGGCGATAGGGTGATTGCTTTGAACCTCGGTGACCCAAGAGCTGGTTCTCCTGGTTTAGCTGGCCGCCTTGCTCCTGCTATTGGTAAGCTTACTTCTCTCGCCGAGTTCAACGTCGTTCCGGGACGAATCATGGGTACCCTGCCGCCGAGTCTGTCTCAGTTGAAAAACCTCCGATTCCTCGCTGTTAGCCGGAATTTCATCTCTGGCCCTATTCCGGCAACACTGGGTCAGCTTCGGGGATTAAGAACCTTGGATTTGAGCTATAATCTGCTCACCGGAAGTATTCCTTGGTCAATCGGAAGTCAACCGGCGTTAACTAACGTCATTCTCGGTCACAATCGTCTTTCCGGTTCAATTCCCCGGTTTACTTCACAAAGCCTAATCCGGTTGGACCTGA
Organism: Panax quinquefolius; assembly: GCA_020205615.1. Lineage (NCBI taxonomy): Eukaryota > Viridiplantae > Streptophyta > Magnoliopsida > Apiales > Araliaceae > Panax > Panax quinquefolius. The sequence goes on along the minus strand of CM035155.1, from coordinate 8,628,029 downwards.
AGCACAACCAGCTATCCGGGTGGCTCCTCCCAAATTCACTCCCTCCCTCCATCCGGTACCTGTCACTGTCATGGAACCGATTGAGTGGTCCGGTATATCGGGTCTTAGCCCGGTTGAACCGACTAAACTATTTGGACCTTAGCCTCAACCAGTTCACGGGAAACATTCCGGGCTGTTTGTTCACGTTCCCATTATCAAACCTCCAATTGCAGAGGAATTTATTTACCGGGTCGGTTCAACCGGCTGCTCAGGTCAGAATCCCGAGCGTGGATCTCAGTTTCAACCGGTTATCGGGTCAAATATCGCCATTATTCTCCACCGTACAAACTCTTTACCTCAACAATAACCGGTTCATGGGTCAAGTTCCGGGTACATTCGTGGACCGGTTGCTTGACTCGAGCATACAAATATTGTATCTACAGCATAATTTTCTGACCGGAATGGCGATTAATCCGACGGCCGAGATTCCGGTTAGCAGTTCTTTGTGTTTGCAGTATAATTGTATGGTGCCTCCGGTTAAAACTCCCTGCCCCTTGGAAGCTGGGAAGCAGAAGACTAGGCCTCCTGGGCAGTGCATTAAATGGAAGGGGTAAATTAGGAATTTGGGTTGGTAATCACTAATCAGATAATTAATTGTATATTTATTTATAATTATAATAGTATTACTTTTTGGTTGTGGGAAATATTAAATTCAATTAATTGTGATAATTTTGGGTAAATGGAATTAAATTTGAATTGTGGATATTACAAGTGAAAAAGCATCTCGTGTGTAGCCTTGAAGACTTGTTAAATGGTTTTGTTGATCTATGAGAAATATTTTTCATTTCCTTATTTAGTACTACTATATTTTATTTGTGTTGATCTTCAATGCCTTGAAAAACAATGTTTTAATGTTTACATTTTATTCATAAGATAGAATACTATTGACATTAGTATGTTTATTGACATTAGTATGTTTATTATGTAAAAAATAATATTGCGTTTAAATTAAATGAATAAAATTATAATATTTTAAATTTTTGATAATATAGTTAAAAGTATTTTTAAATGAAAATAAGTATTTAGTGGTTAACAATAATAATAAAGTTAATTAGTTATTTATGTATGGATAATTATAATATAAAATAATAAATTATTATTATAATGATTTTTTAAATTTTAAAATGATTCTTATCGTAATAACTAGTTATCCTGCAGATTAAAAAACTAAAAAGAGTTATTGTTATAATAAATAAGACAATACAATTAAAACGTAAAAAATATTAAAATTACTCGAGACCAGCTACATTGAGAGATAGAATAAAATAAATTAAATAATAAAGAAAGATGCGTGGAGAAAAATTTAAAGATGAAAACTTGAACTTTAGTAAGATCTTTTCATTTCTTCAATTTTGATTTTAATTGAAAAATATTGATTTGGTATTTTGGATATTTAAAAAAAAAACTTGGGAGATTTGGAAGTGAAAATCGATGGAAATTAGCAAAGAAAAAGAACTCCATTGAAGATAAGAAAGTTAAATGTTAATGTGACGCCTCAAAATTTAGATACATCACCCATCTTTAATGATATACTACCAGATGTAATTTAAATACAACTTACTAATATAATTGTAGCATAATACGATATAAACCGCGAAATAATACAAATATCGTTTACTAGATATTATACAAACTCAAAAAAGAGTCCTCATTACAATTATTATCACACTATTTTACAAAATAAATGAAGACTACTAATGCTATCCTCCTGGTATTACTCCGCTCCCCGACTCGTCCTAAAATTTATATTCTCATTTCCTCAAGAGAATCGGTGAAAGAAAAGGGTTGAATTTCAACTAAATTTCAAAGAAAAAATATTATGACTAAGATAATGCAGAATAAATTATCAATAAATTTCAACAAAGTTAAACCGATAAAATATAATAAACATCGTTTTAATCATAATGAACAAAGAATCCATTAAAAGAAATCAAGTAGAAATAAAATCTACTATCTTTTATGATTTAAAAGGTTTTTCATCATCATATAAATTTAGACTCAACTTTAATAAATATTCCATCATCGAATCACCTCGTGACTACTACGGCCAGGATATTCTTTAAGATCACGACCACAATTATTCACGCACTACGGCCAAGAATATTTGTGATTCATTAATAATCGGCCACGATCACGCCAACAATCGTCCATCAATGCACTACTACCATCGAGAATTTTTACCACATCATTTGTAATATTACTACTATGATTACAATCGAATAGTCTCTCATTATAATCATACCAAGTCCATCTACGCACTACGCGCCATGTATTTACTTTCAACATAATACAAAATACGTGAGGATGATGAAATGATATAAGAATTCAATAAAACAAGCTCAAAAATTAATTTATCTAGAACCAATAACATCCAAACTGTCAACACGACATCGCTTTCAGAAAGAAAATTCAAGAATCATCGAGAAGAATATTTCCATTAAATGATCATTGGATGAAGCAAGAAATATCGAGATATTCCACTAATTTCATGGAGATAGAAGTCAAAGTTTTAACCAACCCAGATAATAAAAAGAATGGAATAACAAAAGAAATCATTATGACGCGATAGATCAAGATAAGCAGTGTTATTCCAATGAATAATAAATAACTTAATCCAGTCCCAGCCAGAAACGCATGCATGCGATGTTCCAACAGAATAATAAAGAATGGAACCAGTCCGCGTAAAACACATGTAGATGCGATGTTCCAACAGTAATAATAATAAAGATTTTAACCAGTCCCAAACCAGAAACACACGAGCATGTGATGTTCCAATGTATAATAATAAGATTTTAACCAGTCCCATTGAAAACACACGAGCATGGATGTTCCAAATGTAATAATAAGAATGTCACCAAGATAGGGTAGAATCACAGATACAGATTATTCCAATGTAATAATAAGAAATGGAATAACAACAGCTTCTTTCATTAATTAAGAAAAGAATAACACCCTTACTTTTAAGTAGGAGATTGAATATCGCAGAAAGTGTAAGAATAAAATACTCTTCTTCTTTCTCTCTATTCTCTATATACTTTCTCTCTATAAATTGAATGAATTCAAAGAAAAATAACGAAGACTGTACTCTATTTATGAAGATTTCTACCTTTAAAGACCGCCATATGAAAAGCGCAAGCGTGGCTTCGACGACCCATGATGTGAAAGAAAAGTGGTTTGGCGACGCCTGTAAATGTAAAAACGAAACCACGTTTGGTTCGACGCAAACAGTAATGTGAAACGACAAGTGGTTCGATCACTTGTAATGTGAAAACGACAAGTGGTTCGACGTCTGGTAAAGGTAATTACTATCGACGAAGGTAATTACTATTCACAAAGGTAATTACTATCGATCGAAGGTAATTACTATCGACGTAAGAGACTTTTAGATGATGACATATACCACCCCATAAAATAATCAAACTTACCACAAATGTCTCATAATGCACTTTTTATATATATCAAGATCAATAAATATTACCACAAATCATTTTATTTTTAATCAACACATATTTACTCTTTCAACAATTATTAATCATTTATAACTTCATCGCCTCAATTAATAATATAACATATTATACGTATGATATCTTTTGACAATAATTGAATCAATAATATAAGAGATATGATGCAAAGAATTATCGTAGTAATAATCGAGTATAAATAAGTGACTTCACGTAAGATCAATAATCAATACCGCGCTATACGCAACCACGCGTGCAGACATCGTATTTTTTTACCACCGGGTAGTTCAATGCTTTAATTCAGAACACCTCTCGCCGTTATTTTTATAGAAAGATAATTTTGTGCGCTTTTTAACTACGATATAATACTTCCGTCAGGTCCACTAATGATTGAGCCGTCAGATTTAATATTCCCCACAAAAGAATATTCCCCACCAAACGAATATTTTATAATAACTTGCTTACTTTGTAAAATTTATAAATATTACCCATAACTATAACATTATATCAAATTTATTCCATAATATTCAAAAATAATATTTATAGAAAATTCATCTTTATTTATAAAAGTTGGGGTCTTACAACCTCCCTTCTTATGAAATTTCACCGAAAATTAGTGTGACGACTGGTATGTCAAGAGGTAAGGATACCTGATTTCATTTCAGATTCTAACTCCCAAGTCATTTCTCAACATCGTGGTTCTCCCACAAAACTTTCGACTTGAGGTATAACCTGGAGCGTAGAATATGTTCCTTTTATCCAAAATTTGAGCAGAACCTCTTCATACGCCAAATCTTCCGCTATTTCGTCCGGCTCTAACTCAATAATATGGTTGGGTCTTTCACATATTTACGTAATACCTGATATGTGAAAAACGTTAACACGAGACATATTTGGCGCAGAAAGCGAGTCATAGCTACGCTCTCTACTCGATCGAGGATTAAAATGGACCGATGAATCGAGGATTAAGTTTTCCTCTCTTTCCAAATCTTGTAACTCCTTTCCATGGAGCAACTTCTAATCAACACACGATCTCATCGAATTCCACGCTTTCGATGAAGATCAAGATAACTCTTTTATCGATTTTGTGAGGTTTTTATACGTTGTTTGGATCGTTTGAATCTTTTCCGTAGTCATACGTACTAACTCCGGCCCCAACAACGTTGCTTCACCCACCTCATCCCAAAGATACCGGAGAATCGACACTTTTCTTCCATACAACGCTCGAATGGAGCCATGCCAATATCTGGCTGATAATCGCTGTTGTAGGAAAACTCCACCAATGGTAGGAACTTGTCCCAACTCCCTTGAAATCAAGGACACAGAGTCTTAATAGATCTTCAAGAGTTTGAATAGTCCTCTCCGATCGTCTGGTCTGGTCTCGAGGATGATATGCCGAGCTAAATCGTAAGTCTGCGCTTCATAGCTTTTTGCAAAAACTAACCCAAAATCGTGAAGTGAATCTTGGGTCTCGATCGAAACTATGGATACCCCAGATACCATGCAATCTACAATCTCGCTTTATGTACATACCAACAAGACGTCAAGTGTATAAGTTTCTCGACGGTAAGAAATGAGCAGACTTGGTCAATCTATCAACAATGACCCAAATCACATCAATGCCTTGAGAAACCTCGGGAAGACCGCAGAACGAAATCCATGGTAATGTGCTCCCACTTCCATTCTGGAATTTCAAGTGGTTGCAATGGACCTTTTGGTACTTAATGCTCCGCTTTTAACTCGTTGACAAGTTAGACACCTCGAGATAAACAAAAGTATCTCTCTCTTCATATTGCTTCCACCAAAATGTATGATTTAATATCACGATACATTTTGGTACTCCTGTGATGGATTGCAAATGGTGTGTTGTGCGCTTCCATCATGATATTATACTTTAAATCAAGGTCGTTAGGAACACAAAGTCCGGAGTTGACTCAAGTATTCCTTCTTCATCGATTCTTGCTTCCTAAGAGCAGCACCTTCTCGCACTTTCTTCCTCATACGCATCACCCACGCCCCAGAGCTCGAGCGCGACTTTAACTTTATCGATTAAAGTTTCTGGTTCTACTCGTGATACTCGCTTATCATCACACGCGTCCCCTGAGTCTTTAACTCTATCTCCATCCTTTGCAAGTCACACAAAATGGGCCTTTCATACGTTGACAATATCGCACTCGTGATTGCGATATGATCTTCTACTCAATGCGTCACCACCACGCTCGCTTTTCCGTGATGGTATTGGATGGTATGATCATAATCTTTCAATGATTCTCAAGCCAACGCCGTTGTCGCATGTCGAGTTCCTTTTGAGTGAAGAAATATTTGAGGCTTTTATGATCCGTAAAGATCTCCACTTTCTCCCCATACAAGTAATGCCTCCAAATTTTAAGTGAAGATAATAACCGCTAACTCTAGATCACGAGTAGGATAATTCCTCTCATATTCTTTGAGTTGTCGCGAGGCATAAAGCTATAACTTTTCCATGTCGCATGAGAACACATCCCAACCCTTTGCTCAAGCATCATCGTAGATGACAAATCCTCCGAGCCGATGGTGGTATTGTTGTATAAGTGTGTCTTGAATAAGTCTCCTCTCGAGTTCTTGAAAACTCTTCTCACATTCTTCGCTCCAACCGAACTTTGTATCTTCCGAGTCACCGAAATATCGGAGTAGCGATTCGAGAAAATCCTTCCACGAATCTCCGATAATAACTAGCTAAACCGAGAAAGCTACGTACTTTGGCCATCGATTTAGGTTGTTCCCGACTTTGAATAGCTTCAATCTTTGCTTGGGTCAACAGATATTCCATGACTTGATACCACGTGCCCAAGGAATGCTACTTCTTCGCCGTAACTCACATTTCTTCAACTTGGCATAAAGCTTATATTCACGGTTTTTGGAGTGTCACCTCAAGTGTTGCTTTCATGATCTTCACGGCTTTTGGAATAAATAAGGATGTCATCAATAAAGACGACCACAAAGTGATCTAAATATTCCTTGAATACTCGGTTCATCATATCCATGAAGGCGGCGAGGAGCATTAGTCAATCCAAAGGACATGACTAGAATTCATAATGCCCGCATCGGAGTTCTCGAAGCCGTCTTTGGAATGTCACGGTTCTAATCTTCAATTGGTGATATCCTAACGAAGATCAATCTTTGAAAAAATTGGCTCACTGCAACCGGTCAAACAGTCATCAATACGTGGCAATGGATACCTATTTTAGATGGTGACATGATTCAACTCCCGATAATCAATACAAAGTCGATACTCCCATCTTTCTTCTTCACGAATAGAACAGAGCACCCCAAGGAGAAGTACTAGGACGAATAAAGCCAATGTCTAACAATTCCTGCGCAGCTGGGTCTTTAACTCTCGAAGTTCAATAGAGCCATTCGATATGGGGCTTTGAAATAGGTTTTGTATCGGGTTCAAGGTCGATACAAAATTCAATTTCACGCCTGGGGTAGGCCAGAAGTTCTTCGGGGAATACGTCAGGAAATTTATTAACAATAGAAATATCGTTCAAAACTGACGTATTTTTGTTTAAATCTGTGACATGAGCTAAGAAAGCTTGACATCCGCTTTTCAATAAACGAATAGCTTTATGGCTTGAGATAACCGTGATTGATTTTAATGGTTTGGTCGTTTGAATTCGCATAATAGGTTGATTAGGAATATGAAAGCTAACAACCTTACGAAAATAATCAATTTTTGCATGATAAGTAGTTAACCAATCAATCCCTAGAATCACGCCAAATGCAAGTATTTTTAATGAAATAAGATCGACGGGTAAATGTGAGGGTACCGATTTGAACCAAACAAGACTTATAAATGATGGGATGTAATGAAGGTTTCTCCCAACGGAGTTTCCACAGATAAGTCAAAGTCTAATTTCTCCTGAGTCAAATTTAATCGATGAGCGCAAGTAGAGAAATAAAAGAATGGGTAGAACCCAGATCAAATAAAGTATAGACTTCATTAGAGTTTATGATAAGCTTACCCGTGATGACCTCATTCGGATTCCTCGCTCTTTGGGAGGTCACAACAAACGCCTTCTCTGACTACTGGCTTTTGACTTTTACGGGACTACTTTGATGTTTCCATCCTAGTTTAATTTGTCTTCAGAACGCACAAAATCGAGCTAAGTGACCTTCTCTTCCACAATTATAACATGCTTTAGATTTTAAATAGCATTTGACCGATGTGTCCTCTCCTCCGCATTTGAAGCATATAATGTTAGGTTTGTAATATTTCATGGGCGCAATCAAATTGCATAAAAAGTGCTTGAAACGTAAAATCGTAGAGTTTAAAAAATTTACAAACCATAAACCCGGATCACCCTTTATGCACAATTATTAATTAAACGAAAAGATAAAGAATAAAATCATACCCTTGAAGATCGAGCTTCCTCGTGTACAAGTTCACCTCCAATCTTTTCGCTCAACTTGAATCCACCGGGTTTGGTTCCTTCCTTTGATCAACGTTAGCCACCCATGTGTTTGGCCTCTGTAGGTGATCCACCAAAGAAGAATAGAATTCAAGAAGAAGGGTATTGGCTCAAACCCTAGTTTTTCCTATCTCTATAGAAAAGGGCGATTTCCAACAAATTGGAATTATTACGATTAGTAAAAGTCAACAACCACCACCCCCATAATAAGACTCCTCTTATTTATAGATGTGGGCAACCCACCTTAACAATTAAGAATTGGGATTTATTTAATTAATTAAATTCTTTTAATTAATTAAGCTCCTAATCTTATTAGGGATAATTAATTAAACTCCTTTAATTAATTTTCCTCCTAATTCTATTAGGAATAAATGAGAGTACTTATATTAAATTAATTCCTAAACTCTTTTAGAAATTAAAATAATAATAATTGTAATAATATTAATAAGACTCTCTTATTAATTTATATTTAATATTTCTAAAATATTAAATAATAAATATTAAGCTTGTGACGCCCCCAAAATAGGTATACACAACACCCATTCTGAGTCGCCAAATACATGGTACAAAAAGCAAACTACAACTTCAATAATACAAATATCGTAGAAATATTTACAATATATATCTTGTGAATTTAAATATAATATTGTCTTCAGACAATATCCACACGCAAATAAATCCCCATCATAATTATTGATTCATTATTTTACAAAATGGTGAGGACTACTAAACAACTCTCTCTAGAACCTTCATTCCATACCCCGACTAGTACTCGCTACATTCTCGCCTCCCGAGAAGAAAAAATGGAACAACAAGGAAAAGGGTGAGCTCAACTAGCCCAAAGAAAGAATATTATAACTAAGATAATATACAACAAATTATCGTTAGTCTTCAACAGGAAAAATCTGATGTAATACAATAGACAACAAGTTTCTGAGATCAATATTCGCAATGAAAATAATAATTCATGTAAGAGTTACGTAGAGAATGAAATCTACTATAATCTATGAATTTAATAAATTCCATCATCAATATTTTATCCTCGTAACATCAATCAATATACATCCGAATCAAATATTCATCTTTGCACTACATGAAAGCAAAGATATTCATCACCGGGTCATGTTCATTTAAACACCTATTCATCTTTGCACTACATGTGCCAAAGATATTCTTCGAAATCATTCATCTTTGCATTATGAGCCAAAGATATTCAATAATATCATCATTTAAGACTCGAGGATGATGAAAAATATTTTTAAAGAAACGAATCCAAAGGAAACAAAATGACAAGGATTAAGGATTAAGGATTCGTACTTGGTTTTATCCACATCCAAAAATACCTCAAAAATAATCATAGTGGTGTAAAATTCAAGAATGATCAAAACATGGATACAATCGAGTTAGTATCCGTAATATATATTTTGGACAAAAAGAAGAAATTTTATTTTTCTATTGAATAAAGGTCAGATATCGTGAATAAAGGCCGTATACGTGAATAAAGGTCAGATATCGTGAATAAAGGCCATATACGTGAATAGTAACTCGACACCAAAAGATAGAAATTCCACAAAAACATCTTCACGCTTCATGAATAATAAGACTCAGAATAAGAACTCGTGAATAAGATCTCGCTTAATAAGAATCGTGAATAAGAACTCATGAATAAGAACCCATGAATAAGAACCCCGATATGAAAAAAAATTCCAAATTTGATAAAAACTTCAGATCAATATTTCAAAGATAATGATATTGAAGAAATAATATCATTACTAAAAAATAATATCCCTTACCTCGAAAGATCGATTTAAATTAAAACACCTGGATATAAAGCATGACTTGACTTGCACCGTATAGCAATACTCAAAGTATACTCAAAATACTCACAAGAATACGCTCGATAATATAGAGAGAAAACTTCAGCTTCGTGTGTTTTTCAATTCTAACCCAAGACCCTATTTATAGAAATTGCTAAACACCAAAAGCAGTAAAATTTAATATAATATTAATATTTATTTTCCAAAACCTCATACGCATTACTTTTGCCAACTGAATTCAGCTCCTACACATGTTAAATGAGGCCACCTAACATTCCAAAAACGTTTTTCCTATTTTAAATATTTTAAACTTCCAAAATTAATTATTTTGAGCTTCAAACTTCAATAATTCATAATAAATAGCCCTTTCATCAGAAAATTCGAATCTCATGAGTTTTTATAGGAAATTCAATTCTCTACAACTTTGCAGAAGAAAGTTTTTCCAAATTCCAAATAGAAATTGACCGAAATCCACAAACGGGCGATTTTACAAAGCTATAATCAAATTTCACCAATAAATGGGGTCCAATTTACATGTTTAACATGTTTTAAACATTTATTGCAACAAAAATACTCTTCCTCCTCAGATACTCATATATCCCACATTCGTTGTAAAAATATCACTGCTAATATATTATTAAAATAATATATTTAAATGAATTATTTTATCGTAAAAAGATAAAATATTAATTTTCAACAATTGTCATTTTAAAATTTTTCTCATCTATATCCACATAAAATCAATATTTTCCTCATCATATAAATCAATAATTAATTATTCACAAATAATATTACGTAATCACAATATCGACAACCGTGCGCTCCTTCAGGGAGAGGGGCTTTCCAATAAGAATTTCTTCATCATCTGCAAAATTAGGTGACCAAACCTCTCCTTAGATAGAACTTTCTAGACATTGCCAATAATGTTATCTAATAATATTATTCAGATAATATGAATTATTGCTTCGATAATGAAAGATACTTGTATAATGACAATTATCAAAACAACAAAGAATATAAAATATCAACGCAAAGAATTATTGAATCAATAAAATAAAATACCGAATAAAGAATTATCGTAACCATTATTGAGTAGTGCCTTCACGTAAGAATCAATAATTGGTGCAATACTGCAGTAAAATCGCTTTCAACAACGCCGTATTAGTGTGTTTTAACCACCGGGTATTCCAACAAGATAATTCTGAATAACTACGCCTAGTTATTTAAAAACAACTTATATTTGTCGCTTTCTTCATCCAATCGCTTTCCGCTATGGGGCCCCACACATGGTCACTACTGTCAGTATTTAATATTCCCCAATCGCATTTAATATTCCACGACCAAACGAATATTCCCCGACAACAATGAATATTTTATAACCACTTGCTTATTTTGAAATATTTGCATATTTAACCCTTAACTATCCACATTAATCAAATCAACCCTTACTATTTCAAAATAATAAATAAAGGAAATTCCTTTTTATTTAAAAAATTTCGGTCTTACAACCTCCCTCCTTATGAAATTTCGTCCTCGAAATCGACGTGACGTACTGGTGTTTCAAAAAGGTGAGGATACCTCACTTTCATTTCCGCTTCCAATTCCCGTGTCATTTCCTCTATAAATGATTCCTCCACAAAACTTTAACTTGTGGTATGACCTTTCTTGGCGTAGGACATGCTCCTTCCTATCCAAGATCTTGACAGTACCTCCTCATACGTTAAGTCTTCTCTTATCTCGTCCTGGCTCTAACTCAATAACGTGGTTCGGGTCTTTCACATATTTATTAAGTACGAGTATGTGAAACACATTATGAACACGAGACATACTTGAGGTAACGCAAGTCTATAGGCTACATTTCCTACTCTCAAGAATTTGAAATGGACCAATAAATCATGGATCGAGCTTTCTCTCCCAAATCTTGTAACACCTTTCCACGGGCAACTCGCAACAATACATGATCCCCACATTAAATTCCACGTCCTTTCGATGAAGATCCGTATAACTCTTTTGTCGATCTTGTGCCGCTTTGTATACGCTATGTTTAATCATTAGTCATATGTATTAACTTTCGTCCCAACAATGTTGCTTCACCCACCTCATCCCAACATATTGGGAAACGACATTTTCGGCCCATATAATGCTTCAATGGAACCATGCCTATATTTGTTTAATAACTATTGTTGTATGAGAATTCCACCAATGGCAAGTACTTATCCCAACTTCCTTTGAAATCTAGGACACGAGTTTTAATATATCTTCAAGAGTTTGAGTAGTCCTTTCGATTGCCCATCCGCTTGAGGATGGTATGCCAAATCGAATCAGAAATTCGTGCTCATAGCTTTTTGCAAGCTAACCCAAAATCATGAAGTGAATCTTGGGTCACGATCTAAAACTATGGATACTTGCATGCCATGCAATCTCGTAATCTCATTTACGTACATACGAGAAAGACGCTTCAAGGAATAAGTCTCGTGTCGGTAAGAAATGAGCGCACTTGGTTAATCTATCAACAATAACCCAAATAGCATTGATGCCTTGAGAAACCGTAGGAAGACCCGTGAACGAAATCCATAGTAATGTGTTCCCACTTCCATTCCGGAATCTCAAGTGGTTGCAACGGACCCTTAGGTACAAGATGCTCACTTTACACGTTGGCAAGTTAAATACATCGAGATAAACTTTGCAATCTCTCTCTTCATATTATTCCACCAAATGTATGTCAAGATCACGATACATTTTAGTACTTCCAAGATGGATTGCAAATGGCGTATTGTGTGCCTCCATCATAATCTTGTACTTCAAATCGAGTCGTTAGAACACAAAGTCTAGAGTGGACTCAAGTATTCCTTCTTCATCAATTCTCGCCCAAATAGCTCCTTCTTGTACTTTTTCTTCTTCATACGATCATCTCCCGAGCGGTGGCTTGAGCAATCTTAACTTTTTCTATTAAAGTTGGCTCTATGTCGTACTTGACATCATCGCACTCGCTCCCCGCGATATGATCTTCTACTCATCGCGTCATACCACCACGCTCGCTTTTCCCGGATGGCATGATCGTAATACGTATTTGAAATGAGTCTCTCTGAGTTCTTCAAGCTCTTCCCACATTCCTTGCTCCATTCAATTTTGTATCTCTACGAGTCACCAAGCGCGTTAATGGAATAGCGATTCGAGAATATCCTTCAACGAATCTCCGATAATAACCAACTAAGCTTCAAAGCTACGATTTCGATTCGACTTAGGTTGCTCTCAACGCGTGACTCATATCCCAATCTTGGATAAAGACGTCACAATGACACCTATCACGCTTTACTATCGCATTTAATATGACGCCCCTACAGAGAGTCTCAAGGTGAATTCCACAAAGGAAGTCACAAGATAAAGGCTCGGTACCAAATTCTATAGTTGAATTTTTAACTCAAAGTTCAATAGAGCCATTCGATATGAGATTTTAGAAATGAGTTTTGTACCGTTCAAAGTCGATACAAAATTTAATATCGAACTTTGGGAGTAAGCCAAGAAATTCTTCAGAAATACGCCGAAAAATCAATAACAACAGAATATTATTCAAATCGACGTGTCTTTATTCAAATCCATAACACGGACTAAGAAAACTCGACATCCGTAATAAACGAACGACTTCATGGCTTGATATGAAAATGTTTGACTACAATGGTTTGATTGCTTGAATTCAATAACAAAGTTGCTTAGGAATATGAAAACTAACAACCTTACAAAAGCAATCAATTTGGCATGATGAGTAGTTAACCTTAAAATCACATCAAAAGCAAATATCTCTATAGAAATAAGGTTAACAGTAATGTGATAAAGTGCCAACTTGAATAAGGCAAGATTTTTAAACAACGGATGTAATGAAAGTTTCTCCTAATGGAGTCTCCACAGATAGGTCAAAGTTTAATTTCTCCGTAGTCAAGTTCAAACGCTGAGCGCAAAGCAAGAGAGATAAAAGAATGGGTAAAGACCGATATCTAGTAAGGTATATACTTCGCAAGAATTTATAATTAACTAACCTGCGTGCTAACTTCGCTCGTTTCCTCGATTTTGACCGGCCACGACAAACGCTTCTTCCAAGAACCGCTGACTTTGACTTTTCTCGGGACATCCTTTTTGAGTCACCATTCCCTGGATCTGGTTTCGATATCGTATAATCTCGAGCGATATGACCTTCTTTTCCACAATTATAGCATACCTTGGAAGGCTTTGAATAGCTTTGACCTTATATGTCCCTCCTCTCCACATCTCAGTAGTGTAACACCGAAAATTTTAAAATAAAAGGAATTTCCTTTATTTATTATTTTAAAATAGTAAGGGTTGATTTGATTAATGTGGATAGTTAAGGGTTAAATACGCAAATATTTCAAAATAAGCAAGTGGTTATAAAATATTCATTTTGTTTAGGGAATATTCGTTTGGTTGGGAATATTCGCATCGTTGGGGAATATTCGCATGCGACAAGCAGCCATGTGTGGGCCCCATAACTGAAGCGATTGGATGAGGAAAACGACAAAGTTTGGGTGGTTATAAATAACGGCGTAGTTGTTACCAATTAAGATCGTTGAATACCCTATGGTTAAAATACAAGAATACGGCGTCGTTGCACGAAGAAGACACCTGATTGACAAGATTGTTGAATTATTGACTCAAACGTAAGAAGGCACTACTCAATAATTTTTACAAGAATTATCGCTCAAAGATTTTATTTTATTGATTCAATAATTGTCATATTGGTATTTTATATTATTGTTGTTTCAATAATTGTCACCGCATAAAGATTTCCCATTATCGATCAATAATTCATATTATTTGAATAATATTATTAGATAACATTATTGGCAATGTCTAGAAAGTTCTCGTCTAAGGAGAGGTTTGGTCACCTAATCATGCGCTTGAAGAAGGAGAGATCCTTATCGAAAGCCCCCTCTTCCTGAGGAACTACCGGTTTCATCATAATTGTGATTCTAATAATATTATTTGTGAATAATTAATTATTGATTCATATGATAAGGAAATATTTATTTTATATGAATATAAATGATGGATTTATTTATGTGGTTATTAATGAAGAAATTATTGTTTGAGATGTTTTATTTTGCCGGATTGAGGTATTAAAAGATCAAATCGGTGTTATTACGACTTTATTGTGTGAGTTATAATATTTAATCCGACCGTTGGATCGTTGTAATTTTTGGATATGTTATACATATATAAGTTGAGTATATGTCTACAAATTTTGAACTGTTAAAAATGAACGAATGATTTGTTATAAATTTTAAGAGGTGTCTCGATTCGTAAATTAGGTTATAAATGATTTTGGTGGAAAATTCTAGAATTGGTGGGCCCCACTTGTGGTTGGTGAAGAAATGTGCTGAATTTTATTTCAAATGTGGTGGGTGGCAATAGTAGCAGGTAAAGCCATCAGGTAGCAGGTCAAGTCCTGCCTTGGTACGCTAACATTTTCCTATAAATGAGGGCTAAGTTAGAATTGAAAATCACACCGTAAACAAAGTTTTCTCTTTCTCTCTCTATATTATTGAGCGTATTTTGTGAATATTTAGATACTTTGAGAGTTCTTTGTTGGTCTAAGTTTCATTCAAGATCACTTCCCGACCTTTCCTTCCAAGTATTGATTCTTTGAGGTAAGGGATATTATTTTTTCGTAATGATATTATTTCTTCAATATCATTATCTCAAAATGTTGATCTAAAGTTTTATCAAATTTGGAACTTTTTCATGTGGGGTTACTATTCATGAGTTACTATTCACGAGTTACTATTCATGAGTTACTATTCACGATTCTTACTATTCACGAAAGTACTATTCATGTAAAGCGTGAAAATGTTTTTTTGTGGAATTTCTATCTTTTGGTGTCGAGTTACTATTCACGTGATACTCAAGACTATTCACGATACTGGCACTATTCACGTGATCGGCACTATTCATCGAAAAATAAAATTTCTTCTTTTCATCCAAAATATCTATTTTGGATACTAGCTTTGATTGTATCCATGTTTTGATCATTCTTGAATTTTACACCACTATGATTATTTTTGAGGTATTGTTGGACATGGATAAAACAAAGTACTAATCCTTAATCCTTAATACTTGTAATTTTGTTTCAATCGGATTCGTTTCTTTAAAAATATTTTTCATCATCCTCGGTCTTAAATGATGATATTATTGAATATCTTTGGCTCAGTAGTGCAAAGATGAATGATTTCAAAAGAATATCTTTGGCTCAGAGCAAAGATGAATGATTTCTGAAGAATATCTTTGGCTTGTAGTGCAAAGATGAACAGTGTTTTAAATGAACATGACCGATCGATGAATATCTTTGGCCTTTAGTGCAAAGATGAACAGTGTTGAGATGAACATGATGGATTGATGAATATCTTTGGCTCCAGTAGTGCAAAGATGAATATTTGATTTGAGATGAATATTGATTGATGTTACGGAGATAAAATATTGATGATGGATCGTTAAATTCATAGATTATAGTAGATTTCATTCTCTACGTAACTCTTCTATGAATTATTATTTCATTGCGAATATTGATCTCAAACTTGTTGTCTATCAGTATTCTATCGATTTTTCCTCGCTGGAGACTAACGATAATTTGTTGTATATTATCTTAGTCATAACATTCTTTATTGGGCTAGTTGAGCTCACCCTTTTCCTTTTTGTTCCATTTTTCTCGGGAGGTGAGAATATAAGCGAGTATTGAGCCTCGGGTATGGAATGAAGGTTTTAGAAAGGATTGTTTAGTAGTCCTCACCATTTTTGTAAAATAATGTATCAATAAATGTGATGAGGATTTATTTGAGTATAGATATTGTGCAGAAGATAATATTTGTATTCAAACTCACAGCTTTCTTGTTGTAATAATAAAGTTGTAGTTGTTTACGTACCATGTATTGACAACTCGTAATAGGTGATGCATACCTATTTTGGGGCGCCACACGTAAGATCTAACCGGCGATCGCTCTCTTCCCTAGAATTTGTTGATGGTGCCGATGTTGTCATCCGATGTCTTCCCGTCATCGTTAAATCTTCTCTTTTAGATTGGACATCTTTTTCCATAATATCAACGCTAAATGCGCCTTTTTACCCATGCATCACTCATTCTCACTCGCTCGCTTATTTCTTCTTTCAAATTTCATTCCAAATTTTATCATCTTATACTCGCCAAAGAGTGCTTCGCTCAAGCATCACGTGTCGGGTAACACAAGCTTGAATCGTTGCATCCTTTTGCTCCACGATTGCCTCGCAATTCTTTAGCTTTCGCTTCTTCTAACTCATGAATACGATTTTGCAATTCTATATTTCGATCATAAAATACCTCTAATAAACTCTCTTCAGTACCTCTTCTTCCTCTTCTTCCTCACTCTCACTGCTACCTCTCGCGATTATCTCTCAAAAGCAACTATCAATTCTTCACTCACCACACGGATATCTCTAATTCCTTCTTCACTTTGACATCACATTATCCTCGTCATGATTAGAGGTGTCTCCACGATCTCATTCACTCCATTGTTAACGCTTCTCAAGAGCCATTCTAAAAACTATCATAAAATAAGGGTTGATTAAATAAATTAACAAATCACATAATACCCCTATAATATGACCAACTAACAAATAAGCTTAGGTAGGACACACTAAATAAGGATTTACTCGCCTCTCCTCCTAGTTTTATTCCCCGATCTCCGCCAGAGATCATATCCCTAAGCTCCGATACCAATTAACCGCGACTCTGGACACCAACTCAGGTCAAGACCTCACATCGATACCTATCATTTGCCACCATGAGCAGGCCCCTACGGAGAGTCCGGCTTCGTGCATCCCCCATCAATAGAAGTCACCAAGGAGAGGCTCGGGGCTTTTACTTATAGCTCGATATTAACCATGACGCCCCCAAAATAGGTATACACAACACCCATTCTGAGTCGCCAAATACATGGTACAAAAACAACTACAACTTCAATAATACAAATGTCGTGTGAAATACGACAATATATACTGTGAGTTTAAATATAATATTGTCTTCTAGACAATATCCACACGCAAATAAATCCCCATCATAATTATTGATTCATTATTTTACAAAATGGTGAGGACTACTAAACAACTCTCTCTAACCTTCATTCCATACCCCGACTAAGACTGCCACATTCTCGCCTCCCGAGAAGAAAAATGGAACAACAAGGAAAAGGGTGAGCTCAACTAGCCCAAGAAGAATATTATGACTAAGATAATATACAACAAATTATCGTTAGTCTTCAACAGGAAAAATCTGATAGAATACAATGTATAACAAGTTTCGAGATCAATATTCGCAATGAAATAATAATTCATGTAAGAGTTACGTAGAGAATGAAATCTACTATAATCTATGAATTTAATAAATTCATCATCAATATTTTATCCTCGTAACATCAATCAATATACATCTGAATCAAATATTCATCTTTGCACTATGTGCCAAAGATATTCATCACCGGTCATGTTCATTTAAACACCTATTCATCTTTGCACTACAGGCCAAAGATATTAATCAATCGGTCATGTTCATCTCAACACCTGTTCATCTTTGCACTACAGGCCAAAGATATTCTTCAGAAATCATTCATCTTTGCATTACAAGCCAAAGATATTCAATAATATCATCATTTAAGACTGAGGATGATGAAAAATATTTTTAAAGAAACGAATCCAGTGAAACAAAATGACAAGGATTAAGGATTAAGGATTCGTACTTGGTTTTATCCACATCCAAAAATACCTCAAAAATAATCATAGTGGTGTAAAATTCAAGAATGATCAAAACATGGATACAATCAGAGTTAGTATCCGTAATATATATTTTGACAAAAAGAAGAAATTTTATTTTTCTATTGAATAGTCTGTCAGATACGTGAATAAAGGTCAGATACGTGAATAAAGCCGCAGATACGTGAATAAGAACTCCACACCAAAAGATAGAAATTCCACAAAAACATCTTCACGCTTATGAATAGTACTCGTGAATAAGAATCGTGAATAAGAACTCATGAATAAGAATCTCGTGAATAAGAACTCATGAATAAGAACCCATGAATAAGAACTCCCGACATGAAAAAATTCCAAATTTGATAAAAACTTCAGATCAACATTTCAAAGATAATGATATTGAAGAAATAATATCATTACTAAAAAATAATATCCCTTACCTCGAAAGATCAAGATTTCTAAATTTAAAATACCTGGATATAAAGCATGACTTGACTTTCAGCACCAGATAGCAATACTCAAAGTATACTCAAAATACTCACAAGAATACGCCGATAATATAGAGAGAGAAAACTTCAGCTTTAAATTGTGTTTTTCAATTCTAACCCAAGACCCTATTTATAGAAATCGCTGAAACACCAAAGCAGTAAAATTTAATATAATATTAATATTTATTTTCCAAAACCTCATACGCACACTTGCCAACTGAATTCAGCTCCTACACATGTTAAATGAGGCCACCTAACATTCCAAAAACGTTTTTCCTATTTTAAATATTTTAAACTTCCAAAATTAATTATTTTGAACTTCGAACTTCAATAATTCATAATAAATAGCCCTTTCATCAGAAAATTCGAATCACGAGAGTTTTTATAGGAAATTCAATTCTCTACAACTTTGCAGAAGAAAGTTTTTCCAAATTCCAAATAGAAATTGACCGAAATCCACAAACGGGCGATTTTACAGTCTATAATCAAATTTCAGTTAATAAATGGGGTCCACCGACATGTTTAACATGTTTTAAACATTTATTGCAACAAAAATACTCTTCCTCCTCAGATACTCATATATCCCACATTCGTTGTAAAAATATCACCGCTTATTATATTATTAAAATAATATATTTAAATGAATTATTTTATCGTAAAAGATAAAATATTAATTTTCAACAATTGTCATTTTAAAAATTTTCTCCATCTATATCCACATAAAATCAATATTTTCCTCATCATATAAATCAATAATTAATTATTCACAAATAATATTACGTAATCACAATATTGACAACTGTGCGCCCTCAGAAAGAGGGGGCTTCCAATAAGAATTTCTTCTTATCGCAAGCAATTAGGTGACCAAACCTCCTTGTATGTAACTTTCTAGACATTGCCAATAATGTTATCTAATAATATTATTCGTATAATATGAATTATTGCTTCGATAATGAAAGATACCGTAATAATGACAATTATTAAAACAACAAAGAATATAAAATATCAACGCAGCAATTATTGAATCAATAAAATAAAATAATTGAAGAATTATCATCGTAACCATTATTGAGTAGTGCCTTCTTACGTAAGAATCAATAATTGGTGCAATACCGCAGCTAATCGCTCAACAACGCCAGATAAGTGTGTTTTAACCACCGGTATTCCAACAAGATAATTGGTGAATAACTACGCTGCTATTTAAAAACAACTTATATTTGTCGCTTTCTTCATCCAATCGCTTTCATGGGGCCCACACATGGTCATACTATGTCAGAATTTAATATTCTCAATCGTATTTAATATTCCACGACCAAACGAATATTCCCACAACAATGAATATTTTATAACCACTTGCTTATTTTAAAATATTTGCATATTTAACCCTTAACTATCCACATTAATCAAATCAACCCTTACTATTTCAAAATAATAAATAAAGAAAATTCCTTTTTATTTAAAAAAAATTTCGGGGTCTTACAAAGCTATTTAATTTATTCTATCACCATAGATTAAATTAAATATACTTAACATATTATTACGATTATGCCATTAACTTCTTAAATTATTATTCTTCCTTTTATGGTGTGACCCTTTAGGTTCTCCATATTAAACCCTAGTGTGAATAAATCAATTAGAATAATTTAATCTTATTTAAATAAATAAATTAAACAATTAATTTATTTAAATAAATAATATTTATTCTACAATAGTGATAAGCTCTCCCTAAATGATCAACGACTTTCCAGATAATATAGATTTTAACATTAATCATAAAAGAACCTTTGAGTAAATAGTTACCGTACAATTCAATCCTTCCACCATACAATGTCCCAATTAAATATAAGACATGGAATTACTGTCAAGTCTTATTTTATTTAATTATATGTATTTCGATCCTTAAATGCACAACTCCAAATAATGCAAATTAGAACTTCCTTTCTAATTTCATTCTGCCTTGGCCTAGGACTACTGGGTTGTCATTTATCGAATCACACATTTCTCTTCTTTTAATAGAAGTGGTAGATTCTTTATTGATCATACATTATCTCCATGTACAACTTATTATACCCAAGATACCTTTTATATACCCTAAGGGTCTTAAGGAATAAGTCAAAGTATAACTCATCATACACAAGATACTATGATGATCTCAAGTCCAAGGATCACTTGTACTACTATTGTGACGCCCCCAAAATTAGGTATACGTCACCCATCTTGGGTCGCCACTTACATGGTACATAAATTCAAATACAACTTACTAATATAACTGCTGTATGCAATAAGACGACATAAACTGTGAGTTTGAATACAAATATTGTCTACTAGATATTATACAAACTCAAAAGGAGTCCTCATTACAACTATTATCACACTATTTCACGTAATAGTGAGGACTACTAATGCTATCCTCCGACCATTACTCCGCTCCCGACTCGTCCCAAATATGTTCTCATTTCCTGAAGAGAACAAAGGAAAGAAAGGTGAGCTCAACTAGCCCAAAGAAGAAATATTATGACTAAGATAATGCGTAATAAATTATCATTAGCCTTCAACAAAGGTTAAACCGATAAAATACAATAGACAACAAGTTTAATCAAGCAATGAATATACGAATCCATTAAAAGAGTCAAGTAGAGAATAAAATCTACTATCTTTTAGGTTTTAAAAGGTTTTCATCAATTTTTATCACCGAGACTCAAATTAATAAATAAACCACCACATCTAATCATCCCCTGCATTACTCACCAAGATTTTCATCAAGTTATCAATGGTCATGACTATACCGAATCACCCCCGTCATAATCATACCAAAACTATCCATCATCGCATTACAAGCCAATCGAGGACTTTTTGTCACATCATTTATATCAAGTCATGATTATACCGAATGATCCTCGGTCATAATCATACTAAGTTCATCTACGCACGTAAGCCAAAGATAACATGATATATCATGAGGATGATGACAATGACATAATAATTCAATAAAACAAGTTCAAGAATTATTTAATCCATGAATTATTAACGCCCAAATTGTCAACATGATATCGCTTTGTGAGTAAAATTCAAGAATGATCGTAAGAATATTTCCATGAAAAGATATCGATGAAACGCAAATATCAAGGATATTCTACTAATTTCATGGAGTATAGAAGTCAAAGTTTTAACTAACCGGGTATAATAAAGAATGGAATAACAAAAGAAATCACCACGCATGCGATAGATTGCATGACAGACAAAGTTATTCCAACAGTAATAATAATAATAATCGGAACCAGTCGTGAAATTCACAATCGATGTGATGTTCCAACAGAATAATAAAGACGGAACCAGATCCGGTAAAACACATAGATAGGATGTTCCAACGTAATGATAAAGATTTTAACCAGTCCTGTAAAACACATGCATGTGATGTTCCAAATGTAATAATAAAGAATGTCACCAAGTATAGGGTAAATCATGAGACACAAAGTTATTCCAATGTAATAATAAAGAATGGAATAACATAAGATTTCACCAAGTATAGGGTATACGCCATGTCACAAAGTTATTATGATAGGTATGCCACTTTACAAAAGTTATTCCAATGTAATAATAAAGAATGGAATAATGTAAGTTCTCTTCAAGAAGAAAGAATAACACCCTTTCACCGTAAAAAGAACCTAATATGTAGTAGTGAAGTAGCGAGGTATACTCTTCTTCTTTCTATAATTTTCTCTATATAAATTCTCTCTATAATTTCTCTCTAGAGTTTCAATGAATTCGCATTTAAAATAATGAAGGAATGAGCTTCTATTTATAGGAAAATGGAATGCATAAGAATTAATCCATGAATCTATCCGATTGATTTACTTTAATCGACGGTCCATATTTAAAGAAAATCTTTTAAATAAAATATAATATATTCTATTTATATAAAAACATTTTACTATGCAAACACTATGCAATACTATGCAAAATACTATGCAAAAACACTATGCAACACTATGCATAATAAAATATAATATATTCTATTTGTAGAATAACTTTAATAAAGTATTCTATTTTATATAAAAGATGTTTCTATTTTATTACGTTAATAATACTAATAAAACAAAACGTCATTATCGCTATAATAATTCATATTATTAATCGGCAATAATGGAATCAAACCGAGTGACTTCTCACATAAGCATCAATAATCAATACCGCATGTGCTACTACGCAACCACACGACATCGCATTTTACTACTACGTAGTAGTTCAACAAGAACTACTCAGTAAAACTTCCGCCAAGTATTTCAATAAAATATTTTTGTCGCTTTCTCAATCCGACAAATAATTCTCGCTAGGGGTCCACCAATGATTGAGTATTGCATTTAATATTCCCTCGCTAAACCGAATATTCCCCACCAATCGAATATAATATAACAACTTGCATACTTTTACAAAATTTATAAATACTACCCACAACTATAATATTATCTTAAATTCACACCATAATATTAAAAATTATTTCAACAAAATTTAAATCTTTATTGATAAAATCTGGGTCTCACAATCTCCCTCCTTATGGAATTTCTCCTCGAAATTAGGGTACGACTGATATGATAAAGAGGTGAGGATACCTTGAATACCTTTATCGTTGAAAACATTAAATTCATTTTGCAATCCTACCAAAGATATTCATTAACAATTCATCTTTGCACTACAGCCAAAGATAACTTTTTACCACATCCATGAATTAATATTTCATTCACGAGACTCAAATTTTACAATAATTAATCCATATCATCGAATCATCCTCGCACTACACGTGCCAAGGATATTCATTAAGATCACGACCACGAATTATCCATGCACTACTACCAAAGATAATTGTGTATTCATTAAGATCACGACCACAAATTATCCATGCACTACTACCAAAGATAATTGTGTATTCATTAAGATATCACGACCACAAATTATCCATGCACTACGACTACTACCAAAGATAATTGTGTATTCATTAAGATCACGACCACAAATTATCCATGCACTACTACCAAAGATAATTGTGTATTCATTAAGATCACGACCACAAATTATCCATGCACTACTACCAAAAAGATAATTGTGTATTCATTAAGATCACGACCACAAATTATCCATGCACTACTACCAAAGATAATTGTGTATTCATTAGTATCACGACCACAAATTATCCATGCACTACTACCAAAGATAATTGTGTATTCATTTACTGATTATGATTATACCGAACAATCCTCGTCATAATCATACCAAGTCCATTTACAAAGCCACGTATGACTTTCAACATAATATAAGCATTTAGGATAATGATATAAAGAATCAATCAAATGAGATAAAGGATAAATATTAAACATTTATAATATAATTTATCCAGATTCAAGAATATCCCCATGTTTTCAATCACTTAATAATCTCATAATCTAATATCATTAATATTATAACAATATTTTAATCACTTCTTAAATTTATAAACAATTTATATTAATTGTTTACGCTTTTACCATATAATGCATTTAATCATTCAAAAATGTCATACTCATAAAATATCATCACCAATTATCAAATCCTCATCAAAAAATATGCATATACTCTATATAGGATTCTCTAGCCATAAAATCCTATTTTCAACTTTGTTACTTTCACATAACATATTTAACTCATATGTTCAGAATTAAACTATTTTCATGAAAAATACCAAATCAGCCCCAAAAATATTTCTTTTCTGGGATTTAGCATAATATAGTCCCATAATGAAAATATATTTTTCTCGAATTTTTAAAATTCATTTACTATTTTTTAAAATCAATTTCCACTTAATTCCTTAAGAAATTAGCTACCTCAAGTTTAACTCCAAAATTCCCAAATCTTGGCAGGACCTTACACATGTTAACGTGAGCTTCTAGTTTAAATTTTATGGTCATCGGAGTTATAGAACTCCTGTTATAGCATTTTTCGCCTAAAAACCTAAATATTGAAATAGTCATAACTTGCTCATTTTAAGTCGTAATGAACTCATTTTTGGACAGGAGGTACTTTATACCATATACTTTCATGTCCCAAAAGGCCAGAATTTTTCTCATAATTTAAGTGGCCGAAACAGTCCCTTAAAGTTTCTGGGCAAGAGCATTTTCGAAATTTACAGCTTTGGCCTCATTTGCTAAAATCAGTCCACACAAAAAATCTACAACACCTTTTCCAGTAATTCCACTTGGATTAGTTAGGTAACTCATAGATCTAACTCTAGAACTTGACCATACTCAAAAATTCAAAATATAATAGGAGATATGGTCAATTGAATTTCATGTTACGCTTTTCACCAAAATCTGATTTTCAACTCTTTGTGATTTCTAAGAAACTTTCATGTTTTCACATACCAACCAACATAACTCATCATAAAACTTAGTAATACTTCATATACCCATGATTTTCATTATTCCAATGCTTTTATTATGACTTTCATCATAAACCACGTAAACCTGCTCATTTAGTTGAAGAAATATTTGAGGTTTAAGAAATGGGTTTTTGTATCGGGGTCAATACAAAATTCGATTTCACGCCTAGGGTAGGCTATGAAATCTTCAAGAATACGCCAAGAAATTTATTAATGATAGAAATATCATTCAAAATCACATTTCATCCAAGACTTGGATAAGACGTCACATTGATACTTAACTCGACTTCTATCCCATAACCTAGATAAGACCTCACAATGATACCTATAAACTTGCCATCTTCAAATATGACGTCGCCACAGAAAGTCCGCTTCGCAGCATTCCACACAAGGAAGTCAACAACGAAAGGTTCGGGGCTCTTTACTTATGGCTTGATATAATGTTGATTAACTTTAGGGTTTGGTTACTTTGAATTCAGATAACAAAGTTGGTTAGAATATGAAAGCTAACAACCTTACAAAAAGAATAATGAGTAGTTAATCAATCGCTTTCAAAAATTACCTCAAAGGCAAGTATTTTCAAAGAGATAAGATCGACAGTAACGTGAAAGTGTTTATTTGAAACAACAAGATTAAAAAAATAGAGTAATGTAACGAAGGCTCCTACTAACGAAGTTTCAACCAATAAGTCAAAGTCTAACTTCTCCTGAGTCAAATTTAAACGTTGAACGCAAGCAAGAGAGATAAAAGAATGGGTAGAACCCAGATTCAACACGGTATAGACTTCGCAAGAGCTTATGATTAACTTACCCGTGATAATTTTATTCGTGTTCCTCGTCACGAGAAAAAAAACGCCTCTCTTAAACTACTGGCTCGGGTTTGTCCGGGACAAATTGGTGCCTCCATCCTAGTTGAATTTGCCTTCTGTGAACGACAAAATCGAGCTAAGTGGTCTTCTTTCCACAATTATAACATGCTTTGATGGCATGGCGCAGCCGGACCGATGTGTCCCTCTCCTCCGCATTTGAAGCATATGATAGTGGTCCTTCTCCTTCCTTAACAACAAAAAAGCCAGTGTCGACGCTCTTTCCATCATCATTGAATCTCCTTTTCTTGAAATGTCCATTCTTATTATTTTGGCCCCGATTACCACCGGCGGGTTACCATATCCGGCCCGTTGATTCCTCCACGCTTGTTGTCACCGCTCGATGACTACTTTCACCGGTATTATAATTTTGCCGTACGCTTCTTTTTAGTCATTGACTCGTTATCGCGCTTCCACTAATCGAGCCTTATTTACAACATCTGAATAAAAACACGCTTTATGAGAAATAAGATGTCGACGTATCTCCTCGCTTCAAACCTCTTAAAAACATTCGCGCCATTCTCTCTTCATTATCCACCAAGTGAGACGAAATCGTGATAACTCCGCAAATTTTGCCTCGTATCATGACACGGCCATATTGTTTTGTTCCAACTTGATAAACTCCACCTCCTTCATGTGGCTAATACTTTCGTGAAAGTATTTGTCGTTGAATGCCTTCGAACTTCTCCCAAGATATCTTCAAGACAAAGAAGTCGAGTACGCTTTTACCGATTCCCACCAAGAATCCTTCTCCGCCAAGAACATAAAAGGCGGCAAGTGGAACCTTTGCTTCCTCGGAGCATCCCAAGACATCAAATATCTTGGTAATCTGCTTTATCCATGCTTCCGCCGTAAGTTGTTTTGGCTCTCCCAAACTCCTAGTGGTCCCAGCTCCTTGAATTGTTTAATGCGGACCGCCGAGAGTTTTCTCGTGTTTCCACCCCACGCTTTGGATGAGTCGCTTTCACCGATGTCGCATGAATTTAAAACCTTTTAAACGCATCACGCCATTCATCAATCGATCGTTGTTGTTGTTTACATGAGGATTATCGCCATCCCACTGCACACATTGTCCTCGATTATCGATATGTGGAGAATCAATAGCCTCGTGCTCCATTGCTATTCTCAACATTCTCGGATGCCATTTTCAAACACCGCCACAAAATAAGGGTTAATTAACATATCACATATTATCCCTATACTCGAATCGACCAATTAAATACCAAATAGCTTTAGGTAGGTCATACTAATGAAGGAATTCCGCCTCCTCTCCTAGTACTATTCTCACATCTTAGCCAGGATCATATCCCTAAGCTCGATACCAACCGCGACGCCCCAAAATTAGGTATACGCCACCCATCTTGGGTCGCCACTTACATGGTACATAAATTCAAATACAACTTACTAATATAACTGCCGTACAATAATACGATATAAACCGTGAGTTTGAATACAAATATTGTCTACTAGATATTATACAAACTCAAAAGGAGTCCTCATTACAACTATTATCACACTATTTCACGTAATAGTGAGGGACTACTAATGCTATCCTCCGACCATTACTCCGCTCCCCGACTCGTCCCAATTTATGTTCTCATTTCAAAGATAATAAAGGAAAGAAAGGGTGAGCTTAACTAGCCCAAAGAAGAAATATTATGACTAAGATAATGCGTAATAAATTATCATTAGCCTTCAACAAAGTTTAAACCCGATAAAATACAATAGACAACAAGTTTAATCAAGAATCTAATATGCAATCCATTAAAAGAGTCAAGTAGAGAATAAAATCTACTATCTTTTAGGTTTTAAAAGGTTTTCATCAATTTTTATCACGAGACTCAAATTTTAATAAATAAACCACCACATCTAATCATCCCTCGTATCTACTACCAAGGATTTTCATCAAGTTATCAATGGTCATGACTATACCGAATCACCCCCGGTCATAATCATACCAAAAACTATCCATCATCGACATTACAGCCACCGAGGACTTTTTGTCACATCATTTATATCAAGTCATGATTATACCGAATGATCCCTCGGTCATAATCATACTAAGTTCATCTATGCATCGTAAGCCAAAGATAACATGATATATCATGAGGATGATGACAATGACATAATAATTCAATAAAACAAGTTCAAGAATTATTTAATCCATGAATTATTAACGCCCAAATTGTCAACACGACATCGCTTTTTGTAGAGTAAAATTCAAGAATGATCGTAAGAATATTTCCATGAAAAGATATCGATGAAACGCAAATATCAAGGATATTCTACTAATTTCATGGAGTATGTAAGTCAAAGTTTTAACCAACCGGGTATAATAAAGAATGGAATAACAAAAGAAATCACCATGCATGCGAGATTGTGATGTATGTGTTATTCCAATGTAATAATAATAATCTAACCAGTCAGTGAAATTCACACCGGCAGTGATGTTCCAATGTAATAATTAAGATGGAACCAGATCCTGCAAAACACACGATAGGATATTCCAATGTAATGATAAAGATTTTAACCAGTCCAAATGTAAAACACACGCATGTGATGTTCCAACAGTATAATAAAATCGGAACCAGTCCTGTAAAACACATGCATGTGATGTTCCAACAGTATCATAATAGAAGAATGTCACCAAGTATAGGTAAACTCACATACAAAAGTTATTCCAATGTAATAATAAGCAATGGAATAACATAAGGATTTCACCAAGATAGGTACGCCACAGATACAAAGTTATGATAGGTAGTATGCCACTTTTACAAAGTTATTCCAATGTAATAATAAAGAATGGAATAATGTAAGTTCTCTTCAAGAAGAAAGAATAACACCCCTTACCGTAAAAAGAACCTAATATAGAAGTAGTGAAGTAATAGTATACTCTTCTTCTTTCTATAATTTTCTCTCTATAGCTTCTCTCTATAATTTCTCTGTAGTTTCAATGAATTGTAAGAAAATAATGAAGGAATGAGCTTCTATTTATAGGAAAATGGAATGCATAAGAATTAATCCATTTAACTATCTGTATTGATTTACTTTAATCGACGGCCCATATTTAAAGAAAAATCTTTTAAATAAAATATAATATATTCTATTTATATAAAAATATTTTACTATGCAAACACTATATGCAATACTATGCAAAACACTATGCAAAACACTACGCAACACTATGCATAATAAAATATAATATATTCTATTTATAGAATAACTTTAATAAAGTATTCTATTTTATATAAAGATGTTTCGCTTTTATTACGTTAATAATACTTAATAAAACAAAACGTCATTATCGCTATAATAATTCATATTATTAATCGACAATAATAATGGAATCAAACCGAGTAACTTCTCACATAAAGATCAATAATCAATACCGCAGGTAGCTTACTACGCAACCACACGACATCGTATTTTTTACTACCGAGTAGTTCAACAAGAACTACCAGAAAACTTCCGCCGTTGTTTCAATAAAATATTTTTGTCGCTTTCAATCCGACAATAATTTCGCTAGGGTCCACCAATGATTGAGTCATTGCACGAATATTCCCCGCTAAACCGAATATTCCCCGACCAATCGAATATAATATAACCACTGCATACTTTTGCAAAATTTATAAATACTACCCACAACTATAATATTATCTTAAATTCACACCATAATATTAAAAATTATTTCAACAAAATTTAAATCTTTATTGATAAAATCTGGGTCTCACAACTATCACTACAGAATTCCTATCGACAGTGAAAAAGTAAAACTCCATTAGGTATTCCTTAGCATGAGCCAATGCTCAAAGTTGAACTTATTCTCTAATAAGACCTACATACTTGCTTTTTTTGTTCCACACAAATGATCATGAGATCAATCATCCTCATCCAACGAGCAAATTTACTAAACGATGTATTTAATCTATCCTGATTCACTAATCCCCAATTTAGTAATCCAATGATTGGGAACTATTTTAGTTTTAATCTTTCTAAGAATTTAGATCTCATTAGTAATGATCATCATCATTATTCTAAAAGCATTGCTTAAAACTAATATTTATCACATATTATAAAACAACATCACGTAGATAATTAAAAGCCTTTAATAAATTAATATTTTTATTAATAAATGAATAAGATTGTTACAAAGTATATGCTTTATCATCAAACATGATCGGCTCAGGTGCATACTACTTTCATATAATAGTGGTCTTTCTCCTTCCTTAACAACTGCAGCATCAGGCCGACGCTTTTCCATCATCATTGAATCTCCTTTTCTTTTGAAATGTCCATTCTTATTGTTTTGGCCCTGATTACCACCAAGTGGTTACCATATCCGCCTGCTGATTCCTCCACGCTTTGTCACCGCCTGATGACTACTTTCGCTGGTATTATAATTTTGCTTACCGCTTCTTTTTAGTCAAGGCTGACTCGTTATCGCTACTTCCACTAATCGAGCCCTATTTACAACATCCTAATAAAACACGCTTTATGAGAAATAAGATGTTGACGATATCTCCGCTTCAAACCTCTTAAAAACATTCGCCATTCTCTTTCATTATCCACCAAGTGGGACGCAGAACGTGATAACTCCGCAAATTTTGCCTCGTATCATGACACTGGCCATATTGTTTTGTTCCAACTTGATAAACTCCACCTCCTTCATGTGGCTAATACTTTCAGAAAGTATTTGTCGTTGAATGCCCTCCTCGAACTTCTCCCAAGATATCTTCAAGACAACAGTCGAGTACGCTTTTCCGATTCCCACCAAGAATCACCTCTCCGCAACATAAAGGCTTAAGAAAGGGAACCTTTTGCTCTGAGCATCCCAAGACATCAAATATCTTGTAATCATGCTTTATCCATGCTTCCGCCAAGTGGTTTTTGCTCTCCCTTAAACTCCGGTGGTCCCAGCCCTTGAATTGTTTAATGCATGATCACCGAGAGTTTTTCGTTTCCACCTACGCTTTGGATGAGTCGCTTCTCATTGTTGCATAAATCGTGATAAAGCCTCCGAACATTTGATCATTCATCATTTGGTCAAGCTGTTGTTGTTTGCACGAGGATTGTCAATTCTCGACGCACATTATCCCGATTATCGATATGCTGGTGAATCAACGATCGTCATAGCGCCCATTCGCTATTCTCAACATTCTCGGATGTCATTTTCGACACACCGCCACAAAACAAAAGGTTAATCGACATGTAACAAATTATCCCTATCTTCCCGACCAACCAATAAAATAAAGACATAAACTTAGGTAGGTCATACTAACAAGGTATTCCCCTCCTCCTCCTAGTATTATTCTCACATCTTAGCTGTGGATCATATCCTAAGCTCCGATACCAACCGCGACGCCTCCAAAATTAGGTATACATCACCCATCTTGGGTAGTCGATACATGGTATGTAATTTAAATACAACTTACTAATATAATAATCGCTGTAATACAATACGACATAAACCGTGAGTTTGAATACAAATATTGTCTACTAGATATTACACAAACTCAAAAGGAGTCCTCATTACAATTATTATCACACTATTTCATGTAATAAATGAGGACTACTAATGCTATCCTCCGGGCCATTACTCTGCTCCTCGACTCGTCTCCAACTTTATATTCTCATTTCAAGAGAACGCTGAAAAGAAAGGGTGAGCTCAACTAGCCCAAGAAAAATATTATGACTAAGATAATGCGTAATAAATTATCAATAGCCTTCAAAATGAAGTTAAACCGATAAAATATAATAAACATCAAGTTTAACTCAGCGCGAACAAAGAATCCATTAAAAGAGTCAAGTAGAAAATAAAATCTACTATCTTTTATGATTTAAAAGGTTTTTCATCATCGTTATAAATGAGACTCACTTTTAATAAATATTCCACATCATCGAATCACCCCGCACTACTACCCAAGGATATTCTTTAAGATCACGACCACAATTATTCATGCACTACTACGCCAAGAATATTTCAGGTATTCATTAATGGTCATGATCATGCCAACAATCGGCCCATCAATGCACTACTACCCATCGAGGATTTTTACCACATCATTTGTAACATTACTACCATGATTACAATCAATAGTCTCTCGGTCATAATCATACCAAGTCCATCTACGCACTATGTGCCACGTATTTACTTTCAACATAATACAAACATGAGGATGGTGACAATGATATAAGAATTCAATAAAACAAGTTCAAGAATTAATTTATCTAGGAACCAATAACATCCAAACCACAACACGACATCGCTTTTGTAGAAAGTAAAATTCAAGAATATCGAGAAGAATATTTTCATGAAATGACATCGATGAAGTCAAGAAATATCAAGGATATTCCACTAATTTCATGGAGTATAAAGTCAAAGTTTTAACTAACCGGGTATAATAAAGAATGGAATAACAAAAGAAATCATCATGCATGCGATGATCAAGACACAAAGTGTGTTATTCCAATGTATTAATAAATAATCGAATCTGTGTCCCACAAAAACGCATGTATGTGATGTTCCAACAGAATAATAAAGAATGGAACCAGTCCCACAGAAACACACATGCATGTGATGTTCCAAATGTAATAATAATAAAGATTTAAACCAGTCCTGTAAAACACATGCATGTGATGTTCCAATGTAATAATAATAAAGATTTTAACCAGTCCAGTAAAACACATGCATGTGATGTTCCAATGTAATAATAATAAGATTTAACCAGTCCTGTAAAAACACATGCATGTGATGTTCCAATGTAATAATAGAAGAATGTCACCAAGTATAGGGTAAATCACAGATACAAAGTTATTCCAATGTAATAATAAGCAATGGAATAACAAATACTTCTTCATGAATTAAGAAAGAATAACACCCCTTACTTTTGGTAGAGAGATTGAATAACGCAAGTAAAGGTAGTAACAAAATACTCTTCTTCTTTCTCTTATTCTCTCTATACTTTCTCTCTATAGCTTAAATGAATTGCGAAAAATAATGAAGCACTGTACCTCTATTTATAGAAGATTTCTAGCTTAAGACCGCCATGTGAAAAGGCAAGTACTTTGACGAATCGTGATGTGAAAAGAAAAGTGGTTTGACGCTCAGAATGTGAAACGACAAGTGGTTCGACGCTTGTAATGTGAAACGACAAGTGGTTCGACGTCCCGGGTAAAGGTAATTACTATCGATTTAAGGTAATTACTATTCACAAAGGTAATTACTATCGACGAAGGTAATTACTATCGACGAAGAGACTCTTAGATGATGACATATGGGCCCCCATAAAATAATCAAACTTACCATAAATGTCTCATAACAGACTTTTTTATACATCAAGGATCAATAAATATTACCACAAATCATTTTATTTTTAATCAACACATATTTACTCTTTCAACAATTATTAATCATTTATAACTTGTCGCCTCAATTAATAATATAAACATATTATACGTATGATACCGTGACAATAATCAATCAATAATATAAGAGATATGATGCAAAGAATTATCGTAGTAGCAATAATCGAGTATAGATGCAAGTCGACTTCACGTAAAGATCAATAATCAATACCGCGCTACTACTATACAACCACGCCAGACATCGCATTTTTTTACCAACGGGTAGTTCAACAGCTTTTAATTCGTAGAATACCTCCGCCGTTATTTTTATAGAAAGATAATTTTGTCGCTTTCTAACTACGACAATACTTCCGCTGTGGGGTCCACTTAATGATTGAGCCGTTCAGCATTTAATATTCCCCACCAAACGTAATATTTTATAACAACTTGCTTACTTTGTAAAATTTATAAATATTACCTATAACTATAACATTATATCAAATTTATTCCATAATATTCAAAAAATAATATTTATAGAAAATTCATCTTTATTTATAAAAGTCAATACATACAAATAACGCCAAGTTTCGCCAAAGCGTTCAATCACGTATTCTGTGCACTAGAACCCGCATAATACAGATCACATTAAAAGGTCGACTGACCAGGTTACCGGGGATAGCTCCATGTGAGAATAAAGACAGCCGCTCACAAGGTTTAACAAATGGAGGTTAAGTGTTTAGTGCTCAAAAGTAGGTATTACCGTTAATCAGAACATCGGCCTCAGAGTGTTCACCACCTTGTAATCTTTCTCCGAAGTTTGGATAGGACTCCAAATCATGGTAGCTACCATAATTTGGGTCCAACACAATCTCCTTAAAAGGTGCAAGTGAAATCCAATCTAATCACTACCCTTGGAGTTACCTTATTCAATTATGACTAGGATCCTGAACTCTGCACGCAGGAGAGCCCACTGTGCAGGCCCAAACAATCCCACCATCAAGTCTGGGCTTCGGCCCAAAGGGCTCGAAGACCCAACCCCGAACTCCACACGACAGGGTAAGGCTCCGGCCCGAGGGGCTCGGATATTGAACCCGACGACCTCCACTAAGATGAGGCTCCGGCCTAAAAGGACTCGGACGCCTGCCCGAACAGCTCCAACCTCTTCATGGGCTTCAGCCCAATGGTCTTCTAATGCCCTTCTAATGTCAGGCCTTCGATCCATGTGAAGGTCGGTAAAATGCTCCCGAACATTGCACCCCAGTCTCTGATAGTAATATACTTATAATCAGAGACTTGAGAGGTCAGGTATACGAAAGGTCACGACAGCTAATGATGAGTTTGTCTGGGGAAGCCAAACTTCAGGCTCATCTCGCTTCTAAATGTCAGACGCTCTTTCCATGCTTGGTCCCACCTTGAGCATTTAATAGCCGCCCTTGGGTAACGTGCACCTACTCCTATAAAAACCCCATTTTCCCCCTCATTATCACTTTTTCAGATTTCTTCTCATCCCAAAGATCTCTGCTCAAATTTTCCCAAGAAGGCGATTTCCTATGAAAGCATTCCGTTCTTCATTTCTCTGTGATTTTGGCCACCCCACTCCTTTTTGAACTTCCTTTTTGTTCACTTTATTCTTAAAACTTCACATTTATGTCTCATTTCCCTCGATCAAATGGCTGATTCTAGCATTCCTCCAGCTGCTGAGCCAGTTCCTCCCACTGTCACCACCGACGATCTAATCCTGGCTGATCCGCTTGTGGCTTCTCGCCGATATCGCCACCCCTCAGACTTCCTATTCTGATTAGTGCTGAGGCTAAAATTCGAAATGCCTACCACTCCGAGGTGGACTTTTCCCATATCAACACCATATCAACCATTTCTCCCTCCCAAATTTCTGACATCCGAACCCTCTTCAACATTCCCAAAGAGTATAAGCTTCGGGTTCCCACCTCCAAATGAAAAGAATGTTCCGAGACCAAGGCGAATGGGTAAAATGCCAGTCCTCCGCAGACGCTCAAGTATGGGGTTCTTGCCTTCGCATGAATTCATCTCTTTTTTCCTATGCTTCGTAGGAATCTTGCTCACATAACTCGTGTTTAACTCAGATATTCACCTTATATCTTTCATACCTTATGCCAGAGTAGGGATCACTCCGCCTCGATTTTTTCATTACTTTATTCACCGTCACGGGTCGAAGAACCCGCCTTTCTAAGAATCGAACAAGCGACCACTGACGGTTGTCGTCAAGACCCTTCGAGCAACAAGGGTGGCACGACAAGTGGTTCTTCGTTAAGGGCCTCGACCTCCAGCCTTCCTTCCTCACTGGGCTCAACCCAGGATCCTATAGCCAAAGTATCCAAATTCTCAAGGACCGAATCGATGCCTTCAAAGAATTCTACAAAAGGTGGAGCCGACTTTCATGGAATCTGGGGTCTTAATCCAACGAGATCCGCTATACAAACATAAAGCGTAAGTATCTCCCCTCTTGACTTTCCCTTTTTTTTTTACCTTCTGATATTTTATGCCTTAAACCATTCTCTTCTGTGCAGTAACAATCTTCAAGCCCGAGGGACCGGATGAGTCTCAGAACCCCTACCAATTCCAAATGGATCAATCCATTTCCCATTATCATGACGACGGACGGCGGGGAAACCATCCCGATTGTTGAGCTCTCGACCGGCTCTCATGACGGGTCCTCATTATCCCGATGCTCCTCATTAACCCTCCTAAGAAGCTCTGCTAACGCCAAATTTTGTACGCCTGATGAAATCACCAAAACAACAGGCCAAAATAAATACCAATAACTATTGATGGAGTAATTGTTGTGAAATCAAATTCACGAAATACACTCATAAAAACATAAATAAAGAAATATAAAGTGTGAACACAAGATTTACGTGAAAACTCAATTGGGAAAAAACCACGGAGAGAGAGTAATCCACTATAATAATATTGGGAGTATAAGATGTGTATATGGAGGGAGTACAAGTTGAGAGAGTACAAGTCAGGTATTTGTGTCAGATTCTCAGTGTTCTCCTAAAACCCTAACTTGAGTCAGATATATAGAAGTCACCTCCATCCGTGATCCAACTAGAGTAGACTCTTTATGTAATCACCTTATAACAACAATTAATGGCCGATAGATTCTTCCCAAATTAAACTTCCTTATCCCACCAAATAAGGAAATACAATCTTATTTTAATAAGGACTCTCTCATTCCAAATAATCACATCCAAACATTACCCCCCAATGTGAGACCCCAAATTTTATCAATAAAGATTTAAATTTTGTCGAAATAATTTTTAATATTATGGTGTGAATTTAAGATAATATTATAGTCAAGGGTAGATTTATAAATTTTGCAAAGTACGCAAGTTGTTATAAAATATTCGCTTTGGCTCTGGGAATATTCTTTTTGTCGAGGAATATTCGTGACGACTTTACCAATCATTGGTGGACCCCATTAACGGAAGTATTGTCGTAGTTAAAAACGACAAAATTATCTTTCTATAAAATAACTAAGCAGAGGTGTTACCGTTAAAACCG